>CAWUFW010010802.1:0-665497 GCA_963921515.1 Calotriton arnoldi
TGTACCCAGAGCACACGTCAGATAAGGGACAGCCTGTGTTGCTCGTTATTTGTGAAGGGAGGGCTGGCTAATGTAGGTGAAAGGGCCTTCCTGTCTTTGTGGCATGAAGGATCTGTGCCTCTGAAACGGCACACCTATGTTAGGGCCTCAATCCAGCACATAACACTAGGCTGGTTAGTAGCCTCTGATTGTCCAATTCCTGCTCCCTGTGTTCTCTGCACCTGGCCTCACTTCTCTCCTCCTCTTCCTTGAGTCTCCTAGCTACATCTCTGTGTTCAGATCTGTCTACCTTTGTCCTGGACCTTCCTGTGCTCATTCCACTCGGTGTTTTTTTTCCAGTTACTCTTATGCCCCCTGCGGCCCGCCTTCACTTTCTTACCCCAGGGCGCTGGAGCTTGCTTCGTCACCAGACCTTGCAAGATCGTTATCTAGGATGGCTAAGAATCACCGAGATAACAACCCTGCCTTATCTGACCCTGGAGAGCTGAGGTCCGGCTTCACTGTGGAGTGCTGCAAGTTGGTTTCCTGTGCCGGGTGGCCTTGGACTGGGGCAGGCCTTGGCTATGTGGAGTAGTTAGGGGTGAGAGTGATTTGGATCCCCTTTTAGTGAGTGGTTCCTCTGCTTCCACTTTAGGGGGATTGCGGTACCCCAAGGCTGGTTTTGCAGGGGTAACCACACACATGCCAGTGTATGAAGGAGGAGATGCTGAAACCTCGACAGTGGGATGAGCTGCATAGTCCTTTACTGTCCTTTCTTCTAACAGAGTCCAGAGGGAAAGGGCTGCCACCCTCCTTTCCCTCTTATGTCCTTTATGTTTGGTAATTATATGTGCTTTGGTAAGCTAAATTATTTTGGGGTCAGATGTTTGCTCCTCAGGCCATGGGTATGTGTGTGCTTGGGTTTGCAAGAGCCATTCTTAGCGATGCTTAAAAATGTTGCCTTTTTGTTGGGAAAGGCTCCATGCATGTGCTCCAGAGGAGTGCACATTTTTGTGGCTTGAGGGGCCATGAGGAGGGCATAGGCTTGACCCTGGTTGATGGTGGTGTGGGCGTTCAGTGGTGCCCTGGTGGTCTGAATGGGCAGGGCTTGGAGTGGGCAGGTCAAGGTGGAGTTTTTTATCAGGATCTAAAGGCTAAAAACTTGTGTGGAAAAAGGCAGTTCACTTTCCAACCTGAGGCAATACAATTTCAATCAAGAGCACTTATTACATGCATAAAATCATTAACATTTCATTTCAGAGACAATAAAACCTATTTTTGTTTTATATTAGTAATAAAAGTGGGTAGAGGCTGATGACAGCACAGAAAGGCAAGGGATATGGGAGAGAGAAAATGGGAGGGGTAGAGGTCAGAGGTGCAGGATTCAGTAGCCCAGATGTAACATAAGTCACAAAGAGGAAAAAAAAACAGTTACGCATGCACAAGAAAGAGCACCAATGTGCAATGCAGGAATTCTTTTTTTAAAAGGGCGATGTACACGAGAGAAGGTGCTCATGAGGAAAGAGAGTGCGTTTATTAGCAGGACATGTGGAGCAACCCTCAAGGAATCACATGCACACAAGAGAGTGCGCGTCTTGGAAAACCCCAGGTGGGCGCATGTGATGAAAATTATATTAGGAGCATGAAGTCAATATGCACACAAGAGGAGAGAGTTCGCGTAGGACCTGAATTCACATATGGAGTAACCCACAGAGAATAGCGCGAACACAAGAAAATGTGTGTTTTGAGAACAGCACAAATAGTTTAACAACAATCAAATTATGAGCATGTAGTTTATACGCAAAAGAGAGCAGAAAGTGTCCATATGGACCATAATTCAGGTATGAAGCAACCAACAGAGAATACCGCGCATACAAGAAAATGCACGTTTTGAGAGCGGCGCGAACAATGTAGCAACAATCTAATTATGAGCAAGTAGTCAATGTGCACAAAAGAGCAGAGAGTGTGCATATTGACCAGAAATCACATGTGGAGCACCCCCAAAGAGTAACGCTCGAACAATAAAATGCATGTTTTGAGAGGGGGGTGAACAGTGTAACCGTTTGTAGAGTGTTTGTTATGTCAGCTGGGGAGCACCATTTAAGAGTGCATGCGAGGGCTTGGTGAGTAACTGGCACATAAGAAAAGCGGTCTACAAAGGGTGGGGTGTGCTAGCAGGGCGAGCGCACAACAATGTTAACAAATGATAAAGATAACACTTAAAAGCAAGCCACAAAGGCAATGTGATCCTGTTGAGCAGGCTCCTCTTGACCATAGTTAATGAGAATGCAAACAATGAGAATATACTTCAGCAGCTTGGGCGTCTGTCTTTCAGGCAACATCGATGCGGACAGTGAGTTCCTGCATCGCATGCTTCTCTCATTCAGACAGCACTCATACCTTGTTCATACGGCATACATGTACATAATTACTTAACTCAAGGAAGCAATTGTTGTTCAGACCCTCCTGGACTCTTCTAGAGCTAGGCCTAGTCTCCCTGGAATACTGCACCTGCTCCTAAATGGAAACGGTTTACTCTGTTTTTCTTTACTCCTTTTAACAGTCCTTTCAGATACAGGGGGTGTTTAGAAACACTCCCGCACTAAGCTCAAATTAAAAAATATGAGGATGAGGCTCACCTACCTCCAAGCCACTCTGATCAGGAGTTCTGGGTGAATCTATTTTTATGCTTAAAGAGTACCTCCAGGCCACTGTGATCGGGACTGATGGGTGACAAGTCCACAATACATAGTAATATAAAAAATTACCTCCAGGCCACTCGTATCTATGAATGTTGGGTGAATGTATTTTTGCGCTTACTGCTTCTGTTTGCCACACTATGCTGTTCGTATTGTTTAGGAAAGAAAAGCTAATCACAACATCTTAGCCTTTCCGACGGCTGCCAGTGGGTGGATCCTGCCTGCCATGGGCCAGCTGGTTTGCAGTAAAGGGAGTTGCCTGCTGCACTTCTTTCTTCAGAAATGCCCCCGGAGTGTGCTCGGGCGGCTGGATTCCTGGGCATTTTACCATGAGGGCAGTTAATATTGGTGCCAAATGAAAGAAATAAGGCACAAATAATTGAAGAGCAGACTATTCTTCCTAATGTTAAGGAAGTTGATTTGTACTCTGTAGATACTAATTTGGCAGGCAGTACAAATGCAATGTTAACAGGGCTGGGCTGGCCGTAGCGGGCACCGGGCGTTTCCCCGGTGGGCCACCAGGGTGGGGGCCGGTTTTAGGCCCCTGGGAGGCCGTTTTTGTTACCGGGGGCCGGCAAAATCGGCCCCCTGTAACAAAATCAACAGAAACCTGCCCTAGGACACAGCTCGGCCGCACCCCCCTCCTCCCCCTGAGGGGGGCCAGCGGAGCAGTGTGCCAGGGCCGGTTTCGGTTCCCAGTCTGGCCCTGAATGTTAACCACCCTGGGCTCAACTAAGCATGCCACGAAACAGCGCACAAGGCTATTCCACAAATGTGATAATACATTTCATCATAGGGCATAAAAATCCAAACACTGGCACTAATCATTCCATCAATAATATGAATGAACATAGCAATGCAGAGTTCACCCAAAGATTTCTGCTATGTCCCAGTAATTACAGCACATGCAACACCCTTAGACACACCACTTTGGCCTTGAATACAACTTTTCAAGGAACCGGCAGGGTGGAAAGTCTGCAGCTGTAAATACCAGAATGGTGAGTGAACACCGGCCTGTAGCATGCAATTATGACTTAAATCCCAAGGAAAAGGCAGCACCTGTGCAGAACAGGATTTGCTTACAGGAATTCTGCATGCAATTTCTTGGGGCTTAATATACACATTTACCATCTGTTCTGAGCAGGTGGTAAACGTACAGGTGAAGCTGGTGCAAGGTTGGGTGGAGAGGAAGGGTGTTAGGAGAGTGGGTATGGAAGGCAAGAACACGGCTGCCACCATTTTCAGTCACAGCTAGTTTCCCACAGTTATTCAATATAATGTTATAGAAGGGATTTTTACATAGATGTTGATCCATTGTTAGACCATCAGTCACACTCTTCTAAGAATATTACATTTGTTAGGAATAGGAACGCATATTAAGACACATAATGTCCACCTGCTAACTTCAAGATATTTCGAATGCATCTCATGAGAAGGATCAAATGCCTTTCTTTTATTTACACAGACAATGAACCTGCTGCCAGTTGAAACTGTCTGGGTTCAAATCTGGGGCTTAACATTAAGGAGGTTGGCATTGACACTAATTGTACATCAGATCATGTTTTGTCTCTTTGGGAAAAATAAGCTCCCTTTAATTCATAGTAAACATTAAACCAAACTCTTCTTCTGCTAGAGGGGTTTTGGAGTAGGGCTTCTGGAGCCATCAATAGTTGATTAGCTTTAATCCCATCGATAAGAACCATCAAGAGAAACGTCCTTCAGGCTTACATGGGCCCAGCTATTAAAGATCTGAGTCACTTACAACTTGTACACTCCCAGCCAATAATAGATCAAGCAAACATATTGAGTTAAAAGAAACAGCCAGAAAAATAGAAGTGGTCAAGTTAAAAATGTGGGAGAAAGAAGAAAAACAAATTTTTAAATTGACGGCAAAATTGCAAGCATACAGACATGAGAACAGAAACAAAGGTAGTAGGTGGACAGACTTGGCAGCTAAACAAACATTGTTGAAACAGGTAGCATCAACAGAGTGAGAACATGAAAGGGTTTTGAAGAGGTTTTTTTTTGCAAACTGTACAATACCAAATTATCAAGTAAGAGCATATTGCTGATATTTGAGGTTGTTAAAAAATAAACTAGAACTTATTTCCGAACAGTATGATGTGTTAGAGATTAATTCTTCCCATGAAAATAGACAAGGTTGCATGGGATAGTCCAAACTGAAAGTTGACAGAGTTAGATGTATCCCTAATGCAATTTACAATGTCTATTAATTGGGATATCACTGAGCACAAATTGATCATATTTAACTTGAACTAGTCAGGCACTGCCATCATGGGACGATCCTACAATTGTTGTCTTCTCAAAGGAAGGCAAAGACCCTTAAAAGATTTAATCTGCTGACTGATATCATTACAATATTTTTTGATGCTGTTATGAAATAGATTTGGGGCCTTTATTAGAGTATGGTAGATGGCTTACTCTTTCAACATGTGACGGATATCCCATCCACCATAGTATAATTGCCATAGGCCATAATGTGCTTCCGATACAGCAAAGGGAACATCTTCTACATTTGTGACAGAGAATCCCATCCACCAAACTCCAATGCCCTAAGCTTAGTAACTATTTTTCTTATGCATATTGACCAACTTATTTTTGTCTAAATGGATGGGGGATATTGGTCCTCCAAGAGCATTGCCTGATTACTTTGGGAGACATTGCAATGCAAGAAGGTGTCACACTCACAATCTTTAGCTAGGATGCTGAAAAAGCATTTATTAGAGTAGCATTTCCTCTTTTTGTGTGAAAGGACTTGGTGCACTTTATTGATTTCCAGTAGAATAAGCAGATGACCCAGTTCTCTTTTCAGAACAATGTGATGTAAATTGGCTGGTATCCTGTGAGAGGCTGACCTGGTATATGATGTCCACTAATGAAAGTGGGCACCTTGCACCAGTCCAGACAAACCTTATGGTGATTTAAGAGGTCTCAGACAACCTTAGAAAGCTATCCAAGTGGTAGCCGCGGAGAGCAGTCTTCAGGCTTAGTCTTGAAGGAGTGTAAAGCAGCTTGTTTTACCAGAATGCAATCTTATAGTATAGATTAAAGGAAAGAGAACCACACAAGGTATGTATAAAAATATGTATTTATTATATAATACTCTCTAGTACGTTCCAGTATCTCCCACATAGAGATATACACAAAGCACACAATACTATAGCAAGGAAATCACAGTAAATAGCACTAATACACAGTTGGCCCCACGGGGGGGACCAAACCATATACTAAAAAAAAGTGGTATAAGAACCATGACTCGAGTCAGGACAATGTCGAGAGGACGTAGAATTCCTGGGACCCCAAGGAACCACCCAAGGTGAGTAGATAGGGACCCCACGGAGAACGTGTGCAGTGTGAGTACACGACCGTGTGCTCCGTACAAGTCTATGTGCAAGTCGTGGTAGGATTTTTAAAGATTAGGGACCCTTCCCAGTTGACTTCGAGGAAACCCCGTGGAAGACAGAAGGTTGAAGAGCCACCCTACCCATGGATTCTGAAGTACCCAAGTTACCTAACCCAGGGAAGCCGGGTGTATAGGTGTGAAGAGGTGTCGGAAACCGCCGTCAAACCCAATGGAGGACTTCGAAGAAGAGCCACTGCTGGTAGAGGAGAAAGTGTCTGTTGGAATCCAAACATGGATTCTTGTCGAGGAGTACCTGAAAGCGGAGGAGACAGAGTCTGGGTCACTTGAGAGTGACCAGGGGCTCGGTAGACGAATGCCCACCGATGTCGGGTGCTTCAGGATAGTTGACAGTGACTTTGACTCTGCAGCTGCGGGGACCAGGCGATGTTGAGGATGACCAGGAGCTGGATGCGAGATTTCCCACAAAGGATGTCGATTGCTGAGGGGTCGATGTCCGGTGGGAGCACCAACAAGTCTTGGCAAAAGCAACCCATGTAGAAAGTCAAGGAAGTGTAGGGTTCGGACCAGCAAGGTCCAGGACACTCACCACAAGCAGGCGAGTCAGGGCAAGCCCAGGGCAATGAGGGGAGCCCAAGGAAAACAAAGATGACCCTCAATTGGACCCACAGGCCGGAGGCACAGGAGTGGTGAGAGGACCTCAGGCAGCTTCACAAACGACAGGCCACAGAGCACACGCGGCAAGGTGGCTGAAGATCTTTGTAGGAAAAGTTGCCAGAGGTTAGGGCTACTCGGAGCCCAATGCGCTTGTCACAGGATTGCCAACAAGCACATGCACTTGCAAAAGTATGCGTTGCACAGGGGTTCAGGTATTGCAGCCCCCATAAGGGATTCTGACCTCAAACTTGGTGATACGGCAGCTCGGGCCTCGAGGGACATAGAAACCAACCTCTCTTGTTGCTGAGCCTTTCAGAGTCCGGAGGAGCTTGGGATCAGCAGACCGGTCAGCAGTGTTGCGGTGCTTGTGAATGCAGGGGAGTGACTCCTTCACTCCAAGGGAGATTATCTTCAGGTGTCTTGGATGCTCCACAGGTTCTACACAGATGCTGTATGGTGCACAGGCCCAGACGATGCAGCAGACTGAGAGGGAGAAGAACTCAGGCCCAAACAAAGTCCAGCGAAATCCAGAGTGCCCAGACGGTCGAAGTGCAGTGGTTTCAGTTCTGAATCTTGTCCACGACGAATCTAAGGTCCTACAACCAGGTAAGCCCTTAAGTACCCACGAGAGAGGGTTGGAAAGATTCAGGGGACCCTCCCAGGGGAGGGTCTGGACAGTGGGGAGGTTACTCCCATGTCCTTTGTCCAGTTTTGTGCCAGAGCGGGAGCCAACGGCTCCCAGGACTGGTTTGAACAGGACTATGCAAATGGACACCAAATGTGCCCCTCCTGCAGGTTTTCAGGCGCTGGCAAGCACACCCACCCAGCCCTAATACACAAAATCCTGTCTGGGAGGTGGTCACACCTCCCTGTGACAGGATGCCTATTGTTCTGCCTTTCCCTGCTCGAGCTTGGCTCAGCAGCAGGAGGGCAGAAATGTGTCTCTGGTCGGCAGCAACCATTTTGTGCTGTCCGGAGCTAGAAGGCTGGTACCGGGAACACCGAGGGCCCCACAAAGGGCCTTCCTGGTGGGTGGAATCATACCTCCCACACCGGTTACCAGTGTGGGGGTATGATTCCAACATGTTTGACACCAAACACGATAGGGTTGGTTGCAGCCGTTTTCGAGATGGTCATCACACTGTCGCGTAATGCCCCTCTAAATATTGTATATGGCTGCTTCACTAACAACCCGGGTGTATGGACTCCGTAGGCTGCAGGGGTGTCCTGATCATGCAAGGGCACCCTCTAACATAGGACCAAGCACCCTGCCCTCAGGATTGTAAAGGCCTGCTATAGGGGTGACATATTGGTTTTAGTGCAGTGACCCTTAGATATAGTAAACCTGTATCTTAAGTAAGTGGTGCATGCACCAACTTACACAGGTTGCAATGGCAGGCCTGTAGTTCCATTTTGAAAGGTCTCTCATGAGTGGCATAATACATGCTGCAGCCCATGGGAGACCTCTGTGGTACCTATGCCCTGGGTACATGTGTACCATATACTAGGGACTGACACGGGTGCCCCAGTTTCCAATCTGGGGTATACCTAAGTACATGCATAACAGTTTAGGGAGAAAGCAGATAGACTGGGGTCCTGATTAGCAGGATCCCAGTCAGACTAGTCAAAAACAGCATTACATCCAGCAAAAAGTGGGGGTAACCATAAGAAGCAGATCCAACTTTCCTATGTATCCTCTTCTTAGTGACCAATGTGCTGGGATTCTAGGGTTCTAGGTTAACTTTGTTAAAATCAACGATATTCAACGGGGGACACCTATTAACCATTCTACAGCATTCCAGATTTGCTATTAGGAACTCATTGTACTACAAAGGGGCCGATTCCGATCCGGGTCGGACAGCCCTCCGAGAGCCGTCCGTAGCCTCGCCTTACGACCCACTCATTCCCGGAGCCGATCCGTCCGCACAAGGAAGTACGATGCGCAAATGTGTCCGAATGCCGACCGAGCCGTAGGCTCCGAAACCAGCAATACTTCCAGTACGAGCCGGAACCATAACCGCTGAAATCGACTTGTCCGGAGGCATGTAAACAGCAGTTTCCGGCCGGGTAAGTACGGTGCGCACTTCCTACGCGCCGAATGAGTCACCACTAGCAGCACGTCACAGCATCCGGTAGAGCTGCATAGCAGGTCCGATTCGCGCCACAACACGATCCACGGCTATGAGACGGACCAACTCCCAACGTGTACGAGACGGAGCAACAATCAGCAAGTACGAGACGAACCAATGATGAATCCCATCGCGCAGGTCATCCCAGTACTGTATATCTACGACCGGATCATGAACAGACGTGTACATCGCAGACGGTAAGTCAGACACCCACACAAACAAACATCACGAACACGCAAAATGCTACACACCCATAGGGGGGACATCCCTTCCACCAGCAACAGCAAAACCACAGGGGTTGCATGGTCCTCACTACCAGCAGTACCCACACCTAGGGGGGATGCCCAGCACTAGTTCCATCCCCACTCATAGGGGGCTGGATGCCCATCACTACCAGTACCCCCTACTCATAGTGGGCTGGTTGCCCAGCACTACCAGTACCCCCACTCATAGGGGGCTGGATGCCCAGCACTACCAGTACCCCCACTCATAGGGGGCTGGATGCCCAGCACTACCAGTACCCCCACTCATAGGGGGCTGGATGCCCATCACTACCAGTACCCCTACTCATAGGGGCTGGATGCCCAGCACTACTACCATCACCACTCATAGGGGCTGGATGCCCATCACTACCAGTACCCCCTACTCATAGGGGGCTGGATGCCTAGCACTACTACCATCCCCACTCATAGGGGGCTGGATGCCCATCACTACCAGTACCCCCTACTCATAGGGGGCTGGATGCCTAGCACTACTACCATCCCCACTCATAGGGGGCTGGATGCCCATCACTACCAGTACCCCCTTCTCATAGGGGGCTGGATGCCCATCACTACCAGTACCTCCTACTCATAGGGGGCTGGATGCCCAGCACTACTACCATCCCCACTCATAGGGGGCTGGATGCTCATCACTACCAGTACCTCCTACTCATAGGGGGCTGGATGCCCAGCACCCCCACCATCTCCACTCATAGGGGGCTGGATGGCCAGCACCACCAGCATTCACACACATAGGGTGACTAAGCAAACCCCCCCTACCATCTTGGCAAGATTGTATGTGTGTGTGTGCAAAATGCACACAACACAGATTCTGACAGTGAACATACAATGTGACTCCCATCACATGTGTGCACAAAAGGTGATTGTGGTGCCCAAAAATCTAGCATATTATGATCATTGTGGGAATGGGGTCTAAACCCCCCATCACCACAGTGACCAAAAGGTGATTGTGTTGTCCAAAAATACAGCATTTCCGGATCATTGTGGGAATGGGTCTAAACCCCACATCACTACTGTGACCAGAAGGTGAGTGTGGACTTCATAATAGCAGCATCACCAGACCAGCATTTGTGATTACTGGTCCCAACACCACAAGCAATGTAGTGGCAATGTGGTGGTTGTGTCACATACAAACATAGATTTGGGAGGCAAAGATTGCTGTGTATCACAAGAACTCCCTCTGCCATGTGCAGACAAGCATTGGCCATGAGCCCTGACAATGCCTCCAGTGTCCAATTAGACTATGTGAAAAGTGAGCATCATGATGCATACACACATATCTTCACAAACAGACACACAAAATGAGGAATCCTGTGGAGACTGTTGATGTTAGGTGACCAAGTCCCATATCATGGCAGCAATGGGACATACCAAACATGATCAATGTGCAGGATGATGAGCTACAAGACGCATGGACACTAGGGAAAAACCTCCAAACAACATCCAGCCAATGTAACGCAAAAGCCATACCAATGCAGAGGTGCAGATGCACAAGCACAGACAGGCAGCCCCACACTGCATATCAAACACAACACATGTGTGTGTCTCAGTGTCCCCAGGCTAGTACACAACACATGACGGTGGGCTGAACTCCAATCACACAGATGTGTATACAGTGCCATACAAAACTAACTCATGAACTGTGCACCCCTTTGTGGGCAAGCAGGCTTTGTCAGATGAGTGGGATCCCAAAGGATTCATGTGACACAAGCTGGGTTGAACAGCAACCAACAAAGCAAGAGACAGACCCACTACAGCACTACCCTCAGGGACCCTAATTTGGGGTGACAGTAGCCTGTACGCCAATCCCACTGTGATGACAAAGGTAGGTTTTACCCATACTGTGGAGCACAGTCAGCTGTGCGTACTGGGTCATGTGTCCTGAACAACAAGCTTCCATCACACCTCCATAAACACAAATCACTGGCCATGGCCTGCAAGGGCAAAATGTAGGTAAGGGCCTAGACATGAAACCACTCCCATTTGGCCACCCTCAACACCACACACCTTGATCTGCACCAATGTGCATCTGCTAGGCACACATGGACTGGTGACATTGCTCATGCACCCATGACAATCCCAGGGGTGGTGGGAGGATCTAAGGTACCCACAAATCCTCACACATGGCCTGTCAACAACCCCTGTAAATGTCTGCAACACTGCACAGTATGCGGTACATGGGCATAACGTGAAAACTACCAGATTCAGTGGGAACCCTGCCACACACCCACACCAATGAGGAACCAAATGAGACCCACAAAGAACACATGTCGACACCTTCCAACATTGCAACAATGACCCTGATGAGTGGGAGTAGTCACACACACATACAAGTGAGCCACTCACTGACAGATACCACATAGGGAAAACAACATGATGTTGGTAACACATAAGTGCCAATGGGAATCCAGAATGTGTCCCACGTGCGTTTGACAACATCCCCGGAACTTACAACTAAAACAGCCAGGGATGACAGTCTAATGACCAGTAGTTTGCCATGCACCTACATCCCAGAAAACCCAGGGCAAAGATGTTTGATGAACACAGGACAACTCAGCAAGTGCACCAAACAGGAACATCTGTATGGAACACAGGACATGCTCACACAACACACACTATGTGCCCAGGCAATGTCACGGAATGACACAATGCCATGAGGGGTCTCCAATCCTGGGGAAGGTCAGCTGTGCAAAATGTTGTCTGTGCATGGTTCTGTCATACCAGCACAACACGTGCCCAGTGAGCCAACAATTACAACACAATGAAAGCTCTGGTCACAGCAGCCTGTGTACGGGAGTGTCCCTTCAGTCATCTGCACATACGCAATACACATGTAGAGCTAGTTGCACTGTTGACACAGATGACTTGTGTACCATGGATGCACAAACCTGCCTGTCCAGTGGAGATGGGCCCAGTCAGGGAATCTCACTCTGTGCCCAAATGTAAGCACAACATATGTGCAACAGTGTATGCCAAAGATGTTAAGTAGCAAACCCAACGAAAAAATCCTGGTCACAACATTTTGCTATCATTACATCCTGAAGTTGCAGCAAAGGATGTCATGGATACATATCAGAAAAGTACACATATCCCATGGACCACATGGAGTCCATCACATCAACAAATCATTCTGTTGTACCTTTAAAACACCAGTACAACAGCAAGTCCATGACACTCATCATCAACATCATGTACATTTGATGCAACAACACTAGATGACAACAAGTGGCTTTATTAGAAACATAAATCCATGTAACTGGTAAGTCAAGTGTACAATGTCAAAAGGCCAATGGCCAGTCCATTCCTACATTCAACCAGGGTGACATGTGACAAGTTGTCACCCATTGTTTGCCTGCACTGCTACGGCCAGGGGACATCTCCCCTTGGAGGGGCATACATAGGGGCAGGCCAGGCACTGCAGGGACAGGATCAGGGGACAGCAGAATGGGGCAGGGGAGGGGTGGTGGGTGCAGGAGTGTCACTGGCAACTGCAGTGGAGGTGTCTGACACAGTGGGCACCGTCACCACTGCAGGGCCCAAGTCAGATGTGGTGGGTGCCGTCACCACTGCAGGGCTCAAGTCAGACGGGGTTGTTGCCAGCACCACTGCAGTGGGCAGGTCAGATGGTGTGGAAGGGGTCTCCACTGCAGTGCCCAAGTCAGACGGGGTGGATGTGCTATCTACTGCAGTGCCAACCTCCAAAGGAGTGTCATGGGGTTCAGGTGAGGTGGGCAGGACAGAGGGGGGGACACGGTCTCCACACCAGTGGCAGAAACAGGCTGACCGTGTGAGGTGGGGGTGGAAGTGCATGTAGTAGGGGGGGGCCTAAGCATTTTGGAGATGCGGTGTCGGTGTGTGGGTGAACCAGGGGCAGGGTGTGGTGGGGGGACCTGTGGAGTGGTGGCCTGGGAGCTGCAGGACGGAGACTGTGTGGTGGAGCTGCGGGATCGTGGTGGGGTCTTGCTCTTCCTGGTCCGGGGGGACTTGCAGATGAGGGCCTCAGTGTCCGTGTGCCTGGGGGAGGGTGTCCGTGTGGCAGGGGAACTCCCCCCTGTGCGTGGTGACTTCCTCCTCCCCTTGTGAGTTGGAGCAGATGAATCGGTGGGGAAGAGGCCAAGGTCACAGAGGAAGAGCTGCTGTGAAGGGGGGGTTGCAGGTGAGGCAAGGGAAGGGGTTTTGGAGGGAGAGGCATCTGAGGACTGCGGAGTACTTGTGGATGTCTGTTTGTGCATCTGTGACCCATCCCCTGTGTGTGTGCCATCAGTCCCCGGAGTGTGCGTGCCTGTGGCTCTGGATTTTGTCTTGCGTGGCTGTGCGCTGCTTGTGTCTGTTGTGGTGCATGCCGGTGCTGGTGTGTGTGTGCGTTGGACAGGTAGGGTAGTGGGGATTGTGGATGTGGCAGAGGTAGGAGGGGTGAGGGACTGTTGGAGGAGGGACACTGCTGACATCTGTGTGGAGGCCATGGCCTGAATGGTCCGATGTAGGGCAGAGATGTTTGATGAGATGCCCTCCATGAAGGACACCAGTTGTGTCAACAGAGTGGTGTGGGAATGGAGGACACTCAGCATCGCTGTCTGCCCTACATGTAGCTGCTTCAGTAAGTCCACAGACTCCACACTCAGGGCAGCAGGGAAGACAGGGGCAGGGGGTGCGGTGCCTGGCACGAAGGAGACATGCTCCCTTACACGGGGGCCTCCACGGACATCTGGGATGGGAGCAGATGGGAGGGTGGAGATGGTGGTGGTGGCGGGGACAGACTCGCTAGGTGTTGTCTGGGGTCTGCTGACACCCGCCTCCACAAGGGAGTCCTCACTCGAGATGCTGTGTTCCTCAGCTGAGGTGGTCATAGCTGAGGTCTCCTCAGTGTGGCTCCCCTCACCCTCTGTGCCACTGGGTCCCTCCAACTCCTCTGCAGCAGACCCAGTCTGGCTCTGCGGCTCCTCTTGGTCCGTGGAGCTGTCTCCTCCAGTAGCCGAAGATGTATCTGCAAACAATCAGGATAAACAGATCCACATCAGTCACCTGTTTCACCTGACACATCACAGTCAGTACAGCACATTACAGAGCACACCTTGGCATCATTTGCAAAATATTGCTAAAAGTGCTGACACATTTTGAAAAAGACACCTGTCAGTCTGCCAGTCAACCATGCCCCTCATATATTTCCCCTCCATGGACCCATCTGTCTGGTGCATGTAGTTTGCCACTACTTATATGTGCACACATGCACCACATAGACATATCTCAGAACTGCAGGAATTGTGATTGAAATGTGTCAGTACACACATATCCCATCTCCTGTCACTGACTCAGTACATGTGTCAGGAGAAGGGATGGCCAAACTCATTGTCAGTAAAATGGATATGCTTCCTTCACCAGACACCATGATGTGCCCATGTATTGATGGTCAATGCCACAATTGAGTGTATGCTGGACAACTGACATTACTGCAGGATACACATTAGCAAGTGGTATACCATGCTACAGGCCAGTCTGGATAATCAGTCATTACTGGCTTCAGTCACAGGGGCAGTGCATCCAAAAACAAACAGTCTGCACTGTGTCACAATCATTTTCATTTTGGGGAATGTAAGCCCTGCAGCTGTCAAGTGCACATGTTCCCCCACTGCTACCCACATCTTAAGGCATCTGATGATCCCACGTAATACAAATGCAACAGTTGAGTGACTGCAAGCAACAATCTGTAAACATGATCACATCACAGTGTTATGCGAACTAATTGAGGCTGCCTGCACTTTAATGTAGAATACACCATTAGGCACCGTCAAGTGATTACACACCTATGTCTTACCCCATTGTGATGATCCAACAGCTACATCTCAGCTAGCTGCTCAACTCAAAATGCTCAACACCCCAGGAGTCTAAAAAGCTAGGCCACTCCACAATGATACCGAGGCAGACACCAGATTGCATATTTCACAATGCACTAAATGTAGGCTAACACACAGGAGTAGAAGAACATAGTGTACTTCATGTCCGGAGTAGGCATACCTTACCAGGTCCATGTGCGACATGGTATTACCCTGAACACTAGGCATGTGCTCATGCATGTGTGACACACATGATGTACATTCTTCTGAGGCCCCAACATTGTCTCACCTACTGCATGGCTGTGTGTAAAATACCCCAGACACATATGGTGAGCCAAAGCATCAATTGGAACACATATCAATTGCCCACACAGAGTACATGTCTGATTTCTGGCAATGTGCAGACACATGGCAATCAATTGCTTCACTCATGAAGACAAAACAATGCACCGGTAGCAGATGCTGTTTAGAACCGTAAGCTGTGACAACAGCAGGGACACACAACCCAAGTGACACAAGTCACAGACTGAAAGGGCCACACCTGTGCATCAGATGTGGATGGGCCATGACCTAATTTAGGCACATGACTCTTGTTCAAGCAGACAGAAGATCTGTGGGAGTGTAACCAGGATGAAGGAGTGCAAAGAGCATGTGAGAGATAGTCCACAGAAAAGGTATGCACTTACCCCCTCCTTGCCGCTGCCTGGCCTTTAACTGCCCATCCAGGTCAGGGAAGACCACCGCCAGAATCCGGAGCATGTGGGGAGTCAGTGTCCGTCGTCCGCCCCTTCTGAGAGGAGGCGACAGCTTCAGCTGGACTCTTGCGATCCTCTGGGTCCAGCCACGAAGGTCCTGCCACTTCTTCTGGCAGTTGCGGAGGCAGCGTCTGTAGACCCCCACAGATCGAACGGCCCGGGCAATGGTCAGCCAGATCTCCTGTTTCTGATGGGCATCAACCTGTGAGGATGACAAGGATAAAAGTCCATTACCACACATGCAACATGTTTGTGCATCACACAGTTGGATATACATGTCGTTATCACAAGGCCATATGATGTACACAGGTAGTGCAACTATGGTGATTGACATTTGTCCTGCATTAACAACATGTAAGCATTGCCTGAGTATTATAACCGTGTAAAAATGCACTTTTCCTGCACAGTACCTGTCCACTACAGGTACCTACACGCTTTGGGGGTAACAACTACTCAGTGAGCATGCTAACCACTGGTGTACACAATGCCATTAGTGCCAGTCAGACAACATGCACAATGAAAAAGGATGTGGACTGCACACTCACCTGCTCCCCTGGTTTCCCATACAGCTTGCTGTACTGTGGAAGGAGGCTGTCCAGCAGGGCCTTGTTCTCCTCCTCTGTGAAGGCTGGGGCCCTCTCCACAGTACGTGCCATTCTTGGAGCCAGAGGATGCAGAGACAGCAGCAGTGGTACCAGTGAATGCAATCTGGGACATTTAGTGCAGGCAAGTGAGCTCTCAGGGGTACAGGCAGCCTTATATCTGTGCTGCTGAGGCAGAATCTGTCCCATTCGTCCAAAGCGATAGGTCGGACACGTTTGCATCCTATGAATCTGGCCAATCCATCGCATTGCACGCCTCGTACACGCCTTCCGCATCATTCAAATAATTCAAATCCATGACACCAACGAGTGTGATACATTGTTGTAGGGAGCCAACGGATTTTTCAGCACACGAATCGTACAAGGGTCAAATCCGCGTCAGTCCCCATTGCAGGCAAGGTGCAAGGCGTGTGTGCAAGGCGGGCGCACGCCTCGTTCCCCATGTGTACGACGCGTCTTTTGAATTTGTCACCCGCGTCAGTCCCCATCGCAGGCAAGGTGCAAGGCGTGTGTGCAAGGCGTGCGCACGCCTTGTTCCCGATGTGTACGACGCGTCTTTTGAATTTGTCACCCGCGTCAGTCCCCATTGCAGGCAAGGTGCAAGGCGTGTGTGCAAGGCGTGCGCACGCCTCGTTCCCCATGTGTACGACGCGTCTTTTGAATTTGTCACCCGCGTCAGTCCCCATTGCAGGCAAGGTGCAAGGCGTGTGTGCAAGGTGTGCGCACGCCTCGTTCCCCATGTGTACGACGCGTCTTTTGAATTTGTCACCCGCGTCAGACCCCATTGCAGGCAAGGTGCAAGGCGTGTGTGCAAGGTGTGCGCACGCCTCGTTCCCCATGTGTACGACGCGTCTTTTGAATTTGTCACCCGCGTCAGTCCCCATTGCAGGCAAGGTGCAAGGCGTGTGTGCAAGGCGTGCGCACGCCTCGTTCCCCATGTGTACGACGCGTCTTTTGAATTTGTCACCCGCGTCAGTGCCCATTGCAGGCAAGGTGCAAGGCGTATGTGCAAGGCGTGCGCACGCCTCGTTCCCCATGTGAACGACGCGTCTTTTGAATTTGTCACCCGCGTCAGTCCCCATTGCAGGCAAGGTGCAAGGCGTGTGTGCAAGGTGTGCGCACGCCTCGTTCCCCATGTGTACGACGCGTCTTTTGAATTTGTCACCCGCGTCAGTCCCCATTGCAGGCAAGGTGCAAGGCATGTGTGAAAGGCGTGCGCACGCCTCGTTCCCCATGTGTACGATGCGTCTTTTGAATTTGTCACCCGCGTCAGTCCCCATTGCAGGCAATGTGCAAAGGATGCCACCCACCATAGCTTGTCAGGGACACATGGGCACACCAACAACAATACAGACTGTGACACTGTATATCAAAGGGCATGTCAGGCTGCATTACCTGTGTCTGTATGTGGGTCAACATGTGATTTGGTATGTGGCACTTAGTGGCACACACTCCCAGGCAGGGCAAGGTGTCATGGGGACAGATACCTTTGTGTGTTGTACACATAACCACTGTGATTGACAACTGTACATTTCAGAGCATGAGGCATGTACACAGTTCCCGGGGTACATTGTGTATGACATGTGACATACACCCTGACTCTTAGGTGGAATGGTATGTGGGTCACAGGGTGTCCCTGTGCCACAAATGTGATGTTCATCCACAGTATGTATGCTTTTGCTACAGAGATGACTCAGATTTCATGTGTTCAATGTCAAATGGTCACCACATCCATGTGTTTTGTCAATGTGAGTTGATGTTGCGCCTGTGTGTCACAGACATCCATGTATGAGCTGCAAAAAAATCAGGTGGCACTTCATGCGTGTGTCATGTGTGCGTTGTGGTGGGTACATGAGATGATACATCATGATGGTGTCCTTGTGGCGACACAAGGTCCCTGTGTGTGTCTGTCAAAAACATGTGATGTGGGATAGACATCTGTCCTCACTAGTCACTGTGGTGTGTGTCTGGTATGTGACACTCGTACTGATGTACTGTGACAGAACCCATAGATTGGTCACAGCACAACATGGACCTTGTTGTGTGGACCTTTGGAGCTGAGATGTCAGATGATGGGCATGTATCTGACATGTATGCCCATACACAACAGCTCACACATCATGTCCTTGTGTCCTGTCATGTTGTTCAATGTGCTATTTAGCATGGACACTGGAACATAGATAGGGGAACTGACAAACTGTCTTTGCTCATCTATGTACTGCAGGAGACCAGCTGTCCACAGACCATTCCCTGACCTTGCAACCATGGTTGAACGTGACTGCATGCGACGGTACCGCTTCACTAGGCCACTGATCGAAGAATTGGCGGAGCAGTTGGCCCCACACTTGCAACCTGGCCGGACATACCCTACAACGCTGACCCCCAAGGTGAAGGTGATGTCAACCCTACACTTCTTTGCCACTGGTACTTTCCAACACACTGTTGCTACTGCTGGTGGGATGTCACAGACCATGTTCAGCCGTGTGCTTCGAGATGTGTTGGAGGCGATGTTGCATTTCCTCAACCACTACATCCATTTCCCAAAACCACAACAACTCGCTGACATCAAGGGTGACTTCTACGCACTGGGAAGGATGCCACATGTCATTGGCTCCATTGATGGGACACATGTGGCTTTGGTACCACCACAGGCACATGAGCAGACATACCGAAACAGGATACATTTCCACTCAATCAATGCTCTGGTGGTCTGTCTGGCGGACATGACCATTTCACATGTGTGTGCACGTTTCCCAGGTTCAGGGCATGACGCTTATATCATGAGGAGTAGTCGCATCCCAACGATTATGTCACAGATGCAGTACCAGCGTGCCTGGCTTGTCGGTGTGTACTGACTGTTTATCATTGTGTGTGTTTGATGAAGTTGATTTACACCCTCTTTTCAGACTCATCTAATGTGCATTTGTCTTTATGTAGGTGACTCAGGATATCCCAACATGCCGTGGTTGCTGACACCCCTCAGGAACCCTGTGACACCGGCGGAGATGCGCTACAATGAGGCACATGGTCGGACTAAGAGAGTGATCGAGCGGACATTTGGACTCCTGAAAAGCAGATTCCACTGCCTGGACAAGACAGGAGGGGCCCTCCCATATGCACCTGCTAAGGTGTGCAGAGTCATCATAGTGTGCTGCATGCTACACAACCTGGCAGTGAGGAAGAAGTTGCCTCTCATCCAAGATGACGATGACCAACCTCCGCCAGCCGTGGAGGATCCTGCCCTGGGGCATGATGCCAGTGATGATGAGGGTGATGGTGATGTTCGGAGCCAGCTGATCCACAACTTCTTCACATGAATGTAAGTATACAGTGATGTGTTGTCAAAGTATTGTGTTTGCCTGATATATGTTGGTGGTGCACTGGTGCTGCTTTAGTGTGGCTGTGTGCTACTTGTCCGGATGCTTTCTGTGATGTGTCCTTTCAGGTAGTCTGCACTCGCAAACAGTGTTTACGTGATTGATAGGTTGTGTGTACTTTGTTTGGGGTTTGTTTTGGGCATGTATATTGTAGTTGTATGCTGTAAATCTGTGTTTTTGATTGTGTTTTCTGTCTATCCTTCACAGGGTACTTTGGCTGCTGTATGGTGATGTCTGCACCCCAACACCCAGATCCTTGTTCCAGAGTGCAAGTAGTCATTGTCCCAACCAATGATGTGCCACACAACCCTGGACTTTCATTGTTTACCACTTGGTTAATTTTTGATCACTGTCACGTGAGGTTACCTTGCATCAGTTGTGGAATTCTCAGGTTGCGAATCTTTAATAAACCTGTGCTTCACTTTGGGATGTGCTCCGTCTGTATCCACACATCCCACAGTCATTAGCATCCTGTACCTGTGGGCTGCTTGCCACTGACCCAGGTTGGATGTGCTGTATGTGCATTCCACTGTATTTCCTGTCAACATCAGTGTAGGCGATGAGTTAGATGGACATGGTGCGTATGTGTTGTGTTGCCCTAGTGGTGTGTCTCCCTCATATGTGTCACATTACCATGACTCACATTACGGTGTTCACATTGTTGTAGTAGTTTGCATGCACAGTGTTCCTTAGCAGATCATCATTGCCATGACACATACCAAGTATAAATCACAACAGAGGCAAGTATTGTGTGATTGTGATTTTATTTACAGACTTGTGTAAGGATGGTGAACGGAATTGGAAGTGCTGTACAGTGTGATGGTAATACAAAGTTCACAGGTGAGTTGGTAGTGTTGAAAGATGAAATGTCCAGAGTAGAATCCAGAATCATTTGAGGCATTGTCACAACTTGGACCCTCCATGTCAAGTGGGGGATTTGGGTGTCAGTCGACAAGGTTAAATGGTTTGCACACAAAGGATGACATCCAGAACAGGTGTTGAGTTCCTGGGGGATATGCATGGCCATCGGCGTCTCACTTGCACTTCTTCGGACGACCCCTCTTCTTTCTTGGGGGACCCTCATGTGCAGGCTGCTGCGGTGCCGAGGACTTTCCGCCAGAGTCCTCCTCCCTCCCTGTGGCAGTTGCGGATGTTGTTGCAACAGATGTTGTGGGCGCACAGGGAGGTGTGGTAAGGTTGGCGCTGATCTGGTGGAGGCATTGTAGGAGAGTAGGATCTGCCTCTTATGGTTACCCCCACTTTTTGCTGATATCTCACTGTTTTTCGACTTTAGTCTGGCTGGGACCCTGCTATTCAGGACCCCAGCCTAGCTGCTTCCTCTCTAAATTGATTCCATGTACCTTAAGTACACTTCAGATTGAATTCTGGGGTGCCCTTATAAGTCCCTAGTATATGGTATACTATGTACCCAGGGCATAGGTACCCCAGAGGCCTACCAGGGGCTGAAGCATGTATTGTGCCACCCCTGGAAAGCCATCCAAAATGACACCACAGGACTGCTACTGCAGCCTGAGTGAGGTGGTGCATGCACCCCTTACAGAGATATAGGTTCACTATATCTCACCTATCACTGCACATAGAAACCTATCAGTCACCCCTATGGCAGGCCTTATCAATCCTGAAGGCAGGGTGCTTGGTTATATGTGAGAGGGTGCCCATGCATGAGCAGAGCCCATCTGCAGCCCTCGGAACCTCCTCTCCGGGGTTGTCTGTGGTGCAGTCTGACCATATACTCTTAAGTGCATTATATCCTCGCGGTAAATGCTAACTTTGGGATGGCTGCACGGAAACATGTCGTGTTTGGTGTCAAACACCTTGGAATCATACCCCCCACACCAGTAACTGGTGTGGGAGTATGATCCCACCCTTCTAGAGGGAAAGACATGACAGCACCGGTATACCCGGTACCAGCTAAACAGAGCCCTGGCATCACAAAATGGATGCTGCAGCCACAGACACGAGTCTGGCCTCCTGCTGCTGACCGAAACTCCGGCAGGGGAGGCCTGGACAATAGGTTTCCTGTCACAGGGAGGTGTTACCACCTCCCAGACAGGCCTTAGTGGATTGGGGCTGGGTAGGTGCACTCCAAGAGTGCTTTGAAGTCCTGCACTGGGGGCACATTTGGTGTCCTCGTGCATACCCCAGTTCAAACCGGTTGCAGGGGCTGCCAGCCCCTGCTCTGGTGCGAAACTGGACAAAGGAAATGGGTGTAGCCACCCCTCTTTCCAAACCCTCCCATAGGTGGGCCCACAGAGTTAGTCCAACCCGTCTCTTAGGTATAAGTAAGGAACCCCTGGCAACAGGACTTTAGATATCCCTGGACGAAACTCTGCAATTGAATCCTGGAACTTTGATGCGCTACTGAATACTAGAGGACTCAAGAAATCTCCCTTGGGGTCAAGGAGTGACTCCCCTGCTTGGCAGGCACCAAGAAAGCATTTGCCTGTCTGCATCTCTGAAGCTCCCGCCGGACTCCGAAGTAATTGCAGCCCAGAAAGAGGATTTCCAGGTTTCTCAGAGGCCGACCCGAGTCCCCAGCAAAGCTGAGACCCGCAGCCCTCACGAGTGATGTGGATCCGGAATTCCTGGACACCGTGCACATTTGCTAGTGCATCAATTTCTCGTTGTCTCTTGAAGTCCTGCTTTGGGTTACTTGTAGCCCAGACTCCAAGCACCATTTGCTTCGAAGATTGTGAGCCTACACTCCACGAGTGTTCCGTGGGCCTGCTTCTTGCATTTCTGCTTGAGGCTCCTTTGCAATCCCTGGTCCGTCGACTGGTGGGTCCCTGTGAAGGCAACTCTGATTTTCCTTGGGCTTTTCTCGTTGCTCCAGATGTGCCCTGACTCCCCACCGAGTGGTGAGTCCCTCAGACCTTGCTGGTCTGCACCGAAGCATCTTTCTCCTTTCTGCGTGGGTTGCTGTTGCCAAGGCTTGTTGTGTTCAATCCGGACACCAATGCAGCAGCACTCAAAATCCTTTCTGGGACAGCTCAAATCCAGCTCCTGGTTGTCATTGACACCTCCTGGTCCTCGTGGCTGAAGAGTCAAGATTCACCTCTTTCACCTGAAGCACCCGACATCGGTGGGCATTCGACTAACGTGCCCCTGGTCACTGGCAAGTGACCCAGACTCTGTCCCCTCTGCTTACAGGTTCTTCTCATCTTCGATCCAGGCTTGGATCTCTTCGGACACTTCGCATCTTCCCGGCAGCAGCACTTCTCTGCAGACTGCCATTGAAAACGACGACGCGACCCGATACCATTTGACACCTATGCAGCCGGCTTCTCTGGGTGAGGTAACTGGAGTACTCCGGTGCTCCCGTGGGTGTTGACCCTAGAACTGTCTAAGTCCAAGAGGGTTTGGTCCTAGTCCATTTCTAAGTGTCCTTAAACTCTAAAACTCTAACCGCGACTTTCCCATAGACGATAACGGAGCTCGCGGCTGTGTTCACACACTGCACACAGCCCCCGTGGGTCCCCTGTGTCACTACCTTGGGTGGTTCCTTAGGGTCCCAGCGATTCTACAGGCTCTAGGCCTTGTGTCTACTTAAGTCATGGTTCTTATACCACTTTCTTAATATATGGTTTGGTACACCCCTAGGGCTAATCGTATATTGTGCTACTTTACTGTGCTATTTGACTTCTAACTTGTGTACTTTGACCTCTAGCCTCAAAAAGAGACTATTGGGTAGTGTTTAGTAATAAATACATATATTTTATATATATATACCTGGTGTGGTTCGCCTTTCATTTGGTCATTCATGAAATTATAGACTGGTAAAACAACAGCTTAACACTCCTTCAAGACTTAGCCTGAAGGCTGCTCTCCATAGCTACCACTAGGATAGCTTTCAATAAAGGTTGTCTTTAAACCTATCATCAATAAAGGTCGTTTGGACTGGTGCAAGGTGCCCACTATAACTAGTGGACAGCATATACCAGGCCAACTTCTCACATTGGTGTGCAGCGGTTGGATTCAAGCTTGCCTTGTTTTACCAGATAATCTCAAGTGTGTGACTAACTGAAAACCACTAAAGGTACCTGAGGTACATATAAATTCAAGCTTAGAAATACAGTAAGTTCTACTGAACTTAGAGTTGTGTGTCAAGGGCTTAGCACACCCTTTCTACAACTCAAGAGAGTTTAGTAGGCCACACTAGAGTAGGTAGTGCATACACCACACCTCACTAGTGATGTCTTCAAGGCCAGGAACCAGTGGGTCCCTGCCAGAAGCCAATGGGCTTCTACCATCCAAGTATGACAACCTCCCATTCTTGGAATTGAGAGCATTGTGCAGTACTAGGAAGCTGAAGACAGGCAAAAGTGCAAACACCCAACGCCTCATAGAGGTACTTCTGTTGGATGATCTCAGAAGGCCCACAGGGTCTGGAGGGGTAGGCAGAGAGGGTGGGACAGCAAATGAGGAAGGGCCCAGGGGTGAAGAAACCCAGGACCTGACCTCTGAAGCTGACCAGGAAGATGACAATGATCTTACCCTGGAAAATTCAGCTCCTCCTGCAGATGAGGAGGAGGACCAGAATGGCCTCCCCTTTTTCCCACCAGGAAGAGTTGTGAGTGTGCCTAGAAGGTCAATATCTCCTTCTCAGGAGTCTAACCATTCTGACACCTCAGTAGGGACCTCTGTTTCCTCTCATAGGAGGGAATCCTCTCATGAAAGGAAAGAGAGACTGCTCAAGTATGAAGAAGCTCAGCTTAGGATCAGAAGAGAGCAGTTGGCTATAGACAGGGAGTCCCTAGAGCTTCATAGACAAAGAAGAAAGTTGGGACTAGACTCCCATGGTGGCAGCAACTTCCCTAGTGGTAGGGAAAGGTCTCATGACCATAGAAACCTAAACACGATTGTCCCTCCCTACCAGAGTGGGGATGACATCCACAAATGGATTACTGCACTGGAAAGGGCCTGTAAAGTTCAGAGGGTCCCCCAGGAGCAGTGGGCAGCAATCTTGTGGCTCTCCTTTGCAGACAAAGGTAGAGATAAGCTCCTCACTGTAAGAGAAGAGGATGCTGATGATTACCATGTCCTGAAGAGTGCACTGATAGATGGGTTTGGCCTAACCACTGAGCAATACAGGTTAAAGTTCAGAGATACCCAAAAGGCACAGACACAGGACTGGGTGGACTTTGTAGATTGTGCTACTAATGCTCTGGAAGGCTGGTTACTTGGCAGTAAGGTGTGTGACTTCAAAGGATTGTATAATTTAATCATGAGGTAGCAGATTCTTAATAACTGTCAAAATCAGTTGCTACATCAGTACCTGACCTCTCCCCAAGAATTGGGAAAGAAGGCAGACAAATGGGTCAGAACCAGGGTGAGGCAGAAGGTACAGAACCAAGATGGTGACCAGAAGAAGCAAGATTCCAAAAACTCTGACAAGGGTGGGGAAAAGGGTAAAGACCAGAAGTCTTCTCAAGGTCCCCAAAAATCTGCATCTGGTGGGGAATCCCAATCTACTAAAGGAAAAGGCCAAAACAAACCATGGTGCAAAATCTGTAAGCAGAAAACTCACTGGACAAGTGACTGCACCAAGTCCAAAGACTCTACTCCAGCCACCATTGCCCCTAAGGCAACTGTTCCCCCTAGTGCAGCTACAATTGGTGGTGGAAGTACTCAGAATAAGGGTTTAGTAGGGTTGACCCTGGGTACTGAGATGGGCTCTGGCCTAGTCAGAGTGCCAACTCAGGCTGTCCTAGTCTGTGATGGGGGCATGGATATGTCCCCCTTAGTGAGTCCCAATCATTTGGGCAAATACAGACAGCAGCCTTTAATTAATGGAAAAGAGGCTTGGGCATTCAGGGACACAGGAGCAAGTGTCACAATGGTGACAAAAGATCTTGTGGATCCTGGGCAGATTATACTTGGTGAAATGTACCAGGTGACCAATGCTAGCAATGTCAGAACAGACCATTATCTGGCAGTTGTTAACTTCTCCTGGGGAGGAGTAACTGGCCTTAAGAAGGTTGTGGTGAGTGCAGACCTACCAGTCGAATGCTTGCTTGGCAATGATCTTGAAACCTCAGCTTGGGCAGAGGTGGAGCTCAGGACACATGCAGAAATGCTAGGGATCCCTGCACATGTCTTTGCTGTGACTAGGTCACAGGCCAAAATGTCAAAAGCTGAACAGACCCTGGATTCTGGAACAATGGACCAGGTGCCTCCCAAGAGGAGGAGCAGTAGGGTTAAGGCAGTGCCTTCCCCCTTGGCTCAGGAAGCAGATCAGTCTCTGGAGGAAGATGATCTCAGGCCTGAAGAATGAACTGTCCCAGAGGAGCTTGAACCTGATCAGGTTGAGTTCTTGGGGACAGGGGCCCTTCCAGGGCAGATCTGAGCCAGGAGCAGCTGAACTGCCCCTCTCTTGAACCCCTCAGACAGCAAGCTGCTGCTGAGGCTGCTGGGAATGCTAGTGGCACCCATAAGATATATTGGGATGAGGGACTCCTGTACTCAGAGAGTAGAGACCCCAAGCCTGGAGCAGCCAGGAGGTTGGTTATACCTCTGAAGTTCAGGGGCTTCCTATTGACACTAGCCCATGATATTCCTTTAGCAGGTCACCTGGGCCAGAACAAGACTTGGGACAGAATTGCCCCTCACTTTCACTGGCCCCACATGTCTGAAGACACTAAGGAGTTTTGTCGCTCCTGTGTAACCTGCCAAGCCAGTGGGAAGGCAGGTGGCACCACAAAGGCCCCCCTGATACCACTACCTGTGGTGGGGGTTCCCTTTGAGAGGGTGGGGATTGACATAGTTGGTCCCATGATCCCCAAACAGCCTCTGGGCACAGATTTATCCTGGTGGTGGTGGACCATGCCACAAGGTACCCAGAAACCATTCCCCTTAGGACCACTACAGCACCTGTGGTGGCAAGGGCCCTCCTGGGAATTTTCTCAAGAGTGGGCTTTCCTAAGGAGGTAGTATCTGACAGAGATGCAAACTTTATGTCCAGTTACTTGACTGCAATGTGGAAGGAGTGTGGAGTGACTTATAAATTCACCACACCCTATCACCCACAATGCAATGGTTTAGTTGAAAGGTTCAACAAAACCTTGAAGGGCATGATTAAAGGGCTCCCAGAAAAGCTTAGGCAAAGATGGGACATACTCTTGCCCTGCCTTTTATTTGCATACAGAGAGGTGCCTCAAAATTGGGTTGGCTACAGCCCTTTTGAACTTTTGTTTGGCCATCCTGTAAGGGGTCCATTGTGTCTGGTGAAGGAAGGTTGGGAGTTACCTCTCAAACCCCCTAAACAGGACATAGTGGACTATGTACTTGGTCTCCGCTCCAGGATGGCTGAGTATATGAAAAAGACAACCAAAAACCTTGAGGCTAGCCAGGAATTACAGAAAGCCTGGCATGACCAAAAGGCTGTGCTGACTGTTTACCAGCCATGGCAGAAGGTGTGGGTGTTGGAGCCAGTGGCCCCAGCAGCCCTCCAAGACAAGTGGAGTGGCCCCCATACAATTGTTGAACAGAAGGGAGAGGTTACCTATCTGGTAGACCTGGGAACTCCCAGGAGCCCCCACAGGGTGCTCCATGTCAACAGGCTGAAGACATATGTGGATAGGGCTGACATGGGCTTGCTCATGGCAACTGATGAGGGACAGGAGGAGGAGAGTGACCCACTCCCTGACCTGCTCTCACAGAACCCTGATGATGGGTCAGTAGATGGTGTAGCCTTGGCAGGCAGCCTCACTGCCCAGCAGCAAACTGATTGTAGACAGGTGCTCAATCAGTTCAGACACATGTTTTCTCTGACTCCAAGTCAGACCACCTGGTGCACTCATGAAGTGGACACTGGGGACAGTCTGCCTGTTAAAAGTAAGATTTACAGGCAACCTGACCAAGTCAGGGACTGAATCAGGACAGAAGTCCAGAAAATGTTGGAACTGGGTGTCATTGAGCCTTCAGATAGCCCTTGGGCTAGTCCAGTAGTCCTGGTGCCTAAACACCAAAGATGGCAAGAGAGAGATGAGGTTTTGTGTGGACTACAGGGGCCTCAATGCAGTCACTAGGACTGATGCCCATCCAATCCCCCGGGCAGATGAGCTAATAGACACTTTGGCCTCAGCCAAGTATCTAAGCACATTTGACCTGACAGCTGGCTACTGGCAGATCAGACTAGCTGATGATGCAAAGCCAAAAACTGCATTTTCTACCCCTGGTGGGCTTTACCAATTTGTGGTGATGCCCTTTGGTTTGAAGAATGCACCTGCCACTTTTCAGAGGTTGGTGAACACAGTCCTTACAGGTCTGGAAGCCTATAGTGCAGCATATCTAGATGATATTGCTGTCTTTAGCTCCACCTGGGAGGATCACCAGGTCCACCTCAGAAATGTTTTGGAGGCCCTGCAGAAGGCAGGCCTCACTATCAAGGCCACTAAGTGCCAGATAGGGCAGAGTCAGGTTGTGTACCTGGGCCACCTTGTGGGTGGAGTCCTGGTTCAACCCTTGCAGAGCAAAATCCAGACCACCATGGACTGGGTTGCTCCAACTACCCAGACTCAGGTGAGAGCCTTTTTAGGCCTGACTGGGTACTACAGAAGATTTGTCAAGGGGTATGGATCAATAGTGACACCCCTGAATGACTTAACCTCCAAGAAAATGCCCAAAAAGGTTCAGTGGACAGTTAGCTGTCAAAAGGCATTTGATGACCTGAAGCAGGCCATGTGCACTGCTCCCATTCTGCAAAGTCCTGATTACTCCAAAAAGTTCATTGTGCAGACAGAGCATCTGAGTTGGGGGTAGGGGCTGTACTGTCACAGTTGAATGATGAAGGTCAGGATCAGCCATTAGCTTTTATTAGCAGAAGGGTGACCCCCAGAGAGAAACGTTGGTCAGCCATTGAGAGGGAGGCCTTGGCTGTGGTTTGGGCTCTGAAGAAGCTGAGGGCATACTTGTTTGGCACTCACTTCATTGTTCAGACAGACCATAAGCCCCTCTTATGGCTAAAACAGATGAAGGGTGAAAACCCCAAACTTTTGAGGTGGTCCATTTCCCTACAGGGGATGGACTATACAGTGGAACATAGACCTGGGAGTAACCATGCCAATGCAGATGGACTCTCCAGATATTTCCACTTAGAACATGAAGACTCAACTGGTCAAGGTTAGTTTAATGTCCCTGCGTTTGGGGGGTTGTGTAGGAGAGTAGGATCTGCCTCTTATGGTTACCCCCACTTTTGCTGATGTCTCACTGTTTTTTTACTTTAGTCTGGCTGGGGCCCTGCTATCCAGGACCCCAGCCTATCTGCTTCCTCTCTAAATTGATTCCATGTACCTTAAGTACACTTCATATTGGATTCTGGGGTGCCCTTATAAGTCTCTAGTATATGGTATACTATGTACCCAGGGCATAGGTACCCCAGAGGCCTACCAGGGGCTGAAGCATGTATTGTGCCACCCCTCAAAAGCCATCCAAAATGACACCACATGACTGCTACTGCAGCCTGAGTGAGGTGGTGCATGCACCCCTTACAGAGATATAGGTTCACTATATCTCACCTATCACTGCACACAGAAACCTATCAGTCACCCCTATGGAAGGCCTTATCAATCCTGAAGGCAGGGTGCTTGGTTATATGTGAGAGGGTGCCCATGCATGAGCAGAGCCCCTCTGCAGCCCTCGGAATCTCCTCTCCGGGGTTGTCTGTGGTGCAGCCTGACCATATAATCTTAAGTGCATTATATCCTCGCGGTAAATGCTAACTTTGGGATGGCTGCATGGAAACATGTTGTGTTTGGTGTCAAACACCTTGGAATCATACCCCCAAACCAGTAACTGGTGTGGGAGTATGATCCCACCCTTCTAGAGGGAAAGACATGACAGCACCGGTATACCCGGTACCAGCTAAACAGAGCCCTGGCATCACAAAATGGATGCTGCAGCCACAGACACAAGTCTGGCCTCCTGCTGCTGACCGAAACTCCGGCAGGGGAGGCCTGGACAATAGGTTTCCTGTCACAGGGAGGTGTTACCACGTCCCAGACAGGCCTTAGTGGATTGGGGCTGGGTGGGTTCACTCCAAGAGTGCTTTGAAGTCCTGCACTGGGGGCACATTTGGTGTCCTCGTGCATACCCCAGTTCAAACCGGTTGCAGGGGCTGCCAGCCCCTGCTCTGGCATGAAACTGGACAAAGGAAATGGGTGTAGCCACCCCTCTTTCCAAACCCTCCCATAGGTGGGTCCACAGAGTTAGTCCAACCCCTTTCTTAGGTATAAGTAAGGAACCCCTGGCAACAGGACTTTAGATATCCCTGGACGAAAGTCTGCAACTGAATCCTGGAACTTCGACGCTCTACTCAAGACTAGAGGACTGAAGAAATCTCCCTTGGGTCAAGGAGTGACTCCTCTGCTTGGCAGGCACCAATGAAGCAGTTGTCGGTCTGCATCTCCAAAGCTCCTGCCGGACTCCAAAGTAATTGCAGCCCAGGAAGAGGATTTGCAGACTTCTCAGAGGCCGACCCGAGTCCCCAGCAAAGCTGAGACCCGCAGCCCTCACAAGTGACGTGGAACCAGAACTCCTGGACACCGTGCACATTTGCTAGTGCATCAACTTCTCGACGTCTCTTGAAGTCCTGCTTTGGGTTACTTGTAGCCCAGGCTCCAAGCACCATTTGCACCAAAGATTGTGAGGCTACACTCCACGAATGTTCCGTGGGCCCGCTTCTTGCATTTCTGCTTGAGGCTCCTTTGCAATCCCTGGTCCGTCGACTGGTGGGTCCCTGTGAAGGCAACTCTGATTTTCCTTGGGCGTTTCTGGTTGCTTCAGATGTGCCCTGACTCCCCACTGAGTGGTGAGTCCCTCAGACCTTGCTGGTCTGCACCGAAGCATCTTTCTCCTTTCTGTGTGGGTTGCTGTTGCCAGGGCTTGTTGTGTTCAATGCGGACACCAATGCTGCAGCACTCGACATCCTTTGTGGGACAGCTCGAATCCAGCTCCTGGTCATCGTCAACACCTCCTGGTCCTCGTGGCTGAAGAGTCAAGCTTCACCTCTTTCACCTGAAGCACCCGACATCGGTGGACATTCGACTATCGTGCCCCTGGTCACTGGCAAGTGACCCAGACTCTGTCCCCTCTGCTTTCAGGTGCTTCTCATCTTCGATCCAGGCTTGGATCTCTTCGGACACTTTGCATCTTCCCGGCAGCAGCACTTCTCTGCAGACTGCCATTGAAAACGACGACGCGACCCGATACCATTTGACACCTATGCACCCGGCTTCCCTGGGTGAGGTAACTCGAGTACTCCGGTGCTCCTGTGGGTGTTGACCCTAGAACTGTCTAAGTCCAAGAGGGTTTGGTCCTAGTCCATTTCTAAGTGTCCTTAAACTCTAAAACTCTAACCGCAACTTTCCCATAGACGATAACGGAGCTCGCGGCTGTGTTCACACACTGCACACAGCCCCTGTGGGTCCCCTGTGTCACTACCTTGGGTGGTTCCTTAGGGTCCCAGTGATTCTACAGGCTCTAGGCCTTGTGTCTACTTAAGTCGTGGTTCTTATACCACTTTCATAATATATGGTTTGGTAAGCCCCTAGGGCTAATCGTATATTGTGCTACTTTACTGTGCTATTTGACTTCTAACTTGTGTACTTACCTCTAGCCTCATAAAGAGACTATTGGGTAGTGTTTAGTAATAAATACATATATTTTATATATATACCTGGTGTGGTTCTCCTTTCATTTGGTCATTCATGAGATTATAGACTGGTAAAACAACAGCTTAACACTCCTTCAAGACTTAGCCTGAAGGCTGCTCTCCATAGCTACCACTAGGATAGCTTTCAATAAAGGTTGTCTTTAAACCTATCATCAATAAAGGTCGTTTGGACTGGTGCAAGGTGCCCACTATAACTAGTGGACAGCATATACCAGGCCAACTTCTCACAGGCATGTCAGTATGTCCCTATGCACCGCTGTTCGATCATCCAATTTGTCCCACTTGGACTCCATGCGGGACATGTGTGTCTCCACCCGAGACATGTGGGAGTCCAAGCGGGCATGATGGGCAGCCTGCTGTTCTTTGATGTCCTTGAGGATCCCCACAACCTGTCCAAACCCACCGGTGCTTTCCTGGTACTCATCTATGATGCGTCCCAGGTGTGGATCACCATGCAGTCCAGCCCCCTCTGCAGGCCGTGTCCTCTGCCTGCCCACCCTCCTACCGCCCCTACCCACAAGGGCAGGACCTGCCGTGGCAGGCACAGGCGACACTGGGCCCCCTTGAGTGTTGGTGGTGTTGTCCATTGCTTCCAGGGTGCCCTGTGTACCTGTTACGTTGTTGGTCTGTGGCCTCGGCCTGTCCGTGTCGGCAGGGGTACTCTGTCTGTTGTCAGATGTGTCAGGAGTGGTTGCAGGGGTGCTGATGTTCCTACTGCTGGGGCTGCACGATGACTCACACCGGAGGTGGCAGGTTGTTCGTGATTGTCGTCCGAAGAGGACAGAGACTGATCCACACCAGGGATCTCAGGGTCTGCCAGAGTCTGGGACTGGGACTCTTCTTCAGGTCCTGCTGTGTCTCCAGCATCCCCTGTGGTTGGAGGAGACACACAATGTATATTATGGTACTACCGACATCAACGTTTAACACACATGACAGTTGCCACTGGACATCATTATGAGAGTCGGTACATTGCATTGTCCTAAGTTGTGACAGACAGAGGTAGATATTGTTGAAGCACTTTGTCATGGCAACCTGAAGCATTTTGATGTGCACGTCAAGCTGTGTGCATGACCAGCTCATGTATTGATCAATTGTCTGTACATGGCCATTGCTACTCAAGTTCCATCACATGCCTGACCCAGCTGTATCATCCCTGTCCACATTTGTGCTTTAACGATGACATACGTACACTTACACTTCGGGTAGGTAGCAAGCTTGGGGCATGTGTGGTGGCAGTTTTTGCTTTGCTCTGTGCGTCACATTGGTGTGTCTGTGCAACATGGTCACAGTCCGGTATGCCTGAGATCTAAAGTGAGATACTATTTGGTTGTCTGTGTTCCTAGTTCACATCTCATTTCATACAAGTCATGGTGTTACCGTAGCTAATGATGTTGGTGCTGAGTTTTGTCAGTGCTAACGTCTTTTAACTTGTCTATTTCCTCCATGGTGAGAGGGATTGGGCACAGCATCTCTCTTGCTTTTCCATGCTCATGACAGTGATGGCCAGAGGTGTGTGTGTTGCAGTTCTGCTGCTGTGAGTTGCATGCCTCCTCCGATGCAGTCCAAGTTAGTAATTGTGTTTGGAGTGTCTATGACAGTGAGTGATGTGTTGTGTGAATGATGCGTACAACGCAGAACGATGTGGGATTGAAATGCAGCTCACAACTGCACCTTTTGGGAATGACACCATGCTACAGTGTCAGCTATTTGGGTGTGTCCATCCTAGTCACTGTCAGGTGTCCACTGTCAATAATGTATAGGTTACATTGTGTGTGCTTGGTGCTATGTACTATGTCTGCATCTCTCCAATTTTCATCTACGAGACATACCTTCACAGCCAGGTCAGGGGACACCCCAGGGACACTGCATCTACAGACAGTGGGAGGATACCTACAGTTCCAATGGCTGTGAGTGTAAATGTTTTTGAGTTGGCCAGTGCGTAGCTGTGACTTGCAGCCAATTCATACATCAGGACCATGTGTCAGCCATCTTGCCAAGGCATTTACTTTCAGAGTGACTGGTCCCAAGGGTGCTATTTGTTCTGGCTGAGGAGGTGTGTTTTGAGGTGGACTTGATTGCATTTGGAGTCATTGCAGGTCCTTCACCCACAGAGGCCAGGTAATCCCCCATGTGACATGCTTCCATTGCAGGGAGTCACAATTTACGTTCAGGCTGTCAGGCAGTAGTGTCCTGTTGTTACTTTGAGCCCAAGTCCCAGCAGGGCCTTGTGCTCCCCACAGCAGGGCCCATTGTCAGAGATCTTGGGAGAGACTTTTCACTCACTCTCTTGTGGAGCATAATCCCAGGTGTGTATTTTGGTGTTGGTGGTAGGGGTGTGTGTGACAGGGGCTGCTGGTAGATGTAGTCAGAGCTGGCGGTCCTCCTCCCCCCAGTCCAGATATCCCACCCTGCAGCATGCTTCCATTGCAGGGAGTGGAAGTTACCTTTCAGGCTGTCAGGCATTGGTGTCCTGTTGTTTGTTTGAGGCCAAGTCCCAGCAGGGCCTTGTGCTCCCCACAGCAGGGCCTAGTGTCAGCCATCTTGGCAGTACTTTTGCACTCCATGTGTGGTGAGCTTGGTTCAGTGTGAGCTTGCTGCGACATGTGGGTTGGGGACTATTGGCTGTGACTGCAACTCCCATCTTGCTTTTGGCGACACCCATCTTCCCAGCATGCCCAACCTTCCTTCCTGTGACTCTGCTTCCCTGTGAGTGATTGAGACAGCAATGGCAAGATGACTGACAGTGGTGTCCTGTTGTTTGTTTGGGCACAATTCCCAGCAGGGCCTTGTGCTCCCCACAGCAGAGCCCATTCTCAGCCATCTTGTCAGTTTTTGCAACTCCCTGTGAGATGTGCATGGTTTTGGGTGGAGCTTGTGGGACCATGTGGGTGGGGGACTGTTGGCTGTGACTGCAACTCCCATCATGCTTTTGGCTACACCCACCTTCCCAGCATGCCCAACCTTCCTTCCTGTGACTCTGCTTCCTGTGAGTGATTGAGACAGCAATGGCAAGATGACTGACAGTGGTGTCCTGTTGTTTGTTTGGGCACAATTCCCAGCAGGGCCTTGTGCTCCCCACAGCAGAGCCCATTCTCAGCCATCTTGTCAGTTTTTGCAACTCCCTGTGAGATGTGCATGGTTTTGGGTGGAGCTTGTGGGACCATGTGGGTGGGGGACTGTTGGCTGTGACTGCAACTCCCATCATGCTTTTGGCTACACCCACCTTCCCAGCATGCCCAACCTTCCTTCCTGTGACTCTGCTTCCTGTGAGTGATTGAGACAGCAATGGCAAGATGACTGACAGTGGTGTCCTGTTGTTTGTTTGGGCACAATTCCCAGCAGGGCCTTGTGCTCCCCACAGCAGAGCCCATTCTCAGCCATCTTGTCAGTTTTTGCAACTCCCTGTGAGATGTGCATGGTTTTGGGTGGAGCTTGTGGGACCATGTGGGTGGGGGACTGTTGGCTGTTACTGCAACTCCCATCATGCTTTTGGCTACACCCACCTTCCCAGCATACCCAAACTTCCTTCCTGTGATTCATTTTCCCCATGTGGTGGTGTGCCTGTGCTGACAAGTTGGCAGACAGTGGTGTCCTGGTGTTTGTTAAGTCCCAACAAGCCCATGTGCTTCACACAGCAGAACCCAGTGTGGAAAATCTTTGTGAGATATTTTAATTGAGTCTGAGGGAATGCATTATACCAGGTGGGTTGTGTGTAGTTTGTGTTAAGGGGTGTGTGTGTGCAAGTACCTGCTGGTAGATGTAGTCAGAGGTGGCAGTACTCCTTCCCACTAGGCCAGATATCCCACCCTGCAGCATGCTTCCATTGCAGGGAGTGGAAGTTACCTTTCCGGCTGTCAGGCATTGGTGTCCTGTTGTTTGTTTGAGGCCAAGTCCCAGCAGGGCCTTGTGCTCCCCACAGCAGGGCTTAGTGTCAGCCATCTTGGCAGTACTTTTGCACTCCCTGTGTGGTGAGCATGGTTCAGTGTGAGCTTGCTGGGACATGTGGGTTGGGGACTGTTGGCTGTGACTGCAACTCCCATCATGCTTTCTGCTACATGCACATTCCCAGCAGCCCAACCTTCCTTCATTTTGACTCAGCTTTCCTGTGAGGTGGTATGACAGTGGTGGCAAAATGGGTGACAGGGTTTGTTGGTGATTTATGGTAATGCCTTGCAGTATTTGTTGTTAGGTTTGTACATGTTATGATGTAGTTCCATATTACTGTGGGATGGCAGGTATTGTGTTTGTGTAACTGGCATACACATCACAGGATACTTGCCTTTCTGTTGGTATGGCTTTGCTGGCAGTACTTGGTTTCACAGTCCCCTTGACAGTGATATGTGTGTTTTGCAACACAATATTGAGTATATTGGTTGTGTACTCACCAGGCTCTGGTAATCCTGTTAATCCATGGATGCTCTCCGGTGGTAGGAAGGCCCGCACCTTCTCCTCCCAGGATCTGAAGTGTGTTTGTTTGGCTGGAGGGCCACCGCCAGTCTGCTGGCTCAAGGTGTGCTCCCTGTCGATGAGCTTCTTGACCCTCCTGCGCACATCATAGTACCTGTTCTATATGTCGTCCTTTGTGCGCACACAAGGTGCCTGTGCGTTGACCTTGTCGACAATCCTCTCCCACATTTTAGTTTTCTGTGACATGGGGGTCTGTTGGACCAATGTGCCAAACAACTGTGGCTCTACTCTGAGTATTTCATCAATCATGACTTCGAACTCACTATCTGTGAACTTTGGGTTCTTCTTGGGGGGCATGGTGCTGGGTGGTTGTGGGGATTGATGTGTGTGTGAGGGTGTAAGTGAGTGTGGTGGGTGTGAGTTTGTCGGTGAATATGTGATTTAGGGCCAGATGTAGGTAATTCTGAAATACCGATTCCTTAATAGCGAATTTTACCGATTCGCTATTAAGAACTCGGTATTACAGATGTACGTAAAAAATCGGTAAAAATTACCGATTCGGTAATAATCGGTAAAAATTTACTGAATCGGTAATAATCGGTAAAAATTAACGATTCGGAATGATTCGGTAAAAATATTTACCGATTCCTGAATACCGATTCGGTAATTAGCGAATCGGTAATTAAAAAAATCGGTAATTGTCGAATTAGCCAATCCTGCGCTTCCTCATTACCTCACAACCAGGAAGTGGCCACACCCATGCAGCTGCACTGATCCTGAAGCTGTCTGAGAGGCAGGGAGCACAGCAAACAAGCCAGGAGCAACTCTTCAAACCTTTTTTGACAACACTGAGCAAATATGGCCAATCAGGAGAGGGAGAAGGAGGCAGCTGAACGCAGGAGGAAACATAAGTTCAGTGAGAGGGAGCTGGAGGTCCTTATTGAGGAAGTCACTAAGGACCACGACAAACTGTTTGGGAAACAGTCTCTGCACGTGCCTGAATCCCGAAGAGGCAGATATGGCTGGTCATCCAAGACAAGATCAATGCCATTGGAGTAACCCAGCGCTCCATTAAGGACCTCAAAAAACGCTGGTATGACCTGAGGAAGCGTGCAAAGGAGAGGCTGGCAGAGAGAAAGAAGCAAGCCAACCTGACAGGTGGAGGGAGGAACACTGCACCTGCACCAACTGCCCTGGATCTCCTGGTCGAGTCCACCCTCCAGCCGGAGAGTGTGAGTGGGATTGGGGATGCAGACAGCTCAGCCAGAGCTGGCAACAAACAAGGTAAGATGGATGCACTGCATGCTGTGCCCCCCACTCCCTAACCCCAATCCCCAATGAGGCATTGTGAATTCCACTCCAGGACATGTTTTACTAAAAACCAGCAATGCATTATGGGAGATGTAGTCAGAAGTAACACATGTCAGAACGGTCAGCCCACTGAACCCAAAGGCATGTGACACACATCAGCAATTAGCAAGCAGAGGACAGTCAGTTTGATTGGCAGGCATGGCATTTATTATTACGCAAATGCTGCCAGACAAGTGAGCAAATGTACATTCTGTCTCCACAGGCGAGCCATCGCGCAGGGCTGCAGAGGGGAGCACAGGAAAGGCACCCAGGAGAGAGAGGACACAGGAGGAGGAGGTCCTGTCGCCTGCAGGGCATACCACCCCACCACCACCACCACCACCATCACCACCACCACCACCATCACCACCACCACCACCACCACCACCATCACCATCACCACCATCACCACCAACACCGAGAGCCAGGAGGCATGCAGTGGCCAGCCTACGGCAGATGGAGGTGTCCGAGGAGGACAGCATGGGAGGCCAACGGTGCTGGCTCACAGTCCCCCACCGAGCGCCCCCACACAGGTGCCAGATGCCGCAGGGCAAGGGCAGCCAGTCCAGCTTCACAGGGCGTTGATCAGAGTGTGTTTGCCGGTCTTGAGGGGAACATGCTCAAGGTGCAGCGCCTGCAAGGCAGAGCAATAAGGTCAGTCCAGCGGCAGATGGTACGAATGAATGGGCACATGCTGCAAATCGAGAAGGGCATCAGTAGCATGAAGAATACTGTGGCTGAGGGCATGAGGGACATGTCCGAGGCAGTGAGGCTGCTGTGCAGCAAATTGGATGAGGAACGTTTGGCCAGGCGCAGGGAGAGGCAAAAACTTGACAACTACACCAAGGCGGTGAACCGCCTCTCCACTGCCACCTCTCTGCTCTGCAGGCGCTCGGTGGCCATGCAGGAGGAGATGGCCCACTGCTGACGTGACGTGGTAAGGGGGCTGGTCACAGTGACCAGTGCACTAGAAGTGCTACAGACAAACCAGGTTGCCATTACAGGTGATGGGGGGGATAGTGAAGAGGCTACTAGCCGCAGTAGCATCACACCCCCTATAACGGAGTCCAGGAGGCGCAGCGAACGTCACAGCGCTGCCACAGGACAGACTGCCAGTGAGGACAGTGTGCCCAAGGAATGCAGCAGTGCTGCGCGTGGGCGCAGGAAGTAATGCCAGCCATCACATGGTTTACTGATATGGGTGATGTAACCCTTTTTGGTTTTGTAACCTGCATTAAAATTTGGCCTGGCATGTGAAGCCCTTCATGTTGTGGTGGTGTGCTAGGGCAATTAAACACCGTCACTGGCTGTGTCTCCTTACTTACTCAGAAATAGTTGCGTGTTATCCCTGCCCGTCTATGTCTCCCATCTGGTGCTGCTGCCACACCTGCTGCGCTGTGCTCTGGCTGTGGACAGTCCTCATCCTCGTCCTCAGAGTCAGTTAGTTCCACTGCTGTTCCTTTCTTTGTGGCAAGGTTATGCAGCATTGCACATGTTGCTATTATTTTACAGCAGATAATGGGGCGGTACTGACGTGCACCTCCACTTTTGTGGAGGCAGCGGAACCTGCTTTTTAAGAGTCCGAAGGTGCGCTCCACAACGTTGCGCGTGCTTTTATGTGCCACATTGTATCTTCTCTCACTTGGTGTGGATGGGTTGAGATGTGGAGTCAGGATAAATGCCCGCATGGCATATGCGCTGTCACCTAAGTGAGAAAGGAAGTGCCATTAATATGAGTCACCAACACATTCATCCAAGGTATACATCAGGGTGTGTCACATTGATTACCTAGCAGGTATCCTTCTCCAAATTCACCCCCAGCCAGACGTGTGTAGATCCCACTGTTCCTGAATATGTAGGAGTCATGGGTACTCCCTGGAAATTTGGCCACAATGTCAGTGATGATGTGGTCCGCATCGCATATCACCTGCACGTTGATGGAATGCGTAGATTTGCGGTTCCGGTATATATACTCTGTAGCTGCAGGTGGGCAGATTGGTATGTGTGTCCCATCAATGCACCCTATTACATGTGGGAACTGTGCCTTTTGGTAAAAATCCAGCTTTGTCTTCTGAAGTTCCGCCTGTGTGCTGGGGAAGCGTATGTAGTGATGCATTCTTTGCATCATGGCATCCAAGAAAGAGTTGAAGAAACGGGACAGGCAACTCTGTGACACACCACCTGCCACAGCTATCACCCCTGGTAACTTCCTGATGCAAGTAGGTGCAGGCTACAGAGCACCTGAACATGTGTTGGTATTGCGTGCGCCCTTGGAGTCTGATGCTCCAGGAGTGGGTGCAGGTCCCGTATCAGGTCTAGGATGGTTTGGGGTGTAGCCTGTACCTCTCATGGATTTCAGCCTCAGTCAGTTGGAAGAGTGTAACGCGCAGTCTATACACGCGCTCCTCCCGTCTCCAGATCCTCAGTCCTGCTGCTTGCAACCGTAGCCGCCTTGCAATTACGTAGAGGGCCGCCATTGTGTTCACACTGTTGCATTTTGGGGCTGTTTAAATGCAGTGCACCTGATTACCACCTGCTTTGAGTCAGTGGTAATTAGCGACTCCTAAATACCGAAAAATCAAAAATTCGGTATTACCGATTTTTGGTACATCGGATTTGCGATTATTTAAGGATTTCTTATTTACCGATTCGGTATTTAGGGGTTTCGGTGTCTGCTAATCGCTAATTAAGGAATCAGTAACTGGTTTCCCTTATTTTTACCGATTCCTTATTTGCGATGGCGTTCGGTGTTACCTACATTGAACATGGCTGTATACCGGTCGGTAACGCTGAAATTCTCCGAATTTCGGCTTTACCGACCGGTATTTAGCCACCTACATCTGGCCCTTAGATTTTAAGTGGTGCAAATGGTGTAGTTGTTGTGTGGTGTGTGAGTTGTGGTGTGTCTCTGCAGTGTGGTGGTTTTGTCTGCTGTTCTATGTCTGTATTTTGCAAAGGATCATTGTAGGGATTTGTGGCCTTTATGTAGTTGGAGTTGTGGGTGTGTCTTTGTTCCTTTTTTTTATTTTTTTTTATTGTCTTTGTCATTGCTTTTTTGGTCATTTTTTATAATTATTTCCTTTGCTTTTGTTGGGCATGATGGAGACGTTCGTTTGACCGGGTCGGACGCTGCCAGTGGCTCTTGCGGGGTGACACGGGTCTGTCACACTGACATTCTGCTGTGTTTCTACGTTGGCGTACGCGTCAGACGCAAAGGGGTCTATTGTTTGCTAGTCACAGTTTTCTGTACGTCTCGGTCTTTATGATCGTGCTCCATGGGAGTCGGTCTCGTTTCACACGTATTGCATCGTACTGCGCGGGTCGTGCATCGCGGGTACGTTTCGGTCGGGTCCATTCCTGATGTGTGTCGGTCGGTACGATTCCCGGTCGGTTTACGGGCGAATCAATGCTTTCCGAACGGTTCGGTCGTGCGGCTTGTGTTCCGTACGGGTGGGTTGTAATTCACACGTATTGCATCGTACTGCTTGGGTCGTACGGCGCCGGTCCGTGTCGGTCGGTCTCCATTCACGGTCCGTGTCGGTCGGTACGTTTTGCGACCGGAATCGGAATCGGCACCATATAGGTAAATACATTTGAACATAGAACTAATAAAAACATTATGCAGACCAGTTTTGGTTGTGCTTTCATAAAAACAGTTCCGGCTGAACTGCTAGGACATGTCCCTTCTGGAACAGATGACAATTTACCCCATTATGTTTTTGGGCTTGTTGAGCTCCATCAATTTGAGGTTTGCATCTGACAGAACAGAGAGCATGGGGCCACCATCTGGGCAATCACTATGCTCTCAGGGCCTCCCATTGATAAAAACAAAACTATGATAGGTGGAATGCTTGAATTAATCTTAGACACTGAAAATTACTTGGTCCACATTCACTTTAAAATGGCACTATACCTGAAGTTTTTCATTGAGATAGGGGGCCAGCAAACAGCATGGTGAATAAAAGTACATAGTCACTGGAAAACATTTATAACCTTCAACTCACTTCCTTTCCTTCCCATAGTGCACATCTGTACATTTTTCTCATACTTCTAGCCCTGCTATCTTAATAAAAAGTGTGTCCTTGTGCAAAGCATTTGATATGTAGTGTGATGGAGGTGACTCTTTACTATGTGTATTTATTTATTTAAGAGTTTTATATAGCGCTAGCCAAACCCGAAGGTATCGGAGCGCTTTACAGCATTATCAATCATAAGATACATTAATATAATAATATGCACAGTGGGTCCTTACGCATCGTGTAATATCTTTGCAACAAGCACAGAGTCACTTGTGAGATATGTTAACACCGCTGTATGTGCAATATCTCAAGACGTTTCGAGTGGTGTCGTCATAGAAGGCACCATGTCTCTTGACAGGGTTTGGTTAGGGATGTGGGGTATGATATCCTTGTAAGCACTGAGTAGCTTGTAAGAGATGTTAGCACAGTTGTGTGTACAGTGTCTCAGGTCGCTCCGAATGATCACATCGTAGATAGCACCCTGTCTCCTACCGGGGTTTGATCCGGGATGTGGGGGATCACTGAGGTAGTCCTGGGAGAGTGAGGTATAGGTCTTAAGGTCAAAGTGACAGTGTGCTGATGTAGGCAGGCTTCGGTGTTAGGTTGTAGCTAACCCTTCGGGAGGGATCTGTTGAGGAGGAGGTCTTTGAGCTGCCTTTTGAATTTTAAGTAGGAGGGGGTGTTCCTGATGTGTACTGGGATGGAGTTCCAGATTTTGGGTGCACTTCCTGCGAAGGATCGAGATGCGGTTTTTTGTTTGCGAGTTTTAGGAGGGATAAGGAGTAGAGTGTTGGTGCTCCTTAGGTTTCTTCTCTGTCCTGCCTTCTGGAGTTTGGAGGCCAGGTAGGCGGGTTTCCCTGTATGCAGCGCTTTGTGCGTGAGGCATGCGGTTCTGAGGTTGGTGCGCATTTCTACTGGGAGCCATTTTAGTTCTCTGAGTGCCGGCGAGATGTGTTCATATTTCTATACCCCTGTGGCCATTCTGGCTGCTGTGTTCAAGGTTGATCTGAGGAGAGCTAGGTGTGATTTTGCTGCTCCTGTGAGGGTTGCACTTCCGTATCCAGTCTTGACAGCACCAGGGATTGAGTGGCTTGTTTGAGGTCGTTCAGCGGGATGAAGGGTTTTATTTTGTTGAGTAGTTTGAGGTTGAGGAAGGCGCTCTTTGCGGTGTTCTTGATGTGTTTGCTCATGTCTAATTTAGGGTCCAGAGTGATTCCCAGCGATTTTACTGAATCGGCTAGGGTTATAGTTGAGAGCATCAATGGCTTTAAGCCATTCTGTGAATTGGAGGTTCTTCTCCTTGTTGGAGATGAGGAGGATTTCCGTCTTGTCTTGGTTTAGTTTCAGGTTATTGCGTGATAACCAGTGTTGGACTTCTCTAAGAGTGTCGTTCAGTCTCTGAATGTCTTCAATGGAGGAGGTTTCTAGATAGATCTGGGTATCGTTTGCATAGAGGTGGAAGGGAATGTTGTTTTTTTAGTATGGTGGTAAGGGGTTCCATATAGATGTTGAAGAGTTGCGGCAAGAGTACTGATCCTTGGGGGACACCTCTGCCAAAGGGGAGTAGGTCCGACGAGAAGTTTTTGATTTATATTCTTTGGGTGCAGTTCTGTAGAAAGGAGGTGAACCACTGTAAGACCACCTCTTCCGCTCCAACCCTTTCTTGATGAGTAGTTTGTGGTTGACTGTGTCGAAGGCTGCCGATAGGTCCAGGAGTACGAGTAGGCAGCATTGGCCTGTATCGACAGATTTGTGCATGTCGTCAATAACATTTAGGATTGCTGTCTCTGTGCTGCAACCTTTTCTGAAACCCGATTGGTGAGGGTCAAGAAGGTTGGTGTTGTCCAGGTGTTGAGTGAGTTGGAGGAGAATACATCTTTCCATGATTTTTGCTAGGAGAGGGAGGTTTGAGACGGGTCTGAAGTTGTTCAGATCGTTTGAGTCGGAACCTGGTTTTTTGAGTAGAGGTGTGACTTGGCCGATTTTGAGGCAGTCAGGCATGACTCCAGTGCTTAGGGAGCTGTTTATAATCTTGGTCCAGAGCGGGGCTAGGGAGAGTTTTAGCTTTTTAGCCAGTTGGGTAGGTATGGGATCCAGGGTGTGTGATGACGGTTTAGAGCTGGAAATCATTTTGATGACCTCTGCTTCCGAGATGGGATTGAAGGATTTCCATAGGTTTAGGGGGTGCTTGGGTGTGGTATCTTCTGACCCAGTGGGCGGGTTACTGTCGGGGGGACTGCACTGCGTGCCCAGGGCGAGTTCTATCTTGGTGATTTTGTCATCGAAGAAATTGGCAAAGTTATCGCACAGGTCTTTGGAGGCCACAACTGGTGACGATGGGGGCTTGGAAGTTTGTTGCCTAATGAGATTTAATAGTTCTTTTAGGCCTGTTCTTTGCATTACCAAGGGCATTGCAGAAGAAGGAATTTTTTTCGTTCTTTATGTGTTTTTTATATTTTGCGCGTGCTGATTTGAGTCTAACTCGTAGGGCTGTGGACGGGTTGTTTCTCCAGAGTCTTTGGTCACTTCATCCTGTATTCAGTAGCATATGATGCAAGATTAGTGTAGCGCTTATTTTCTCCCAGAAAATGTTTGATCTAACTTCTTATTAAAAAGTAACCCTATGATGACACTTTTGAGTGTTGCCTTTCAAAATAAGTTTAAAAATAGCATGTGACTGAAGTCTAATAAATATGATTTGAACACTACGAATGATTTGTTTTCATATAAATATTTCACCATTACTACAATAGGTTTCGCAGTGACAGTCTTGATTCAGTTTTTTCTCATGTGAGTTTGTTGTAAAGTAGCCAAACAAATGGCATCCTCCTAGAAAAAAATGCTTTTGCTTTAAAACAGCATGTGACTGCTTTTGCTGAGCTGTTGCTTTTACGTGCCAAAACCTTATATTGCATATTACACAATACCAAAACAACATTTCAGCTAAAAATAATTACGTTAAGATTCCAACCACTTAACTCAAAGTGATTACCATATAATAATAAACATGACACAAAAATTAAGACAAATGTTTTAGCGTAACAAACACAGTGGGGGCAGTTCTTCAAATAAAGAAAAGGTGGACCCTAACAGGTGGATAAAGAGGTCCGATCAGCTGGATCCTGAAGGATTAAAGTGATCAGATCAAAGTGCTCTCACACCTCTGGTAGGGTGTCATGCTTCATCATCGGGCGTTCCTCGTCCGGCCGGTGCTGCAATGCCCGACGGGCCCCTCAATGGGGGCTCTTTAGCAGAGATCTTTTGATATTAAAACCGTATGATGAATGCAAGTGAGGGGGTGGTATAGGATCGTGCTCAAAGTGATTTAAAAGAGTCTAAGGGATCCAAAGGAACTTTAATAGAATGGTGGTCTCTTGCACACAATACAAACACTAGCGTTATCTAAAGTAGTAATGTACCCTGATAGCTAAAATGTGTGTAGAGCGAGGTCGACATGTTTCATTCCCAGGATGCCAGGAGGATCAATAACATTTCGTCAGGACCAGGCTGAAACCTAAAATATTAGACAAAGGAGTGGAGCCCAAAAGATAAGTATAGGGTAACCACTCGAAATGATTAATACTGCACCTGCCCTAAAATACTTGACCAGCAATCTCAATCAAAGCAGACACAGGCGCTAGAGCTAAAAGATGCCAGAAAAGGAAGTAAAGGAACAAAAACTTCCCTAAAACCAACTGGTTGAGGAATTATGCCATCTTCGGAAACACCACTTCAATGCCAGAAAGGTAAGTGGCCAACTCCCCCAGCAAGAACAGAGCAAGAGCAGTTCACACAACTGAGGACAAAATCCCTTCAACCCTAACGGCATCAGCTGCAGAAGGTTGGGACCCTGCTCCACAGGACCCAGAAAAGCTTAGGACTGTGATTGCAGACATCAGCCCACCCCTAACTTCAGGTGCCCAGAACCCAAGGAAAGGGCCACCTTCCACTCACAACCCTCTGCTAGCTAACATAGTTGAAGAAAACATGAATGGGATGGCCCGTGGCCTGTCAGGCCCAGCCACAATGCTTTGTGGCACTCCAGTGGCCCAGAACTCAAGAACAGGGCCCCCTTCTTTCTGCCAGAGAACTCTGTCGAATAAATCTTGGATCAGATGGCCTGTGGGTCATCCTCTCCAGGAATAATGACACTCGGCATCCACCCTGGAAACCTATCCAGCACCAATAATTATGACCTGACAAGAGTGATTCAAATCAAACCAGAGAGAACCCCGGTGGCACAAAGGGGCAAATAGTTTTGCAGCCTCAAACAACCATCAGCCACCACCCAAGATCACACCTTGTGAGATCTCCCAAGCAAGAACCCAGCTCAACCCTGTTCCATCCACTTTATCACGCAAGAGGAAATGACGATATCCTTTCTGTGGCAACATCATAAGTGCTGATTCAGATTCCAGAACTTGTTGGGGCAACATCTTCCGATATTGAATGCATTAAATTTGTAAACACAAATCAAGGACACCAGAGAGACTCAACAAAGGTCACCTGTACCCAAGGTGCACCCAAGCAGAGCCCCATCATGGAACAATCACTTGAGGTTTAGTTCTTGAGAGATTTGTCTCATAACCCCAACAGGGTGAACCCCCAGCGTGGAGGGAACTGGATATCCCAATATGTCTTTAATTTGTGATAACATTCTGGCCAAAATGGGCAAATTATAGGGCAGTCCCACCAGATATGGTGAAAGTTCGCGAGCAACCCACATCCTCTCCAACAAAGGTCGGTTGTGCTCAGAATTTATTTTTAGTTTTGTGGGATAGAGGTACCAGTTGTACAGCAATTTGGAATGGGCATCTTTCATCCGCATAGAGTGGTCACACCTGGGTATGTATGGTATGTCTCTGCTGACATACCTGATTACCTCCAACTGCATGGTGGCCTCAAACCCCATCATGGCAGCAGCTGTGGTAGTTTAGAAAGATGTTCACAAACTTGTAGGTATCCTAGGTTGCTGCACCATAAAGCACCACTGTGGCACAATGCGGCCTTTGAATTGGAGGAAAAATGTTCTTTTGGGTGTCCTGGGATGTGAGGGGTCTTAAGGGTGTGGATTGAATGTATGACTGAGGCCTTCTTAGGTTGTGCTCTGCCTTGCATATACAATTCGGACTTTGGCACGTCGAACAGTGGCTATTATGCCAACTTACCCACTGACTGTGGGTCTTGTTTGAAGCACAACCCATGGAGCTCTCTGTCTCGCCTATTCTTCAACATCTACTAGCCCTGGGATGGTATTAGGATGCTTCTGGACTGTATGTAGCACTCATTAAATCTGTACATTCTAGCCCCTCTAGTACCACGACTAGATTGGTGTGGCAACTACTGCTGGGAAAAAAGTATACGCCAGAAGAGTGGGTGACCCTACTAGTGGACTATGATTATTACAGAGCCATCCGAGACTCCAGACCAAAGTTCCTCTACTTTAAAATACTCCACTATTGGTATTGGTTACCATGGAAGCTCAACAGGATAAACTATTACCCCACAATCAACCTATATTATATATATCCTGTCGTGCAGGACGCTCACCGGCTACTGGATGGCTGTCTGGTCCTATCTTCAACATCACTGTCTCTTCCCCGTTTCTACCACCATCTTCTTGCTATTCTGCACAATATTCTGGCCTACCGGACCTAATGACCCATGAGCACTGATGGATAGCAGCCTCCCTTGTTGTGGCCAAACTCTGCATTCTCCACCACTGGAAACAACCCACCACACCCACATACATTGATTGGAGGATAGAACTTCGTAGAAAGACTAGTCATGAGTATACCACAGACAAATTGAATGATACATTGGATGTCCTTAATGCAGTCTGGGATTCCTTCCTTTTGACGGATCAGACTGCCCCATCTTGAGGACGTGTGCATTTTCCCCCTCTTTGGAAATAGAGGACCACCCCCTGTCACTATTATCAATGTTATTGATGACCTTGGATGATCCTCTGTGATATGGCCATACCCTGCCTCCCTGTCTGCACCCATGTATGGACTGTACACTGCCAGGACACCACAGTCTTCTCCACCTCTCCTCACCAACCCCCTGAGGTACCCTTTATTATTGCTGTTCCTAGGTACCCTGAAAGACCATTCCCCCTGCTTAGTGGTCCGGCTACTGATGTGTATATACATAGGGGCTTGTTCATGAGGCTGTTTAAGTCGCTCTTACGCCACGCAAACTTTAAGACAGATTTTTGAAGCCACGCAAATCCACTTTGCGTGGCTCCAAAAATCTGGAGTATCACAACGCAGCGCAAATTGTTGCAGTTCGTTACTCTGCACTGGGAAGGGGTTCCATGGGCATTGCGTGGATGTTCCCATGCAACTCCCATGATTTTTGACGCAATCCCTGATTTACAAGAACTTGTAAACCTCTGAATGTGCCAAAATCTTACACCTTCCCAGGGGAAGCATAACGAGGATAAATATCTCTATTTCTCTTCGTTACGTCCTCTTTCTATGTGTGTTGCATTCTGCAGCACACATAGAAAGAGGAATATGCCTCCCAGGATTGTTTTTGTGCAAGAAGGTCCCCTATCCTGCACAAAAACAATCCTGCATGCAACGCAGGCACCCTTGCACCATGGTGCAAGGATGCCCACTTTGGCACTATGCAGCCAAAAGGGCGCCCGCCAAAGGGAAAGGTCGGAAATGCACTGCATTGCCTTAAATACGACTCATTCCTGCCCTTTCCCTGTCACATAGTGCAGCACAGCAAAGTGACTTGCTGATCTCCACTACATGACTTCCCCACAAGTAAGGCCCTAGAGTTTCTACCTCTGATGCACTTTCACTGCTTTGTCTTCCTCTGCTTCCGGGTCGCCGCCCTTTTTGAACTTTTGCACATTCATACTTGTTTGATTTGTGATGCTCCATGAAATAAATAAAAAAATGTTGCAAATAAATAAGACTAATTTCCCAGCTTTTATAGAGCAGTTACAGTTTTACACGTCTGGAATGCAAAGCTAAGAAACATTTGATGGTTAAAAAAAAATCACATAATTTAAACTAGCAAATCAAACTATGTAGGACACATTTTAATTAACAAAATATAGAACATATGACAACATCGCACAATTTTCACTGCACTATGTATTCTACGTAATACTTTATGCTATGTAAAAACATTCTAGATTTTAACCAAGTAGTTGCCTTGTTTAAAAGTAAACGTTGGTTAATCCATAAATAAAGAACAGCAGATACCAGCATTAAATGGTGTTGCGCTAATTACATATTCCTCTAAACAGCACTTTCTGCTTGCTGGATTTAAATTATATTTCCACTTTGTAATCAAAGCGCACATCAGGAACCAAATTGCCGAGTGTTTTCAAATGACACAGCATTTGACAGTTTGCTAGTAACTGATTTTAAATGCAAATCTGGCCATTTGAAAATATTCCATGAACTGTTGTTGTCTTCCCATTTAATAGACCGTAAACACGTGACATTCGAGCTGTGACAGCTCGCAATGTTCATTTTCATTCTGTTTTTGTAATTGTTCAATTGCTTAGTGAGAAATCACTGTTGAATCAATACATATTCAAAACCCAGGTATAAGTGACAAGTTATCTAACACATGATCAGACCAATGTTCAGCATCACACTTAGGGTCCAGACACGGTTCTACACAATATAACACGCCACATCTGGGTTATCACTGTGTCAATAAGTGTTATATAGGACCTATCTGTTTACCAGACCTCTTGACCATGACGCGCCCCCAGTTTTACACATTCCTTTGCACATGAGTCACCATCGTGCTTGACGGCACTTCTCCGTCTGTGATACAACCTCTTTGCTTTTTGATATGGTATCCCAGTGGTTATTTGCCCACCGGCCTCCATTGATCCACCCTTGTCCACTGTAGTGATTCCATTACACTACCTGAACCGGGGCATTTGCACACTACAAGATGGCCACCATTTTCATAACATTAACTACTTCCGGCCCTGACGCATCAACTACCTGCCACAGCTGTGGCGTGTCAGATGCCTGCCACTCTCCTAACCAGGAACCGGTGAGTATATCTGCGCCTTGGTGAGACAGCAGTTCACCACCCGGTTCCGGCGGAGAGGGGTAGGTCATTCAGACTACACTGTGGGATTCATGGTGAGTATGCCTGGATTTAGGAGTAGCCCTGACCCGACCTCCAGCGACGTGGGAGGTAAGCTCTCGGTTACGTAGCAACTGACTGTGGTGCCAGACACGCCTTCCAACATGGAGCTGGTCTACCGCAGTGCCGTTAGTGAGCACAAGAGCGTGGCAGAGCCCCGTCCATCAGCCCGGTGCTTTCACTCCCGTGGATATCGGCCTGGCGGGCGGGAGCGGTGTCATGCCCCTTAGTAGCTTGGGCCTCCGGGGGGCCTTTATCCTGCTCTTTGCCGGAATACGTGCGCCAGAGCAGACGCTGCGCTCTCCTTACTTCTTATCTGCAACTTGCTATTGTTTCAGGGGTGTCAGGTTACTTCGTGTATTCAGCATCCTTTACCTGAGACCCATTTCATCATGTTTCCCTAGGGCACAATACTTTATGTGTCTCCAACACCTGCCGGATACTGTTGAGGCGAGACTCTTAGTATACTTAGGTGTGTCCCTATGCCCCTCACCATCCTCCGCCGCACGCAGCTACCGCTAATTTCAAATTTTTAATTTTATTTTTAAATAGAGAGCTCCACATTGCGAGGTTCTCTCACCACATGTGGGTATCACCTTGTACCACTTATTGTGTGATAGTATTACCATTTCTGCACACATTAAGGGTCACTATTAAATGGTTAGTGTGAGAGAGATATGTTGTCACGATTATTATGCTGCCATTGACATTGCTGTGGTTTTTATTATTTTTCCTTTAGGTCGTCCTTTGCAGCTGTGGGTACCTTACCCACAGAGTTTACACGTGGTAGGTAGGTTTCCCACCTTCCACGGTGTGTAGATAGTTTTTTCACTAGGTCCTGATGAATTGCCACTGATCCCCCAGACTATTTGGCAAGAAACATGTCGACCCTTTGAGAGTAGAGCACAGTTATTCTGAACCATAACCTCAGCTAGTCGCCACTCTTCTTTTTTAACCAGGTGGTGAGCCAACTTGAATAAAACTCATTTCTTGGACTCCCCAACCTGTTTTATTCACTTTCACTACACCACATCTACACTTTTTAGGTCCCTAAGCCCCACTGCACCAAACGGCAAGGATCAAAAGATCTCCGCTAAAGAGCCCCTCTAAGGGTGCCCGTCGGGTATTGCAGCGCTGACCCGACGAGGAGCAGGCCCATATGATGAAGCATGACACCTAGCTGGCTGGGTGTGTGAGGACCCTAGTTCCGAAAGGAGGATTTTTCCTCCGGCGGATCATTGGAGGCCTCTTAGTGACAACGTTATTTAGTGTATCTCTCCTTACTTGTCTTGACTCACCTAAGGAACTGCATACCCTCTTTTCTCCACTATAAATTATTATACCAACCAACACTCAGCCCATTACTCTGAATTAAATGTAAGTTCCTGCAATGTGACTGAACTTTTGGCTAGAATTTCCTTGGTAAATGGGTTAATGAAATTTGCGCCATTGATCCCTTTTCATCTGCAAAGTGCTCACTTTTCTGATAATCAATCTGATTTTGGATCAGATAGCAGGTTTAATTTTTGGCCTTAACTTCCAATACTCAGAAGTACTGTACTTTTTAGACATTCAACCTTAGTCACCCCCAGACCTCACTCCAGTAGCACAGTTTTACTCTTAAATGTGTATTAGACTTGTGGTAGGCCACAAAAGGTTGCTCTTGTTTGACGAGTTAAGTTCTTAATACGTTGGTTCGACTCACTATTTTCATAAAAAATAAACGTAGATTTGTATCACTAGCATTTTTTAGAATGGTTACATATTCCAGGGACCATGTAGATATACATTTCAATATAACAAATTGCATTATTTAATTCTATTCTAAATATTTTTGCTTTACCTTCAGTTGTATTCAAGCCACTTTGACATATGAGAAATAGAAGGAATTAACATAAAGCAGTTAAGGGACTCAGAAATATCCAGCTCACCAAAAGGGTCAGTGACACCCAAAAACAGTCACTAGAATGCTTCGATATCTCAGAAGAGCCCAGCATACCTGCCACCCTTAAAACATGTTATGGTTATAAGTCACAATTGTTTGCTGTTTGTTAAGTGCAAAGCCTTCAACATGCAGAACTATATTTCCTGCAACTCACGACCTGCACCTTTCCTTCATATCATTACATTTATCTTCAAGAATATTTTACCACCTTCAAATATTTGATCACCAAGATGTTGTTGTTTACTTTGGCCCAAAAACATGTCTAATATTCTTTCAGAAGAATGTCCAGCTTTTTGAATGAAACATTTCATATCTATGTCCATGTGTGTCAAAGGCTTAATATAGGATGTCAGGACAACATCAAATGCTACGTGGCCAGAGGAGCGGGGGGAGGGGCAGGGGTAGGCTATCCATTCTATTTACACCAGCATCTACGCGCCACCCACCAGGACCACACCTTACAACCTACCCTTCCTCAATGTCAACTGTTCCCTCATCTCCCATTCATCAACCACTTCTCTCCAGAGCAGAGAAATAGGTCTGTGATGTACACCTCTAGCTTCCTCCCTCTGAAGTGCTCTTTCTTCCGCCCGTGCCCAGCAACGTCAGACACCCATGTCACTACACTAGGTCCTCTGGGTGATTTCTAGGCAATGACCACATGCCACCTGGCCAAAGCCAGGGTCAAGTCCACAAATCTGTTCCCCAGCTTCATGGGGCCTGGCCTACAGAAGAGACCAAGTAAACAAACATCAAGTGTATTAGTGAGTGATCTAGACAGGGTCTTATTAAGAAGTAAAATTACCTCCCCCAGAACCCTACAAATCCAGAACACCCACAGATCATGTGTCTGAATTCTGCTCCTAAAGTTGCACAGCGAGGGCAACCCCTTGGCTCCCTGCCATATATTGAATGGATCCTTTGAGGAGTAATCTTTGTCCTATATATATATTTAAATTGAATGTATTTAAGACGTGTGTTGCAAGAAACCTTCTGTGGATACGCAAGTATCCTCCACCATTCAGCAACTGTCTTATCCTTTCCCAAATCCGCAGACCAAAGAGAGTGGAGAGCACCCAAAGGTTTTGTTACCAGCCCATTTATGGCCTTATAGAACCACAATACTAAATGAAGCTCCGATCCCGGGTTCAGAAGTAACTGAAGCACCACATGCGTTGGAGGTTCTACTCTTGTGTCCCTCCACAAATCACGTATAGCATGAGTAAGGGCTTCATTAGTAATGAATTGTCCCACTGGCAGGTCTGACTGTTTCACCAGTTCACCAAGGGAATTAAAGCATTTGTTTAGAAACAGTCTCCTAGAGTCACCAACCCTACCTCCAGGAGTCCACCTGCCTTGAACTAAAGAAGGACAGTGGCTCGCCATGAGTGAGTCCGACCAATGGGAGTTTAGGGACGTATGGGGACACCGTACCAGTGCGTCGCAGCTCACTTCACCAGCAGTTCAGGGCTAGACAAAAGGATACCCAGGCATTAAATCCTTACTGCCGGATGTAACAGTTTGTCAACAGGAGTCCCTGGTTGGGTTCATTGTAACCCTGGGCGGAGTTCGCGGAGTTGCACTACGCGGAACACCGCGAAGTGCAAACAAATCTCCGCCGCACTACGCGGAGCTCCGCAAGCGGTGGAGTAAGAAAGACAAATGCCGTTTGCTGTGATTGCACAGTGCTGGATGCTTGTCCGCACTGTGCAATCATCGCGAACGGCACCATGCACAGCGCAAGCGGTCCCTGCTTTCCTTTTCTGCCGCTCGAGTAGATTTTTACTCGAGCAGCAGCTTTCTCAACGTGAACGGGCTGTTTCTCAACGTGAGCGGTCGTGAGCATACGCGACCACTCGCAATGAGAAACCTGACCCCACTGCTTTGAGAAATCTCGCCGGGAGGTTGATTTTCCACGCTCGGGCTCGCCAACTTTATGTTGGCGATCGCAAACGAGGAAAAATCTCGCCGGGAGTTTGATTTTTCTCGTTTGCGGTCACCAACTTGACTTTGATGAACGCGAGCGAGGTAAAAAAACTCTGCAAACTCCGCAAGCGGAGCAGAGTTCACCGCCCAGGGTTAGTTCATTGGCCACAAGACCAAGATCTGCTAGGCCCACCCTGTCAAGCCATATCGTGATCCACTGGAATTGAGCAGCTAGAAAGTACAATTTAAAGTCCTGGACTCCCAGGCCACCCTCAAGTGGGTGGTGACAGAGGGTAGCCAATGCAACCCTCCGGGACCCGTCCTTCCAAATCAGGTCACAAAGAAGTGCATTAAGTTTACCAAACCGGAAACCCGTTATTTTCAGCGGAAAATTTACAAAAAAGTAGATAAATCTAAGGAGTATGATCATTTTGAAAAATGCGGTACATGCCATGGTTGGTAGTTTGAGCGTACACCAAAAATACACAGAGACCTTCAGTGATCAAATGCCCCACCTCCCTAGATTCCCCTCCCGCAGGTCCTCCATATCATGGAAGATATAGATACCCAAATATCTAAAGGTTCATGGAGCCGAGACTATATCAAAGGACAAGAAATAGGGCAATCCAAACCTGCGCCCACCAGATGCACATGTCTTACTCCTATTTACTCAGAGACTGGAGCACTCCCCAAATATCACCCGGAGTTGCAGAGGCTGAGAAATATGTGTTGTGCCATCCTGAAAGTAAATAAGCAGATCCCCTGTAAATTAGGAAATAACATGCACAGAGACATCCTGTCTAATCCCCCAATCCATTCCCTCCATTTGAAACCTTTCTGCCAGTGGCTCTACAGCCAAAGCAAATAAGAGGGGCAACAGGGGAAAACCCTGCCTTGTTCCCCTAAACACTTCATAGGCCTCCGAAATCATGCACCCTGTTTTATCCTTAGCCATTGGGTGAGTGTAAAGCAGTCTGGCCCATCTCACCCCTTTAGCACCAAGGCCCCTCCGATTCATAGTAGAATCCAGAAAGTCTCAGGGCACTGTGTCAAAGGCCTTCTAAAGATCCACTGACAAAATTACTGCAGCAGCGGCAGATGGTAGATCATGGGCGTACAGAATTGATAAAAGTCTTCGCCAATTGTTAGAGGTGTTACGTGTCAGTATTAATTCATTTTGATCCCCATGGATCAGAGCCTGCATATGGCGTAACAGTCTGGACACTAATACCTTACTGCGAATCTTATATTCAAAGTTCCGCATGGAGAGGGGCCGGAAATCCAGGGGAGCCAAATCCTGTGACGCAGATGTAAGCAGAGGCACTACCAGCTCTTCGCTTGTCATTACAGGTAGGATACACTTTCCATAGGCCTCCGCATATATTTCCACAAATTTAGATGCCAGATCACCCACAAACACCTGGTAAAACTCCATGGGGAACCTGTCAGCGCCAGGTGTCTTACCTATTGCCATGTCTTGTATAGCTCCTCTCATCTCCACATATGATACTGGGCCACCTAATCATTTTTGTTCTACCCGTGGAAGAGACTGTACCAGAAGATCCTCCAAGAAGGATTCCAATGCTGTCAGAAGTTCCAGCTCTGGTAATCAATAAAGGTACACATAATAAGAACTGAATGCCTCATTTATATGTTTTGGATGGAAAACAAAAGTTCCTACCCAGAACACCAGGCAAATAATTGGAGCCCCACTACGATCCATCCGTACCAACCATGCAAGGAACCGTCCAAATCATCCCTTCTCCTCGTGCACCCTGTTTAATTAGTTTTTGTAATCATGGCATCGCAGCCGCTCCAAAGTCACATTGTACTGCTCACATACTTCCAGCAATCATGAAAGTGCTACTGCCCAGCTCGTTGTCTCACTCATGGAGATCATTCTTCAACTTCACAAGGTCTCTCTACAAATCTCATTGGATATCCACTGACTATCCCAAGCAGTGCCCCTGCATCGCTACCTTAAATGTCTCCCACTCAACACCACGGTTCGATGCCCCACAAGGAATTATGAAATCACCCAGACCAGTGGGCAACTTGCATTTTTTGATATCCTTGAATAAAATGAATTACTCTGCTCTGATATTCCTTTACTTTTTAGCAGCCATTACCACTGTTACCAAAAAGCATTGCTGAGCATATTAAAAGAGTATGATGAATCTAAAAATCATCCCTGGAAGGAATCTGTGCATTTCTCACCAACCATAGTCAACTGTCACTGCAGAGCGGGCTATTTGAATTGTCATTATGCTTTGGCCACTATTATAAGTTGCACAGCACTAGCATGATGCAATTCCTCACACAAATTGAATCTTCCCTTGTAGGAACAGCCTAGCAGTACCGGTCAATTAAAAGTTAATCCCCCTGGATGAGGAATAACTGTGGGGATACAGTTTTATTGGGCATGAATCTACACTTTTTTCTCTCTTCTGGGAGGATTAACGCTTATATTTACCACATGCTTTGAATTGGTAGTAAATGTGAGCTAGGGGTCAGGTGCTAGACGGGGGGTGAGAAGGGTGTGGGTGAAGGCTAAAATGTGCGCCACTCTTCCAGCACCTGATTGCAGGAATGAGGGCACACTTGTGATCGGATAGAGCAGGATTCCTCATGGTAATTACTCTCCATCCAACCTGTAATTTGGGCTTTAGTGCCTTGTGGTGTTCCACAAGGGTCATCGCTATCCTGCCTTCTATTTAATATCTATATTCAGCTGCTGGCCCACGTTCTAGAGCATTATCAGGTGAGCCTCCGAATGTATGTCAAATCGATGCAACCTATGTCTATATAGAAATCATGTTATCAAATAAGCACGACCTCAGAAGTTTGACCACATCCCATTGCATGTAGGAAATGTCCCTTTGCATGAATAGGCTAAGGACTAATATTCTGTTGTTATGTAAAACAGAAACAAATACTCCATATGATTATGGTCAAGTCTTGGACTGCTGTCACTTGCTTGAAAGTAAGGAACCTGTGCTTTATATTCATCACAGAAATGTCCATTATGCACTAAGTCAATGTAGTAGTAAATGATATCAATGTACACTTATCTCTACTATTGCGTATCCATCCATCACTCCAAATTAGCCACTGGAAGGAGCTAACAATGCAGAGGTGATGTGCAACTAGACTAAAATCATCTAAACGAGTTTTCTAAAGGACCCCATCGAGAGTAATCAAAGGCTTCAAAATCAAGCTGCTACACTGTGTCTGACATTAGGAGGAATTAGCACATAAGACAAGTTCTAAATTCAGTTCACTGTCTTCTTGTGGATGATAGACTCAAGTTCATAATCCTCTGCTCCATTCTCTAGGCCTACTGAGGCAAAGTTTCTATATACCTACAAAGTCTAAAACCCCACTTTACACCCAATTAAATCTGATTCTTGATGATGGTACATCTGACTACCTAACAAGGCTTCAATCAGATCAAACATGAAATAGGACCCTTGGTGTCTAGGGTTGTAGACTGCCAAATGTTCCACACACAAACCTGCAAGCAATGTTCAAATTGTGTGTTTCAGAAAAAGCATGCAATCAGAACTTTCCTGTTTTGGTGGGAGGGGCCAGACATAGTATATTGGGGCTCACTAGTGTTGCTAAAGCCAAAATGGAAGACCCATGATGATTATATGGCAAAATCAAAGATGAGGGGGCTTAGTGTTGCAGCAGAATCACCCATGTGCACAATGGCACAGTGGTGAGCTGAGTGGGATAGGGAGAGAGAACCACCTTTACTCACTGCACAGCTACCATGGATCTGTGGTGAACCTAAAGATCCTGGGCCTATGCACCATGTACATCAGACTTTGGAGGATAAACAAGCACTTCAGAATGGATACTAGAAACCTTGAATTAACCTAGATACAGGCACTCCTTAGTACACTACTACTGTGTGGAGTGACCTGGAACACCACCTTGCAATAGGCCCTGGCAGTCTGATGATTCTTTTTGGAAGGAGGCCAAAGGATTAGGGGGTGCCGGGTGTTGGTACACATTCCTAGAGGTACCATCCATTCTACTCCAGCCTTATAGCCTCGCTGCGGTGTGAGGGGAAAAGAGGTTGAGAGCCACATATAGGGGGTCATTACAATGGCAGTTGGACGAGCGTTCGACCACCATCTTAGTGGGATTGGGACCGGCCGACAAGTAGTCGGTGGTCCCACCCACCAGAATTTGAGGCGAACGCCGTGTAGGCAGTTGGAAACATTCCTTTTTCAATTGCCGCTTGTGCTGCGGAATACCCACGCAATGCCTATGGAATGCCTACCCAGGGCAGAGTAGGGCAACGCAGCACAAATTTGTGGTAGCATGGCTTCATAAATCTGTCTTAGTGGTTTGTGTCGCACATGTACCACAATGCGTCTTGCAAATGTGAAGCATCCCTCTTATAAATATGCCCCAGTGTCTTTAAAGAGCAGCTTTAATCGTACAGGTATGAGGTCATGACATCAGGTGGCAAGGAAGGAAATAAAGATGCAAGAAGCAGATGAACTGAGAGGCGAGATTTCTGGGATGTTGTGTGGTGTGTATTACGGGGGGATTGATCACCAACACGAAAGGGAAAGAGGGAAGGAGCAAGCAGATGGCAAGAAGAAAAAGAAAGGGCCATACACATCTGTTGAGTGCTAATAGTCAAATGCCATACAAATCAATACATGAAAAATAGTTTCCAAATATCATCAGTGAGAGTATACAACACATGCAATCAAAAAGCATGGTGAAGGAGCAAACACAGAAAAGGGAAAACATCTTTGAGTCAGAAGCAGAACACTGATATAATCAAGAAAGCCATCCAGTGAAGAGTAAGAGCTGAGACTAAGCTAAGACGAAAGGCCATTTAAAAGTAGGGGATACAATGCCGCCTGCATGTTGTCTGTAGCAAGACTGCAAAAGTAAACTGCTTGTGACTACTGTAGGATTCCTCTAACGCCTCTAAACCACCAAATAACAGCAGGTGAAATGGGATCTCTACATTCTTCGTAGAGCAAAGTACGACAATGAGAAGAGAGTAAATGTGCTACAAGATCAACATATAGCAATAATGCAAACCTGAAGGCTTGTATACACCGTGCACTGTTCACTCGGGTTTTAGGGCACTGAGCTGCAAGACATCACGTCCACTATCGAAATACATATGGGCAGCTATGGTTCTCTCTTCACCTTATAGGAGTATGTTTATCCAGGTGCACATTATGGGCATGGTTGTGGATCACATTGTTAGCTGTCTTGAGTTTGGTGATTAGGGATAGCACTTTTTTCTTCTTTCTTTGATTTTCACTACCTCATAAGTGTTAAGCACCAACATCCAAACACCTAGTAGAGTGAATAAGTACTTTGGAGACAGTGTATACTATGGGTAACTGTACTCACTTGTTGTCTGTATATAGAGTATGCAACAAAGCACATTGTAAAATTACCTTTTTGTTTACAGGTTGCCCCCGACGAAGGGACGATTCAGTCCCGAAATGCATCGGGCCTTTCTTTATGTTTTTTGATGAAAATACTGTTAAACATGATATCAAAGATGTAATGTTTATATCCTAGTATCAATTTGATACAACATGTATTAACAAGAATGGTTCTTGTTCACTAAATTGATTTATGTTGATTGTATCAAAACAAATACAAAAGATATTATTTTACATGATTTAGATTGTAGATTTGAGTTAATATTTGAGGTATTAACATATAGAATGATTAGGGTTTGATTAAAACCCGAGTGAACAGTGCACGGTGTATACAAGCCTTCAGGTTTGTATTATTGCTATATTTTGACTAGACGCTTGACCTAGACAGCAAGCATAACACAGTAGCACCATTCATTTAATATTATAACAGCAGGTTAAGTAGGAATAAACAGGTGTGCGCTTCCAACCACCATATTTGCTACAAGATCAACAAACACATGCAATCTGGTGTTGGTGGTGTTTTACATGGGTTTGAAAAGACGATCCTTTATTGTTTCTCATTGGTTGCTCAACAGTTTTTCAGATAAAGATAGCAGCCAAAGACATCCAAGAAAATCAGTGGAGAAAAACTCATACCAGGGGCTAGGATATCCCCTAGACTCAGTTTAATTAAATACTTAGGGGTCATTTCACAAAAAAGACTTTTTGGCAAAATCATCTCCACCCCTATAGAAGAGAATGAGCCTTCATACCTGCTCATTGTTTCCTGGTTGAAATTGAACCGAATTTCACTCAAGGAGATTCACATACACAAAGAATATTCACTCAGGGAGCATCATACTGGCAAGCTCATCATGAAAATGTAGATGAACATTCTTTTCTGATGATTATCAGTAAGTATGAAATGTACATAAGAACAATTCCAGTATTTACCAAAGCGTATTGGACTATAGAAAGTGCAGAAACTTATTGGAGGAAATTACATTGAGTCTGTAGCCACAATCTCTTCACTTTAACAGTACTGGACTCAGAATATTGAACACAACAGGTATTAGAAAGCTCCGTAGATATAGCAGCTATGCTTAATAGAGGACACATACATTTCGGTGAGGAGTGGTCTGTCAGAATCTGTGCTACCCCACTAGATGTGTAATTAACCCAGGGCTAAGTGACGCAAAGACAAAGGGGCATATTATCAACGGCCAGCGATAATTATCGATGGCCGTGCTTAGCGATAATTTTGTTATCGCAGGCTATCTCTGGTATTTATCACCCTGGTAGCGCGTTATTAACAACGCGTTTCTCCAGGGCGATAAAAATTCCAGAGATAGCGAGGTTATCGCCGTTTTGCAGGGAACATCACTGGTTTCCAGCGATGTTCCCTTCAAAACGGCGATAACCTTGCTGATACGACCCACAGGGTCGTATCAGCATAATCCACCCCAATGTTAGGGATAGGTAAGTCTGCATTTTAGCAGACGTTAGTTTTTGGAGAAAACAGCGGTTTTCTCCAAAAACTAACGTGTGCTAAAATGCTGGGGCAGCCTTGTAAATATCGCGATGTGAACATCAGCGATATTTGCAAGGTAGTCCATCCGGGGTACGCCCACTTTGCATCTCATTAGAGATGCAAATAGAGGCGTTGGGAAAAAGGGTGCTAACATGCGATTATGCATGTTAGCACCCTCTTGTAAATAGGGCGATAGTTTTATCTCCGCTTTTTGGGCTTTTTAAGCCAAAAAAGCGGAGATCAAGCCCTTGTAAATATCCCCCAAAGTGTAAGGAGCAAGGAGCTGGCAATAAAAATGATATAGAAGTCAGGGTCTTAACTTACATAAGAAGACATTGCAAGGTAGACTTGCATATTCACTAAATAAACACACAAGATGTGCCTCTGGTATTTTTTTCATGCTCTTCTTTAAATCAAGTGCATGTCAGGGATATTGTTGCAGTTTATCTGACAAAACAGATGTTGATTTTTAATTGACTGTTTCCTGATAAAATATTGATCGGAAAAATATCATGGAACAAAAAAGTCATGGTAAAAACAGTGACCAAAACAATATCGACTTTATTAACTTGCAGTCTAAAGAACAAAAATATAGTGGTGAAAAAATATTGGGGTCAAACATATTGACATTATTATAATAATTACATATATTTAAATGAAATTAAAAATATCATAATTTAAAACAAATTATACAACCGTTTATTTAGCTTTAAAATGGTTTAAAAATACATCTAACTTTATCAAACTATTTATAATTCTCTTTAACAAAAATACATTTTAAATTTCATTAAAATCATTGTGTATGTAAAATGTACATTTAAATAAATTATATAACAATTCTAATTTAAATTAAAACATAAAATCCCAGATGCACATGTAATGATTATTCATTTTAAAAACATTACACATTTTTTTAATTATTACATCCACCATACAAAATATTTTAAAACATGTAACAAAATTGAATATTTTTTAAATAACAAATAAATAAAATAGTCACAACAATTTTAGAAACAGGACCCAAAAGAAAATGAATTACAAAAATTAAATATCAAAACAATGATCATGAATGAGATGTTCTCATAATATATTAAAGAAATTCCTGGAGAAAGTAAAATATAGTAACCTATGTAGTGTACAAAATCCTTAAAAATAAACAAATGAAACAATTCAATTTGTTTGTAATATTTGAATGGAATACGTCTGAAAAGGTTCAAGTGACCCTTTTTCGTGAACCAAACAAAGCCCTAATGTCTGTAAAATATCATTAATTTCTGGAATTACCTTACATCTAAAATATGATGGCTCAGAAGTGGAAGTAAAGCACTTCTGCTTTTTTTATATCCTTTTTTAATGCTTTCAGTGAGGGTGCTCAGAACTTGAAGGTCTTCACCTCTGTTTTTCATTGGGGACACCTGCACACTGAATAACCTTCATGACATTTAGCGAGTTGTTTATGTGTGTGTGTAAATGTTTATGTGTTCCAAGTCGTATGCGACACCTTCCGCCAGACCTCTCATTCAGCCAACAGAGGGGCATATGTACAAGAAATGGCGATAACTATCGCTAACGCTAGTTAGCGGCAGTTTTTCTATCGCCGTGTACCGCGGAAAACTATCGCCTTGTTAGCGACGTATGTACAAGACGTCGCTACATGGCGATAGCTTCAGGGATCAGCGGAAAACTGCCGCTAACATTAGCTAGGAATTCCGGCGTTAGCGGGCGAAAACCAATGAAAGGCCCATTAGCGGCAAAAAAACGCACGTTAGTCAGCCCAACGTGAGTTTTTTTTGCCTCTAATGGAAAAAATAGCCTATCAGTCGACCTCCAATAGAAAATAGGCAAAAAAAAACAATGAAATGCAGAATGGAGCAGCCAGGGCCAAGTGCAGCACACATCAACAACCCCCTCAAGCCACCCAACATCCAGGAGGTCCAGGATGAGAGCCTGGATGCCTCGCTGGACCTGCGTCTAGAACCTGGATGCGTCGCTGGACCTGCGTCTGGAGCCTGGATGCCTCGCTGGACCTGCGTCTGGAGCCTGGATGCCTCGCTGGACCTGCGTCTGGAGCCTGGATGCCTCGCTGGACCTGCGTCTGGAGCCTGGATGCCTTGCTGGACCTGCGTCTGGAGCCTGGAGTGGGTTGTGGAGGAACTGTGGAGTCGATGAGCTGTGGCGGTAGACATTGAGGCGCGGCGATCGCCCGTACCTGGTGGTGAAGTCTGGTCGGTCGCATGGAGACACGTTGCTGACCTGTGTGAGAAGACCGCCTTGCGCCCCTTGGAGCTGTGAATGGTAGAAGCGCTCCTGCGCACCAACGTAGGGAGGTCTGCATCGCATACTACGATCCACCACTACACCAGGGTGCAGAGTGGATTACCAATGGTGGGCGGCACCTCTCTGCATCACAGGCCGGATGAGGTTGTGCTGGCCGGATGCTGTGGTGGGTGAGGCCCCTGAGCTGCGCCAAACTTGTGTTGCAGAAGCGCTGCAAGTTCACGCCTAAGGGGGCCCTGCTGCATCAACTGCATCGGGAGGTTCACTAGCGGACTTGGCGGCGACTGCTGTACCCACGCTTGTGAAATCCCACCTGGCTGAGGCTCCTGCTGGGTGAGTCACAGATTTGGAGAGAGTTTAGCGGATTGCGCCATGGTGTCTATGTCCAGGTAAGGAGAAGGTGGTACACGTACCGGAGGAGGCCCAGGGGTCGAGCCGCCCAGGCCTAGCACCAGTAGATGACGCACCCCCAGTGTCGGCTCCTCCGCTATGGTGGAAGAGCGTCGCCCCACTGCTTCCAAGCAGTGCTTGAAGAGGAACAATCATCACATGATGATAACTTCCTGATGTTATGGTGCCATGTTTCCGTTGCGGGCTGGAGGGTGGGTAGGGCTGCTCCACTCACGGAGCAGGGCAGGGGCGAAGTGGCATGCCCACTCAAGTGCGCAGTGACTGTTTGGTCGGCCCGCTCAGGCCGCACAAAGCAGTCATGCCCACTGTCCTGTCCTGTTCGCAATGCAGGCTGCATTACAGCCTGCATGGAGAACATGCCCACCCCTCCAGCCCCTGGCTGCATGCCTTGTCCCGGCGCCAATGACCAATCCCAACGCCGCATCACAGCGTTGTGATTGGCTCAGGGGAGGGAGCCTGGCTGCCTACTTCCTGTTCCTGGAAGCAGACTCAGGAGAGAAGGAGCAACGAAGACACGGGACCCCGCCTTGAGGTAAGATTTCTCTCATGTAAATATTTACAACACCCGCTCACACACACACCCCCACGTCCACGTCCCATCCAGTGTTCTTTCCGGCGTTTCCCACCTCCCAGCTGTCCAGTCCCCCCACGGCACTTCTCAATTGCGGCCACTGTGCGGCCATGCGCAGCGGGCGTACCACTGGTGTGCCAAAGGTATTTATGGAGTTACGACGCATACCATCATATTGCATTCCATTACAATGCATAGTAATACTAGGCATATTGCAACAGTAGAGAAGGTGTTGGATTGCGGAGATGTAAACATTACTATTCCCACTTCAGTGAGTGCAACCCTAAAACTGACCCTTGCACCCCAAAGCAAACCCTGAACCCTAAAATTCATCTTTGAGCCCCCAAAACACACCCTAAAAATCATATTTGACCCAAATGCATTCCCCAATTTTCATATTTGACTCAAATGCACACCCCAATTTTCATATTTGACCCAAATGCACACCCCAGTTTTCATATTTGACCCAAATGCACACCCCAATTTTCATGATTGACCCCAAATGCACCCCCTAAATTTCAAATATTACCCCATAATACACCCCACATTTCATCTCCCACACCCGAAACCCATACCCACCCTAAAAATTAAAAATACCCCATTACTGACCGCACAATGCGTTGTAATGGAATGCGATGTAAAGGCACCTGCGTTGTTGGATTTGCGTTGTAAAGGCATTACGATGTAATGCCTGCGTTGTAATGGATGTCTCCCGTGCCAAAGGCAAGCCATAGGCAAGCCCGTCTGCGTCTGTCTGCCCCTGGACCGCGCTCAGCACCAAGGAGCCTTCCTCTCAGACACTCCACCCCTACGGCGCCAGCACCCTCCGCGCCATCAACCCTGGACACCACATCGCCTGCCAGGACCAACATCTGCTCCAGATCGGACATCTCCATCACCATCGCTGACTGCTACTAAATCACCCGCAAGGACCACCCCGACCGTCCAGGAGGAGGCATTGCCATCACCTACAGAAGCACACTCTGACTGACCACGCACTCTAATGACCCAATGGTGACCATGGAACACCTTAACTTCCAGATCAGGACCAACCCCAACCCCAGCCTCTATGGCACCCTCATCTGCAGGCCCCCCGGGCCATGGACACCCATTCTCAAATACCATTGTAGACCTCATTGCACACCAGGCTCTCCCATCCACCGACGACATCCTACTCGGCGAACTCAAGTTCCACCTGGACAACCCCAGTGACCAGGACACCACTCCCTACCGGGGTAGCTCACCAACATCAGACTCAAGCAGCTAGCCACCGCAGCAAGCCACATAGCAGGACACACGGTTGAGCACGTCTCCTCCGCCAGCGGGACCTTCAACTACAGCCACACCACCGGACTCTCCTGGACCGACCATCATTGTATACATCACGTCTTCACCATGCCCACCGTACACAACCGCCATCATCGCCCCCCTCGCAGCTGGATCAAGGCCACCGAAGTACGTCCTGTCAACTCCCTCAGCACCACCACTCCACCGACGCTTACAGACGATGACACCGCAGTGCGCAACCGCCACCGATGGATCTCCAACTGCGCCGACGCCCGGGCACCCCTCAAGAACGGCACTGCGTCAGTACCTTATGCCTGCATGATGGCAGGCATGAGGGTGACGGAGTGCCACAGGGATAGGCTGGCCCCATGCATTGCTGGAGTTGCTTCATGGTTGTGACACGACTGCAGCAATGCGTGACTTAAGCGCAGACAGATACATCAGGATTCCAGACGTAACTGTCATTACTTGCATCATGGAGCGCTGTCCAGTGAATACAGCACATCCGTGGTGTCGCAAGAAGGGGGTAGTGAAAAGTGTTGCAACGCTGTCTTGTTGCAGCGCTGCAACACTTTTCATGAGTGAGGCCCAGGAATGCGCACTATCTTATTAATGGTGCGCAGTCCTGCCCTGTAGTTTTGTCGCAGGGCACCGCAGGAACATTGCTTGCAGTGCAGTCCAGCAGCAAAACTGCTGAAATGAGGCCCCAAGTGTTATCTCCATTTTTAAGACCAGCTATTTTCTGGTCTTAAAAAACTGCCTATAACTGCAGTTAGAGGCAGTTTTTTTGGTCCTCCAAACTTAAAGAATCCCCTTGTAAATATCGCAAAGTGGTGTTAGCGACCGGTTTTGCACGGGAACGCCTCCCTTGCATGTCATTATCGCTAACAGAAGTGGCGATCTTTATAATGGACGTTTTCACCGGAAAACTGCAGCTAACAGAGGTTAGCGACAGCTTGTACATATGGCGATATAAATATCGCCGCAAAACCGACGGAAAAGTGCCGCTAACACGGCGTTAACTCCTTGTACACATGCCCCACAGTTGCGTTCTAGGCCTTGTGGATTTGATTTTAACATTACAGTTTTGAACTAAAAAAAACAGGGGCAGGACAAATTGAGGATTCCTGCACATTGTACCCCATTAATTCCACTGAAACCTCATGATTCAATGTGCTACTTTATTAATGCACTTGCAAGACCTTTGTAACACCATGCTGATTGTTTAATGCCTCCATAATCCTGTACCTTACAAGAAACTTTTGACTGCAGGGGAGAGACAAGGTATCCCATAATATGAATCTAAACTTTAATTCTGCGGTGTAGCTATATCCTGAAGGTTTTACCAGCTATCCAAGCACCACCTATAGATGTAGGCACAGACAAGGCAGCAAAGTATTCTTTTCAGACCGCAACTTTTTCCAACACAACCGTCATTAGTGAGTAAACATCTGGATGGCACCAAAGTAGACCTCTAAATAATCGCCAGCGCTCTCTCTGCTGCCATTTGAAGTCACCAATCCACCCCATGCAGCTTGCCTGCTTCTTGTCGTACTCTCGGCTGCTGTGCAGTGGTGTGCAGTGTGCCATTGGATGGACTCCACCTGAATCACTGGATAACCATTGCATGTGGCACTGGTCCCAAATGTGCTGCTGACTTAGATTGTTCTGATCACAAGCCTGGGGCAGCTGTAGGAGGTGTTTGTAGTGTCTTTGATATAATGTGCACTAGGACGCGGTTCTAGGCAGACTCTAAACAGGAATTTTGTAGTCTGCTGGGAGGTGTTAAGGTGTAGTTATGAAGGTTATAATGCAATGTGTGCAGAGTGTGATCGTACGTTGAAGAATAAAGACGTCTGTTACAGTGTCTGGAGTGTTTAATTTCCATGCTCCTGGGCTGGGGAAGATGCAACAGGGTTGAACATCATATGAGATGCAGTTCACATACTAGAATGTAGTAGAACAGCTATTGCTGTCTCATTGTGTTAGCTCACCACATCTGCTTGACCATAAACTAGTTTTGGAATTAAATGATAAAGCTTGAGAAAGTTCTGTTTTTTAAGTAAGCCTGTACAAAAAGGAAAACTAGCAGACTGCTATAGTATGAAACATGAAAGAACAATACAGAGTGTGTGCATGTGTGTGGTGTGTGTGTGTGTGCTTGTGGTGTGTAGGCATGTATAATCCACTGTGTGCATGTGTGTGAGAGAGAGAGAGAGAGAGCAAGAGAAAACAACACATTTTCTTTGGGACTTGGAAGTTGCAATGTCAGAGATAGGCCGGGCTCTAACATTACCAGGTTAATACCTGTGCAAACTGCTGCATGAAAAATTGCTAGGGTCTGCCTGGTCACATCAGGTAGGCCCGGGTGAAATTTTAATGATGCTACCAAAAATTTGATTTTTTTTTTAACATTTACTTTTGCTATTTTACATATATTTTTTAAGTGAGCATATCGCTTGTACAGAAAATGTTAATGTGATATCAGCAGGAGAGTAGTTTGCAGATAAAATATTTTGCTGATACTCAATTTCTGCTGTAACCAGTCTTCTGCCTGTAGAATGTTTGTACCTTAGGTCTTCTGTGCCTCCTTCACATATTCAGGGGCCTATTTATGAGAATGTCACACAGTTCTGCGCAGCAAGTCACCTTGCTGCGCTGCGTGCCACAGAAAGGACAGGAATGCATTGTGTATATGGCAATACAGTGTCTTCTTGCCTCTTCCCCTGCGCTGGCGCCCTTTGGCAGCCTAGCGCCAATGAAGGCACCCTTGCACCATGTTGCAAGGGTTTCTGTATTGCATGCAGGATTGTTTTTTTTGCAGGAAGGGACACCTTCCTGCACAAAAATAATCCTGAGAGGCATAATCCTCTTTCTATTTGTGCTGCAGAATGCATCACACATAGAAAGAGGAAGTAACAAGGAGAAATAAAGATATTTCTCCTCGTTATGCCTCACCTGAGAAGGCATATTTTTTGGAACATTCCTAGGTTTACCAGTTCTGGTAAATCTGGGAATGCGTCAAAAATCATGGGAGTTGAGTGGGAACACCCAAGCAACACACATGGAGTGCCTTACCAGGGCAGAGTAATGCAACACAGCGATTTTTGCTGTGTTGCCTTACTCCAGATTCATGGAGCCATTCAGGGCCACGTGAAGTGGCCTTGCATGGCTTCATAAATCACATGTAAGGGTTGCGGCGCTCTTGCACCATGTTGCATGGTGCAAGAGTGACGCAAATCGGCTCATAAATAGGTCCCTCAGTTTTTAAACACTCTTCCAAGTGTTCCCTGATTTGGAGTGTATAACAAGCAGATGGGTGTAGCTTGATGTCTATGCTGCCATCCTAGCCAATCATCTCAGGAGGGACACAAGGAGCTTTTCACCCTTTCCATACACAGGGGCCTAAAGTTGGTTTTGCTTGTGGATTCTTGTCATACCTCCAAGTACACAAAGAGAATTTAGAGCAAGTACGTCTTCTACTGTCTCAAGTTTCTCTTTCAAAGCCTTCCTCACACAAATATATTTTTTCTGTGAATGATATATTAATGTGTTAGCAATGCATATCTCTGAGGTGCCAGAAACCAAGCATTACTGCTCAGAATCTGAGACAACCTCCTCATAGAGTTCCACCCTTGTGAACATCAGCTTCAGAGTCTCAACCAATGGATGATGACTGTTCCACAAAGCAACAGGCTCAGCATATCTAATAGTTGTATTTCTCTCATTCAGAGAGGATCCAGGGACCAACTGTATTGATCTCTAGCCTCTTAAATGGAATAATGACCACTAAAGGAGACCATTAAAGAAGCATTGGACCCCTCTCCTGCACGCTTAGCCAGTTGCAATGTATTACATGTCCTGTGGCATACCTACTAGCTGCATATAATTGTGCTCTTTGGTATACTTTTCATCTGTGACTCTGTTTTCTACATCAATGTATCCCAGACATGTCCTTCCGTATCTCTACTGGTTACACACAATTGTGCAAACCATGAAACAACTCATCTCCATGGTTCTGTTTTTTCCAAGCCAATGTGTCCAGTGAGGTGCTTTGCCTCTGTCAACGTTAAGATCCCATTTCTTTAGTGACTTGGAGCCACCAGGGTATGTGGGAGCCAGCCAGCAATAGCTCAGATTGCTCAATATAGAGGTCCTCCCCCCACAAAAAATACTTAAAATACTAGGTGCATGTGGGTCTCCTCTATGTCAATGTTCTCAGATTCCAGTTAGTGACTTAAGTCTGCATCTTATACAATTCACCCTGGCTGTTTTATTTTAGGTACCCTTGGGCAGACAATTCCAGACGTGCTGGACCTTATGCTCCTTTTTTACTATGCAGTGAGTCTTCTCAGAATTTGGGATCGCCCAATCAAAGATGCCCTTGGCCTCAGAACAATGTTCATTATTAGATTAGGACACTATGAGATAGGAGAGTTCAAGGCTATATGAAGTACATTTCTTTTGATTTGGCTATTCTTCAAATGACAAGACCATACCATTCATTTGCATTTTGTACAATAAAGTAAGACAGTTCACCGGTGGGCGGATTCAAACGCTATCTCACCACACTGACCCACAGAAATTTCCTCGGCTACACTATTTCATCCACCCTGCATAGGCCGCTTTCTGGATGATATTCCTTGGAAGGACTCTTGGGCCATTTACTGTGGCAGTGAAGCATATACTGGCAGAAGCACCCATATGCTTGTTCAATTGACCTTCAATGGCAAGATCTGTGCTGCTGTCCTAGGTTTGACCTTATCACCTTCTACAAGCATAATACATGCTGGAGAAACTCTTAGATCAAACCACATAGTGCACTTGCTTTTATGCAATGGACCTAATACTGGCACAATTAACAAGCATTGGAAATGCAATAGGTCTCGCATTTTTTTAAGTTAGAGCTATTGGCATTGTAAATGGCAATGTCTGTTACCTACTAAGGGAGGATGGAGGGAGCAGTTGGTGTCGGAGTGCCAAAATGCTCTGTTGGAGAGTGACTGTCCAAAAGTAAACCAAACAAGCAGCGACTTTTAAAATAAGTGTTTAGCCAGAGATATTGACTTTACCTATGTCTTTAAGCTGTGCTGTACAGAAGTCTGCAGCATGCTGCAAAGTTATAATAAAGAAGTGTCAGAAGCATTTTTGTTACCTTAGATATGACCAAAAAAGCATTATGTACAACTGAACGACCATATTAAAAAAGTATTAAAAATAATGTCGAGTTTTTTTTGTCCTTTCAATGCTGGCAACTTGTATCTGCCTGTCCCAATGGTTGCTTGTTGTGGTTTTTTTTGTTATGGGGGGGCATAAATAACAGGAGGGTGAAGGTCAGTCAGTCAGTCAGTCAGTGAGAGAGTGAGAGAGAGAGTCAGTCAGTCAGTGAGAGAGTGAGAGAGAGAGTCAGTCAGTCAGTGAGAGTGAGAGAGTCAGCCAGTCAGTGAGAGAGTCAGTCAGTGAGAGTGAGAGAGTCAGACAGTGAGAGTCAGTGAGAGTCAGTGAGTGACAGTGAATGAGAGTGAGAGAGTGAGTCAGTGAGATAGTCAGAGAGTGAGTCAGTCAGTGAGAGTGAGTCAGTCAGTGAGAGTGAGTCAGTCAGTGAGAGTGAGCCAGTGAGAGTGAGCCAGTGAGAGTGAGCCAGTGAGAGTGAGCCAGTGAGAGTGAGTGGGAGAGTTAGTCAGTGAGAGTGAGTGGGAGAGTTAGTCAGTGAGAGTGAGTGGGAGAGTTAGTCATTGAGAGTGAGTGGGAGAGTTAGTCAGTGAGAAAGAGTGGGAGAGTTAGTCAGTGTGAGAGTCAGTGTGAGTGTGAGAGTCAGTGTGAGTGTGAGAGTCAGTGTGAGTGTGAGAGTCAGTGTGAGTGTGAGAGTCAGTGTGAGTGTGAGTGTGTGTGTGTCTGTGAGTGTGTCTGTGCGTGTGTCTGTGCGTGTGTCTGTGCGTGTGCCTGTGCGAGTGCGTGTGCGAGTGTGTGTGCGAGTGCGTGTGTGAGTGCATGTGAGTGTGTGAGTGAGTGTGTCTGCGAGTGCGTGTGTGAGTGCGTGAGTGAGTGTGTCTGTGAGTGCGTGAGTGAGTGCGTGAGTGAGTGTGTCTGCGAGTGTGTCCGTGGTCTGCGAGTGTGTCTGTGGTCAGTGAGTGTGTCAGTGAGTGTGTCAGTGAGTGTGCCAGTGAGTGTGCCTGTGAGTGTGCCTGTGAGTGCGTCAGTGAGTGTCTGTGAGAGACAGTGAGAGACAGAGAGGGTCAATGAGAGGGTCAGTGAGAGGGTCAGTGAGAGGGTCAGTGAGAGGGTCAGTGAGTGAGTTAGCCATTAATGCAAGGCATTTGCACTTAGGGTGAGTACTGTAAAGCTCAACTTTCATTACATGTTTGCAGAGTTTAACGATTTGTGGCTATTCGTAATGATCTGAGGATACTACATTATTAAATGCAAATATGATTTTAGCGCCGAGCGTACCGGCAGACACGGCTTAATTTGAGGCCCCTGAAGGCGATAACATTATGCCACTGGTTTGAGCAAGCGTTTAACAAAGTGTGTGAAGATACGGGCATATTGGAAGGAGTCGCGGGGGAGGAGGCAAAGGAGAAATTATGAGAAGAGAAGTGGAGGGTGGGAGCGAGGAAGACGAAAAGGGAGAGAAATGGAGTGGGTGATGGAAAAGGAAAGACAGGTACAAGGTACCATGAAAAAAACAAGACAGAGAGAGAGAATGGCGAAAAATATGAACAAGCTGTGAAAAAAGGTTAAAATCTCGTGAAATTTCCAAATTTACACATTACACAAATTTCATGAACTTTTGAAAGGTTTTTGCTTGTGGGTCACTGGTTCGGGCACAATATTTCTGACAGGAACAGTAAAACTTTCTCTGAGAGAGATTTTCGTCTCGAGCCAGCCTTTTGCTGAATATCTCTCGTGACCTTTGACCATGAGGTATACTCGAGTTCACAGTACAAGTGGGACACCAGCAAGTGCAGTTCGCAAAATTTAATGTAATTATTGATTTAAAAGTGCAATTTTGTCACCGCTAGATCTTGCGCCCGTAAACATTTTTCACAAACGCCTGCATTATATTTTTATCATACTTGTTTTTTTTATAGTACAGATGTACCGTGGTAGGGCACAGTAGCAATGTATCTTATCTCCAATATTTCAGGAAGTTAATGCTATATATATGGTCTCTATAGGCCAGAATGGCCAGAATGTCCAGGTTGTATCTTATTAATTGGAATATTTTTACTGAGAAATAGAATCAGTTCATTTTTTAAACATTTCTAATTGCATTACTTCAAAATACAAGTGTGCTCCAATGAAATTAAGTGTAGTGCCACAGTGAAAAGCAACACTTTTATCATACAGATAGAATAAAAATAACGGTAACACTCATCCAGCACTCTTTACATTAAACACATTCGAAGTGTGACAGTAAACAAATGTAATTGGTGTTCAATCATATACCCTCAATCCATTGCCTCTAGACCCAAAGCACGTGCCCCTATGCCCTTCACCCTTAACCTCAGCTTAATAGATTTAGGCCCAACCCATACCTTAAACATTTACCTTTAAACCTATACTCCTAACTATTAACTGCATTGTAAACCCTTTACCATATTCCCTAAAACCTATATCCGTACTGTCAAGAAGCCCTTAATTGTAACCAGAACTGTGACCCCTTAAATATTTATCATCTATGCCCGAAACCCTTTACCTCCATACCCCAAACACTTCACCCTAAACCGTTGACCGCTCTAACCTTAACCTCTAAGTCTTAAACCTTATACCCAAATCCTTAACCCGATACCCCCAAACCTTAAGCTCCTTCTCAGACCCCGAGCCTTCTACCCTATATTCTTAACCTTGCACCCTTAACTCCTAACATCTATCACTCAAACTCTTAACTCTATATTCCCAACTCTAAACGCTATACCCTTAACTCTTAAATCCCTACCACCTATACCCTAACCCCCGAACACATTTCGCAATGTCCCTACTTCAGTATATTTTGGGATCAAACACTTAGGTAAGTGTTCCTTTTTTAAATATTTATTTTTAGATCTAATACTTGAGAAGTGTTGTTTTTTATTTTAAAAGTGTTGCTTTCGAAGTTTTGAGGAGTTACTGATACCCAAACACTTTTATGCAAGGCTGATAATGTTTAGGTTGGGGATTTAGAGACCTTTAAATAGAGACCTTTAAGTTGATGACAGTGCCTGTTTCCCAGTACTGTTTCAGGCCATTTTCTACGTACTGCCTTAATGACAGAATACTCCATAATTAATGAACATGCAGGAAAGAGTCTCCCCATCTATATCAACTTTCCCAACAAGGTGTTGGAGTGAGAGATTAAAAGGCTGTTGTGTGGGAGTAATCAGGGGGAACCTTGGTTGAGATTTATTTAAGGAAATTTGGGAAGTTAGTATGTATGGTTTGCCTCAGAGGCATGTTCAGAGTTTCAGAGATATAAATATAGGCCCGTGTGAAATTTAAATTATGCTGGTGTTATTTCAGGAATTTCGCATGATGCTTGTCACTGTGGCTTGGGATACAGTGGTGACCCCGCAAGTTTGATTAGACCTCCATAATAAAGCGGAACTCCAAATGTTACATAAAGTTCGATACCTAAAGAAGTCCTCAAGCTTGCTTGTAGAGACCAGGGCATTCCTCAGGTTAGCTAAACATTTCACTGTCTGACCGCGGATCGGCTCATAATCAACATTAAATTAAGCTCACCACCCCGATACAAAGGTTTAATCGCTTATTGTGAATTGTTTTCTTCTCCGGCGTATCGCACTTTTAATTATTTCTATGTTCTGCCACCCTTTAATACGTACGAGGGTGAGATTTCTCACTCCGAGGCTTTTCTGGCCATAAATGTGGAAGTGACATGGCGAGAGCACCTATCGCTCTTGATCACTGCCATTGTGACTGTCCCTGAGGGTGGCGTAGGCCATCCTCATCCCTTACATGGCTCTGCCGATCTTGCGGTTATGTTCGCGCTCTATGTATAGCGCTAGTAAACGCACATTGGAGGGTTTAGATACATCTGGAGCACCTCGCTGGATACACACTTGGTTATTATTCGTCATAAAGGAAAGCTCACGGAAGGGCAGGTTTTCTGATGGGTTCGGACTCTGAAGCTCCGCCCCTTCTGCTGGCAGGATGCAGCCAGACCCGTGACCCCAGCAGGCTCCGCAGACCTTCCCTAACATATCTCTGTCCTGACCTGCAGGGAACGGTCACACTCACCACACACACGTCAATCAAATATTTGGATTCTAGTGAGGGGCCCTATAAAAATTGAAATAAACATCCGTTCATCGGAGACTCCTTTAGATAAGCATTGTAACAACATAACACAGTAAAAAAAAAAAATGGCGGCCGCGCGGTAAAAAGAAATAAACAGGGGTGCGCGTGCACCACAGAAGAGCGGGGGGAGAGAGCGCGGCAGCGAGACGAACGCGCGCTGCTGCGCGTTCTGGCCACCGTCGGGAATGGGAGGAGCAAAGGCGGGACATGCGCCCGCCTTTGCCCAATCTCGTGCCGTCTCGGTAAAAAAAACGCACGCTCTTTTCCAATGTGGGCTTCACAAAGCAAAACCACACGCACGAGCGTGTGGGTAGCTTTCTGAAGCCCTTTCTAAAGGTCTCGCGCTGCGCGAGCAATGCTGCGCACTGCAACGCTAGGCGCGAGACCTAAAAACAGCTTTACCTATCTCTCAAGAAGAGACACTGTCTGTAAGTGTCACTGATTTATTTCAGAATGTTCATTGTCTTGTGTGTCATAACAGGTCAGAGATAACTTTCTCAATGAGATCAAACAGTACCATCGTACATGGCTGATCCATCCTTGTTGTTCCTTAAAAGTTTCTGACATCTTAAAACAAAACCTCTGATCACACTCCATATCATTCTCAGCTTCTTCTTTGGTGTCTTATAACACTGCTTCTAGCTTAGCCATTTACAACACCTACTTTAAAACCACCTCCAAACCATGCAGCTCATTGGTTCGGTATTGCTTTGTTCCAGACCGTTATCGCCAGGAGTGCTCAAACCAGGACATTGACTTTCCAGCTGGATCACTCACTCCTTGTTTGCCATACCACTTCTGCATGATAATACTGCACTCAACTGTTGGTTATGATTATATGTGTGGTAGAGACTTGTCCAGTTAGTACCACACAACTAGACAGCGTATGCTCCTCAGCACCTTGCCCAGTGCCTAAAAATACTTTGCAGCACAGCCAATCCTATAATGTTTGTCACCCATCTGACCAGTCAAGTGTCTTCCCTTCGACCCCAGCGACTTCCCCAAAACACCTCTTCTTTAACGTGTATGTTTCTGTTTTTGTAGTGAACTCTTGGTGTCATGGATCACACTGTTTTCCTAGATGGTCCTGCAAGATAGATACCCATGTTCAATGACCGTCCATACTCCCCTAATCAGCACCAAGAGCGTTAAGGGAATTCATATTTAAGGTTGCAAAAACAAGCTTGGTGGTGCTTGCAGTTCCATTCTGAGAGGATGTGACCTAAGAATTTAGGATGAGCTGTTCCATTTGAGCCAGAGCCTAGATTGTCTTGCGTATGGTTGATATTTTTTTGCAATGAGGCAGATGATCTAGGGAAGAAATACCATAAATTTATTGCCACCAATTAAGAATGATTAAGGGATTCCCATCCATCACATTTATGTTTATTAATTGAGTAATCCTAATCAGAGTGGGCATATCTAAAAGGTTATATGAAACAATAGTGTGTACAATATTATCGAATTCCAAAAATCTGCATCCAAAACATCACCTACCACTGCAAAGGAGGATAAGTAAACTTCTACTGTTCTTAACTTCACACCTAATTAACAGATACTTATCAGGCGATGTCATCATTAGGTCGATATAGTGGACGCAACATTTTAGTTATGCCATATACCAAACACAATATAGTGAGTGTATACTTGCTTAAACATGGACCTGAGCTTACTATACCGTAATGAATCAAGTTGCACCTCTCTATTGAGACCCATGACAGAAAAAACATGTCTGGATTTGCTTGTGCTTTTGTTCAGATGGGTTGTGGCCTAACATTTTCGTGTGACTGTCCCTTATAGATAAAGGGCAATTCTGATGCATGCACGTGTGGTCCCTCTGACGGCACAGACAACCTCAATGTTTAGTGGAATGCACCCAGAAGAAGCAGCTGTCGTTGAGATCAGTGCTTTATTGATAAAAGAAAGAGTGGTGGTGCCCAAAGCTCTGCTTAGCATAACTCTCAGCACCAAATACCAACACAAGCAGTCTTAAAACCACCTCGTGCCTTTTAATTAACTACCAGATACTCCTTGCCCCTTCATTTCACTTGTGCAGGTTCCTTCTTTTTTCCTCCCTGACGGTTTTGGTGACTTTCTCTTCCTATGCCTTTCCGATGTGTGTGTTTTCCCTTGCTTCTGCTTGGTGAATATCTGATGTGGAAAAATAAGTTCTGGTCTCCATTGGCCTGTATTATTAGCAGGGAGAGGGGCGGTTGGGGCACAAATGCACACATAAACACTCGCTCACACTCATGCATTCACACATGCACGCACACACACATCTATTCCATTCACAACACTCGCTTCCATATATTCATGTATGCACCAAACATTAAAAATAAAATCATTCTTGCCTGCGCAGCTCTGTCTTGGAGATCCTACTAGGGTTGGGACTGCTGCCTTCCCTCATTGGCTGGTCTAGGGTCAGCCAATGAGGGAAGGCAGCAGGCCCAAGTCTTGGAGGTCCCAGGAGAGTTGGGACTGCTGCCTTACCTCATTGGCTGACCTTAGATCAGACGATGAGGGAAGACAGCAGTCCCTCACTTGTCACAGAGTGGGATGGCAGTAAGAATGTTGAACCCACCCCACTCTGTGATGGAGTCAGTGATTGACACTCATCCTGGACCCTCAAGGGCTTAGAACTGAGGTGCTACGTCAGAGGCAATCAGGGACGCCCCCCCTCGTCACGAGGGGGAGGGCCTCGAGGTGCTTTGCCAGCCTGAAGATGTCACACCCACAGGAGTTGTGACTTCTGCAGCCCGGCAGAGTTCAGCTCCAGGAGCAAGGACCCTGCAAATTTAGTGCATGTCTAGCTCCTGGCTGACTGACCTGAAAATAAAGAATGTCTGTCAGACTGACCTTTGCTCAGCCTGACAGACATTCTTTATAGTGGCCAAAGGTGAGGAGGTGTGGCCCCTCGGCCCATTAGGGTGGCCGCGGCTGCCAGTTCCCAAAAATAAGTGCTGGTGCCCCACATTAGCAACCACTGGATCAGATTAAGCACTGGTGGTAATTAATTTAAGTATTACGACCAAATGAATTCGAGCTACACTGTACTCCTGATGCCCAACAAGGCTGGAACATGTCCAGTGTTGATAGAAAGGGGGCATTGGCTTGCAGTGTGAGTACGGCTTTCTGTTTTGGGGACTGAGTAAGAGTCATTTATAAATGGTTTTTCCATGCCTGTATTTTCATAGACAAGCTACAAAAATGCCAGTCCATGACATACCTTAATAGTGCTGCCAGCCCTTGTGCATAAAGCAGAAGCATACACAATCACCACCCATACCACAAATTATTATTTGTAGCTCAATCATTTTTTTCAGTATTGTGTGGATTTCACAACAAATGTTCAGTTTCAGGTAAATTCATTCTTTACAGGAACGGAGTCGCAATGTCTCTGCCCTTCACTCAGACCATAGCATCCACGCTCCACATTTTCTCAGTTCCATATTCCATACCCCCCTTTTACCTTCATGCGCACAAGTCATCACACTTTTCAGTTATTTATTTGGGATTTTTTTCATGTGGCTTACATTCACCTTTCCGTCATACCTCCCATTGTCACGGGCCTTAGCACTACTTCATTGAGCATTAGACGCTCATTGTTTTTTAATAAATCCTGTCACTTTTCATGTTAGATTTTTTTTATTTCGTGCTGTAAAAACCGGGAATATGTATGTATATTGTGCATTCCTTTTGTGAAACTCAACTTTCAGAATTAAAATGTGCCTTTTTACAATTCTTTCTCTTGTGTTATTTCTTTTTGGGTCTTCTTTTTTATCAGAACGCACTTTTATTGATTTATGGAGTGTTGTGTGTATTTTCGTGTTCTAATTAAGATAATGTTCAGTGGGCTTCAGAAAGAGAGAGCGATCAACTTCTTATCTGACGTCCCTCTTCATTTCCGCAGCTCAAGTACACATTCTGTGCACAGTACACTAAACAGGCTCATTTTCTTTGAGATTTACGGGAAGGTCAGACCTATAGGCTGCCTTTCCTATAGATGTCAGTGATTAGTGCAATCTCTTGTCTGGGTTGCTGTTTATGAATAACTTTAGCAGAATTTAACTGGATAACAGACTTGATTAATAAATTAATACAAGTCGTTTATTCTCTGTTGGCGCTGGTGGTATTATGTGCTTAAAATCGACTCTTTCCTGAGCACAAGAAAAGCGTATAAAAGGACTATTATCTGAAGTGCTGGTAGGTTTTTGAAATCAATATTTTGAATGAGACAGTTTGGTGATACCCATTTTTTTAGGGGTTCAAAATGTTTGATATGTGACGCTCTGAAGGCACGCAGTAGCTCTCATTTCGTCTTGTATCAGACTGCTCCTGTAGCTTGGCAGATTTTTTTTCATATAAACTCTTCGCTAACAATGTCTCTCAGAATTCTGAAACTCAGGATTTGCTATCCAGCTGCTTCTTCATGTCTTTCATTTTCTGCTAACGAATACTTTCATTTTAAGAAGGGCGCATGACCTGTGAGACTGCTGTAAGAATAGGATATGCACTGAACAGAGAACGCTGGAGCGAAAGTATAGCTTCACATCTTATTAGCGCACAAGAACGAGGAAGCAATGTATAGGGACACATTTTAACTCATTTGATTCTAATTCCAATGACTGACTCGCACTGGGATTCCAGTGATAAGTAAAAATATATTTCTCTTATCTACCGTTCCATTAAATAAATCATTAGTAACCTTTTGTGACATAACTAATTGCAGGCCCCTTTACCAGGACATAATTAGCAATTAGTACAATAAAGGGAGTCACTGTTCCTTGTAAAAGGAAGTCAAAGAATGAAGTTTTGTACTGTGCTACTCTATGTGTGGGGATAGTGTGTCCTCATCATGATGCCCTCACACACCCCGAAGGATGTCATGCTTCATCATAGGGCTTGTTGCTCCTCGTCGGGCCGGCGCTGCAATGCCCTACGGGTCCCCCGAAGGGTCTCTTTATCGGAGATCTTTTGATGAAGAAGCCGTATGGGTGCGTGCGTGTGAGTGGTAGTGAGGTCTCAAGTAGTGTTTTTCTAAAAAATGACTGGAGGGGGAGTGAATACTATTTATTAAGGTGATCCCTCTGTCATTGTTAAAAGGTGTGTGGTGCTGCTCTGGGGATATTATGTCCCTCTGCAGCTAGATATACGTCTCTAATGGGCGTATAAGGTGGTCGACATGTTTCACGCTCTCTGTGGCCTCAGGAGGAGATCCAAAGGGTTTCTTCAGGACCAAGGTAAGTTTAAGTATCACTAGCCGCCTGGATTTGACCTGTGCTGCTAGGTTAATGAGAGGGAGTAGCGTCTCTGAAAAGAGAAGAGGGTAGGACAGAAAATATATTGGTATTTCTCTATAATGAGTATTGTCCGGGTCTACCATTGGAGGGCCCGGTGCGCATTATCGTTAGCGTGAGTCTTATCTCTACGGTTTAGGCATTGGTGCATGTTTAAAAAGATATTCTATTTTACGTGTTTACATATTATTTACAGTGAAGTGAAAATAAGGAATAATAAGCAATAATCAGCGGAGTTTCAACATTTTGACACATGGGCTTATAAAGAAGAGACATATAATAGAGAGATCAGTGGTTGGTATATGTCAGGGTAACTCTTTTGTCATTTGATTCCATGCAGTGCCACTAGTAGTGGTATCCTGTTGTGAATAATCTAAGAAGACTCATATTGGGAGTATGATAAAACCGGTGAGTCAGCGCTGTCTGGGTAGGATGTACACAAGAGATATATATATACATAAATAAACAATAAGTAAGTGCCACTGAGTGGGCCCCATCATTTGATGGCAAACCTTTAGACTCTGTTTTTGTCACTACATAGTGAAATACATATTGATCACCCCTTATTTATACAGTTATTGTCGGGAGCTGTAAGGAAAACGAGAAAAAGGAAGCGTGGCCTGTTCATTAATAATTATAACAATAACAGTAGAGTTTCAATTGTTCAAATAAAAGGTGCAGTTATCACAGCGGTCCCTGCATGTTGATACATCCTGTATATTGAGAAGGAATCAAATCTTTTATTTATCGCGGCATTTTCTGCGAGATGCAAACGTGCTCTACAAATATTTGGAAGCTAGATTGGCGTTTTGGCTTCCTGTTTCTTAAAATGCCAGCGCTACATCTGAGGCCGATATTTGTTCTGAAGTGCTTTTTCGGCCTCCAATTGTAAGAGAGAGCTCTGTCCGGGCACTTAGTTCAGATCCGGGGTGTTTTCTCAAAAGTGGGGGTTAACACAAGATACATTCGTTTAGTACTCACGGTTCTCCCATTTAGCTGTGCCGGTACACCTGCCTGCCTCTCTCCATCTCCGCCGATACTGGAGCAATGGCTGCCACCCTTTTTATGGTGGAAGTGTGTTGCCAATTAGAAGGTTAATTGGGGAGTGTATAGTGTGCTGTATGGGCGCCAGCTTGTAGTGGAGTATGTTTAGGTGTATTTGGGTCTGTCTTAGTCTGTTGCGGTCTCGGCAATGTATGGGTGTCATATGGCTATGAATTAAGGGAATCAATGCGTTATTTCAAATTTGAACATGGTGTTTGTGGGTTATTTCCAGGCTGATTGTTTCTCGCGCTGTCTCAGAGTGGTGTAGGTAGTATGTTGTTCACTCTTTTGGGTGCCATTTTGGAAAGGTATATTTATAATTATTGTCTACACTTTAAGAAGACTTCGCTGTATTGTTTTAGGATTGGTCAAAGTTGTTTTTCTGCCTTTATTATTAGTACGTCATTATCTTATAGGTTTACAGGATGAAGGCAGAGGGATTCTATTACTGGTGCCATGGAAGTGTTACTATACTAATTCGATCCAGGGTATTTCATCATTTAGACCTTCAGTGTTCGTCCGTAGACGGTGGACCCATCTCTGTTCTTTCTGAAAAAGTGTCCTGCTCATCCATGCAGGATTAGATTCTATGATGGTCCAGTTTAGTTGGTCTGGCGAATGTCCTGTCTCAATATAGTGTCTGCTCATTTTTGTAGTATTTTTCTTACATTGTATTTTACTTCTATGTTCGTTTATTCTTGTCTTTATGGCTCTGGTTGTCATGCCTATATATCGAAAGTCGCATGGACATTTCACCATGTAAATACAGTTCTTGGTATTACAATTTGTGTGTTTTTTCTGTGTCCATTCCTGATTATTCATTTGCAACGTTTTGGTATGTGTTGTCAAAGGGCAAATATTGCAAGTCCTGCACGGGTAATGTCCTTTGACCGTTGGTAGGTCCCACAGTGTCCTTTGGTTGTCCAACTGTTTGTTTTGGGGTCTTGTGTGGACGATTATGTCTTTGATGTTCTGTGTCCGTCTGAAGGCGAATCTTGGGCGTTCCAGTTGTAGTTCCCCTGCATGTAGAATATTCCAGTGTTTGAGTAAAATCCTTTTTACTTGATTTGATTGAGGTGTGTAGGTTGTTACACATGTTATTATCTTGTCCTTTTGTTTTTCCACGGTTTCTAATAGTGCTTCTCGGTAGTTGTTACGCGCACGTTTTTGTGCCTTCTTTATGATCCTCCTGGGGTAGTTCCTCTGTTCCAGGTTCTGACTGAGTTCTGCCGCTTGTGTGTCGTAATCCGCGGTATTGCTGCAGTTTCTTCTGAGCCTCAAAAATTGCCCAAAGGGGAGATTCTCTCTAAGGGCTTTTATATGGTGACTGTCATAGGTTAATAAGCTATTTCTGTCAGTCGGTTTTTTGTATGTTTTTGTCAGTAGTTTTCCAACTTTCAGGATGATTAGTAGGTCCAGGAAAGGAATCTCTTCACTTGAGGAGTTTAGAGTGAATTTCAGGAAAGGGTCCTGTTCATTGATCCAGTTATGGAATTCTATGCAACGTTCCTTTGTGCCTGTCCATAGCATGAGTATGTCATCTATGTATCGCTTGCACTCCTTTATTTCTGATTTAAAGGGGTTGGATGGTGGGAGGATGTGTGTTGCCTCAAAATAACATCAAGATCCACCCATGAGGGTTTGAGAAAGGTAATACTGGTCAGTGATGGAGTGTGGGAAGCACAATGTGTTTCTTAAATACCACTCACACACCAAAAGGACCCTTGGTTTCATGCTTCATCATAGGGGTCTTCGCGTCCCTCTTCGGAACGCGGCGTGCTACTACCGGCGAAATATGCGGGAGCACTGATTTTTTCACTATGTGTGGTGTGAGAGAGAGTGTGAGTGATAGGGTCAGAAGTGAGTGATAAGTGAGTGTTAAAAAATACCTAGTACCTGCGGAGTAGAAAAATGTAATATCCCTGGATGCCGGTATTATTAAAAATGTGAGACGGAGGTATGTTGTGCCAATGTACAAGACCTCCTGTGTGTGTCAACATGTTTCGAAGCGTGCTGCTTCTTCTTCAGGACGGGTACACAGATCCCTACCCTACTCACATGAAATGACAGAATATGTCTGTAATTATTAAAATGTCCAGTGTAGACAGATAATTAATGTTCAAGATGAGACACAATCGTCTTAATCTGAAATGCGAAAGGATAATTATTTTAGTACAATCTGGAAAAAAGGAAACACAATAAATAAAATCATCCAGAAAGCCAAAATTACTCCGAAAGTAACATAAGTGACCTGTAAAAGTGATGCAAACAGTGCCTGCTATAGACCGTATAGTGAAATACTCATGCCGATGTAGTGTCCTGTCAAAAAGACTGATAACAATACTCACAAACATAAAACAAAAAACACTCCCTATATGTGGTACGACCCACTGTCGTCCTTGCTGTGGCTGAGGGGTATAAGTCATAGAATACATTTGCCAAAAGAGGAACCAGGTTACATACTTGTAGTATTGTTGGTGGTGGCGTCATGAGCCTGAAAACGATGGGGATCAGGTGCAAATCGCACTCTGTTGGTAAAAACCGAGTGAATCAGGTAGGTAAAAAAGGCTTGTTGAAGAACAGTATATGCAGGTTGGCTCCTTTGGTGTGGCTATGCCGTACTTACATGTACCGGGGTACTACCTCGTACTGTCATCCCCTCTCGCGGCTCAGTCGATGTGGTTCGGCCGGGAGGGGCTCGTTTTTATATGCTGCTTAGTTGGCTCGGCGCTCCCGCCTAAGCGAGGTGTGGACGTGCGCTAGAGGAGCCACTCCATCCTGAGTCGGGACTCAGACGCCCCGGAAGTGGATCAAGTGGAGATGCTTCCTGCAACCGATCGAACCGGATGTGTAGGTGTTGCTTAGCAACTGGAGCGCTCGCGGTGCAGTAACCATATTCCGAAGGGCATCAATACCAGTCTGTGCTCTCCGGGTTGCCTCACCTGGACCACTAGGCAGCACACATCACCTGCCGCTATTCCTGTGGGCCTCCTTGATAACCTTAGCATCACCACACAGTGATGTTACATAGTGACGGTTTTATTTACTCCGCAAACCTCGTCATGTATATACCGCTCTTTATCATGACGTTTTTAATTTTTATTACCATTTACATATTACTTCCCTGCAGCCTCTTTGTAAATATCCCCATGTATTGATGCCCTTCGGAATATGGTTACTGCACCGCGAGCGCTCCAGTTGCTAAGCAACACCTACACATCCGGTTCGATCGGTTGCAGGAAGCATCTCCACTTGATCCACTTCCGGGGCGTCTGAGTCCCGACTCAGGATGGAGTGGCTCCTCTAGCGCACGTCCACACCTCGCTTAGGCGGGAGCGCCGAGCGAATTAAGCAGCATATAAAAACGAGCCCCACCCGGCCGAACCACATCGACTGAGCCGCGAGAGGGGATGACAGTACGAGGTAGTACCCCGGTACATGTAAGTACGGCATAGCCGCACCAAAGGAGCCAACCTGCATATACTGTTCTTCAACAAGCCTTTTTTACCTACCTGATTCACTCGGTTTTTACCAACAGAGTGCGATTTGCACCTGATCCCCATCGTTTTCAGGCTCATGACGCCACCACCGACAATACTACAAGTATGTAACCTGGTTCCTCTTTTGGCAAATTTATTCTATGACTTATACCCCTCAGCCACAGCAAGGACGACAGTGGGTCGTACCTCATCTAGGGTGTGTGTTTTCTGTTTTCTGTTTGTGAGTCTTGTTATCAGTCTTTTTTACAGGACACTACACCGGCATGAGTATTTCACTATACGGTCTATAGCAGGCACTGTTTGCATCACTTTTACAGGTCACTTATGTTACTTTCGGAGTAATTTTGGCTTTCCTGATGATTTTATTTATTGTGTTTCCTTTTTTTCAGATTGTACTAAAAGAATTATCCTTTCGCATTTCAGAATAAGACCATTGTGTCTCATCTTGAACATTAATTATCTGTCTACACTGGACATTTTAATAATTACAGACAAATTCTGTCATTTCATGTGAGTAGGGTAGGGATCTGTGTACCCGTCCTGAAGAAGAAGCAGCACGCTTCGAAACATGTTGACACACACAGGAGGTCTTCTACATTGACACAACATACCTCCGCCTCACATTTTTAATAATACAGGCATATTACATTTTTCTACTCCGCAGGTGCTAGGTATTTTTTAACACTCACTTATCACTCACTTCTGACCCTATCACTCACACGCTCTCTCACACCACACATAGTGAAAAAATCAGTGCTCCCGCGTATTTCGCCGGTAGTAGCACGCCGCGTTCCGTAGAGGGACGCGAAGACCCCTATGAGGAAGCATGACACCAAGGGTCCTTTTGGTGTGTGAGGGGTATTTAAGAAACACATTGTGCTTCCCACCATCGTAGGAAACACACTCCATCACTGACCAGTATTACCTTTCTCAAACCCTCATGGGTGGATCTTGATGTTTAAAAATAATTGTTAGGGGAGGTCGTATCCACCCTAGGTGTCCGTGGAGGACACCGACTCTCCACTCCCTCCTTTGATATTTATATAATTTGCCTCAAAATAAGCCAGGTAAAGGCAGGTTAGGCTCGGCGCGAAAGTGCTGTCCATACAAGTTCCATGGATTTGTGGGTAATGTTGGTCTTTGAACTTGAAAAAGTTGTTCTTTAGTGCTATTTCCGCACATTCCAGGATGAAGTTTATTGGTTGTGGTGTGGTAGGGTCCTGGTTCCTAAGGCTTTCTTCTACTGCTCTCAGTGTTGCTTCTTGTGGGATGTTAGTATATAAAGCCTCCACGTCGAGGGTCACTAGTAGGGTGATTTCCTCTGGTCCTCTTATATGTTCTATTAGATTGATGGTTTCTTTGGTGTCTTTGCGGTAAGATGGAGTTGCTTGTACCAGTGGTCATGAGAAGTGGTCGCAGTATTGACTGAGTGGTTCCAGAATGGAGTTAATCCCGGATACTATTGGTCTACCGGGTGGAGGTATGATGTTCTTGTGGATTTTCGGTAGGACGTAGAAATATGGGGACGTTGGTTTGGAGTTGACTAGGAATTCTGCTTCGTTTTTACTTATCCATCCGTTTGTTTGTGCTTCACTCACTGTGATGGTGATTTTTCTTGTCAGTGGATCTGTTGGATCAGTGTCTATTTTTTGGTAGTATATGTTATCAGCCAGTTGTCTGTGGCATTCGGTGTCATAGTCGTCAGTATTAAGAATGACGATGGCTCCGCCCTTGTCTGCAGGTTTTATTGTGATGGATTGGTCATCGTTTAGGTTTTGGAGAGCTTTTCTCTCTCTAGAAGGTAGGTTATCATATACTTTTCTTGGTTGAAGTTGGTTTATGTCTTTTAGTACTGCTTTTTCATATGTCAGGATCTCAGTGCTCGTCATCGCGGTCGTAGGTGTGAATTTGGATGGATTGCATAAGCCTGTGTCTGTCGTGGTCGTGTCCATCTTATTCGTTTCGTTTGTATGAAAAAAGGATCTCAGACGTAGTTTCCTGAAAAAGGCATGTAGTTCACCTGTGAGTCTCAATTGATCTTCTCTAGGAGTGGGGACAAAGCCTAGTCCCCTCTGCAGGGCTGATTCTTCTGTAGGTGTTAGGGTCCTGTTTGATAGGTTAACCACTAGTTTTTCTTGGACTGGCTCCTTGTCCTGCGTTGTTCTTCGTCCTCCGACCATTGTACTTGTTTTTGCTCATTTTTCCGCCTGCCTCTTCCTCTGCCCCTGCCTCTGTTCCAAAAAGGAGGGCGTTGTTGTTGGTAGAATGGAATAGGTGGTGGTAGGCCGTGGTAGCCAGGATACCACGGTGGTGGAGCTCCTGGATAACCTGACATCGGGTAGTTGAACATTGGTGGCGTTGGTAGGATTCCTCGGCCGCCTTGGTAATTCTTCCAGCTTTCATTGCTGGAGTTGCTGCTCGATCTCTTGGATCTGGTCAAGTTTGTTGATCCATCTTCAGATGAGGTGTCAGTGATGTTACTCACATAGTCTTCCCTGATGTATGGGTATATTTTTTCTCTCTCAAAGTTTTTAATATTCTTCTGTAGTTTTGTTATCTTCTTCTGTAGGAGATACTCCTTGTGGTCATTCATTTCTGAATTAATTTCAGCAAGTCGTGTTTTCCAAGCAGATATGCTGTTTGTTGTTTTCAGGGCGTCCTCTGCGATAGTTATTTTTATTATCAGTGCCTCAGATAAGCGTTTTGCGGTATTGATTATGAGTACCAGTAGGTCGCGTGTACATCTCCATGCCACTTGGCTCCAGTCTTTCTTGAAGATTAGATCTTCTAGGAAGATTCTTGGTGCTATATTCACAATGAGGCCATTGGGTGCGATATTGGCCCGCGGGTATTCCGTCATAATGGCCCCGTGCATTGCTATTTTAACTTGTTGTTTCTTAAGGGGTGGCTATGTTGTTCCAGTCGCCTTGTGGGGTACTCGTTGACGCTAAGCCATCTATCCCCAACAGACTTGGTGTCCTCAAAATCTCTGATACTATGTCGTCATCAAAACTTAAACCTGTCTCTTCTGTCATGTTGAAACTCAGTTTGAGAAAAAGAAAAAGGTGAAGATACAGATACGTCCCTCGGCTGATCCGCCGTGCTAAATATTCCAATTTATAGAGAGGGGGGGGGCGGTAGGAGCTGATTGTTAGGTCCAGTGACCCTTGCTCCCGATTGATAACTAGTACAATAAAGGGAGTCACTGTTCCTTGTAAAAGGAAGTCAAAGAATGAAGTTTTGTCCTGTGCTACTCTATGTGTGGGGATAGTGTGTCCTCATCATGATGCCCTCACACACCCCGAAGGATGTCATGCTTCATCATAGGGCTTGTTGCTCCTCGTCAGGCCGGCGCTACAATGCCGTACGGGTCCCCCGAAGGGTCTCTTTATCGGAGATCTTTTGATGAAGAAGCCGTATGGGTGCGTGCGTGTGAGTGGTAGTGAGGTCTCAAGTAGTGTTTTTCTAAAAAATGACTGGAGGGGGAGTGAATACTATTTATTAAGGTGATCCCTCTGTCATTGTTAAAAGGTGTGTGGTGCTGCTCTGGGGATATTATGTCCCTCTGTAGCTAGATATACGTCTCTAGTGGGCGTATAAGGTGGTCGACATGCTTCACGCTCTCTGTGGCCTCAGGAGGAGATCCAAAGCGTTTCTTCAGGACCAAGGTAAGTTTAAGTATCACTAGCGGCCTGGATTTGACCACCTTAATAAATAGTATTCACTCCCCCTCCAGTCATTTTTTAGAAAAACACTACTTGAGACCTCACTACCACTCACACGCACGCACCCATATGGCTTCTTCATCAAAAGATCTCCGATAAAGAGACCCATATGGCGAGGAGCAACAAGCGCTATGATGAAGCATGACATCCTTCGGGGTGTGTGAGGGCATCATGATGAGGACACACTATCCCCACACATAGAGAAGCACAGGACAAAACTTCATTCTTTGACTTCCTTTTACAAGGAACAGTGACTCCCTTTATTGTACTAGTTATCGATCGGGAGCAAGGGTCACTGGACCTAACAATCAGCTCCTACCGTCCCCACCCTCTCTATAAATAGGAATATTTAGCACGGCGGATCAGCCGAGGGACGTATCTGTATCTTCACCTTTTTCTTTTTCTCAAACTGAGTTTCAACATGACAGAAGAGACAGGTTTAAGTTTTGATGACGACATAGTATCAGAGATTTTGAGGAACCAAGTCTGTTGGGAATAGATGGCTTAGCGTCAACGAGCACCCCACAAGGCGACTGGAACAACATAGCCGCCCTTAAGAAACAACAAGTTAAAATAGCAATGCACGGGGCCATTATGACGGAATACCTGCAGGCCAATATCGCACCCAATGGCCTCATTGTGAATATAGCACCAAGAATCTTCCTAGAAGATCTAATCTCCAAGAAAGACTGGAGCCAAGTGGCATGGAGATGTACACACGACCTACTGGTACTCATAATCAATACCGCAAAATGCTTATCTGAGGCACTGATAATAAAAATAACTATCGCAGAGAACGCCCTGAAAACAACAATCAGCATATCTGCTTGGAAAGCACGACTTGCTGATATTAATTCAGAAATGAATGACCACAAGGAGTATCTCCTACAGAAGAAGATAACAAAACTACAGAAGGATATTAAAAACTTTGAGAGAGAAAAAATATACCCATACATTAGGGAAGACTATGTGAGTAACATCACCGACACCTCATCTGAAGATGGATCAACAAACTCGACCAGATCCAAGAGATCGATCAGCAACTCCAGCAATGAAAGCTGGAAGAATTACCAAGGCGGCCGAGGAATCCTACCAAAGCCACCAATGTTCAACTACCCGGTGTCAGGTTATCCAGGAGCTCCACCACCGTGGTATCCTGGCTACCACGGCCTACCACCACCTATTCCATTCTACCAACAACAACGCCCTCCTTTTTGGAACAGAGGCAGGGGCAGAGGAAGAGGCAGGCGGAAAAACGAGCAAAAACAAGTACAATGGTCGGAGGACGAAGAACAACGCAGGACAAGGAGCCAGTCCAAGAAAAACTAGTGGTTAACCTATCAAACAGGACCCTAACACCTACAGAACAATTAGCCTTTCAGAGGGGACTAGGCTTTGTCCCCACTCCTAGAGAAGATCAATTCAGACTCACAGGTGAACTACATGCCTTTTTCAGGAAACTACGTCTGAGATCCTTTTTTCATACAAAAGAAACGAATAGGATGGACACGACCACGACAGACACAGGCTTACGCAATCCATCCAAATTCACACCTACGACCGCGATGACGAGCACTGAGATACTGACATATGAAAAAGCAGTACTAAAAGACATAAACCAACTTCAACCAAGAAAAGTATACGATAACCTACCTTCTAGAGAGAAAAGCTCTCCAAAACCTAAACGATGACCAATCCATCACAATAAAACCTGCAGACAAGGGTGGAGCCATCGTCATTCTTAATACTGACGACTATGACACCGAATGCCACAGACAACTGGCTGATAACAGATACTACCAAAAAATAGACACTGATCCAACAGATCCACTGACAAGAAAAATCACCATCACAGTGAGTGAAGCACAAACAAACGGATGGATAAGTAAAAACGAAGCAGAATTCCTTGTCAACTCCAAACCAACGACCCCATATTTCTACGTCCTACCGAAAATCCACAAGAACATCATACCTCCACCTGGTAGACCAATAGTATCCGGGATTAACTCCATTCTGGAACCACTCAGTCAATACTGCGACCACTTCTTATGACCACTGGTACAAGCAACTCCATCTTACCTCAAAGACACCAAAGAAACCATCAATCTAATAGAACATATAAGAGGACCAGAGGAAATCACCCTACTAGTGACCCTCGACGTGGAGGCTTTATATACTAACATCCCACAAGAAGCAACACTGAGAGCAGTAGAAGAAAGCCTTAGGAACCAGGACCCTACCACACCACAACCAATAAACTTCATCCTGGAATGTGCGGAAATAGCACTAAAGAACAACTTTTTCAAGTTTAAAGACCAACATTACCAACAAATCCACGGAACTTGTACGGGCAGCACTTTCGCGCCGAGCCTAGCCTGCCTTTACATGGCTTATTTTGAGGCAACACACATCCTCCCACCATCCAACCCCTTTAAATCAGAAATAAAGGAGTAGAAGCGATACATAGATGACATACTCATGCTATGGACAGGCACAAAGGAACGTTGCATAGAATTCCATAACTGGATCAATGAACAGGACCCTTTCCTGAAATTCACTCTAAACTCCTCAAGTGAAGAGATTCCTTTCCTGGACCTACTAATCATCCTGAAAGATGGAAAACTACTGACAAAAACGTACAAAAAACCGACTGACAGAAATAGCTTATTAACCTATGACAGTCACCATACAAAAGTCCTTAGAGAGAATCTCCCCTTTGTGCAATTTTTGAGGCTCAGAAGAAACTGCAGCAATACCGCGGATTACGACACACAAGCGGCAGAACTCAGTCAGAACCTGGAACAGAGGAACTACCCCAGGAGGATCATAAAGAAGGCACAAAAACGTGCGCGTAACAACCACCGAGAAGCACTATTAGAAACCGTGGAAAAACAAAAGGACAAGATAATAACATGTGTAACAACCTACACACCTCAATCAAATCAAGTAAAAAGGATTTTACTCAAACACTGGAATATTCTACATGCAGGGGAACTACAACTGGAACGCCCAAGATTCGCCTTCAGACGGACACAGAACATCAAAGACATAATTGTCCACACGAGACCCCAAAACAAACAGTTGGACAACCAAAGGACACTGTGGGACCTACCAACGGTCAAAGGATATTACCCGTACGGGACTTGCAATATTTGCCCTTTGACAACACATACCAAAACGTTGCAAATGAATAATCAGGAATGGACACAGAAAAAACACATGAATTGTAATACCAAGAACTGTATTTACATGGTGAAATGTCCATGCAACTTTCGATATATAGGAATGACAACCAGAGCCATAAAGACAAGAATAAACGAACATAGAAGTAACATACGATGTAAGAAAAATACCACCAAAATGAGCAGACACTATATTGAGACAGGACATACGCCAGACCAACTAAACTTGACCATCATAGAATCTAATCCTGCATGGACGAGCAGCACACTTTTTCAGAAAGAACAGAGATGGGTCCACCGTCTACGGATGAACACTGAAGGTCTGAATGATGAAATACCCTGGATCGAATTAGTATAGTAACACTTCCATGGCACCAGTAATAGAATCCCTCTGCCTTCATCCTGTAAACCTATAAGATAATGACATACTAATAATAAAGGCAGAAAAACAACTTTGACCAATGCTAAAACAATCCAGCGAAGTCTCCTTAAAGTGTAGACAATAATTATAAATATACCTTTCCAAAATGGCACCCAAAACAGTGAACAACATACTACCTACACCACTCTGAGACAGCGCGAGAAACAATCAGCCTGGAAATCACCCACAAACACCATGTTCAAATTTGAAATAACGCATTGATTCCCTTAATTCATAGCCATATGACACCCATACATTGCCGAGACCGCAACAGACTAAGACAGACCCAAATGTACCTAAACATACTCCACTACAAGATGGCGCCCATACAGCACACTATACACTCCCCAATTAACCTTCTAATTGGCAACACACTTCCACCATAAAAAGGGTGGCAGCCATTGCTCCAGTATCGGCGGAGATGGAGAGAGGCAGGCAGGTGTACCGGCACAGCTAAATGGGAGAACCGTGAGTACTAAACGAATGTATCTTGTGTTAACCCCCACTTTTGAGAAAACACCCCGGGTCTGAACTAAGTGCCCGGACAGAGCTCTCTCTTACAATTGGAGGCCGAAAAAAGCACTTCAGAACAAATATCGGCCTCACATGTAGCGCTGGCATTTTAAGAAACAGGAAGCCAAAACGCCAATCTAGCTTCCAAATATTTGTAGAGCACGTTTGCATCTCGCAGAAAATGCTGCGATAAATAAAAGATTTGATTCCTTCTCAATATAAAGGATGTATCAACATGCAGGGACCGCTGTGATAACTGCACCTTTTATTTGAACAATTGAAACTCTATTGTTATTGTTATAATTATTAATGAACAGGCCACGCTTCCTTTTTCTCGTCTTCCTTACAGCTCCCGACTGCCCTCACCAATCTCATGAGACAATAACTGTATAAATAAGGGGTGATCAATATGTATTTCACTATGTAGTGACAAAAACAGAGTCTAAAGGTTTGCCATCAATGGTGCGGCCCACTCAGTGACACTTACTTATTGTTTATTTATGTATATATATATCTCTTGTTTACATCCTACCCAGACAGCGCTGACTCACCGGTTTTATCATACGCCCAATATGAGTCTTCTTAGATTATTCACAACAGGATACCACTACTAGTGGCACTGCATGGAATCAAATGACAAAAGAGTGACCCTGACATATACCAATCATTGATCTCTCTATTATATGTCTCTTCTTTATAAGCCCACGTGTCAAAATGTTGAAACTCCGCTGATTATTGCTTATTATTCTTTCTTTTCACTTCACTGTAAATAATATGTAAACACGTAAAATAAAATATCTTTTTAAACATGCACCAATGCCTAAACCATAGAGATAAGACTCACGCTAACGATAATGCGCACCGGGCCCTTCAATGGTAGACCCGGACAATACTCATTATAGAGAAATACCAATATATTTTCTGTCCTACCCTCTTCTCTTTTCAGAGACGCTACTCCCTCTCATTAACCTAGCAGCACAGGTCAAATCCAGGCCGCTAGTGATACTTAAACTTACCTTGGTCCTGAAGAAACGCTTTGGATCTCCTCCTGAGGCCACAGAGAGCGTGAAACATGTTGACCACCTTATACGCCCATTAGAGACGTATATCTAGCTACAGAGGGACATAATATCCCCAGAGCAGCACCACACACCTTTTAACAATGACAGAGGGATCACCTTAATAAATAGTATTCACTCCACCTCCAGTCATTTTTTAGAAAAACACTACTTGAGACCTCACTACCACTCACACGCACGCACCCATACAGCTTCTTCATCAAAAGATCTTCCATAAAGAGACCCTTCGGGGGACCCGTAGGGCATTGCAGCGCCGGCCCGACGATGAGCAACAAGCCCTATGATGAAGCATGACATCCTTCGGGGTGTGTGAGGGCATCATGATGAGGACACACTATCCCCACACATAGAGTAGCACAGGACAAAACTTCATTCTTTGACTTCTTTTACAAGGAACAGTGACTCCCTTTATTGTACTAGTTATCAATCGGGAGCAAGGGTCACTGGACCTAACAATCAGCTCCTCCCGCCCCCCCCCCACCTCTCTATAAATAGGAGCATAATTAGCAATGCCACATACTATCAATAATTCGTAGATCACCTGACATTCTGGCCTAGGTTTACTAAGCCTTTGAGTCTCCGTTGTGTCACGCAAGGCAATATAGGGCAACACAAAGGCTTCAGTGGCATACAGAAACTTGAGAGGGCCCCCCTCCGGACTCAATCAGGAGCTCTCAGGAAAGGATATTGTGCTGAGGTGCCCCCCGCACTGCGGGGGCTGCGGGGGCCTATGTTATGCCACTGAAAAGCTAATTTAGAATCCACAACACCACACAAGGCCTGATTTTCGTGGCCTTAAGTAGCTTTGTAAAGAAATCTAACGCAACACAGCTGCTAATATTTCAACTTGGGATGCATTCCATGGTGGAGCATGGTGTCCCTTCCTGCACAAAAACAATCCTGCCTGTAACACAGGCACCCATGCACTGTGGCGCAAGGGTGCATACTTTGGCACTAGGCAGCACACAGTGCTGAAGGATAAGGAGAGAGCAGAAATGCTCCATATCTTTGTAAACATGGAGCATGTCTGCTCTCTCCCTTTCACGCAATGCAGAGGAGCAACTTTGATTGCGGTCCCGCGTTGCGTGAAAGACTAGTGATTATGTCCCCAATTGTTTAAGACTTATTTTCAGATTTCAATACTCTATCGTAAGCCATATTCACAAAATCCTGCAAAAAATTTGAGATGCTTCTACAGATTCAAACAACTGATGACCACACACCTCATCTTACAGAAGGTAGCAACAAGGTGATCCAAAGAGCAATTTGTGCATTTAAAGAATGCTCAGATTACATACCGGTAATTTCATTACTCTGATTTTTCCCTACTAGTCCCAAAATTTACTCTATGAGCAAATGTGCCCATTCACTTTCTCCTTTCCCCCACTTTCTAAGCTGTTTCTTTCATTTCCACGACTTAGGGGCCGATTCCGATTCGGGCCGGAAATCTCTCCGACCGAGCCGGACCCGGAGAGATTTCCGACCGAATCGGACCCGTGCAGCCCGACCGAACGAGTATGAAGCGCACGTATGCCATCGGACTCGATTCGGTCGGACTCCCATTGAAGTCAATGGGAGCCGGTCGTACAACGCGTACGCGGGCTCCCATTGACTCAATGGGTGCGAGGCGGACAAGGGCGCCCCCTACAGCGTGTACGCGGCGAAGCGACTCGCGCCGTACACGCACAGGTAGGGGGGACCCATGGGTCCCCCCTGTGTGCGACTCGCGCGGCTACGCGTACAGGGGGGTCCGACACGGACCCCCAAAGTACGGCTCCGACTGCTCTTTCGAGCCGGACGGCGCGTGTCGGTCGGACTGCTCGCGGCGCGCATCGTACTTACCCGGCCGGGGAACGTCTCCATTGCACGGTGTGAGTCGAGTCCGAGCGAGTCGGTCGGTGCGGTTAGACCCGGGAACGAGTCGGTCGGAGCGGTCAGGACGCCCGGTCGAGTCGGTTGGCGATTTCGCATCGTACTCACTCGCCCGGACGCGCGTACGAATCGGTCGGGAAATAGGGCTCCGAATCGGATCCGGTAAAGCCGAATCCGATTCGGAGCCCTACCGGCCGAGATCGGAATCGGCCCCTAAGTTGGAGCCTTAACCAAAAATCACCTCCTCCCCATCAACACCTCCTGTTCCAAGCAATCCCATGAGTAGCAGCAAATGAAGGAGACATGGTGGAAGGGAGGGTTGTAAGTATTGGGACCTGTAAGGAATAAACAGAGTAATGAAGATTACCAGTAAGTAACGTTCCTCATTCAGCTACTTACTCTATGAGGTCTGCCCAAGCAAAAAAATCCTTAATCAGCTGAACTATTTCAATCGGACTGTGAAGAGGGGAAAATAATTTTATTGTCATTCTTCTTTCCTTTCATGAAAACAAAGTGAATTTATCCTTCAGTTATCAGTTCGACTATAACACACGACTGAACTTCGAAAAAATGTTTCTTAAGCCTTCATGGACCCTAAAATAACTTATGATCCAAAGGCTAATTCGGAACCTTGAGCAGCACTTAAGGTATAATATAAATGGAGATGCCCAATTGGTAGGTTTACAGATGTCACTGATGGATAATCCTGCTCATTCCCGCAAGAAAACTGCCATTTCCCTGGTAGAGAGAGTCATAATGGCATTATGGATTCCTTTCTCACAGTCATGATAGGCTAACGAGATCACAATTTAATCCACATTGCCCATGTGGAGGATTACGCTTTCCGCCTTTTTTGACTGGGTTGAAATAAAAAATAAAAAAGCATCCGAAACTCTGTAACTGACCCTTTTGTTTAAGTTCATTACTGCCCACAGTACACCCAGCAGATGAAATAAAAAAAATCTAGTATATTGCTGTCTGTTTTTGGAGCATGGAGTACATTTCCTTGACTCCTATGATAGCCTGGAAAGACTTTAGGAAGGAACCTCGGATCTAGGAAGAGAATAATACGATCCTCAAGTAGAGGTTTAGATAAACACTGCCTCTCAATTCACCAAAGCCACTAGTTATAGTGATGGCTACGATAAAGAAGACTGTGAGCATAATAATTTATTAAATCTAGTAACCAGGAGCTGAAATGGAGCCCTTTGCAAAAAAGATAAAACTAGAGAAAAATCTCAGACCGCCAAAAAGTTATGAAGCTTAGGACTTAAATGATCAAATCTTCTAAACAACCTTGAGTCAAAGGCTGAAATTAAGAAAGGTCATACTGAAATGCCCTAATTGGGGACCACTCTAACCTCAGTGTAGACATAGGTAACGCCCCAAAAATTGAAGGATATATCGAAATCCTGTAGTGATACTAGAAAAAAACAGCTACCCTTGCACCCTGCATCAAAAGGAGCTTAATTGTGTTCATAATCCCTTCTTAAACCTCTTTCTAGATGCCTGTAGGGCATTAGAGACACAAAGAGAAATACACTTAACCAGGAAACCTTATCCTCCAACTTCCAGAGTGATCGACTTAATCAGGTCTAGGTTTCTACAGGAAAATGGAATAAGCCAGGGGTGTAGGAGATAATGGCACAGTCCACTCCTGATCCACCTGGAGACGCCCTAGGAGGAAGTCTCCTTTTCAAAAAAGGAAGGACCAAGAACAAATTCCACTGACCCTCACTCAAGACTTGTGAAGACTCTCTGGGTCAGAGTAATGAGGGGACGGTATATAGGAGCCACCTTTACTAGTGGCTGAGTAAAGCACCCATGCCGCTGCTTGTGGTATCTAAAGATGAATAGAGGAAGTTAGGAGATCTGGATCCATCTGCAGGATCCATCACTCTTTGCATATCTACTAGAATTTAAATTAACAGCTAATGAATCGGGATCAAGGAAACCCTCTGCTGAGAGAATCTACTTGCCAGATTAGAGATCTCTTGATGTAGATGGCTCTGAGATCTAGGAGACTGTGTTCAACCCAGGAACAGATTATCTGTGTTAATTTATTCAGGGAGCTGGAACCTGTCCTGAATTGACAGGTTCAAAATAGGACACGGCTACACTGTCAAAGACTCTTAGCAGTGTGATTGTTTATTTCCGTTCTCCAACCTATGCCCTGATTAGTACCAACCGGTTCGACTAAGAAAGTGGAAAACGTTAATTCGGACTTCATAATCCTGTTAATGATTCCAAATGTTTTCACAAAAGTCCTAAGTGAAGTTACGCCCACGGAATGGCAGTCAGAGTTACCATCTGAAGAGGAAAAAAGAAAAAAGAAAAATGGGCATTCCTCAATATTAAGAATTACATTGAGAGTACCAAGGAAGGCGAACTGTATTTACCCCCTTTCTCCGGATTCAAAGTCACTTTCTTGCTAGTGGCTCCTGTTTTAAAAACAAGATCTGTGAAAAGTTTTTGAGCTTGTCCCACCTGGACGCTGGGAGAAGTACAAGATCCTGGCCTGTGACAAAGATGGCTCCTATATATATATTCCAACCTCTGAGAAGGCTTGGGGTCAGATAGTGGCCAGTTTACTAGGAGACAAAATTACTACTATGCCTATACGGTGAAGGCTGTGTCCCCCACTGACTGACACTGGGATGGAGCAGATCATTCAGATATGGATGGATTATCACCACTTAAGCATTCGAAAAGTCTACAACTGGAGCCGGGACCTTGGTAAAAACCCTGGCTGATGTCTTCATCCAAATGGTAAGACTCAAAACTGCCAGTGGAGACTGCCAAAAGAAAATCTGAAGAACCCCCCATTGAAGGGCAGCTATCCAGCTGTGGATGCAGGCACTCTGAAGGTCAGTTTTTGTTAAGAAATCATTAAGTCACCTGAGGCTCTATGAATTAAGAACACACTGTAATAGCATCCACAAATGCGTCTCCAAGGAGTCTGAACAAAGAGGAGTTCAGGCAAAAATTGAGACTTCTTTATGTGGTAGCCATGATAAACGGCCCAAAGAAAAAAAGGAAGGTGACGCCTACTGGCCACTGTGATTCCCGGTATATTCAGGAATTCTGATTTGTATTGTTTCTACCCCCTGATTGCTGAGATTAAGATCCACATTAGATTGACCACAAGACCTGTTTTGATATAAATCTGTCGTTTTCTATCTGTAGTGCCCAGAACCCAGGATTTCTATTTACGGCAAAAAGGCTGCATATGTTTTTTGACTTTAGAAGTATTTTACACAGTCCTTCTTCCAGCTCCCTGCCAAACAGCTTGCCACACAATGCCAGAAAAAATCAACCTCAGGAGATGAGTCCTCTGAGATGCTTCCAACTTTCCATTTCTAAAATGTTGCTGTTCTCTAGCAATATCTGACCCTGCTAAGGACATCGCAGAAGCTTTATGTTATTTGACCTAATATTTGAGAGAAATTGGGCTTAGATCTACATCTGACCCAGTAACTGTGAAAAACCCAACATCTTTTGAATGTAAAGCAATAGGAACTGGAAATCCTAACTAAGGAATGAGAGGTGTAATCTCTATAGATCTCAAATCTTAGTGCTAGGCTCAGTCCTGCATGAGCTCTCCTCAGAGGACCCTCAACCCTCTTTTCAACTGGATCAGATAAGATAAAATCCTCTGAAAAAAGAGAATGTCTTTTCCCACAAGATCTGCTAATAAGGGATTCACTACCAGGAATTGTGGCAACCCAGTCTCGTCCTTGAAAAAAGGAAAAAGTCTTCCCATAACCTGGGAACGGATACTCTGACGGCTCATTCCCTATTTAAATATACTCTCTCATTGTGAAAGAGGAGCCACCAACAAACTCTGCATCCTCCTCACTCTAACCCGCCGAGGCCAAGCAGGAATAGGATAATAAAGAAAGGACAACCCTAAAAACCTTAAATAAACACACTGGAAGAGGCCCTCTCATTGGAGAGGAGCTGTAAACCAGGTTTTCACAGATTTATATAGTGTGAACTCAACATTGGAGCACTTTACCTGAATACTAGTTACATCACACAAGGTCACATGTATTTATTTATTTTAGTCACAGGAGGATTAAGTGATTTATCCAGAACAACAAGATGTTGAGCTGATGCAGAGATTCAAAACTGATTCCTCAATTCCAAAGTCTGCAGCTCTGGCAAATTCCCTACATCTTCCATGTTCAGTGCTTTGAAATGGGCTGACCCTGTACTGTACTGAGTAGCTGCACCACTGCAGATTTTAATGGGATAGAACGGGCAACTCCCAAGAACAAACAAGCACTCTAAACAATGAGCAATTGCCACTCCACACCTCTACTTAAGGCACTGCCGATACTCCATGGTTGCCCACTATCACTGAGTCATCACCTGAGGAGGAGAGGTATGAAAAACGAAGGGGCATTTATGTAATTTTAATTCAGTGCAGCAAGTCACCTTGCTGTGCTGCATTACAGTGATTGGGTAGGGATGTGCTGTATTTATTACAATGCAGTGCATTTCTGTCCTTTCCTCAGCGCTGGTGCACAATGGGCTGCCTAGCACCAATGCAGGCATCCTTGCACCATGGTGCAAGGGTGCCTGCGTTGCATGCAGGATTGTGTTTGTGCATAAAGCAATTCTCAATTTAAGCCAGCTGGTACACCCCAGGGCTCAGAACCATCAACCACAACTGCTACCGACTTGAGAAACAGTGGCGAGCCACAAGGAACCCTTCTGACAGAGCTACTCACAAAGCAGCCCTCAGCAACTATCACCTGCACATTAAGGAAGCCAAGAGTGCAACCATCTCAGCCTGCATCGATACAGTATCCACCCACACAAAAGAACTCTTCAAAATAGTCGAGGAATTCTCTAAACCAGCAGCCACAGAGAACACCATCCAATCCTCCCAAAAACTCTGTGACACCCTCTCCGACTACTTCCAGAGCAAGATTGCCACAATTTACAACAACTTCAACCCCACCCCACTGCTCTAAACCCCAATACCCTGAACCAACCAGCGCACACTAGCCAAATGATCACCACCTGGTCTCTGCTCACCACTCAGACCACCATTGCCATCATGTCTTCCATCCACTCTGGGGCACCCACCGACCCCTACCCCCACTCTCTCTTCAACTTCGGAGCCAACCCAATCAGCACGGAACTCACCAGCATCACCAACACCTCCATCTCCACAGCAGCCTTCTCAGACAGATGGAAACACGCAGAGGTCAAACTCCTCCTAAAGAAACCCTCCACCTACCCCTGCAAACTCAAAAATTATCGACCAATCTCCCTACTCCCTTACTCGCCCAAAGTACTCAAGAAGGCCATCAACCAACAGCTCACCGGAAAACCTGGAACAAAACCAACTACTTGAGGCCTCCCAATCAGGATGCCATGCCAAACCACAGCACTGAGACCACGCTGATTGCCGCTAGAGACAACATCCGAACCCTCCTCTGCAAAAGAGAGACTGGACCTGATCCTCCTGGACCTCTCTGCTGCGTTCAACACTGTTTCCTACCACACCCTCATCAAGAGACTCTACAACATTGGCATACTGCAAAACACCTTCAAATGGAATGCCTCCTTCCTCACAGGACACACTCAGAGCATCAGGCTGCCTCCCTTCACCTCTGAACCTAAGGACATCACCTGCGGCATACCCCAAGGATCATCCCTCAGCCCCTCCTTATTCAACACCTACATAACCACCCTCGCAGACATTGTCAGATCCCACAGCCTCACCATAATCTATGCAGGTAACACTTATCCTCTCGCTCACCGAAAATCCCTCCAACACCAGAGCCAACTTCTGCGATGCCATGACCAACGTTGCCAACTGGATGAGAGACAACTGCCTTAAATTCAACTCCAAAGGCAATGATGTATCTCAATTTGTTATCAATGAATGGAAAACAATTTTTGATAAGAACACACCAAGAGAAGAACATTTTGCCAAAAACAGAGTTAATTTACTCTTGTTATTTCAAAAGGCATTGACTATAAATGTATGGTGGTCATAAACACAAGTAAATTACAGTGATACAAAAGTGACTATTGTGAAAAAGTGACATGTGGTGACTAGTGAAGTCAAAGGTGCACTATATACATGACATACATACGTGACATAGATAAATTGAATACAGATTTTCTGTCCTGTCCTCTGATTTTTAACATGAATGCAAGACCCAATAGTGATTTAAAGTTAAGGTCAAGAAAACTGTATAGACATGTATGACAATCACGTCAACGTTTCGACCCTGGAAACAGCGCAGAGTGATATGTGTCACAGCGGGTCTTCTTCAGGACTGTAAAAAGGCGTGGTGGACAGCCTATAAGATTAATTATAAAAAGGGAGTCAGGTATGTTCCAACAGTCAAAGGACTATTGCGTATAGTGTAGTAGCTAGGGTGAGGCTTACCACAAGAACCGATAATTCAATCAATGAAGTTCAACGGAAGCTGCGATCCTAATGGAAGATCTACAAACGAGAAGAGCACGTCTTCAGTGTGCAATTAATGGTGATTTTAGTGACCAAAATGCTCATGTGAAACATCTGGTACAAGGCCTTACCAAAAAGTCAGGACGTAGTAATGGTATCCAAAAATATAGGCGATCAATTCAATTAGTTAAGGTCCCGAAGGATTGGAGACATTCATCATCTGGTATGGTTCTACAATTAAATGGAATGCCCATCAGTATCCAATGCATGCTGGATAAAACTCATGTATCAAAAGTCTAGGACAAATCAACGTACCTTACTGTGAGGACAAACGCTCAGGAAGTTGAAGATCTCCACCAGCAGGTTGGAGGCTAAACAAAAATGAGCAGGGTATTGGTATAATATGGTCCTATATTCAAATGACTGCAAAATGCAAATATTTCAAACAAAGGGAAGCATACCTTAATCATGAGCAGTGGCTCAAACACTTGACTTCCACCAGCCGGTTGGAGTCTTGTGATGTAGAATTAGCTTATTAGTTAATGCCACCAAAGAAGGTCGGGTACTGTGGGGTTAAAGATTCCTATTAGTAAAAGCTATTACAAGGCAGAAATATCAGGAGACACACGCATGTGTCCGTGAATGCTTCCTCTCACCTTTAGGGTATGCGCATACATCTGCTGTCGGTCCGGAATTTCTCTCAAGTCCGGCCGCGGTGAAAGCTGTCTGCTTTTGACTGCTAGCTGACGTCATAGTCAGCTGGATCGGTATGCGTGCACGTTGAGGTGCAGCAGCACAGTAGAGCTTACGTGACGTGGTGATTAGGATGTCGAAAATCCTTATCAGTTGGTCGAGCCTGACCGAGCTATTTAATGCTCAAAAGCATGAGGCTTTTTGAAATGTTGCCGAAGTGGAATTATATTATTTGGGCAAGTGGCACAATAGCTAACTAGAATATTTAGAAAACCAAACTCAAAAGCATGAGTCATTTTGAAATGTTGCAGGAGATAAATGATATAATTTGGGAAAATATCACGTCAGCTAACTAAAATATTTAGAAAACCAAACAACACATTTAATTAATTGCTACAGTCATGGTGCAATAACGGCGTGTCATTGCATTAGAGTTGTAACGGTTACAAACAAATGTCCGAATACATCTATACATAAGTTAATTACATTAAATACTCATACGTGTGGATTAAGTTGAAGTATTGCACAAGAGGTCTAGAGTGTTTTTGACAAAGTGGCATGGCAGCTAACTGGAATGTTTAAAAGAACACAGACAACACATTTAATAAATTGCTTCAGTTATAGTACGATAGCCATGTGTCATTTCATTAATGTTGTACCGGTTACAAGCATCCGTCCGAGTGCATCGATACATGAATTAAATACTTGTGCGTGTGGACTAAATTGGAGTATTTGCACAAGAGGTCTAAAGTGCATTTTAAATAGAGATGCTTAGGAAGTAGGAAACCCATTGAGAGGTAACATTAGAAAGTAAGTAAGTAAAAGGATGAGCACATTACAAATTGGGATTTGGCAGTTTGCTTATGGTGTCGGTGGAGCAATGCACCATTCTAAGACCCAATTGTGTACACGTGTATACACTTAACAACCCAAGTCAGCCTTTGAAATAAAGCAGATATAATTTCTAGTCATGGTGCGCATGGAGTGAAAATGAATCTTGTACCTAGCCTATTACCACATTTATGCACGCACAGTTCTGATAGTTATGAGGTTGAATCATGTCATGCAACAATGGCTGCCATTATTCCATCTGGTCTTTTTTGAAGTTTGGCTGTGGTTCCGGCGTAGAGGGAGTTGCCGTAGTCCAGTCGGCTGGTGACGAGGGCCTGGGTGACCGTCTTCCTGGTTTCGGTGGGGATCCACCGGAAGATCTTGCGCAGCATGCGTAGGATGTTGAAGCAAGACGAGGAGACGGCGTTGACTTGTCGGGTCATTGAGAGGAGGAGTCCAGGATGAAGCCCAGGTTGCGTGCGTGGTCCGTTGGTTTGGGTGCGTTGCCCAGGGCAGGGGGCCACCAGGAGTCGTCCCAGGCGGAGGGTGATGATCCTAGGATGAGGACTTCCGTCTTATCTGAGTTCAGTTTCAGGCGGCTGTTCCTCATCCACTCGGCTACGTCCTTCATCCCTTCATGTAGGTTGGTTCTGGCGGTTGTGGGGTCGTTGGTGAGGGAGAGGATCAGCTGGGTGTCGTCGGCGTAGGAGATGATGTTGAGGTTGTGTTGGCGTGCGATGGCTGCGAGGGGCTCATGTAGACGTTGAAGAGGGTGGGGCTGAGTGATGATCCTTGTGGTACGCCGCAGATGACTTCGGTGGCCTCGGAACTGAACGGGGGAGGCGGACTCTCTGGGTTCTTCCGGCGAGGAAGGAGATGATCCACTCCAGTGCCTTCTCTTGGATTCCGACGTTGTTCAGGCGTTGCACTAGGGTGCGGTGGCAGACTGTGTCGAACGCTGCGGAGAGGTCCAGGAGGATGAGGGCCGCTGTTTCCCCGTTGTCGAGCAGGGCTCGGATGTCGTCGGTGGCTGCGATGAGGGCGGTCTCGGTGCTGTGGTTGGCCCGGAAGCCGGACTGCGAGTGGTCGAGGGATCCATTCGTCTCCGAGGAAGGCGGCCAGTTGTCTGTTGACGGTCTTCTCGATGACTTTGGCAGGAAAAGGAAGGAGCGAGATGGGGCGGTAGTTTTTGAGGTCGGTGGGATCCGCTGACGGTTTCTTCAGTAGGGCGCTGAGTTCGGCGTGCTTCCAGCTCTCTGGGAAGGTGGCGGTGTCGAGGAGGTGTTGATGATGTCCCGGAGGTGGGGTGCGATGACGGCGTCGGCCTTGTTGAAGATGTGGTGAGGGCAGGGGTCGGTTGGTGATCCGGAGTGGATGGAGTTCATCGTGCGGATAATGTCTTCGGTGTTGATCGGGGTCCAGGCTCGGAGGGTGGAGGTGGGGGACGTTGGAACGGTCGTAGGGTACGTCGGCTGTGTGCTGAAACTGTTGTGTATGTCTGCGATCTTGCTGTGGAAGAACGAGGCGAGTGAGTTGCAGAGGTCTTGCGAGGGAGTGATGTCGTTGTTTCCGGCGCTGGGGTTCGAGAGTTCTTTGACGATGATGAAGAGTTCCTTGCTGTTGTGGGCGTTGTTGTCCAGTCGTTCCTTGAATGCGGTTTTCTTGGTGGTGTGGATCAGCTGGTGGTGTTTTCGGGTGGCGTGCTTGAGGGTGGTCATGTTGTCTGCAGTCGGGTCTCTGCGCCATGCTTTCTCGAGGGCCCGGCAGTTCTTCTTGGATTTCTTGAGTTTGTCGGTGAACCAGGATGCTTTCTTGTTGCCGGGTCTGACTGGGGGTCTTCAATGGGGCGAGGTCGTCTGCGCAGTTGGTGATCCATCTTGTGAGGTTGCTGGCGGCTTGGTTGGGGTTCGTTGAGCTGGCGGGAGGGTTCTGGCTCAGGGATGTGGTGAGTTGGTCGGTGGTGATCTTGTTCCAGCTTCTGCGCGGAAACTGTTGCGGGTGGTGGTGCGTGGTGATCCTGCTGAAGCTGAAGTGGACGCAGCTGTGGTCTGTCCAGTGGAGTCCGGTGGTGTGGCTGAAGGAGATGTCCTTGCTGGAGGAGAAGACGGGGTCAAGCGTGTGGCCGGCGTGGTGTGTGGGGGTGGTCACCAGTTGCTTGAGTCCGAGGTTGGCGAGGTTGTCCAGCAGGGTGGTGGTGTTGCGATCGTTGTTGTTCTCTAGGTGGAAGTTGAGGTCCCCAAGGAGGATGTAGTCAGCCGAGGGGAGGGCGTGCGGGCTGATGAGGTCGGCGATGTCTTCGCTGAATTGTGTGCGTGGTCCTGGGGGTCTGTAGATGAGGGTGCCTCTGAGGGTGGTCTTGGGGTCGGTGTGTATCTGGAAGTGCAGGTGTTCGCCGGCTGTGAAGGTGTCGTCGGAGTTGGTCGTGATGCGGATGGTGTTCTTGTGGACGATGGCGATGCCTCCTCCGGTCTGGTTGGCGCGGTCCCTTCGGGTGATCTTGTATCCGTCAGGGATGGCGATGGCGATGTCGGGCGCTGAGGAGGCGTTCATCCATGTTTCCGTGAGGAAAGCGACGTCTGGTGATGTGGAGTCGAGCAGGTTCCAAAGTTCCACGGCATGTCTGTGGACGGAGCGGGTGTTGAGCAGGATGCACTTCAGGTGGTTGCTGCTGGTGCTCGGCTTGGCGGGTGCGGTGCAGGTCCGGAGGCAGGAGAACTTGCAGGATTGGCAGCCGAAGGGTCCGTGGGTGCGACCTGGGGTGGCACGGTGGCAGCCGGGGATACGGCCGGTGTTGAGTGCGTTGAGGGTGGCGGTGTCGTAAGTCCGGTGGGTGGGTTGGCTGCTGCGGGGGCCAGGGGGTTTGGCGCTGGGCGCGGTCCAGGCACGGACGGGCGCAGACGGGCTTGCCTTAGGCGCACCTTCGGCGCGCCAGCGGCGCACCCGCAGAGCGGCCGCCATTTATGGGGAGGTGGAAGGGAGGAGCAGCTGGGAGGCGGGAGGCAGGGTCAACGAATGGGCAGACAGGGGGCGGGGCCGCAGGGACGCAGCGGCGGGAATGGCGAGAGGCAGCGGGGGCACAAAAGGAAAAAAGGGAGAGAAAACAGACACAAATACGGGCACAATGCAAATGGGGCAGCGAGGGGCACAGAAGGGAAAATGGGGAGAGAAAAGCAGACACAAATACGGGCACAATGCAAATGGGGCAGCGAGGGGCACAGAAGGGAAAATGGGGAGAGAAAAGCAGACACAAATACGGGCACAATGCAAATGGGGCAGCGAGGGGCACAGAAGGGAAAATGGGGAGAGAAAAGCAGACACAAATACGGGCACAATGCAAATGGGGCAGCGAGGGGCACAGAAGGGAAAATGGGGAGAGAAAAGCAGACACAAATACGGGCACAATGCAAATGGGGCAGCGAGGGGTACAGAAGGGAAAATGGGGAGAGAAAAGCAGACACAAATACGGGCACAATGCAAATGGGGCAGCGAGGGGCACAGAAGGGAAAATGGGGAGAGAAAAGCAGACACAAATACGGGCACAATGCAAATGGGGCAGCGAGGGGCACAGAAGGGAAAATGGGGAGAGAAAAGCAGACACAAATACGGGCACAATGCAAATGGGGCAGCGAGGGGTACAGAAGGAAAAGGGGAGACAAGCAAGAAATGCGGGCACCGAGGCCACAAGCGGAACGGCGATCTTACCAGCAGCAGCAGCGGGCGGCCAACACAGGCGGAGCTGTGTGGTGGGGGAGCGACCTACCTGGCAAGGTCAAGGGTCGCTCTCCTCACCGCGCAGCGGCCGCCATTTATGGGGAGGTGGGAGGGAGGAGCAGCTGGGAGGCGGGAGGCAGGGTCAGCGAATGGGCAGACAGGGGGCGGGGCCGCAGGGACGCAGCGGCGGGAATGGCGAGAGGCAGCGGGGGCACAAAAGGAAAAAAGGGGAGAGAAAACGGACACAAATACGGGCACAATGCAAATGGGGCAGCGAGGGGCACAGAAGGGAAAATGGGGAGAGAAAAGCAGACACAAATACGGGCACAATGCAAATGGGGCAGCGAGGGGCACAGAAGGGAAAATGGGGAGAGAAAAGCAGACACAAATACGGGCACAATGCAAATGGGGCAGCGAGGGGCACAGAAGGGAAAATGGGGAGAGAAAAGCAGACACAAATACGGGCACAATGCAAATGGGGCAGCGAGGGGTACAGAAGGGAAAATGGGGAGAGAAAAGCAGACACAAATACGGGCACAATGCAAATGGGGCAGCGAGGGGCACAGAAGGGAAAATGGGGAGAGAAAAGCAGACACAAATACGGGCACAATGCAAATGGGGCAGCGAGGGGCACAGAAGGGAAAATGGGGAGAGAAAAGCAGACACAAATACGGGCACAATGCAAATGGGGCAGCGAGGGGTACAGAAGGAAAAGGGGAGACAAGCAAGAAATGCGGGCACCGAGGCCACAAGCGGAACGGCGATCTTACCAGCAGCAGCAGCGGGCGGCCAACACAGGCGGAGCTGTGTGGTGGGGGAGCGACCTACCTGGCAAGGTCAAGGGTCGCTCTCCTCACCGCGCAGCGGCCGCCATTTATGGGGAGGTGGGAGGGAGGAGCAGCTGGGAGGCGGGAGGCAGGGTCAGCGAATGGGCAGACAGGGGGCGGGGCCGCAGGGACGCAGCGGCGGGAATGGCGAGAGGCAGCGGGGGCACAAAAGGGAAAAAGGGGAGAGAAAACGGACACAAATACGGGCACAATGCAAATGGGGCAGCGAGGGGCACAGAAGGGAAAATGGGGAGAGAAAAGCAGACACAAATACGGGCACAATGCAAATGGGGCAGCGAGGGGCACAGAAGGGAAAATGGGGAGAGAAAAGCAGACACAAATACGGGCACAATGCAAATGGGGCAGCGAGGGGCACAGAAGGGAAAATGGGGAGAGAAAAGCAGACACAAATACGGGCACAATGCAAATGGGGCAGCGAGGGGCACAGAAGGGAAAATGGGGAGAGAAAAGCAGACACAAATACGGGCACAATGCAAATGGGGCAGCGAGGGGTACAGAAGGGAAAATGGGGAGAGAAAAGCAGACACAAATACGGGCACAATGCAAATGGGGCAGCGAGGGGCACAGAAGGGAAAATGGGGAGAGAAAAGCAGACACAAATACGGGCACAATGCAAATGGGGCAGCGAGGGGCACAGAAGGGAAAATGGGGAGAGAAAAGCAGACACAAATACGGGCACAATGCAAATGGGGCAGCGAGGGGCACAGAAGGGAAAATGGGGAGAGAAAAGCAGACACAAATACGGGCACAATGCAAATGGGGCAGCGAGGGGCACAGAAGGAAAAATGGGGAGAGAAAAGCAGACACAAATACGGGCACAATGCAAATGGGGCAGCGAGGGGCACAGAAGGGAAAATGGGGAGAGAAAAGCAGACACAAATACGGGCACAATGCAAATGGGGCAGCGAGGGGTACAGAAGGAAAAGGGGAGACAAGCAAGAAATGCGGGCACCGAGGCCACAAGCGGAACGGCGATATTACCAGCAGCAGCAGCGGGCGGCCAACACAGGCGGAGCTGTGTGGTGGGGGAGCGACCTACCCGACTCCTCACCCACGCACACAAAGCTCTCCACAACCAAGGCCCCAGATACCTCAACGACCGTCTGACCTTCTACACTCCCACCCGCCAGCTACGATCGACCAACCACGCCCTCGCCGCCGTCCCCCGCATCCGAAGAGCCACAACGGGAGGAAGATCCTTCTCCTACCTGGCTGCCAAGACGTGGAACTCCCTACCCATCCACCTCCGCCTTACCCAAGACCACCTCTCCTTCAGGAAGCAACTCAAGACCTGGCTGTTCGAACAGTAGCGGACCCCCCCCCCCCAAGCGCCTTGAGACCCTCCCGGGTGAGTAGCGCGCTATACAAATGCTTGATTGATTGATTGATTGATTGGTGTTAATGCAAACCTTCAGATGTCATTATCACACACCCAATTCACATGATGACAGCAAGTCAGATATGATGGACATCATATAGCTAAATTGGATATACTGTCACGTTGTGTTGAGTGCAGCGGGGAAATAAAGACTATGTGGGGCTATCATCAATTTCTGGTCTGGCCATCAGTTAATCATGTGTAGAGAAGAAAGGGGGTCACATATGTGCAAGACTATAAGTGGCCTACAGCCTGGCCATCTGTCGGTAGGTCTCCTCTTGTTCGTTCAGTCCCCGGTTCACTGAGTCCAGGGTATGAATCCACCTACATTCTTTAAAGCTGAGAGCAGAAGGTATATTGCCACCTCTGGGGTGTAGGTTGATTTTTTCTAATACCCACCATTGTAGGTTGTCAGCTGTGTGACCACTAGTAGAGTAGTGATCCACTAAGGGAGCCCCCTGTACCTTGCAGCGGATCCTACTGCAGTGTTGCAGGATCCTGGTTTTAACTTTTTGTGTGGTTTGGCCTACATATATTTTCACACAGGGGCATTTTATAGTGTAGATTACGTTACAACTGTTGCAATTGGTATGTTGTGTTAGGGAATATGTTTGGCCATGATGATTGAATGATGAGCCTACCAAGGAGAGATTCCAAGCTTTGCACTTACTACAATTAAAGTGGCCATCCAGTGGTGGCAAATTCAGTTGTTGTCTGATGTCGGGTAACTTTACGGTTTCCAAATAGGAACTAGCAACCAACATAGTCCTTGACATTTCTGGCTCGCTTAAAGGCTCGTCCTTTATGTTGATTTCTGTGCCGACCAGATTCCAGTACTTCTTGATCACCTTTTTTATCTCATGGCTCCTTGTATTAAATGTGGTGACGCAGTCCAATTTATCCATTTTCTCATCTTTAGGTTGCAGCTCAAGTAGAGTCTCTCAAGGATGGTACCATGCACTCTTTCTGGCTCGGTTGAGCAAACCCTTTGGGTAACCTCGATCTCTTAGTCTCGTGATGAGAACATCTGTTTCTTTGAAGAAATCAACCCTTCTCGAGCAGTTGCATCGTAGTCTTAAAAATTGACCATAAGGCAGGTTATCCCCCAGGTTTCTAGGATGGTGAGAGTCATATTTTAAGATGGTATTCCGCTCAGACGGTTTTCTATATAGGGTCGTGAGGATTTTATCTTCTTCAACTTGTAGCGTAAGGTCTAGAAAACAGATGCTCTCATTGCTGTATGTCATGGTAAATTAGATGTCCGACGATCGTCCATTCAGCCATGTTTTGAAGTCTATGAGGTTTTGTTCTGTGCCTGTCCAAATCATCAGCACATTGTCGATATATCGCTTCCAGATGGCGATATTGTCCAGGAAGGGGTTCGAAAGATCATATATATGGGTATCTTCGTAGTGATCCATGAAGAGATTCGCTAGACTGGGAGCGAACCCGGCTCCCATGGCAACACCCTTGCATTGGTAATAGTAGGTGTCTTGGAAGATGAAATAGTTCTTTGTCATGGCTATTCTTAAGAGTTCCAACAGGAAGTCCGTCGGAATCCAACAAGGAGCAGGTCGCTTGTTGAGCACCTTGCGAATTAACTCAATTGCCTGGTCCTGTGGTATACTGGTATACAGTGATGAAACGTCCAATGTTACCAGAAATTGGGTCAGTTTGTCAAAAGGTTGGTTCTCCACTAGCTGAATGATATGCATAGTATCCCGAAGGAATGAGCGAGTGTCCAAGACGCAAGGCTGCAGAAAGCTGTCTATGAATTCATTTAATGGCTCCAGGATATAACCACATCCGGAAACGATAGGTCTCCCTGGTGGATGGTCCATATTTTTGTGGATCTTCGGGAGGGTGTAAATTGTTGGTATTCTTGGGTTTGTCTTATTAAGAAAGGTGTACTCCGGTTCTGTGAGAAAACCTTCCGTAAGGCCCTTATTGGTAGGCACATGGATAAGCTTGGTTATATCCTGGGTAGGGTTCTTATTGATTTGTTGGTAACTTTCTTCGCAACTTAGTTGATGTTTAATTTGACCACTGCTCCCCCTTTGTCTGCTGCCTTTACTACAATCGATTGGTTGCTGCTCAGTGACTGTAGAGCTTGTTTCTCATCCTTAGTGTTGTTATATCTAATAAATGTTTTGTTGCTTAGAAGAGCCATTACCTCCTCTAGTACGATTTTTTCATAGGCTAAGATCTTCTCACTCATCAAGTAGGCAGCTGGAGTACACGTGGAGGCAGGTCTGAATTCCGTTGCTGCAGATCGTTTTTCCCATTGGTCGTTTTTCCCGAAGAAATATTTTAGTCGAATTTTACGGAGAAATTGTTGTAGTTCTAGCTTAATGTTGAATGAATTCGGGGGGGCCGTAGGAATGAAGGATAGGCCCTTAGCTAGGATGTCATGTTCAGCTGCTGTAAGGTGGTATTCTAAAATGTTGACAATGGGATCAGTAGGGGTCAACCCGGAGGTATATGGCATTACCATCTGTAGGTGTGCCTCTGCGTCTGGATCTCCCCGTGGTTCTCCTGCTACTGGAATCTGACTCTCGTGTTTCCTCGTTGGGTGTTCCTTCCCCGGTTCCATCCCCTTTGTCTGTTCCAATTTGTTTCTCTGTTCATCCATGTTGGATCTCCTAAAAAAGGAGATGCGCCGTGGGTATCCTGGAATCTAGGTCCCTGTTGGTATGATCGGTTGCTGGTACTGGCGGTAGGCCTCTCAGAGTCACTTTCAGAACCACTTCCAAAGGATGAATTAGAAAAAGTAGCAAATCTATGTGGTCCTTGTCTGCTACGAATAGTGTAGAAACCTTGGGATCTTGCTCGTAATAGTCGTCTCTCAGGAACGGGTAGGTCATCTTTTTATCGTATGACCTGATATCCTTACTCAGTTTCTCAATTTTTTTTTTGAGTGTATGCTATTGAATTCAGCAGTGGCTTTTTCTGCGCGTTCTAGTGCCTCTTTTGCGTTGTTAACAGCCTTATCTTCAAGAATTTCTTTTTTCAGGGCTGCTATTTCCTGGGATAACTTCTTGACATACTCTAAGGCTGTCTCTACTCCCAGCACCATCCAGTGCCGGGAGCAATTGTTAGCCACAAAACTGAATCCCTCCCGGAATTTAGGGATGTCAATGAAGATAGCAGGTTCGTTCATCACCTGCAGGACCTTCGGAATGATGTTAGCTTGCAAATATTTTGTTAGAAGGTGTCCATGCAGGCGAGAGCGAATAAGCTTCTTTTCTAATCTCTCTAATTTGGAAAGCTTATCGTTAAGTGTGGTATCAATGGGAGCTAACCCTGTTCCCAGGAGATTGAACTCACTTTGCTCTTCGATTAACCTATTTATATAATCCTCGCTGTATGAAAGTGTCTCCCTTTCTGACATAATATAGTTTAAGGAAACAATGAATGAAATGAAAAACCCTTGCAGGTAGTTACCTGCACAAGTAGAACATTAGAGTTAATGGGGCGAGCCTGTGTCCCTCAGAACCTGGTTATCAGTGATATAGAAAACAGTTGGTTCTGTTGGGTAACACAATTGATGTGATTCATGCATTCAATACAAAGGCAATGATGTATCTCAATTTGTTATTAATGAATACCCACCATTGTAGGTTGTTAGCTGTGTAGCAATTAATTAAATGTGTTGTTTGGTTTTCTAAATATTTTAGTTAGCTGACGTGATATTTTCCCAAATAATATCATTTATCTCCGGCAACATTTCAAAATGACTCATGCTTTTGAGTTTGGTTTTCTAAATATTCTAGTTAGCTATTGTGCCACTTGCCCAAATAATATAATTCAACTTTGGCAACATTTCAAAATGCCTCATGCTTTTGAGCATTACATAGCTCGGTCAGGCTCGACCAACTGATAAGGATTTTCGACCTCCTAATCACCACGTCACGTCAGCTCTACTGAGCTGCTGCACCTCAACTTGCATGCATACTGATCCAGCTGACTATGACGTCAGCTAGCAGTCAAAAGCAGACAGCTTTCACCGCGACCGGAATTAAGAGGAATTCCGGACCGACAGCAGACGTATGCGCCTACCCTAAAGGTGAGAGGAAGCATTCACGGACACATGTGTGTGTCTCCTGATATTTCTGCTTTGTAATAGCTTTTACTAATAGGAATCTTTAACCCCACAGTACCCGACCTTCTTTGGTGGCATTAACTAATAAGCTAATTCTACATCACAAGACTCCAACCGGCTGGTGGAAGTCAAGTGTTTGAGCCACTGCTCATGATTAAGGTATGCTTCCCTTTGTTTGAAATATTTGCATTTTGGAGTCATTTGTATATAGGACCATATTATACCAATACCCTGCTCATTTTTGTTTAGACTCCAACCTGCTGGTGGAGATCTTCTACTTCCTGAGCGTTTTTCCTCACAGTAAGGTACGTTGATTTGTCCTAGACTTTTGATACATGAGTTTTATCCAGCATGCATAGGATACTGATGGGCATGCCATTTAATTGTAGAATCATACCAGATGATGAATGTCTCCAATCCTTCGGGAACTTAACTAATTGAATTGATCGCCTATATTTTTGGATACCATTACTGCGTCCAGACTTTTTGGTAAGGCCTTGTACCAGATGTTTCACATGAGCATTTTGGTCACTAAAATCACCATTAATTGCACACTAAAGACGTGCTCTTCTCATTTGTAGATCTTCCATTAGGATCGCAGCTTCTGTTGAACTTCATTGATTGAATTATCGGTTCTTGTGGTAAGCATCACCCTAGCTACTACACTATACACAATAGTCCTTTGACTGTTGGAACACACCTGACTCCCTTTTTATAATTAATCTTATAGGCTGTCAACCACGCCTTTTTACAGCCCTGAAGAAGACCCGCTGTGACGCATATCACTCTGCTCTGTTTCCAGGGTCGAAACGTTGACGTGATTGTCATACATGTCTATACAGTTTTCTTGACCTTAACTTTAAATCACTATTGGGTCTTGCATTCATGTTAAAAATCAGAGGACAGGACAGAAGTTCTGTATTCAATTTATCTATGTCACTTATGTATGTCATGTATATAGTGCACCTTTGACTTCACTAGTCACCACGTCACTTTTTCACAATAGTCACTTTTGTATCACCGTAATTTACTTGTGTTTATGACAGCCATACATGTATATTCAATGCCTTTTGAAATAACAAAAGAGTAAATTAACTCTGTTTTTGGCAAAAGTTTCTTCTCTTGGTGTGTTCTTATCAAAAATTGTTTTCCATTCATTGATAACAAATTGAGATACATCATTGCCTTTGTATTGAATGCACGAATCACAGCAATTGTGTTACCCAACAGAACCAACTGTTTTCTATATCACTAATACCCAGGTTCTGAGGGACACAGGGTCGCCCCATTAACTCTAATGTTAAACTCAACTCCAACAAGACAGAAATTTCTGATCTTTGGGAAGAATTCTTCTGTATGGGACCACAGCTGGTGGCCAGTAGAACTTGGACCAACACCCACACCAATAGACCAGGCACGCAACCTCTGCATCATCCTCAACAACAAATTGCCCATGAAACATCAAATCAAGTCAGTCGCCTCCTCTTTCTTCCACACCCTTTGCATGCTCAGCAGAATCTTCCGGTGGATCAAAGTAAACACCAAAAAGACCATCACCCAGGCCCTTGTCACCAGCCGCCTCGACCACGGCAACCTTCTCTATACCGGCATCTCCACCCAGCTCCTCAAAAGACTCCAGAACATATAAAATGCTGCAGCCAGACTCAACCTAGACCTCCCCAAATGGACCCACATCACCTCCCAACTCAGGAACCTCCACTGGCTCGAAATCCAGAAGAGATGCCAGTTCAAGATCTTCAAGCACTCCTAGAGAGCCCGTCAATCAAGGGTTGTTCTACATCAACCATTGACTGAACTTCCATCTACCCGCAAGACACCTGCATTCCTCACTAGCCCTGGCGCACACTCCCCACATCTGTTGCAGCTGCAACGGCAGCCACTCCTATTCTTACATCGACGCCAAGACCTGTAATGACTTGCCCCTCCAACTTCGAACAGCAGCCTCCCTAGCAGACTTCAGAAAGAAACTCAAGACCTGGCTTTTCGATGGAGACTCCACACCCACAGCACTTAGATACCCCTAGGGGTAACAGTGCAGCGCTATACAAATGATGATTGATTGATAAAGGGGCACCTTCCTGCAAACAATCCTGAGAGGCATTTTCCTCTCTCTATGCATGCTGCAGAATGCAGTATACGTAGAAAGAGGAAGTAACGAGGAGACATAAAGATATTTCTCCTTGTTACACCTCCCCAGAGAAGGCGTATCTTTTTAGAGCATTCTCAGTTCTACCAGTGATGGTAAATCTGGGCATGTGCAAAATCCATGGAAGTTGCTTGGGAACAACCATGCAATGCCCATGGAAAGCCTTCCCAGGGCGTAGGAATGCAATGCAGCAATGTGCACTGTGTTTTGTTACTTCTGATTTATCAAGCAATGCAGTGCCATGTAAAGTGGCTTTGCGTGGCTTCAAAAGTCGCATTTTAGCATTTGCGTTGCGGATGCACTGCGTTGTGTGGTGCAAATGTGATGCAAACCCTTGATAAATAGGGCCCAAACTGTGGTGCCCTCCCCTACCTCAGTTCTGAAAGTGGAGCACAGCAGCTGCTGGTTAATAGCAGGACTCTGCTTTCAGCCACCGCAAACACAAGATATGATGCCGATCACAGCCCGTCAAAACAAAGCAAAGCTCGTGGAGCAGCCGGAAGCCACTACTAAAGAAAACAAGTGCTGAATAAGAAGCTGTGATAAAGGTTAATTACGATGACCCTCAAAGCTGTACAACTCTAAAGTGAAACATGCGGTGCCAATATCAGACGCTTTTAGTAAAAAATAAAAAGTGGTGCGTACAAGCAGTCAGTGAAATTGATAATGTACGAAAATATGTGGCACTCTGTACTAGAAGAAATTATGCAAAAGGGGCCACCGTGACCAACATAAAATGTGGTGCCACTCGCTGTCACTCAAAGCAAAGCAAAGCAAAGTGCACAGCACCCCCATCAGCAGCCACTAAGGTGGAAAAGTGCAGAATCAGTAGCCTCCTTGATGTTAAATTACAGCGCCCTGTACAGCCGTACAACTTTAAAGTGAAACAAGAGGTGCCACTAGCAACCACTCTAGGTCAAATAAATAAAACTGTGGGGCACACAAGCATCCACTGAAATTCATAAAGTAAGAAATATGCGGCGCCCAAGCAGCCAGCACACTAGTAAAGTAACATGCTTTTTTACTTACCATGCTTACCTTACACTAGAAGAAATTATGCAAAAGGGCCTTTGCACCCTTAATGAACTATGGTTGCTCTACCAAACCCCCAAACAGCCCTCATAGCAGAACAACTGGCACAAAAAGGAACAGGAAGTGTTGATGGAGAGAGAGGGCTTTAGGATGGTTAAGGCTGCAACTAAGTAGTAGAAATGAAGTAAACAGCTTGGAAAGTGGTGGAAATGAGGAAGTGAATGAAATGAGCACAATCAGTCATAGAGTAAGTAATGGGATAAGGAAAGGGAGGAGGAGGTAACAGTGGCATAGCTAGCCCTATAGGCGCCCGTGGCGGTCCCTGTGTTTTCCGCCCCGTGGCAGCATTGAAGAGTGGGGGGAGGGTGTTGGCGAGATTCGGCCGACGATTGCCGCCTCGCGACAGCCGCTTTGTAGGAGTGGTGGGGGGGATTGCCACCCCGAGATGGCATGTAAGCGCGGGAGGAGGCCGCTGCCCCAAAACTCTTGCAGCCTGGGTCAGACCGCCCCTTAGCTACGCCACTGGGAGGTAACCTCATGTATCTGCATCAACCAATCAGCACAGGGACAGGGTTTACAGAAGGAAAGGCTCTTGGTCATGAACAGCATGTACAGAACTACAGGGGTTAATGTCTTTACCCACACTCCATAAAGTCAATAACCACCACCTACAAGTGTCTGTAGTCCAGAAGGGCAAGCTCACTATCATCACCTGAGAAATATATGATGCAAACGATTTCACCAGACATGTTACTATCAAGATGATTTTCTCCTCAGATGATAAATGTATTGTTTGTTATCCTTTGTACAAATAATAGAGTTGGAGTATGCAGCTCACTTAAAAATAAAGCTGGTTAAGATGTGATTTAAGTATAGAGGGAGAACCCATCCACAAGATTGAGAAACCACCAGTAGGATGGTGTGGAACATAAAGGCGGGGCACTGTAATGGTGCAGCAGTGGACTCATTGACCCTGGCTGCAGAGTGAATGTGTCAGATTCTAACCAGTGCTTCATGAATGCTCTTTCATAATTCGCCATCAACTAAAAATACTCAGCAGCTACCAAAAGCACCTGTGGATTGTGTGGATCAATGGCATTTACAACACTTTGGTGGCTGTCTCTCTGGACGTTTGTGGTTGTGTGCTGGAGAATGTGCTTAAATCAATCACTCAATCAGGGAAATTGTAAGCGCACTACTTATCCATGAGGGTCTCAAGGCGCTGGTGGAGGGGGGAGCAGCTCCTGTCAGTCGAAGAGCCAGGTCTTGAGGGTCTTCCTGAAGATGTGCAGGGTGGGGGCACGCCTTATGTTGATTGGCAGCTCGTTCCAAGTCTTGGCCACGATGCAGGAGAAGGTTCTTCCACCCGTTCTTGCTCTGCTGATGTGCGGGGTGTTGGCAAGGGTGAGGTCGGCAGATTGGAGGTTCCTCTTGGGTACATGGAACGAGATTCTGTTGTTGAGATATTGGGGTCCAGTGTTGTGGAGGCATTTGTAGGCATGGGTGAGTATCTTGAAGGTTACTCGTTTCTCGACGGGGAGCCAGTGGAGGTTACGCAGGTGCTGGGTGATGTGGTTGTGTCGAGGGATGCCGAGGACGAGTCTGGCTGCGGTGTTCTGTATGGTCTGGAGTTTGCTGAGCAGAGACTTGTTGAACCTGGCATAGAGGGCGTGTCCGTAGTCCAGTCTGCTGGTTATGCTTAGGGGCTATCGGTCTCAGCATTTGGGTTTATTACTGTGGTGGAGGAGAAAACACTGTCTGCTTTTCTGAATGTTGCTGATAAATATTGTTTTTGCCACAGTGAGCTTTGATGGGCTACTGTATTGTGAAAACCATGAGCAGATTAGCTCTAGGAAGTTTGTGAACCGTAACTGTGAGAAAGTGCCTCTTTTTGCATGATTACTCCAATTTTTGTAACAGATGCTGTTGGGTCTCTGCTAGCCAGTCCCACCCCAGTGCAAGTGCTCTGACCCCTAAAAAGTTGTTGCATTGGTTAATAAATTCTAATTGGCACATTAACTTACCTATAAGTCCCTAGTATAGGGTACTCAGTGTACCCAGGGCCTGTGAGTTTAATGTTCTCATGGAATTGCAACACCTATTGTGCCATAGCTAAAATGACAATGAAAAGCATGTCTCCAGTCCTCCCCCTGCAGCATGAACATGCAGTTTTAAAACTGCATATTCGACCTGGCAAAATAAATCTTTTTCTCGGCTTAAACCTTCCTTTTTATTACTTATGTGCCACCCCTAAGGTAGGAACTAAATTCCAATAGGGCAGGGTGCATGGTATTTAAAAATGTGAACATGTACACTTAGGTTTTACATGTACTGGCATTGATAAATCTCCAAAGTAATTTTTCACTGTGGCAAGGCTAGCTATTCCATAGAAAAGCAGTGGGTTACATTAAAACACCTTATTATGCATAACTTCAGTTTTGGAATTGTCATGAAGCTGCCGCCTGACGGGAAGTCTTTGGCTGCGGCTTAAACCTGATGCCCAGGTTTTCACAGTCTTTGATTGCCAGAGATATGGGAGATCCCATTCAGTAGCCACATTGCGTCTTGCACTGATATCGACTAAGCAGAAAGTGCCTTTTGGGATTGGCTCAAAGAGAGATTTAAAAGCCAGAGGGCAAATAACCTCCACAATGACTTCAAAGTGCTGGGGAAGGACTGCAGGCCAGGAATCAAGCAAGAAATGAAGGACGGAAGGAGAATGCAGAACTCCAGGAAGACAACAGGAACACAGAGAAGCAATAAGGAAAGAAGACAGTCAGTTCTCAGAAGACCCAAATAAAGGACTGGAGTGCCGGAATACATCACAGGAAACCTGGTAGTGTTATGATGCAAAGAATAAACATATCTGGCCTGGTCTGGTGGCTTAGTGGACTAATGCGTACACTGTAGGGGCCTGGGTTTGACCTTATGGTCACAGATTCAAATCCCGGCAGGTCCACTCAGCCTTTCATCCTTCTGAAGTCAATATAATGAGTACTATTGAGTTGGGTAACAATAAACATCTCGTATTCAGTGCCAAGATACCCCTGGGTGAACATTCACTTTACAAATACTCATGTTATGTTATCTCCCTCCATATAGTGATAGAAAACCGAAAATTACCTCACAGAATATTAGGCCACCATTTGTATTGGGGAGTTCCCATAGATGTGAATGCAGAGACAGCTGTCTTGGATTGGGCAGTATAACACACTCCGAGAAGCTCCCCCAAGGACTCTGGGAAGAAGAATCTGCCAGACCATGGAGAATCTGATGCTGTCTCCCCGAGGGAGAAGACTGATTTCAAATGATGCACTAGCAGGCTGGCTGCCTTAAGGTGCGTAATCTTAGGGACTACTGCAGCCCGCAGGCGTCTCTGTGGTCCTTCTCCCTCCCACAGAATCACATGCTCCGCATGCCCAACATAGCTTTGGGCACCAGCCCCAGGTGGTATGCCACAGTATGCCGCCACTCCTGATACTCCAGGTTTATCCCGGAACTGATCAAAGAAGCGGCAGACTAGAACTGGAGTGTGAACAGAGGAAGCATCTTCTTAAGACCTTTCACTCAGAGGTTATCCTTGCCAATGGATCAGAAATTGCAAACGTCCTTGAAAAATGTGAGAATCACAAATCTCCTGAACTTTGAATTCAGGCTCATTATTGAACAAAACAGGAGGGGGCAAAGAAAACAGATGCCGAAAAGGATCTGAGTGGTACAGCTTCAACTGAGGGGCATGAAACACTGGATGGATCTTCCATGGAGACGTATTTGGACCTCGTAGGCATCTGGATTTATGATCCTAACAATCTTAAAAGGACCATAAAGTCAAGGTTTCAATTTGATTTGGGAGAGATGAGAAGGCAAATATTTAGAGGAGACCCAATCTTGTAGGACGGAGAAGAGATGCACCAGCTAACAGCATAAAACGTCATCTTTTTCTTAGATTCCTGAATATTGAGAGAAATCTTCCATCTCCCACCTCATAGCTGTTGAACAAAACTGGCAACAGCAGGCACCATGACAGAACCCTGAGAAGCAGATGGAATGTTTCGAGGATGAAGACTGTGAAGGCAGAAAAACAGCCAAGATTAAGTGGTGTTATGAATGGTATTGTTATAGGAAAACTCAGCCAAGGCTAAAAAGGAAGACCAGTCACTTTGAGTTGAGTTATAGAAGCATTTAGATATTGTTATAGCCCTTGGTTTAATCATTCAGTCTGACCATTAGTCTGGGGGTGAAAGCAAGAGGACAAGACCACATCAATTTGAAGAGATGTATAGATTTCCAGAAACATGATATGTACGGAGGGCCTCAATCATAAACAATAACCTGGGGCAAATAAAACAATTCCAGCAAAAAAATACTCCCGAAAGACTTGACAGAAGGCAATTTCCTTAGGGCTGTGAAATGAGCCATTTTTTAAAAGGAATTGGCGACCATGATGACCTCATTTCCTTCAGAAAGGGTCAAGGTAACAAAGAAGTCAGGATATGGCATAACTGGTAGCGGCTGCAAATGTCCTTAGGAACCGGAGTGAGCGGATTTCCCCTGCACGCAGACAGGACAAGAACCACCATAGAGCTCAGTATCACATCAAATGGAGGTTCACCAGAAGGAGTGAAGCAGATTTAATTCACCTATGAGAAGCAATAGGAGAATCATGACACATTTTGAAGACTTCAACTCTAAATAAGGCTTTACCCTTAAAGACAAAATTGCCTATTTTACATACAGAGGCATACATGGCTTCCCATCTTTTCCTGGGGACTTTTGAATAACTGGCTCAAATGTTTTCAAAAAATGATTGAGCAACTGCAATGATCTTTTGTTGAGGAGGGATCTACTGACCAAAAATCGATGTCTTTGTAAAAGAGCATCAGCTAGGATATTCTTAGCACCAAGAATAAGGATGATGATGTAGTCATACTGGTTGAAAAAATAGGCCCAACAAGCTTGTCGATTATTTCTACAATACATATTCCTGAGACATTGGAGATTGCGATGATTGGTCTGAATTTCAGAAGGTGCACAAGCTCTAATCAAAAAGTGTCTCTACTCCGAACAAGCCTTTTTTATAGCTCATAGTTCTCATTCCAGGACTGAAAAATCCCTCTCGGATTCTGACAAGATTTAATAGAGATAAAGAATAGGATGTTCTAACCCTTCATCTTCTTGACGCTGCAAGAGGTCTGCCCCAATAGCTCAGTCAGAGCTATCTGTCTCAACAATAAATATTTTTGTTGGATGGGGGTATCGTAAGATTGTGGCCACAGCCAAAGAGTCCTACTGAAAGCTATGGGTAATCATATCTTCCTTAGGAACACAAGTGATATTACTGGTCAGCTGATTGAAATTACCAATGAACTATCAGTAGAAATTGGCCAAAGAAGAAAATATCGTTTCCCCTTGATGCTAGAAGGAGAAGGCAAATCTAAAATGACCTATACTTTAAGTGGATCCATGGAGAATCCAGGGATATTTGAAAACATAAGTACTCCTTTTCAGGCTGATCTAATTCCCATTTTTGCAGTTTGCAAAAGAGTTCATTTCGGTGAAGTTTGGCTTAATACTTGACTGACGTATTTGTGGTGTAACGAAGGATCTTTGGAGAAGACCAGGATATCATCGAAGTATATAACGATGAATTGATTTAGCATGTCTGCAAAAATGTGATCCATAAAGTGCTGGAAAATGGATGGTGCATTACTTAAGCCAAAGGGCATTACATGGTATTCAATGTGGCACAAGGGTGTTCGAAAAGCTGTCTTCCATTTGTCGCCTTTTTTTATTCAGAGAAGATGGTAGGCTTCATGAAGATACAATTTAGTGAAAATCCTGGCATACCTGAAGGATTCTAAAATGTCCTTAAATAAAGGATGAGGCTATCTGCCCTTTATAGTGACCTTGCTCAAGTTTTAAAGACAATGTAGGTTATTAATTCCCTAGATTTATTGGCAACGAAGAACATATAAACTCCAGCGGGAGAGGTTGATTGGGTTAGCAGGCCATTTGGCAGGTTTTCTTTCAGATACTGCTGTAAGGTTACCTTTTCTGACAGAATAAACACTTACAAAAGGAACACTAGCTCCCAGTTAACAGAAATTGCACAATCAAACTCCTGGTGAGGAGGCTAGTATATTTCTTTTGGTTTTTCTAAAAGATCAGAAACATTATGCTATTGAACTGGGATTCCTTGAAGATTTATCATGCTTGACTCTTGCGTAAAAACAATTTCTTTAGGAGTCCTATATTCTTTGGATGAGTAACAATGTTAATAGCGAAATTGGGAAAATCAGGAGATTGTTCTGTTTTCCCAGTTGATGTAATGTTTATGGCGATTTAGCCAAGGTAATCCTACTTATATAAGTAGAGAGCAGGAAATTCCCTCGTGGGATATTAAGCCAGCATGTTGGATTGGGGTGTTCCCATAGACTTGAATGTGGAGACAACCATCTTGGTATGGACAGCATAACCTACACCAGGAAAGAAGAGAGGAAGGACTCCACAGGCTAGCCCGCTAGACTCCTGTTAAGCTCCAGGACCGCAAAAGCTTCAAGAAGCCTACAACTTCAAAAGCACAGCTGTTAAATTCTAACAGAAATTGCTTTGAACACTGCTGACGGATTCTGAAAGAATGAGCCGTAAACCCTCAAATGGTGCCTAGAACTGTACCCTTGGCTAGTGTTAGAGTGTACTCTTCCCCCCTCCAAAATTGCCAAACTGGACCCTTAGAAACGTTTTCGGAACATTCTGCAAAAAGAACCAGAGGCTATTACCAGACCAATGCCGAGGCTGCAGCTGCTGATGTCAAACTGCCTGTCAGACTGAACCTGCTAGTTTACCTCGTTGAGAGGATCTTGACTTCCAAAAAAGTCTGACCATTGAGGATTTCACCAGGACCCCATCCATACTGAGCAGCATCCTGATGATGATGATGATGCCTTTCTAGGTCCTTACTTCAGACTTCACCAGCTCTGTGTTTATAAACCTGCAGCCAGCCCCCAGAGCATCCAGCTTCCCACTGGAGCTGAGGCTACCATCGAGGTCTGGAGTCGAGAGCCCTCTCTTCACATCCAGCCTGCACCCCAACCTGACAATAACCTAGTTGCCGAATACTTTTCTCTAGAAAAATGATTCCATCAGAAGGTAAAACTTCCACAGGATGAACCTGGTCTCTGTATCCTACCCGTGCTGCATTGCGGTCAGCCTTCACATTTGACTTTGACCCAGTCTAGCACGACCAGAAACTCGCGGTTGGTGCTGGAACGTTTTGAAACTTTGAAAAATCATATCTCCTGTTCCCTACATCAGATTTTTCTTGTTTTGGTGTTTATTTGCTCATTACATTTGTTTTCCTATTGTTAATAATTGTAATGGGATTTTTATTATGTTGTCTTCTCTGATTTTAAATGGTTTGGAACTGATAAATGCTTTACTCATTTCCCCTCAGTTAAGCCTGTCGGCTCTGTGTTACAGCTATCAAGGGATGAGCTCAAGTATACATTATGTTAACCTAACTGAACGTAAATAGGAATAGTGCCATTCTTACTTGAAGAGGTCTACCATCCACTTCAACTAATAATCCACATTCTCACAGTAAGTGGATTGGAATGTTTTCTTTTGTGTCGCTCGCAATGCATAACTACTTTAGCCTGCATTTCAGAAAAGGCCTTAAAGTCAGCATCTCTTAAAGCTAGATAGTGTCATTAAGGAGTGCTTCACTTTTGCTTAATTGTTCATAGAAATCTATGATGACGCTGTACCTGATTACTAAAGACTTAACCGGCAAACTGCTGCTGGTGTTGGAAGCTCATGTTTGACTCTGCATGTCAGAACGTTTTACTTAAATTACTGAAGAAGATAGTTGAGAACATATAGAAATTGTGACCACATTTTAGCTTTCTAGAGCACTAACCCTAATTTCTGTGACTAAATGAAGCCCCTCATTTTACTAATTTCTAAAGGAAATCCTTTAATGTTTACAGCTCTGATTTGATGAAAATAGCTGTAGGTGTGCACAGTTTTGTCATGAATAGAGAATGTTAATGCTCTAACTGTTTATTACAACACTGTGGGAAGCTGCAGTACAATACTACGGAGTCAGTTGAGAGGGATCTGCTGTGTTTGAGTACATGTTTCCCTCTGAATATCAGCCTTTATTCTCACATGGCTAAGGGTGAATTTATAGAAAGTATGCTCTCTATTTAGCTTCTGGAGCTGCTTCCATAATCTTGAAGAGAAAATAATGAGAAAAAAACAGTTTTCTTTCAAACACTGTTCATCAAATCAGAGCAGAAAGTCAGCATTGTTCACAAAATGAAATCACCTTAGAACACATTACAGTTCTTATATGAGTATCGTACCACCAACAAATAATTTATATTGTAACAGAAATAACAGAAATCTGTTAGCATCCTTTATATTTGTGCATATTTGAAAACCTCAAAACCGGCCTTTCACTGCACTGCATTTAAACGGAGAACATATACTCAATTCCTGTAATGGCTGGCACAACATTTTGTCCATGTTGTGGCCAGCCAATCCCTTGGGATACCCTACATGGCCCCTGGGGTAAGGATGTGTTCACCTTGTCCCCTTATATATGTTTTTTGCTTCCATTTCATGTCCCTGAGTCTTGTAATGGCTGCCATAACATATTGTTCTGGTTGTGGCCAGTCAATCAGAATTGACTGGTCCTCCATTTAATGTGGCCAATCAGAACATATCTGAATGGCAAAAGTCAAAGATATCACTATCTTTTTAACCTCTTTATGAGCACCCTGAGTTCCTCTTCAAACAAGAATTTCTAGAAAACTACTGGATGGAATTATACCAATTAGCAAAAAGCAGGCTTTCTGATTACAGTTCTAACTGGTTGCCAAATTTGGTCTAAATCCATTCAGTGACTTTTTTCTGTATTGCTTCTCAAATTTCCTATAAGAATTGAAAAAATCAATGATGTTGGACATCTCTTTTATTTTAGGACCACGCATGACTAATCACTTCATAATTTTCAAGGAAGAAGCAGAGCTAGATGATCTATTTTTTGGACAGTTTGGTGAACATTTGTCAAATGGTGCCAAAGTTATTAGTGAAACTAAAAACTCTGGGGGATATTTTGAAGAACGTGCGATAATCATCGCCAACCTAGGCTAATGCAATTTCACATAACGCCGTCTATCGCGGGAAACCAACTCCGCGTTAACGGCGTATTCTCAACACGCCGGCAACAGGCGACAGTGTCCCGATAACGCGTCAAATGTCCGCGATAAAATTACCGGGACGCCGATAAAAAAGGAAACCCGAACATGAAAAAAGTGGCGATGGGCCCAACAGCGATAAAAACATCAGCGATAAGCAGCGCCAGGCCTGCAATTCCCACATCAGGCGGGAGAAATGACCATAAAAGCTTCAAAAAAAAAAAAGAAAGAAATCTAAACCTAAACCCAAACAACTGAGAAGCATCATGGAGGACGATGGAGCAACTACAGAGCCCAACCAGAACCCCACAAACCCCCCGGAGGACCAGCCAGGGACCTCGGGGAAGGAGAAGGGCAAGGAGAAGAAGAAGAGGAACCCGCGATTCAGACCGCAGGAAAACAAGATCCTGATTACGGAGGTGATAGAACACCACCAACAACTGTTCATCACCTCCACTGTGTCATTGGCAACTAAAAATGCAATATGGCAGTCCATCTTGGCCAAGGTGAATGAAGTCGGAGTGAAGAGAAGGGAAGTGGACGACTGCATGAAGCGCTGGAATGATGTGAAGCGCAAAACTAAACTGAAACTCTCCAACAACCGGAAAGCAGCAATGCAGACTGGAGGTGGGATCCCAGTGCCCCAGCAGGAGCTGGAAGAGATGGAGGAAATGGTGTCCACAGTCATCAGTGGGGAGACGGTGGCAGGAGTTGGGGGACTGGACACTGCTCAACATGACCTGACCCAACAGCAACAGGGTGAGTAATGACCAGGGACTGGGGGGACAGGGGGAGATGGGCACAACGGCACACATGCACAATCAAGTATAGCACAGTGCACACCCACAATGACTATGGATTATGTCCCTGATCTCCTTGGCATACTGAAGCACACATAGAAACAGCAAGTAGGCCCTTCATCGACAATGTGCCCAGAGGGGGCCCTCCCCACACATCACCAATCTCACAACAAACCCATGCACGTGCAAACCCATGCACATGCACAAGGCTGGCCCTCCACGGGGCAACAATGCAAACTGGGGTTTGTATGGCCATGTACTGGTCCAGCTTTAACACTCCACCGAATGGGACCAAAACATTCTAATTCACACAGATGTGTCATGTATATGATCAAGCAAGTATGAAATTATGGATGAATGTAGGGGCAGTGATTCCAAAAAAAGGTACTCCCTGGGAACTGATAACAATGCGCATGTTTGACCATGACCCAGACAGGCAGTGAGATGACTGGGAATGTGTGAACTAGCTGTGGCCTCATTGCTCCCAAACAACAATCTCGCAATTTCCCAACTTAGCCCCACGTCAATGTAGGAAACAGGGCTGTGTGTAAAAAAGCCTAAGTCTAAGTTATGTGGATGCCACAGCTCGGAGCAATGATTTGTTTGAGTGTGCAATGGTTGGACTCCTGGGATGGTGTGTGCGTAAGTGTGAAGGGCATTCCATGCAAGAGAACTGCGAGCAAGGACTTCTGTGTGTGGGGTGTGTATACGTTGGTCTTTGGTTAGCGCTGTGCGTAGTGTGGGAGTCGACATCAGCTGCTATGGTATCTCTCAGGGAGTGCCGGGCGCATGCAATTCCAAGGTCGGCGGTGCAGATGTGCTACCGCCTTCTAGTTCAGACAAAGGTGCTTACATCCCTAATGTCAGTTTGTCATCTGCTTGCATTCTGGAAAAGTGATGTGGGTTTGGGGGTGGATGTCACTGCTTCGCCTTCCGGCACAGTTGAACCCTGACCAGCCATGTACGTGCCCTCACGGTCAATTTTGCATGCTCAGATGTAGCAGTGGTGTTTTGCTGCAATCCGACAGTGATGTGTACAGGTAGCCATGAGTAGGCGCGTGACTTCTCACCTTGCATCTATTAGCTGACACTGTTCACTACTATTGATGGATGACGTCCGTGTACACATGTGATCTGTACATGGCACATATGTCCAGGGGACACCTTGGTGTGTTCCACGCAAGGTATTCCTGCTGGCTTTTTGGCTGGCGTGCATCTCCCATGTTGCTGAGGTGTTCACTGTGCCCCCATCCCCCTTACGCCATGTTGCACATGTTGTGGGACTTGAGTCACAGGGTGCATCTCTGCATCAGGGTGGTTCATATTTGACCCCAAATGACACCCGAAATGTCATATTTGACCCCAAATGACACCCTGTTGTCTTTTTTTGAATACCAATGACAGCCTTCATGTCATGTTATTGTACACATGTGATACGCTGATGAATGGGATTACGTACTACATTTGACACCCTGAAATGGCATTTCGAATATGTGACACCCTAAACAGCCTCTCTGTACAGAGGTGACATACCCACCATCTATATGCCGATTGTGAGATTGTTAGCACTTAATGTTACACTTACACTTGTCAGAGTGATGTGCTAATGCAGAGGACTGACATGCACACAGGGAATGTGTGTTGCAATTAATTTAATTGCACATGCTGTTCATGTGGTCATTTTGTACTGTTCCATGATTGCTAAGGACAGTCACAATGTGACGTGCTCATGCGAAGAAATTGCTGATGATTGTGTTCCTTCGGGCTATTCCTGCTGCAGCTGCAGTGGGGTGTGGTCCACCTGCCTCATCTTCCTCATCATCGTCCGGTGCATCTGGCACTTGTATCCATGGGGCATTGGTGCGTACACATATGTTGTGCAATACACAACATGCAATGATCATCTTGCATACTACTTCCGGGCTGTACAGGAGTCTTCCACCTGTGATGTCCAGGCACCTGAAACGTGACTTTCACATGCCAAATGTTCGCTCAACAATGACCCTGGTGCATTTGTGGGCCACATTGTACTGCCTCTGGGCCGGGGTCTTCGGGGCTCGGAGAGGTGTCATCATCCACGGGCAGAGTGCATATCCTTGATCACCTGTGAGAGGTAAGTGAGAATAGTGTAAATTGGTGGTTCAGCATGCTGTGTTGGCAGACTTACAAGTTTTGTGGTGTGTGATTTGTGCGACTTTGGGATTCATGTTTGCCATGTATTGCTTCAGGCTAATGTGCGGGCTCAATGTGTATTACGTAGCCTCACAGCTGCTCGTCCCTCCCCCGAGCCTATTTACTTGTGTGCGCTGCGCGGTTGCATCACTTGCACTCCTACGGCACACCATTGTCATGCCTGTCTGCGCATGTCCGCAAGCCTGACAACAACACTATAATGTTGGCTGTTGAAGGTGGGCGGCCACGTGTGTGTAGGCCAATGGTAAGGATAGGGCGGACACAGATGTGGATTTCAGGCCTGGCTGAACTCGCGCTGCGATTGAAGCTAAGCCTTTGGCTTATGCTGCGGCAATGAAGATACACACACAACAGTTGGCATGTATGAGCCAAGACCCTGAGCGCTCCTTTATTTTTCCATTCGGGCGAGCCCGCCCGCCGGGTGCATGCTACTGTCATGTCATGTCATGTCATGTGGGTAACACGATCAAGCATGAAACGCTTTGGGTACGAGTGGCGGCTCGCAGAGAGGGCTTGCCACTTACACATGTAATACATACTCTTGGCCATCAGCGCATGGGACCACACGCTGTAGGCAACACTCTGGCTGATGAGGCAGCCAGAAATGCAGTAGCCACTTGTTCAGTAGCAGCAGTCACATGGTCTATGACAAAAGTCGATACCGACATACTGGCAGCCGTAGCGGCTACCAGAGACGGGACGAAATACCCACAGGGGTTTCCATCAAAATATAAATACCAATTGTCCACGGAACAAGTTCTGACAGTAACAATTCCTTCCGTTGGGGATCCGCTGATTCCCAACGAGGACCGCAGACATGTGTTGATCACAGCTGCACATGAGGGCATGGCTTTGGTGCACGCAGGTGTATCGGCAACGGTGTCCCTCTTGCAGCAACGTCCTGTTTCCACCCCTGCATGGCATTGCTGATAGCTCTCTGTGGCCTTCTGTTCCCGCTATGAAAGCAAGCTTCAACCAATTAAGTAGGCTCAAAGCACTGTTATTCCAACATGAACTTGCCTTGACCTCGGCCCGTGAAACATTCGAGCTACAGGTGGCTCGGACATCAAGTGAAATACAATCCCTATTAAATACCAATCTCCCACTACAATTTGGGGAGTTGATACACCAAATATTCAATGTTTCTGACACAGAAGGCCTTGCACATTTTTTTAAATTGGTGGGCTGAGGTCTTGTGTCCTCGTTTCAAACGATATTTGGTGTAATTCCGGCTTTTATTCATTCCATTTTTTCCAGCGCTCTTGGTGGCTTGTTTTACTACTTCGTAATGGCTGCCCTTCATGTGGTACTCGATCATCCAGTCCAGCTGGAGCTGTACCGTAGCTGATTGCAAGAATTCCTTGGTTGCCTGCCTATGGCTGTTGTAGGTGCTGCCTACAATGTGACTTACAGATATGCATACTTCACATGCGTTCATCCAGTTTTTTGGTGCCGCGACTGTCCTTTCTCCTGGGCTTTGAATTTGTGTCTCTCAAACGCCATACAGCCTTGCCCTGATTACGACCTTTTGCTGTGGCCCCTATTGCGTCATGATCAATCATGTGCAACTGGTACCCGCATGCTGATGGCGGCCGTGAATGGAATGCTGGCACAATGGGACATCTGTGAAGGGGCGTCACGCCTGCTGCACCACAGCTACATTGAGTACGATACAGGATGTACAACCATGCTTTTTGATGCTATGGATTATGATGAGCATGTATGCACCTTCGAGTTGTTGAATTAGATGTTGTCCCTCCTTGTCTCTGAGGAGGGGGACCGTCTTTTGGAACACCTTGCCTTCCAAGGTTCAATGGATCTCATATGATTCCGATGATTAATGTTCAACAAGACATTTTAATTTTTTTTCTTCGTCTCGTATTTTACCACTAATCAGCCTTATAATGATTTTGATTTTTGGGAACTTTGCCCGTGCTATGCTCAGTGCTTTGACTCTGCTTGCGACTTGGACCTTGTTTTTTCTATTCTTCTGCAACCTGGCCAGGGGGAGGGTGTCATGTGGATTTATGGGACCCCGTTGGCATCTTTAGATTAGAATGGATACGGAGGCCATGTTGCTGCTTTTGCACACAACACTACAGGCTTATTCTTATGCAAGAATGTTTTCGCTGGTCACCTGCGACCCGCTGGCTGCGCTGGTTCCCTGCTTGTTCCTGGAGTTTAGTCTGAACATCGTGAGCAAGGTCAAACAACACCGTCCCTTGTTATTTTGATCTGGTCAGGCCCTAGCACATAGACAAAACATACCCTGCAGCTGCTGTTTGTGGGAGACGCACCTTTTTTTGGATATTAGGAGAATGCATGTTACACGCAGACACACTTGAGGAGAGACTTTTCAAGAATGAAGAGCTGTATCGAGCTGTGATGTAGAGACACGATCTATGTCTTAGAGGTATGGGGTCTGCTATACAAACCCAGAGAACTTCTATGATATCATCTTATTTTTCCCGTCCATGGGGAGGGAGAGTAGGTTTTATAGTCCTGTCTCCAGAATCAATATACAATGATTTCTCCTTTAATAATGTATGGACTTGCTACAATGCTGACAATGTTTGTATTATGCATTCTGATTTTAGTAGTGGCTCGTATACTGCATTTTAGAGCACGTTAGTTAAAATAAACATTTTAAACTAACTCAGTGACTCTGTCAATCTCTTGTTGTGGATGAGTACGAGAGTCTGAACGAAAGGGAATGACCTGTTACCACGATCCCTGAGTGATTAGGGGAGTGTTGTGTTCTGGGCTGTCTAAACGCCTGTTTCTCTATCTGTGTATAGGAGGGCAGGTGGGACACTATAGCTAGCCGGTAGTGGGCTCGTGGGTACTAAGGCTGCAGGAAGGCGTAGCACCTATATACCGAAGTCCTGCATTACTGTGCATAGTTCTGTGTATGTGCATAATCCCTACAACACTACATTGCAACAGTGTCGATTAAGGGCTGGGTGGCGCCGACACCACAACAGAGACACACGCCATAGTCACTTTTGTGGCCAGCCCGGAACTGAACCATGCCCAGAGCCCAGAACTGAACCACGCCCAGAGCCCCGGGCCATTTCATTACACTCCTACGCTGGACTGGCGTACGCCGGCCCAGCCCACTACGCTTACGCTTCCAGGGGGGGCGACATAGCTACATGTCCAAGGTCTTCCCCACTGCCTGAGGTAACATGGTTGCGTCCACTGTCCACAACACTGCAAACGCCAGCAGTATATGTCCACATGGACATGTCTGTGCTCTGCATACTCATGACTGTCCAGCACATCACCGCCACACTTGGCATTGTGTACATTCTTATTCATGGGTCCATTGCCTCCTTTGCACATTCTTGGTTCCCACCTTTTCCCACATTCTGCAATTGTGTGGCAGAGGGGCTATGCCTTCGTGGATGGTTTGTCTACATGTCTGGCCCCTGTTACCACGGTGCCTTGTGTTGTCGTGTCTGGTAGGTGGGCATGTTGGTTGGCATGTTGTGTGTGATATTGTTACGTGTGCATTCCCACAGTTGTGAGTTGTATGATTGTGGAGTTGAGGTGTGTGGTGTGTTCCGTTGGTACTTACCGACCAGCAGTGCATTTCCATAGGTGCCATCCTGAAAGCGCTGGTTGATGATGGACTGTCGGAAGATGTAGGAATCATGCATACTGCCTGGGAAGTTGGCGACGACATTGGTGGACAGTCCCCGGTGGTCCACTATTACCTGCACGTTGATGGGATGCATGTGCTTTCTGTTGCAGTACTTGTGTGCAGTGTTGGCAGGGGGCACAAGTATGACATGTGTGCAGTCAATTGCCCCCAATACGTGCGGGAAGCCAGCTATGGCGTAGAAGCCTTGCTTGGTCTCCAGCTGTTCCTGCGCAGTGTGTGGGATGTGAAGGTGCTGGGGTATGAAGCTGATGATGGCATCCATGACAGGTGTGAGGAACTTTGATTGGGCTGGCTGTGAGACTCCTCCGACTCTGGCAGTTGTTGGTTGGAAGGTACCAGAGGCCAACAAGTGCAGCACAGCCAGCAGCTTTGTCTGCGGTGGGATGTTGGTTGTCCGCTGTGTTAGTACCGTCAGCCTGTGGGCAATGTGGGTCAGGATGCGGAGGATGGTTGTCCTTTTGAGCCTGTAGTGGGCAATGTCATCCTCTGGCGTTAAGTCTCTGAGGCTGGTGCGTTTTCGGAAGGTATGCTGTCTTGTTCTGCGCTGCCTCGGTGGTTGTCCGGGAGGGGGGGTGGTCCTGTGTGCGGGGGTGGTCCTGGGGGTGGTGGCGGTGGGTGTTGTGGCCCTCTTGGGTCTCCAAGCTGCATGATTAGTAGCTCCATGGCATCTGTTGGACTTCAGATGTGGCTCTGGGCCGGGCTCCCTTTATACTGCAGGTTTTCGTCCTACTTAAGACCAGAAAAATGCAGGTCTTAAGTCCCTGCTGCTAACGCGCCTTATCGCCTGTTTTTGGACCGCATCGCCGATCTGGCTGGTGGTTGAGAATATCGCGGAGTGGTATTATTGTGAGTTTTTGCACGGGAACGCCTACTCTGCATATGATTAGCGTTAGTTGTCGCTGTCAGCCTTGGCGATGTTTTTAGCGGCAGCTATCACAGGTAAACCGGCGATGCCGGCTGTTTGCGCAGGCTTGTGAATAGGGCGATAGGTCTATTGCCACTTTCGTGGCGGTAAAGTGCCGCTAAATCGGCGACGTGTCCTTGTGAATATGCCCCTCTCTTTCTATGGAAACTCTAGAAAACTCTGAGTTAACTATAAGCAGATAGCAGCAGTTGCCACTGTGTAATATATATATATATATTCACTTTAAAAACCAAAGGTTAAATTGACCTGATAGTTAAGTCTTGTATTAATAGTTATACTTTACTGACCTAAGTATAACTTTCACCTTCATCATGCGCTGCTTATGATTTGCAGATATATATTGCTATAAGTTCCGGGAAAATTCTGAGACAATATATATTGGTGTAAAAAGTAGAATGTATGTGTGCCTCACTTACAGATGGTTCCAAGTGGCAGTATAACTGTAAGCAATGTTAAATGGTTCTGCTCATTTCATGAATATGTTTTATGGAACCTTTTCAAACAACAGAGTGTTGTCCATTGGGCCTGGCTGTCTATGGCTCACCACTGGCTAATGTTGTATCTGAAGCAATTCACTTAAAATTCAGTGCCTGTTGAGGTATTTAACAGGCATATATTGTTAAGGTAAATAAGGATCAACCACTTTTTTGAATGGCATTCAATGTTTACTAAGTTGCTGATTGCATTACTGTCTACAGAGACATTACATTTCTTATGCACCTGAATACAACTACAAACACATCACAATATCTACTAAGATTGGATGATTTAACAGATAGGCTTAAAGTCCTGCCTGTTGTGAAAAGGTACGCCCATTAGCACCACAGAGGTGATAGAAAACTGGATCTAGGTGTGGCTTGCTTAATACCTTTCACTTTGAAAAGCATATAACAAACTGTCACATTCATTGGAGGATGTCATCAGTGATGTTATCAATGACATCATTTGGGGTGTCATTAGTGATGTCATTTAAAATGTCGAGTGTTATGAGTCATGTAATATGTAATGACAACAGCAGTGCGTGGGAGGGGTGCAAGTTACAGTTAGCTCAATAAACTATAGCTTGTTAATTGCAGTGTTTTTGGTCCTTAACATCAGGTTTGTGTTATTTCAGTACCTTACTATAACACCAATTTAACCTTTGTATTTTAGTAAATGTTTAGTTTTTTTAAATGTAAGCAAAGATCTTATTACCATACCTACCTATAAACTTACTTTAACCTTCGAATTTTCAGTGAATTCTGAGTTTTTTTAATGCAAGTTAAAATCCTATTATGATACCTAACTAGAATGTCATTTTGACCTTTGTTGTTTCAGTAAATTTATGTTTTTGTAATCCTATTCAGCCAACTCCTCCAATGAGTATGGCTTACGATCGTGTGCAGAAGGGTTTGGCAATGGGTGCTGACTTCTAGCCAGACTCAACGTCTGCAGACAGTCAACCCCTCTGTGTTTATTTTTTGTTTACTAACATGTTGATAATTAAAGTTGGAAAATAAAATGAAGGTTGTGGAATGAGTGAAAAGGAGGAACAGTTAATTGAAAAGTAACAAAAGAGAAGAAAAGACAACAAAGTAAAACAAAAAGACAATTCTGCACTTACATGATGCTTTTCAAGGATACGTCACCTGGTGAGTTGCAGCAAAGTACTATATAGTGAATGTGGTATTATATTGTACTATTTTGACAGGACACAATAAAGTGCCACAAGTGTTTTCATGGTATTGTACTGGTTCAATGTAGATAGGTACAGCAAGGTAGGTATATAGAGATTTGTCTACTTGAAAAGTTGAGATGAAGTACGGATACAGAGCAGACTGCCACAGGATTTAAGGTGGGTAACCACACATTCCACAAAGTAGGCATGGTTTTGAACAGGGTGTTAGGCAGCTCCAGAGTGTTCCATCTAAAGACATTTTTACTTTCTTCTCTTGTGTAGTGACAAAGAAATTGGAGTTGAAAGTGCATGGAGCCCCTTGGAAACAAGCTTTAGAAACTATTCAAAAAGTAGACTGCAAATAGGCCCACCGAAGGGGTGATATTTGCCTTTAGAAACTGTGCAGAAAACTCACATTGCACTATAGTCCTTCACTGAATATGACTGTGGTAGGCAGGCTGAACATTAGAATATGTAGAAACTGCACACCAACCCTGAGAAAACTATGTGAAATAGTCCTTAAGTAACTCTGGAATACATGGGGAATGAATATTGAAAGACGGTTAGAATACTATTGAAAATTATTGAATGTTCAATCAACTTTAGAGCTTTAACTTTTTCTATTGTGCATGCTGCCTGAGAAAGGAACATCCAAAGTGAAACTAAAGTAAGCTACCCCCTCCTTTTTACAACATGCCTTTGGAAAGTTATAATGAACCAGAGCAGACCAGCATAGAGTTTAAGTGGGAAAGTGCACATTCTTAAAATTAAGTATACTTGGAGTTGGGAGCTAGGCGGGTTCAAAATTTAACATCTGGAAGCATATTTTCTTTTCCTCTTCTACATCCTGACGAAGAAATTAAAGCTGTACGCATGTCCCACTTGGAAATGCAGTTCAGAAAGGGTGTGAAAAGTGGGGTGCTCCTTGGCCTGCAGAAGTGGCGAGATTTGGTTTTATAAAGTGAGAACTCACTTTGCACTTTACTCATCCACTGATCATGAGTGTGGTATACAAGTGCTGCATATGAAAACAGCACTTTAAACTATGTGGAATAATAGGTACAAAAGGTAAGCTCAATCTAGGCCCTTCCGAAGAGGTTAGACTTTCATTTAAATATTGCACAAAAAACATAGGGCCTTATTTCTAGTTTGGCGGTGATCCGACCGCCAGACTTGAGGTGGCGGTCCACTGTCTGCCGCATTACAACTTTGAAAGTCGTTGCGGTGGAGGACCACTGGCTGCGCCAGGGAACAGTCATTCTCTGGCGGTGGCGCAGCTGTGCTACAAAGTAAGATGCTCAGTGTGACTGGTGCAGTCCCTCTGAGCATATTACAAGTTCCGCCCCGGCCAGACATTTCATGGCGGGGGCCACCATGAAAAGGCTGGCGGTGGAGGAACAAAGGGCCCCCATGGCCCCCTGCCATGGGGATCCACTCAGGGGGGCACAACACGTGCCCCCCTGTCCGTATTCCCCAAAAGTTACAGCACGGCATGGAGGTCACCATCCATCCCGTGCTGGAACTATTTTTGCTGTTCCCATTGCGGTGCCTGTTTTCCACGGAAAAGGCGAAGGACCATCCGCTATACACAAGTTTAACTCATAATACGGCGGGCCATCAACTGCGCCAAACACATAATCAGCCCCACTGGGGGAAACTGAAATAACTCCCCCCTTCCTACAAGATCCTATTCAAAGGTTATAATGAAACAGAGCAGAGTAGAACAGGGTTTAAGGTAGAAACGTCAGCATTCTATAAAGTAAGTATGCTTTGTAACTGGATGTGAGGCAGCTTCAAAATTTTCCAGCTGCAGATATGTTTACTTGTCTCTGCGATAACCTGACAAAGAAATGTAACCAATGATGTACGTGGAACCCCTGGGAAACATAGATCAGCCACTGTTCAAAGAGCAGGCTGAATATACAAAGATGTAAGCTGTGAGGGTCGCCTTTAGAAACTGCACAGAAAACTCACTTTACGCTATCGTAAACTTTTGAATATGAGCATTGGGCATTTGGACATTTGAAGATGTAGAAAAAAACACTATGGACCTTAGAAAATTATGTGGAATAGTCTGTAATTAGCTCCTGAAAACATGCTGTAGGAAAGTGCCCTTTTTGACAGGGTCACCCCCCTTTTTGCCCTAGTACTGATGCTTTTTGACTGAAAGTGCACTGGGTCCCTGCTAATCAGGCCCCCAGTGCCAGTGCTCTTCCCCTTAAAACAAGGTAAATGTCTATTTGTAACCCAATTGGCAAAGACTTTAGCACCCCTGTAAGTACCTAGTAAATGGTGCCCCTGGTACCCAAGGCCTGGGTGTTAAAGAGTGTCCCTATGTGCTGCTGCATGTATTATGCCAACCAAAGGGACCCACACAAAAACTGCATGCAGACTGCCATTGCAGGATCCGTGAAATGGTGCAAACCATTTCGAAAACCTGTCAAGGCACACTCCCTGTGTGCCATGCCAAGTTACACTGCATATATGTAAGTCACCCCACAGCAGGCCATAGAGTCCTAAGGCAGGGTTCAACATATTATAAGTGAGTGCACAACTGCATGAGCAGATAGGCCACTGTGATGTCTAGTCCCATTACTAGATATTGCAAGTGATCAGTCAGCCATTTTAAGGACATGTACTGGGCTCTGGTCAGTACGAATTACCCAGCTACTTGATGGCTGCACTGAAACAAATACCTTGTCTTAATAAATCTGCATTGATGCCAGAACTAGATTTATTATGACATAGACCCAGAGGGCACCTTAGAGGTGCCACCTGAAACCCTACAAGTATCCCAGTGTGCTGACTGACTGGTATCACCCAGCCTGCCACCACAGACATGTTTCTGACCCACTGTAGGTCAGAGCTCATGCTCTCAGAGGTCAGAAGCAATGTCTGCTCTGTCGCAAGGTGATCACACCTTTCCCCAGCAGGTTGGCTAATGAATTAGTATGTCAAGCCCAAAGACTTCAAAGCCTCTGCCGGCCTTGATATGCAACAACAGTTTCACCCAGACCTCGGGAATGCCACACGTTGCCCTGGGGCCCATTTGGCACCAGAGCAGGAGGAAAATTAATTAGGCAGAAGGTGTGTAACACTTTCAGACTAGGCACACCCCTTTGTTGGACCACCTGAAGTGGACAGTCAAGAAAGGGGTTCACCATTTTGAATTTGGTAAAATTAGGAACTCTGGGTCAGGATTATGCCACAGAAGTGGCAATGAGGGGGTGCAGTCACCCCAGGGGTAAGCAGCCCATTGGCTACTACCCTTCACTCCCCATATTGCCCCTAAATTCAGTATCTAGGGATCCCCCTGACACCAGGAACTCAAATTCGTCTACTGGGAACCGAAGGAAGAGAACAGAGAACCTGCACTGCGATTGGCACCAAACCCTTTCTGGCTGCTTGCACCGTGACAATCACAAAGACCGACTTGTACAGAAGCTAAACAGCCCCCAAACCTTTGGAGGACTGTTCCCACCTTCAACAACAAAGCAGCATCTCCCTTGCGGTGGATGAGCCATCCCCCTGCATCTGCAGGCACTGACCACATTGACAAGGTACTTTGTCTTACTGGCCATTGGGCCCACCGAGAGAGCAACTTGCCAGCTAAAGGTTGTTGTGAGTCCATGAGGTCAGCCTGTCACTCTCACCAAGTCACAAGACACTGACCCCTCCTGGTGCCTCTCAGCAGCAATGGGCTGGGTTCCGGAGCCCCTGCAATTACCAGGCTTCTTGCGCATCCAGTCCTGACACAACCATCGCCAATATCAACCTGCCGTACAGGGACTTCAGGATCCCAAGGCCTTAATCAAGAGTGGCCATGCTGCCCTGTTTTCTCTCCCTCTCCAGGTCACCAAAGCCAAGTGAGAGCCTGTAACTACAGCGACCCACTGGACAAAGCACCTCTGCACCTGAGTCCCTCAGCCTGGGATCACGTACACCAGCTGAGACCTTGTGCTCCAGAGACTCTCAAGAGCTGAGCCCCCCTTTGGGTTCCTCCGGACTTGTCCCCAAGTCCCCACTTGCAGCCTTTCTTTTACAGGTATTTCTTCCATAGACTTTAACATGTGACACTCAAGGCTACCAACACAACCAGCACCTGTGCACCTGGACTCACCAAGGCAGGTAATTTGAACTTCTGGTGGTTTCTTGGACCTTGGCCCCAAAGCACCTTGGGACTCATTTAAAATATTTTGCCGTAAGACAGCGCTGCAAGCCTTCCTGCTGCGCTGTCCTACGGCAAAAGAAAAGGGCAGGAATGTGTGGTATATATCAGATATGGCACATTCCTGTCCTCTTTCCCTGCAATGGGCTTAATTGGCTGCCATGCACCAACGCAGGTACCCCTGCACCATGGTGCAAGGGTGTCTGTGTTGTAGGGATGATTGTTTTTGTGCAGGAGGGGGCACATTCCTGCACAAAAACAATCAAAGAGGTGATTTCCTCTTTCTAACCACTTAACCGCGGCGGCAATTCCGCCGCGGTGAGGCGGTTTAGCGCAGTGGGCGGGGCAGCGTCAGCCAACGGACGTGCGTAGCACTACGAAGGTAGTGCGCGAGACGGCCGTTGGCCGACGCCAGCAGCGAAGGGGCTATGTATGCTGCAGGATGCAGCACACATAGAAAGTGGAAAAACAAGGATAAATAATGTTATTTCTCCTCGTTGCATCTCCCTTACTCCACCCCTGGGGAGGCGTAGGCTTTTGACGCATTCCCATGTTCTCAGATTGTTGTAAATCTGGGAATGTGTCAAATGCCATGGGTGTTACATTGGAACACCCACTGTAATGCCCATGACACACCTCCCCATCGTAGTGTGAGGCAACGTAGCAACTTTTGCTGCGATGCCTCACTCCATATCTGCAAGGGCATGAAAAGCCATGCAGGGTGGCTTTACGTGGCCTTGTAGATATGGTTAAGCCCTGTGCGCCACCGGAATGTCACAAAAAGTGATGTTCCGGTGGTGCACAGGGTTTGTAAATAAGCCCCCTTAAGTTCTAGAAGGACCCTCCAAAAACGTTTGTAAGTATATCTATGCAGTGTATTTTTCTACCATAGGATAACATTATCTCGTTCGAGGCTCATACCTCAAAACCGTTGTTTTGACTGTATTTTTTTATTTCTACAAAAATCTATAACTCCAAAAGTACTCACCAGATTCTGATGATCTTAGTGTCTAAAATTATATACCAATCTGTGTTATTTTTCTAAACTGGTCTCAATTTTTTTCTTGAATGTGTATCCCATTTATCGACTCTCTGAGTGCAACAAATGCTTAACACTACCCTCTGTTAAGCCTAAACTGCCCAACCACACTGCCATAAATAGAGCACTTGGATTATTAATTTAAGCCCTGCAAACCAATAAGGGTCATCTGTTCTTTTTGCATGTTGTTCCTTTACATTAGCACTAGCACATATAAAGCCAGCTTCCTACACATACAAAATGAAATTGGAAATAAGGCCACAAAACTACTGAGATTAATTTAATGTGTAATCAGTTCTAGAGCTTTACCTTCTTGTGGTCTGTGTTTGATTTCTGAATTAGGTGAGAAATAAGAATTCAAACACTCACCCCTGTGTCCTAACATAGTCCTATGAAAACTCAATCAAAGAGAGCAGACTAGCACACTGTTTAAGATGGGAAATTGGACATTCTACAAAGTGAGTATGGTTTGGACTTGGGTGTCAGACAACTCCAAAATATCCCATCTAGAAACATCTTTACTTTTATCTCTACATCCTGATAAAACAATTTGATTTAAACATACATAGAATTCCTTAGAAAAATCCTTCACTTGTAGTCCACTGCTAGGCATAATGAAGTAGTGAGATTCAGCTGTACAATATGGAGTGAAAACTTACTTTGCACTTTTGCTCGTCCACTTAGCATAAGTAAGGTACATGACTACTATATTTGAAGAAGTAAAACAGCAGTTTGACACTGGTTAAAATGTGTGGAATGCTGTGTTAGTTACTTGTGAAAACATGCAAAATATAGTATGAAACTAAGTCAAAAATTCATCTAATGTGTTTATAGATCTAAAGCTTTAACTTCTTGTGGTCTGCCTGATGACTGAGTAGGTGACAAGGAGAATCCAAATTAAAACTGAAGTTGCTCACCACTGCTTCCTAACAGCTATCTAAAAACTCATAACCAAACAGATCAGATCAGCACAGGGTTTATGGTGGAAAAGTATAAATTCTACAAAATTAGCATAATCTGGGTGTAGGCAGCTCCAAATGTTTCCAATTTGAGACAACCTATTTCCCTGTATTATATCATGGAAAGGAAATTAGACCTCAACTCATATGGAACTCCTTGGAAACAGCCTTCACCAAGAGTTTGAAAAGAGGTTTGATTTTCAACCTAACGAGGTAGCAGGATTCGGCTTTACAAAGTGGAGTGCAAACTTACTACACACCTTGCTCATCCTTTCAATATGACAAGGAGATACAAGTACCGTGTCTGAAGAAGTAGAAACAACAGTGTTATGATGTACCAGACGTAGACGAGGAGTATCTTTGTAGTTTCTTTATTAGTCTTAGTTGCAGGATGGCATCCATGTAGAGCAGCCCCACCAGGAGCAGCCTGCCTGCTGCTCAGCCCATCTTCAATTGTCACACCTCAACACACAGGCACCCAAACATTCCAAATCATCTCCATCACACCAACATTCCACTCAGAACACTCACACTGGCTGAGCAGCTAGGAACCAGGTAACATAGGAGAAACATTAATACATAGGCAGGATATAACACATCCTCCCCCTAGTAAACGGAAACTAAAATAAACAATACTAAGTGGGAATAACTATACACAAAATGTACACAAGAAGAAAATAGTCCAGAACCCAGGGATGCAAGGTAAAATACAACATCTCGAGAGGGACTGAACAAATAAGAAAACAAAGAGGATGAATAAATAGATACACAAGAAATATCACCCATCCTCCCCCATTATAAAAAAATATTAAAATGTAGAAATAATGTTTGCATAACGTGACAAGAAACTAGACAGCTGACTAAAAGTGTAGACACAGGAGAACTGTACCCCATCCAGGGATTCCTCATCTAAGGAATTGAAATGTAAGCTGTGAAAATGGGACTAAAACCTATCTTGACACCCCTCATGTAAGGGTCAAACACTTGCAGAAATGGGACTGTAACCCATAAAGACATCCCCCATGTAAGGGTTTTCAATGTAAGCCGTGTAAATGGGACTGACTCCCATTAAGCCACCCCTCATGTAAGGGTCAGATAAAAATCTAAATGGGACTATAACCCATATTGACATCCCTCATGAAAGAGATTGTCATGTACAGTGTGTAAAAATGGGACTAAAACCCATTCCCGTCCCTCAAGTACGGGAGTGTAACGTGTAGTGGAAATACAGGCCAATTCCACCTATATGACATCCCTCCAGGAAAGGTGCATAACTACAAACATAAAGATGGGTGAACACCACCCAATAAAACATTAAGACCACCCTCATGTAAAGGTGTGTATTGACCAACCCCCAAAAAAATGGGTGACCACCCACTAAGACAATAGGACCACTCGTTTAGGGTTACCTATAATATGTAAGAAAATGGGCAAACAATACCCATGAGACAATCCTATGAGGGATATGTGACGTGTTATGCAGCCATGTAGTGCCATAAAAGATATATAATGTAAGAGTAACAACCTCACAGGCAATATGAACATGGAGTCGTATACATGTTACCAACACACCCCCAAACAAATATGAAGAGTAGCCATCATGTGTAGCATGTGTAATATAAGGCTTAGTCAACACCACATTGTGTACAGATTTTGCACCCGAAGGGACTAAAACCAATGACTATTAAATAATTTGACAACGTTGAGAATGATAAAGACTGCGCAGGATACCAAAAAAAAAAAAATTACAGAACATGGCAAGATAATAACACCAAGACCAAAAAGAAACCCTTCGCCGGTGAGCGACCTCTCACCCGTATAATGCCACACTGACCAATATTTCAACTAACGTTTCTTTGTTTAAGTCTTTCTCCCACGTATAAACAATGCAAAGGTTGTCAGAAGGAATTTCCAGCAGAACTGTTGAATAATTGAATTATGCAGAAACGCTTGTTGAAGACTTGTCATCAAACTTAGCATATAGTATAGTCAAGAATGTGTCCAATAAAAACACTTCAGTACTTGAATAGTGATACCAAAGTCACCTGGCAGCTCGCATTGTAATTGTAAAGTACGCTATCAATTGACTGACTATTGTAAAAAAAAAAATAGATTGTTCACTAGTCCCTCCGATGAAACATGTCCAAAAAGCCTTTAAAAATGACGAATGTCTGTATACCAGACACAGCTACCTTACCCCCAAGAAACTGAAGCGTTCGGCGTAGTTGCTCCGTGCTGTCTGCATATGTCGCAGAGGAGCGACACCAAACACTGAACAGCACCTCCATACATCCAAGTACTCCACTCACAGCCAAAACAACCCACTGAAACGCGTAGCGACTATCACAGCTTCAATCGTATTGTCGAGACCTGCGCGCTGCCCCCGTAAAACATGGCGGCACGCAGTACAACATAATGCCGTGTGGCTCCGATGCGTGCGTGCACCAAACTGTGCTGAGCAGCATGTAGCCTTGAGCGCAAACTGCATATCGTAGCCGTAGCGGGTGAGAGGATCAGGTGAGCCTTGTGCTTGTCGCACGCCGCGGTAACAGTGCAAGTTAGGTTTGAAAGCACCTGCGTATGGTAAACCATGCCAAAGTACTTACATGTGGCACACCACAATATTCACCAACTTTCTCGACAAAGATGCGGTTAAGAATTGGTCTTAGCAAGTTATGCCCCCATACAAACAGTTCACTTTGCTTGATGCACCCTGATCAGTAAAACAAAGACATTCTCCCAAATCAAATCGGTTGCCTGTTCTTGTGCCAGTTACTTTGTAAGAAGACTTGACTATAACGATCCATGAGTGCAGGCATAGAGCTGAACATAGAAGCAGGCAGTCCTCTTCCTGTCAGAATGAGACGGCTCCTTAAATAAAGCACAATGTGGCTGGTCTCAGGCAGCACAATGAATTTTGAACCCAGACACAATCGCGTCACAACGATGAAATCAGATGAATGCCCAGTCATGGGCTGACCAATGTAGAGGTCAGTGGTGGGGCTGAAAGGCTGCCGGGCAAATAGTCTGATTCTTTGATCTGAGTTACATTGATATCCCTTCAAATTTTTGATTTCTGTGGATAGATCTGTAATACGCAGGCACAGAGTCTTTTCACTTCATTCAATATCTTCAGACTTCCAATGTGCTATAAAATGTCAATACAGTAGTTTCTGTTAGTCCCTTCAGCTTTAAAATCTTCTTTAACATGTCATCTTCATCTTCAGTGAGACCAATTGCCAAGCATGGGTCTGTCTCCAGATCATCTTCAAAATTATGTTCTGATGTACCAGACATAGACGAGGAGTATCTTTGTAGTTTCTTTATTTGTCTTAATTGCAGGATGGCATCCATGTAAAGCAGCCCCACCAGGAGCAGCCTGCCTGCTGCTCAGCCCATCTTCAACTGTCACACCTCAACACACAGGCACCCAAACATTCCAATCATCTCCATCACACCAACATTCCACTCAGAACACTCACACTGGCTGAGCAGCCAGGAACCAGGTAACATAGAAGAAACATTAATACATAGGCAGGATATAACAAACAGTTTAACACTAGGAAAATTATTTGAAATACTCAAAAAGCAACCTGTGAAAACATGCAAAATAAAGTATGAAAATAGGTCTGAAACTACTGAAAATCATTTATTGTTTAGTCAGCTCTAGAGCTTTAATTTCTTGTGTTTTGCATGATGCATGGAGTAAGAAGACAAACTGACATCTGTCTGAATACTGATATTCAAACAGTGCACACCAATATAGAGTTTAAGGTGGGAAACTACACATTTTACAAAGTTCAACATGCTTAGGAGTTTGGTTTCAGGCACATCTAAAATATTACATCTAGAGTTATCTTCATTTTTTGCTCTTCCATCCTGTGCATGATATTGGAGCTCAACCTATGTGGAACCCTTTGGAAACACCTTACAAAAAGATTTCGAAAAGAGGACATTGCTAGGCATACTGAAGTTATGAGGTTCCCTTTTAGAAAGTAGAGTGAAAACATACTTTGCATCTTTCTTCTCCACAAATTATGAATAAGGAACACATGTACTATATTTAAAGTAGTAGAACTAGGAGTTTAACATCAGGAAAAGTATGTGAAAACATGCAAAATAGAAAATACAGAAATCATTTAATGTGTAGTCCCTCCAGAGTTGTAACTGCTTGTGGTGTGCATGATGACTGTATTAGGTGACAAAGTAAAATCCACACTCAAACTAAAGTATATTGCCACTTTCCTACCACATTTCTCCAAAAACAAATCATTAGATTGAGGTCACCACTGTATGTTTTAAGGACAGAAAATGGGCACACTTCAAAGTCAAAACAGTTTGGAGTTGAGGGCAAGAGGTAACTAGAAGCAAACCTATGCAACCAACGTCCTGATGCATATGATGAACAGTTGTGTGTAATGAATACCTATGGGGCATTGGCATGTGCAGGGTGTTGGACTGTCATGTGGGTAGGGTGTGTGGAGTTACCAGAGGTCCGTCCTGTGGCCAAGTCTCGATGCACATGGCTGAAGGCTGTGCAACATGGTATGATGGTTGCCTGCAGGGGGTTGTGAACAGGGTCAACCATCTGCTACACATAGCTAAAGACCATGAACTTGGGAATTGTGTGATTTCTGAGGTCATTGGGAGGAACTTGGGCACTAGGTGTGCTAACAGAAGAAGCCCTGTAGCCAATTTGCTGCTTATATGCACAAAGGCTGTGTACATCAGGGCAATCATTGGTTGCAGTGGGTTGGACCAGAATCTATGTACTAAATTACACTGTACTTTGGGTAAGGATAAAAACCACATCGAATTGAGAGTTACCAACCTGCAGGTGTTTGTCCAGAAGTTTGTGGATGCTCTGGTGGATGTGAGTGTTTATTGTGTGGGGTTGCCTGTTCCCAAGCCCATGACTGCAGAAAACTGTGGCTGTCATTAAGAAGGAGGTGTGGTGGGAGTGTCATTATTGTTTAAGTTACATTGGGTAACAGGAAGGGAACTACCACAGGACAGATTTGGTGAATTTGCTTTTTGCATGAACCACAGGAGTACCATGGTATCAGCAAAGTTCACAAAAATAAATTTTAACCTGGATCATTTTTGAGGGAATAATTATGTTTTAATATAAGGAGACTATGTTATAAGAATAAATCAATAATATGCATGTGTTTCCTACTTTGAAATGTGAAGTGCAGGACTGTTAGCTATTAGTTCATCCATGTAATACAAAACTAAATTTCTTTTTATATTTTTTAATACATGACTTAAAAATAATTTATAAAAGATTCTCTTCAAATATGTAGTTATAGTGTTATACTGAATATATTTATTTAAAATTCTAGTCATTTTCAGTTGCCGTTTCAGGGAAATAGACTGTGCTATGGCATCCGTAGTAATCTTTTTACAGTAGATAGGACTTTTGTATTTCTGGAACACTGAACAGAGGTTACAGTAAGTCCATCCAATTGTTGATGTTTCCACTATATTTTTGTTACAAAAAGCTTTACTCTGATCGGGTGCTGAGCTGTAAGCCTTAGAATAGATATATACCTTACAGAACTCTTTTAAGCTGAGTTTATCTCTGACAGGTTTCAAAGTGTGTGAGCTGAATTCTCGTTTTAGTTCTGATCCTCATAGCTGATATTATAATTTCTTTGTGCTGTAGATTGATTTATTAACCTTATTTCTATATACAGTTTTTTCAAGTAATGGAAGGTATACTACCAGTGGCATTTGGTATGTGTGCTGGAAAGAGATTATTAATCAATTGTTCTAAAATGTATTTTTTATTAAATACATGTTGAGAGTGTGCTTTGTAATACTCAGGATAGTATGGTAACTATATATAACTGACAGTGCATTTCACTGTTTCTGGGTGTATGCATGTTTTAAAAATATAGAACTTAATGGACCAAATATTTTAATTATGTACTGTATTTTTTAAAGACCCATTTACAAGTAGGAAAATATGTAAAATGAGATGGTCATTTAAAAATGTGATGATTTTGAAGACTAGAGGTCTGCTATATTTTACTAGTTGTCTAAATAAAAAAAACTGAGTGCACTTTATATTTTCACATATGTTGTAGAAGTACTATTCTTCTTACAGTAGTGTGGCAGTGATTATGATTGCTGTTTGAATATGGCAGTTGCTCCACTTTATGTGTAATAATGTTATTTAACAAAGAGCAGCAAGGCTAAAGAATTGAAATGTATAGAGAATTGCTAGTATTGTTGTCTGAGTATAAAAGGCAAGTATTAGTAATATTGTGCTCAGTATTGGTGCAGAAAAGCAAAGGAAAAACATGGTTTGGTTATTTTAAAGTAGATTGCATGATTTATTTACTTACATGAAAGGTGCTAACTATTTTATAGTGCCAAAACACTGCAAAAAAATATTAAAGGAATGCAGTGATTAAAGGACATCCTTTGACAGTATACAGTGGTTACTTACAGTATAACTTATCATATGGGATGTTTCTCATTTTAGTGTGTCTCACACAATTAGGAAGTGACATATCATAAAAGTCCAACAACTATAGTGAAGTAAAAGGTGGCCAGAGTAGGTTCACATTTTTTGGGTTTCTTTTATTCTTAGCCTTACAACCACCCATTCTCTTCTTTACTCAACATATGATTTCTTTCTCCTCTATTTTCGTCTTCTATTCTTTCCATTTCTTTGTCAAATCATTTTCCTTACATTCTACTACTGTATCTGTCCTTGTTGTTCAGTTAAGCTTTTGTGAGCTCTCTTCACCTCACTTATTTCTTTGTCCCTTTCTTCAAAATGTAAGTTTGTGGAAGGTGTTACTGAGTACAGATGAATAATAAAAATTGAAAAACGTGGGTTGATTAGTGAAAATGCAATGTTTATGTGACATTGCCATGCAAAGCCTTGAACAACTGCTACTATACAGGATTGAAATCCTAGGCATTACAGTAAAATTATTAAGCATAGCTTCTCTTTAAATAGCATAGAGTGATGGTGTATGTCATTTATTTGACCAAGTATTAAGAAATTGGTGGTCCGTAGTGATGAACAAAAAGGATGATCCATTAGTGTAAATTAGGTGCATATATGACAGTGTGTCAGATCAATGACGCCATGTTGTTTTATAGTGACAAGAGATTAAAGAGTTTCCTGTGGCACTGTATATTGTTTACTAACAGTATAACTTATAATATGGAATATGTGTGCCTATGTTTGAGTCTAGCACAGTTAAGAAGTGACATATTATAAAGGCCCTAAGATTATACTGATGAAAAAAGTATCCAATATTGGTCCACATTTTTGCTATGTCCTCCATTTTGTGTCTTACACCCTCCCATTCTATTCTATACTCAATATATGAATTTCTGCCCCCTCTGTTTTTCCTTTCTTTTCTTTTCCATTTCTGTGTGAAATCACTTCCCCATTCATTGTAAAAGTGCATCTATCCTTGTAGCTGGTTTTTATGTTGTGGACGAGGGTCTCTTGCCCACTATGCCACAGGGACCAAGTTAAACCTGGCTGATGAGGCCCAATCAGGTTGAAACTGGTATTGGGTTGCTTGTGTTACGGTTCAGAAAAGAGCTGGATTTGCAGTTCTGGCTGGACTGGTATCTATTGGTATAGGACTAAGACTGATTTGCATATGGCTGAGTCTAATCTGAGTTGGCATGGTGGGCAAAAGAATGATGGGTTGGAATGCTACCCGAGCGATTGCCAGTGGTCAGACTTATTATTACAAGCGCTCCTTCCATCACCTGTGTTTGAGGTAAAAGAAGTCAAGTACTTATCAAAACAATTAGGAAAAAAACATGTCAGAAATAAAGGTGTTCTGAGAACCAGCTAGTATCAAAACCAAGAATGGTTCCAGGTAGATTAGGAAAATAGAAGAATGATTCCAAACATAGATATTAGGATGTTTATTTAAGAAGCAAGAAATTTAAAGAGCTTCATGAAAAGTTCTTTCACAATAGGATAGTAAACAACATTCTGAAATCAATGCAGCAGGTAAAGAGGACAGTTGCTAGATATAGGCAGAAACAGTTTGGAGAAACCCTTTTAGAGGAGTCATTTGCTCTAGAAAGGAAATTGTTCATTCTTATTCTCAATAGAATGAAATTGTTAGATAGGTTAGCATGTTTATCAAAAAAGAAGTGGTGACCAAAGGAAAATAAATATAAGCCAAACTTTTGTACTATGTTTGAAGGAGTCTAGAAAAATTGCTCTAGTACATAAACTTATTTTATGACGAGCTATTTTCAGCAGCATAGTTTAGCTTTTGCTGGGAAAAGAGATGCACATGGTTTGAAAGAAGGTACACCAGGGCCAAAGAAGTTAATGTCACAAATTAAAGACAATATATTTTGACATCAAGTGTTGGAATGACTTTCTTCAGCTCCTGTGTAAGAGTGACAGTGCAGTACAATCTGTAACATAAGGAAATAAACTCAGATTTTTCCTAAATAATTATAACAGAGGAACTGTAAAGAAGAAACTAAGACTTCAACAAAGTCGTGATCTATGCAGAGTTAGGTTAGGAAACTTTCAAATTTGCAAGGACAAATATTTGGGGAGCCATATCAAAACAGGCATTTGATAGTACTTTCCATGGTTTTATGATGCTCTCAGGGACATATTTATGTGTGGGGTTGTGTCGCACTTGCACCATGCAACGTGGTGCATGCATGACAAAAGCTTGCATGGCCCTGAGTGGCTTCATAAATCCAGAGTAATGTAAACCAGTGCAAATCACTGTGTTGGGAAGGCGTTCCATGGGGGTTGCGTGCGTGTTCCAATGCAACTCCCATGGATTTTAACGCATTCCCATATTTACCAAACATGGTAGACCTGGGAATATGTCAAAATGCTATGCCCTCCAGGGGAGGCATAACGAGGAGAAATATCATAATTTCTTCTGAGTTACTTCCTCTTTCTATGTGTGCTGCATTCATTCTGCAGCACACATAGATAGAGAAATATGCCTCAGGGGATTATTTTTGTGCAGAAAGGTGCCCCTTCCTGCACAAAAACTATCCTCCTTACAACGCAGGCATCCTTGCACCCTTGTGCAAAAGTGCCTGCATTGGCACTAGGCAGTCAAAATTGCACCAGTGTAGGGACAAAGGCAGGAATGCACCATATTCTTTTAAATATGGTCCTTTCCTGCCCCTTTCCTGTCACGTAGCGCAGCAAGATGCCTTGCTGCTCTACACTGCATGACTTTGCCATAAATATGGCCCTCAGTTCATAATATTAAGATGTGCAATTGAGTTAGAAAGTTGTACTTCGTGAAAAGTCCAGCTCTTCATCTATAAGCAATTAATAGTGCACTGCTACTTTCGAATTACTGATGTAAGAAGAATTTCAGAAGCAATCCAAATGACATATTTTGGTCTACAAAGAGCGAGTGAAGAAATAAAAATAGTAGTAGAGGTTACCACTGACAGAATCACTAGAGAGGATGTATCAAATTGTTTTATGTATAGGAATTGCTAAATTTACAGCAACATCGGTAGAAACTCCAAACAATGTATGTGTTTTTGCCACTGTACAAACTACAAGGCACAGAGAAAAAGGTAAACATTAATACATAAACTGAAGACAGAAATCTGGTACAGTTGTTTAATCTTGCTTTATACTTAATAGCTGAGGAAAAGTTTGACATATCTGTCAATCAAGTTTCTTGCAAATACTGCATTAGTAAACACAGTGATAAAATACCTGCAAGAGGCATTGATAATAACTTAGACATCTCCCCAATTCTTGCTGAGCCACAGCAACTTAATGCCTATGGGAGTATTGTCATCCAAACAGTGTACCCTTGTCAATCTATAGTTTGTCTGCAGACAAGAACTGCAAAGTTACTGCAAACATAATTATTGAGATGCTTGAAAGAGAAGTAGTATACTTTCCATTAGACTTGAAGATGGATTTTAAAACTCTTGGTGAAGACTGAGAATTTGAAGAATCACTAGTGGTTTTATTGAATGGTGTGCCAACAAAAGATAGCAAAATTTGTCAAAAACATGTTAGCTTAGGTAAGGCGAAGATGGTTCTACTACACTTGACAGCAAAAACAAGTATTAGAAAGGTGTAGATATAAAACCAACATTTGTCTTCACTTGGCAGACGGCCTTCAAAGTCTAGAGAGAGTTGTCAGTTTCAGACACTAGATTGTGCTGAAGCAGAAGGCATCTATGAACACTACAGTATTCACCCACTACACACTAGATGTGTCATAGGTGATGCTTTGGCGTTGTATCAAATGAGTCAGGGAAATGGGTAGCTAATTAGTTTGTGGAAAAATAGAAGCCTGCATTTTTCCACTTACCATTGTTATGGTGGAGGTCAAAATGATGATCATTGAGTACAGTTCCCTGCTTCTGAGTATAGGTCCACTAGATTATATTCTTAAGATCTTTGATTTAGACAGAACATTGCATATCTTTTTCATTTTCTGTTTGAAAGTGAACTGGCTGTTGTGTGCTATGTTGTAGCGCTTATTCTCAAAAGAGGAGCAATATTCCTTATTAAAGTGACAGGGAATTTCTTAAAACAGTTTATGATAAAGATGAAATTGCCGAGTGCAACCTCAAGAATCTCACTGCATGTCAACCTGTTTCAAATAAGTGCTGGTTCTGTTGGCATGCTGAGGTAAAGTGTATGTTGTGTAATTTAGCTGCTGTTAACTGGTTTGGAACTCTCAGCTGTGCAGCATATGCTTGAAATGATCTCTACAAGTTTCTCAGGCAAGCTAACACAATTATTGCTGGTAACAAGTTTGAGACTCCTGGAGAATTCTGTTCCATGGATCCAGCAAATGTCTGCAGTTACTTCAACCACAGATTTCAAGCCATACTTAGCTTCATCTGCAACAAAACTATGTGATGAATCTTAGGCAGCAAATGTTTAATGTGATTTCAGCAAATAAATGTGGATAGTACTGTCATTGCAGATAAAGAGTGAAAGGGAAATAATACACAAAGGGTTGTTTTGGTTTCGTTTCCCAAGGCCTTCTATTTCTAAACTGTTTCATGTTTGCATCCTGTAACTGGAAAATCACCAAAACACATACAAGGTTTAGAGAAGAGAGGCCTTCAAACTTAATTATGTCTACAACCCTGCCATTTTTTTTTATGTGGAATGCAAATATGGACATTCAGTTTATTGCAGACAATTCAATTGCTCTTGCAAAATAAGTCACACTTCCTTTATAACAAAGTCTGAAATGAAGGAAATGAAATGACAAATGAGGAGAGATCGCAGCAGAGAAATCTTCATCCAAGAAGTTGTATAGATTCAGTCTGAAAATGCTTTTGCACTATGAGATAGGCTCATTTGGAGCATACGATCTGCTGAGTTTTTCTAGTTTATACAGCAAGAGTAAACTTAATCTTTGGGTCATTTCAGGTCCTGCACTAACACGACAAACAGTGTTGAAGTCCTTTTTCTGAGATAAACTATCTCACTCATTCAGAACCAGAAAGTACTTAAATAGAGAAAACCAACATATTGGAAACGTGTTATCCCAATTAAGGTGTTCATTTAGAGATACTTATGTCTGTATGAGGTAGTAGATGGGTTTTACACATACAGAAACAAATGTGGAGGAAAATATAGAAGCAGGTCACTTTGCAGTGTCATGCTGCAATGGGTATTTAGTGAGACATGCCAAAGCAGGTTGCATTAATTCTCGTAATCTAAGTTTCCAGAGTTCAGAAAAAGATTTCTTTTACATTGCTCTTTTGCAAATGTTTAAACCTTGGTAAAGTGAGGAAGAACTTTTAGGTCACTATGACTATATGAAGATGTATTCAATGTAGTGAATGATCCTATTAGGGTCCTCATTAGAAATTAGGTGGAATATGTGAGGTATTTTATAAAACATAGTAAATAGCATTACCTTGGAGTGAGGTATTTACCTTGTGTGATAAAAACCTGCTATTCTGACTTTTTAACACACAGCATTCTGCATGTTTAGCATTTTATATGAGCCTTTTACCCTGATAAATTAAAGCAGGATTGACCTGCCAGAATTTGTCCAGTAAAACTTCGAGGGTGGGACAATTATCACACAACTCATAATTCAGCCCTGCACTCATTACCAGGGCCTAAATGTCCATATTTCTGACTTATCTCAAAGTGTAAAATGATGAATTTCAACAGGAGGAAAGAATAACAGCTGAAATTGTACGTCCTCACAGAAGCCAGAGTTCTGAAAAAATGAAGATACGCTTTTGTGACGCAAACCTGGCACAAAGCATTAGTAAATCTTGTCCACCTCATGCCAACATTGAATGAGCGTGCACTGTTTAATGTAGAAATGTTACCGTTAGAGAAGCAGGAAATTATACAGATAGCCTCAATAGACAAGATGGACCTTCAAGGAATAAACTTACCACTGCTAAAAAGTGTTGAAGAAACTTGATGACCTAGAAAAGGCATTTTTGAGTTCAAGTGGTCTAGAAAAAACTCTAAGCCTCTGTAAATATTCGAAGATTATTTTGTACAATAACTTAAATGTAGAGCATGGCCTAGTGAACGAAGCAATTGGAAATGTGAAGACATCATCACATATCACAACAAAAATCATTTTGAGTCTGCTTCACTGAGGATTGACCCGATAGAGGAACCCAAACATATATGTAGATGCTGTGCACAATGCCTGTTACTTAGAGATCTATATGTGCACACAGAACAATACCCTCTGTGTTTACCATACATAAATCACAAGGATTACATCTGGATGCAGCAATGAAAAACAGAAGCCATAATGTTTTTAAGTAGGGGTGGGCGGAATTTGCGTAGTCGCGCAACGCAAAGTTCTGCGAAACCGCAAAAAATCTCCGCGAGCACGCGGAATTCCGCGAGCTTGCGGAATGCGGTTTAATTTTTGTGACAGGACTCAGAACATCGTGCCAGAATGAATCCTGCCCAGCATATTTATCCACAAAGATGCCACCGTTTTGTGCAATACCTCTACTCAACTGGAGTACTACTGGCTAATCAGTAAGTGCTACCTCGTTGGGTAAATGTATAGCGCCTTTCCTACACTACAGCTGCATAAAGGGCCAGAAGAGAAGAGTTATCTCCAGTGACCATGTGTGTCTGTAACTTTGCCACCGCGCCGAAAGGCGTCGGGGTCCCTTGAGTGAGCTGTCCATCATAGTGTGTAAATGACGGGAAGACGTTGCATAGCGCTAGTGTGTGATGGGCGGGGCTTCTATGCGAGTTCACATGCCTCTTGTTTAAGGTCAGAGACCGATCAGCGCAACAGATGAGGAGAAAGAACCTCCTGGTCACAGGAACTACACGGGGATTGCGCTTGAGAAAGTCATGGATGCAAAGACCTCCATCAAGCATCACAGCTAATTTATGATGGTAGATATGGGGAGAAAGCACACCTGCCCAGCCTCGACCGAGCTCACGATTTTTTGGGGCTGATTAATGCGTTACCGATTTTGAGCTTTAACTCGGGCCCATGCTGTAAGTGCTTCCTGTTGAGGTTTAATTTTTTTGACATGAGTATCATGCCAGAATGAATGCTGCCCAGCATATTTATCCACGAAGATGCCACCGTTTTGTGCAATGCCTCTACTCAACTGGAGTACTACTGGCTAATCACTGTCAGTAAGTGCTACCTCGTTGGGTAAATGTATAGCGCCTTTCCTACACAATAGCTGCGTAAGGGGCCAGAAGAGAAGAGTTGTCTCCACTCTCCAGTGACCATGTGTGTCTGTAACTTTGCCACCGCGCTGAAAGGCGCCGGGGTCCCTTGAGTGAGCTGTCCATCATAGTGTGTAAAGGGCGGGAAGACGTTGCATAGCGCTAGTGTGTGTGCGGCGGGGCTTCTATGCGAGTTTACATGCCTCTTGTTTAAGGTCAGAGACCGATCAGAGCAGCAGATGAGGAGAAAGAACCTCCTGGTCACAGGAACTACACGGGGATTACGCTTGAGAAAGTCATGGATGCAAAGACCTCCATCAAGCATCACAGCTAATTTATGACGGTAGATATGGGGAGAAAGCACACCTGCCCAGCCTCGACCGAGCTCACGATTTTTTGGGGCTGACTAATGCGTTACAGATTTTGAGCTTTAACTCGGGCCCATGCTGTAAGTGCTTCCTGTTGAGGTTTAATTTTTTTGACATGAGCATCATGCCAGAATGAATCCTGCCCAGCATATTTATCCACGAAGATGCCACCGTTTTGTGCAATGCCTCTACTCAACTGGAGTACTACTGGCTAATCACTGTCAGTAAGTGCTACCTCGTTGGGTAAATGTATAGCGCTTTTCCTACACTACAGCTGCGTAAGGGGCCAGAAGAGAAGAGTTGTCTCCACTCTCCAGTGACCATGTGTGTCTGTAACTTTGCCACCGTGCTGAAAGGCGCCGGTGTCCCTTGAGTGAGCTGTCCATCATAGTGTGTAAAGGGCGGGAAGACGTTGCATAGTGCTAGTGTGTGTGCGGCGGGGCTTCTATGTGAGTTCACATGCCTCTTGTTTAAGGTCAGAGACTGATCAGAGCAGCAGATGAGGAGAAATAACCTCCTGGTCACAGGAACTACACGGGGATTGCGCTCGAGAAAGTCATGGATGCAAAGACCTCCATCAAGCATCACATCTAATTTATGACGGTAGATATGGGGAGAAAGCACACCTGCCCAGCCTCGACCGAGCTCACGATTTTTTGGGGCTGATTAATGCATTACCGATTTTGAGCTTTAACTTGGGCACCTGCTGTAAGTGCTTCCTGTTGAGGTTTAATTTTTGTGACAGGAGCATCGTGCCAGAATGAATCCTGCCCAGCATTGCCATTTATCCAAGAAGATGCCACCGTTTTGTGCAATACCTCTACTACTGATTCCGTTCCACCGCGGATCACGGAATTTTCGGCAATTCCGCGTTCTGCGCGGAACGCGGAATTGCCGAAATTTCACAAATTCCGCGAGCGGAACGGAATTTGCCACCCACCCCTATTTTTAAGTAAGGAGTTTCTTATGTTGCGTTGTGAGGAGTTAGGGCACTTTCTGGACTGAACCTTCTTGATTTTGATAATAGCAAAGTAAATGCAGACATCTCATGTTTTAGAGTACAATTGATTGAGAAGTCTGTATACTCCCCATCTGTGCCAATACCCAATTCCTGAAAATTGTGCATTGTCTGACAAATGGAAGCTTGAGAATAGTAAAAAACATAAGAAAGGCACAATAGTCAATAGAAAAAAACTAAAAATGGATAAAGTAAAGTATGTTGTACGATCTTAATTTTCAAATTTATCAGGAGTAAACTGCTACTGTTTCAATTTTCCAATTTATCTGGAGTAGACTTCAACTGCAACATATTTGTAGATATTGTTGTTTAGTTTTATTCACAAAATGGAGGAGAAGTAAGATAAGCTACTTTGTAGAGCACGAATACATATCTTTACATCGCATGCGTTACATTGCATGCCTTTACAACGCGGTCTTTACAATGACCGCGTTGTTACAACGACCGCGTTGTTACAACGCGAACTATTACATCACAAGTCATTTCAACAACTTGCTGTAGCGGGCACGCTGGACTTAGGAATAGTATAATTTACTATTCCTACTCCAGTTTGTGCAACAGCGGGGAAGGTGTTGGATTTACAATTCAGTGCGCCTCCTACAGCAAGTCGTTGAAACGACTTGCGATGTAATGGCTCGCGTTGTAACAATGCGGGAGTTGTAACTACCGCGTTGTAAAAGCATGCAATGTAAGGCATGCAATGTTATGGCTGTTTCCCATAGAGCACTGTCAATTTTACTGAGGATAGTGCAGGCTAACAAACATTCATCTCATTCTGTGGTCGGTATTCGCAACTCTATCAACTTGTGCACAGGTAGAAGACAATTTACTTTAAACTCTCAAGAGGGTGCCCGGTAATTTCTCATGCTAGTTTTAGATATTCTACAAATGCACAGATTTCAGTGGATACATTTTTGGGAATTTGCTATTTCTATGATGTTGAATGCGTGAATTGTCACCATTGTTTGGGAACCAACAGTGGACAGAGTTATTTGTGTGCTTGAGAGTACTAGACTGCAAATCAATGTTGTTAGAGGCACCACACTATATTCACAACACGGCATCCACAAAGGTTTCATACAATACTATAAAATGATATACAACACTACACAAGTTTGCTCACATGCTGACATCGAGGATATTTTAGTGGATATCACATTGACTCAGGTTACTCCTCGACAGCATCTGGAGCTTATCACTGAGGTGTCAGTAGCTAAAATTAACAAAGTGATTTACTCCCTGGCAGCTGGGAAAGCTCCTGATCCAGCTGGGCTTCCTCAGGAATTCTATTATTCTTACCTAGAACCACAAGTCCCTAATCAGAATAGGGAGTACAACACAGTGTTGGTAGCTCATAGTCTGCCACCATCACTTATTATGGCCAAACTCATCTCCATCGTTGAGCCGGGCAGGAATTCCAATAACTTAGCATCCTATAGGCCATAAGGGATACTCAACACCGACTATAAAGTTACTAGCTGAATGCCTGGCTCCAGTCATCCCTGAGGTCATTCATTCTGGCTAGAATGGGTTTGTGCCAGGCTGAAACACTTCACTCAATATCCAACACCTTTTTTAGGGTCTTAGAGTTTGTTCCTGTGTCCTGGTCTCATGCAGCCTGTATGGTCCTCGATATAGAAAAGGCATTTGATTCTTTACATTGGAACTATCTATTTGTGGCGCTGAGGAAGTATAGAAGAAGCCACATGAATAAACTCCTTTATACTATACATGGGGTGTTGGTTAAAACTGGGAAATATATATCCAACTCCGAAGCTATGGCTAGGGGCCCTTGGCAGGGGTGTCAAATATCACCCCAACTATTCACCCTTGCTATGAAGCCCATGGCGATGAAGCTAAAGTAATCAGGGATGAGACTGGGGCAACCTGCTAGGAGATAGAATGCACTTGAAGCCTGATTAAGAGTTTTGCGGTCCGACTACTGAAGGATCGCAGCCGCGAGAAGACTGCAGCGCTTGCGGTCTTCCGACCACCGTATTATGAGTGGACCACGGGGCCCGCAGTATGGCTGCAGAAGTTTGTGGCAGTGGGCAATGTAGTTCCATATATATTGATGCATGTGTGGTTCAATGCAATGCACGCATATGCATGATACATATGGAATAATACCACCTACCCATTGCTGGAGTTTGACCCATATGTGGGCAGTCCCGGCAATGGGTATAGGGTACAAAAAGCACTTACCTGTATATCACCGCAGATGGGGTCGTTTTTCTCAGGGTGTAGTTGTGCCTGTGTAAGGAGCACATGGAGAGAGGGATCCATGTCGAGATCTGCTGGGAAGAACAGGAAATGGGTGAGTATGTACCCCAAATCCTTCATGTCTGCTGACCTTTAGACGGCTGTTCCACTGCCTTAGTCAGCTCATGGAAAAGCCAACCCGTAATACGGTCAGCTGAGTTGCTGCTCTGTACCACCCTATGTGAACTCTCAACCCGAGTAAAGTTGTGTTTCTTACCTTTGCTTCCGGATGCACCAAAGCCCAGACTCAAGATATGTGTTCTCACACTTCAGTGGCAGCCTCAGATGTTCCAGTATCTAAGGTGAGAGTTTACCAACGATAATGATGCTCTGCTGGAAAAGAACATCACCAGGGCTGAATCGCTATGTAAAAAATTATGTTGCATCCCATTTATTATATTTCTTTACTAGACTTCTTTTGGTCTTTGGACATCTCACTGGGTAATCTCATTTGGTGCAGCAGCCGCCGGAGGGTTACACTGGCCAAGTTGCACCTCCCTGCAGATGGGGGGCCTTGGATACCCCGAATGTTGAGCACTATTATTTTACAGCACTGTTGCAATCATTCTATTGTTGGCCAGCAGAGCATCATCTAGAGGAAACAGCTACTATCCTAGTGTATAGACAAGCTGTTATATGGCCATTAGGGTCATTGTCAACATTGCTAAGTTAGCTAGAGCACGGCTGCCATGATGCTGCTCTTGCGTACGTTACTGCATGACTTTGTTGTGCAAGACTTTGTTTGTGCCTTTCACATAAGAACTGTCTGCTTTCCGCGTTCTCTGCCTGTGCTCTTGGGGTTTAGTCTGAACACGATGTGCAAGGTCAATAAACAATGCTCCTTGTTATTCTGTTCTGGTCAGTTCCTACCATCTAGACAAAACATGCTAACGCAGCTGCGCTGCTGAAAGTTTGTGCTTTGATATTATGGGGCTGCATGTTGTTCTGACACACACTTGGAGAAGGTCGTTTCCAGGGAGAAGAGCTATGCGGTTCCTATGATGTAAACCTTCCATCTAGGCACTAAGGTAGGGGGTCTGCTGACAAAGCCCAGAGATCTTCTATTATATAATAAACATCATTTTGCCAAGGGGAGGGTGGTTAGGCCTTATAGTCCTTTTTCCACTGTCTATATATAATGACTTTCCCCTTCATATTCTATGGAATTGTAACAATGCTAATTGTTCTAGGTTTATGCATTTCGCTGCTGGTAGTGGCCCGTATACTGCATTATAGAGCACGATAGTCAAAATAAACATTTTGAACTATAACTGTGACTCTGACCATTCTTATTGTGGACAAGTACGAGTGAGTGAAAGGGTATGTCTTGCTACCGCGATTCCTGAGAGAGTCGGGAGTGTTGTGTTCTGGGTTGTCTAATCATTTGTAGCTTCGTGATTTTGGAGAAGAACGAATGAGACACTATAGCTAGTCGGTTTTGGGATTTTGGGTACTAAGGTGGTAGGTTGGTACACCCCTATACACCGAGGTCCTGTTTTCCTGTGCATGGTTCTATGTAGTTGCAGAATCCCCGCAACAAAGCTGCTGCACTTATCGTGCCCACTCACGAGGGGAGCCTCTCACTGCCCTCGCCTATTATTGTTGGCTCGTCCTTGATTCTGCAGAGGTTTGCGTCTCACTTCTGCACTTGCTCCTTACACATCAACACTTTCATTGGTGGGATTCCCTAGAAATAGGGCCGCCCTCATCACTTCTGCCGACCTGCAAACCATGGGAGATCCGTACAAGGACAGGCAGCTGCTATCTTTCCGTGAGCTTATTGAACAGACTGGTTTACATAGATGCAAATTTTAATCTATAGCTCATTAATACACACCCCTCACACTGCATGGAATGCTGAACACAATGAGCTACTGGCACACAGAGTCATGCAGTACCTTCCCACTATGGGTGGTGGCTAACGTCTCATCAGTTGGCTGACCAGGGCTTTCCATGAACAAACCCAGGTCTCTTTAGTGGCACTCTATGCTGGTTGGGAAGCAGTGGTGGTAAGAGTGCTCCATGACAAGATATTAGACAGGATACTGACATATCCAGCAGCATTCTCTGGAAACCTAAAGTTTAAACTGAACCAATTCTATATGTTGCACAAGGCATACCTGTCAACTGTCAAATTAATGACTATTTCCCAGGAGCTGATGCCTGTTGTCCTTGATGTAATAAGACAAATGCAGACAAACACGGACCTCATCCATATGTTGGGGTCCTGCCCTTCATTGTCTGAGTTTCTCAGACATAACAACTCAGTTGATGCAGTTTACGGGTCTCCCCTCACTACACACTTGGGAAATGTGTGCACTAGGTTCCTCTCCATGCACCAAGAAAAACAAGTGAATAGCTATGTTTCTTGACCTTGCCTTATTGCTTGCAAAAGGCACAATCACACATTATTGGAAGGCTGCAAGACCCCCATGTGTGGATGTATGAAGGCAATTGCCCACTACATGGGCTGAAGCAGAAAGTAAGGTCTTATGCAAGTAGGAAGTGCCCTCAGTGTTGGTGAGATTTGTTGTTTCCGTAAATATAAAAGCTAGTCAGCCTCCTCTTTTGCCATTGTGGTTTTGTGTGACAGTTTGAAAACCTGGAGGAACAGCTTCATGCAATATTGCAGCCACGTCATCCCCCAAATATGATTCATTTGTGAAGAGTAAGTCAGGTTGTGTGTCTCTGAGTAGGCCGTAGATGTGGTACTTATTTTTAGAAAGAGGTCAAGCCTTTCTTAGTAGGCAGTTTAAAGATTGTGTTTTGGAGGTGGTGTGATTTCTTTTCCAGAAGAGTGAGCAGTGTTCTCGAACTTGTAGTAGGTGTATTATTGGTAATGGTGTTTACTGCATCGTAACAACAATAGTGTTGTGTGGGAAAGTTCCTCTTATGATATGGTTAGCCCCCTCTTTTTAGCTGATGTGATTTCGAACTGTAATTACACTGGGTTCCTGCTAACCAGGTTCCCAGTGCCAGATCCCCTTCCCAAATAATGTACCCTGATTGGCACAACTCTAGTCACCCCTGTAAGTCCCTTGTAAGTGGTACCCCTGGTACCCTGGGCTTGGGTACTGGAGAGGGTCCTTTGGGCTGCAGCACTGGTTGTGCTACCCCAGGGACCCCTCACCAAGACTATGCATACTGCCATTGCAAGCTGCATGTCTTGGTGCAGAGAAATCTAAAGAGTCGACATGGCACACAGCCCTGTGTGCCTTGCCCCTCATACGCTGTATAAGGTATAAGTAAGTCACTCCTACTGCAGGCCTTTAGCCCTAAGGCAGGTTCACTATATCCTATGTGTGGGCATATCAGCATGAGCAGATATTCCCCTACAATATCCAGTCTATTCTGAGATATTGCAAGTGCACAGGGAAGCCATGAAGAGTACATGGATTGGATACTTGATGCCACGAGTTTCATAGTGTGAAATAAAAAAAGCCTTTTTAGGGGTTCACTGATGCACCTGGTCCTTAAACCAACAAAGAAGAGATTGGCACGGAAGCTGGAATATCAAAATAACAACTTTATTAACCTCACATGAGGGAGACTGTGTCAATCTAGTACCCTCAGGCCACTGTAGGAGACAGTCTATGGAGTACAAACACTCTGTGTCTTTTATGCCCAGTTTATAGCTGAGTTAGCATGTAGACTCAAAAAGAGGCGGTACAAGTATACACATGAATAGCTAGTTACATATAAGGATACATAAGAATCGCTTACTCAACAGTGTGGGATGGTTTACAATATTGCTGACATTAGTTAAAATAGCCTGACAGTTACTTCAAGAGCAGGTACATTCTAGCAGCTAGGCCTTTCTGAGCATGTGCAGTGCTCTGGCTCAGTACTGAAGGAGTTAATTATAGTTCCTGACTCAAGTGAAATACAAGAGCAGGCAACAGTGAAGAGGGAGAAAGCACATGGCGAGCACATGGCTAACTAAAATGGCTGCCAAAAACAAAATGGCTTCAGCTGATGCTAACAGCCATTTCAGCTGATTTCTACAATAGCTCCATGATGGCTTCACTGATTCCTAATGTGTTTGGTATCAACCACCTTGTATTAATTAATTCTCACTGATGCCAGTGGTGGATTTATCAATAAATTCACACAGGAGACCCTTTTAGGCTGTCCCCTGAAAACCTACCAAGCACTCGTGTGGTCTCAGACTTGTTTGCACAGTCTGCCACCACCAGACATGTTTCAGACTTCATTGGGTAAAAGCCAGCACTCTCAGAGGACAGAGACAAAGCCTGCTCTGGGTGGAGGTGCTTCACACCTCCGCCAGGGCAGAATGGCCTTCATGAGTGGGAAGCTTCAAAGGCATTGCTGGATTTGAAATCCAACCCAGGAACCTTCAGATAGTGGGGGAGGCCAAGCCCCCTTTCCTGCTTCACTTTTGGAGGGAGGAAAGATGGGAAAATTAGTTAGAATAGGAGGAGGGTCCCCACTCAGCCTACACTACCCCTAGGGCAGGGAAAGCGATGTGAACCTCTCTCCTGAAATTCCACCATCCTGGGATGGTGGAGAAACATTATAGACAAAAAAAGTATCCCTTCCGGAGCGCGACCGGCTCCTTGGAGGCTAGAATAGGACCAATAGTACGCTGCGTGATGGCACACCCACTGTTAAGGGTTGGAAGAGAAAATTACCCTTTTCTTTATATAACCCTCACACAATCCAGTAGTGGCATGCTTCATCATCGGGTTCACCCTGACTCCTAAAGGTCAGGGTGGGCTCTACCTCATAACAGGGAGCACTTATGAAGATAGGGTGTAAGGGGGCGTAACTTTAAAGATAAAATTCCTCACCCACTCTTAAAGTATCCTTTATTAGTAGAGTGGGAGGGAAGGATAAAATATATTATAAGGGTGTGAGGATATGATGGTCCTATGACCCTAAATCACCAACATGTTTCAGCCCTGTTCTACCAGCCTGTATGAGGTCCTGGGCTTTCGTCAGGGTGGGTAGCGACGAGGTCGCCCCCCCCAATGACTTGACTAACGTGTGGTTATTACTGAGAGCGTGTAATTAGCATGCATAAAATTAGTAAAATGTGTACTTGCCACTGTTGGGAATTACCTGTAATGAGAAATACATACAGTGTACAAAACATCAGGTGCAGATGAGGATACTGCATTACCGGGTACAGACATTCTGCATCTGGAATAGTAATTCATAACAATAAGGTCCCAAAAAGGCATCCAATCTTGCAAACCATATCTATAATGGATCATACCATAGTTTGTGATCTCATTCATACATACAGATATAGGCTCACTGATGCGTTGTTCAACCAGAAGTGATGTGGTTCTATTGTCTGTCATCAGGTTTTCATATAGTACAGCGATATACCATTAGTATTTGACCTCTAAATGATACTTGAAAACCAGAACCCGTTGTGGGGTTATGACACTCTTTCACACTGAACAGTCTACCATGCGTGATCACCAAGTAAAGTTCTGTGTTAAAAATAGGAGTAGGGCCATTCACCCAAATTGAGTGAGACATACGTTCCCATGGGGGCGTGGGAGGGAGGCCTTGTAGTCACACTCTATAGGGAGGCGGGACAGGAAGGTAACAAGATAAAACCAGCATCCCCTCATAGATGCATAATGCAGATCGAGTAGGAAGCATGTTACACCAGGTTCTGAGGAATGTAGAACAGACTTACTTAGTCAAAGGTCCCATCCCGTCTGCAAACCTAACTTAGGCTCAACTCCCCTGCTTTCGGTGGGTGGCTGACTGGAGCAGCATGTGTTATATACCCTTTAGATTAGGCTTGATCCGCCAATCGACACTCGTGAGATGCCTCAATTCCGTACATTGCAATGCCCATAGTTGCTAGCAGGGCGCCGATACGTCGAGAGCGGAGGCTTGTCTGTGTGCAGGGGCTGGACTACATGTCTTCATAGTTACACTCGGTACGGCGTGTAAAGGCCGGGAGACGGAGAGTTATGGCTACGCCATGCTCACATGCAAGGGGCCGCCCCAGCCATGCCTATGTGCAGGACGCGCCCCTCAACACTTATAAGGGGGGGCGGAAGCACGCGCATTACGGCGTGTGTATACTACAATACAACTCCATGTCAGTGTAGTGCTTGAGGGAGGGATTGTGGTTAATGTAGTTGCCACAGAATTATACGTGTGAACGACAAGGGTGAAATGATACTCCTGTGGGGGTTATAAGAATCTGAAAGCACCTCGCATAATGACCTTCAGTAAACATTTACTATCATAGCTGCAGGCAATCCTAAGTAAAGTATTGGTACAATATGCAAAGCGTTGCCAGAGAATTAATGCTGCATTTCAAGACACAGAATTCAGTTGGTTCCAGGGGATGTCATCATGTAATCCTCTTTTATGCTTTTGCAACCTATACACCCACTGTTCTTTCTTAAGGAGTATTTTACTGTTCCCAATCTGTGGGGTTACTTTCTCTATTATTGACCAGCATATGTTGTCTTTATGTTTCTTTTACAGGAACTGGGCTGTAAGTCTGGTTGTCGTTCTTTGGCAAGGGGTTTTAAATTCCAAGTCAACATGGCAGTGTAACCTGCATGCACACACAGGTTCTGCAATGGCAGGCCCGAGAGATGTCTAAGGGCTACTTGAGTGGGTGGCACAAGCAGTGCTGCAACCCCATTAGTAGCATTTAATCTGCAGGCCTGTGGCACATGTAGTGCACTTTACAAGGGACTTATAAGTAACTTAAATGTGCCCGTTGTGGATACATCAATAAAGCCATGTTTTAGGGGAAGAGAGCACATGCACTTCTGCACTGGTTAGCAGTGATGAAGCGCTCAGAGTCCTAAACCCTTCCAAAAACAGAGGTCAGAAAAAGAGGCGGTGGAAGGCAAAAGGTTTGCGTTGACCCTTCAGAAAGGGCTATTTTGCAACAGTTCCTTTGAGGACTGCATGGTGTTTCCTCTGCGGGTGTGAGGGTGGCCATATTGGTTCTGTTTCCTGCTCGGTCACGGGGTAAGACCCTCAAGGCCGACAGCTGCTAAGGTCCTTAGAATGTTAAATACATTAGCTGTGGGAATACAACACAATGACTTCACATGACAGCAGTTTTGGCCCATTTTGTCCTGTGCTTGGGCCCCACTGCTAAATAGTGTACTTTAGGTTTTCGGTTTACCACCAGTCTCTCTTCTTGGGCAGATTGGCCACACTACATACTCCCCCGATATTTTATTAACATATTTTCTGTTCTCCTAAAAATGAGAAAAGCACAAGGAATGTGTGTATTTTTGTGAGATAGAGATAGAGAGAAAGAGAGAGAGACTCCAACTAGCTAATGATTACATAAAAAAAGTATGCAAATAACACTCTTAGCGAGTGATTTTAATATCTGAAATGTTTCCGTGCAATAGTTGCTTTCCACCATTAACAAAGTTGCAATGCCTACATAGCTTCGATAGATTCCCCAGCTCTCCTTGACTTACCACCATGACAAGAGTGACAGAGGAGAGGGCTAGGACAAAGACAAGTACTGGGTGACAGCTAGGACTGGACATCAGCTATGAGTCTACTGTGCAATGATTATCTATATTCTATATTGCTACTGAGAATTCGCAAAGTAAGTTCTAGTACTGAGCTTGTCAGTAGCAGCTCACTCAAAGTACTATTCAAAATATGCATTTATTTCAGGGCGAACTTATATTTCTATGCCTTAAATTATCAAACCTGTTAGTGAGTTGGTATTGGTCCTCATTATATCTGTTGCAGTGTTGGCTGATTCTGTTTTGTAAGCCATTTTACATATTTCCACGTATTTTGTCCTGTGGAATCCTTGGTGCTGCACTTGGGACTTGCAATCTTTGCTGTTTAGGAACTGTAGCTATATGTTTCAATATGTCATTGTAGGATTGGTGATGCAGTTATCAAGACCATTTCTTGACTTTCAAACCTGTGTTTCACAAAATAGGTATTGAGAATTATTCATCTGAGAAAGTGAACTTGGTGAACAATTCAAATGACGGTGTTTCAGGACACTGAACTGTGTAGGTTTATAGGAGAAATGGGCCAATTGAAACAGGTTTGGTGTCGAACCAATGGAAAATGAAATTGTGTACATTGTTAGCATAGTTTTCGTTTGTGTATGGTTATTACAGCCAATTGGGTTGAATGTATAGTAAATGTACATTTGTTTGTGAATCTGTATTTTTCTTTATTTAGGGCACCTTTAATGGCATTACTAAGATGTCCCATCAATCTCATCAATTGGCTTGGGTGGAATTTCAATTATGCCAGAGTAATTGAAGTAATTTCGGTAATTCCTTCTTACCCTTACTGATAATTGCATGATTATTCCTCTTAGCATAATTTGGGGGAAAATATCCTAATGCGAGAGCACATTTCGCTCGCTATTTGTGATCTGTTGTATTTAGCATTGTTCTTAGCGCAAAATGCATCCTCGTGTCCATTTTGGATGTGAGGATGCATATTGCTCTACGAAAATAGTGGTAAAAGTCAGTAGAAACTTGGGAAAAACACTACCTCAAGAGCACATTTAGCTTGCGCAAGCCATCGCCCGCCCTTGCTATGCTTTCTGTTGCACTTAGCACTTACTATTCATGTCCTGTTGCATTTAACACTATTTCTTAGCACAAAATGCATCCACACATCCATTTTGGATGCAAAGGGGACATTTTGTGTTAAGAAATAAAATAGCAGTAAATGCATAATTACTCTTCTTGAGTATTTCAAGCAAAATCTTGCAGAATATTTTGGTAACTCCACATGATTAGGCTATACTGAATTATAAGAGCTACACCCACCCCTACTGATTGCCCTTCATGTTTAAAATATACTGAGGCAGACCTTGTTCAAAGATTACAGTAATGGATCCATATACTGGAGTCAACTGTTCTTGCCCACGTTATTAAACTGCTCTTCCTGAATGCTTTGCTCTCTCCTTCCCTCTTCTTACAGGCAGGATCCTTGAGACATTCCACCACAAACAACAGCTCTTCTTTGCAGTCAGACTGCCAGGATCCGTCCTCTACACTTGATGGCTGTACCCAAGCCTCAAGTGTGCCTTCTCTGCTGCCACACAAGCCAATATCTATCCTCTGCACGACACCTCCTTCAAAGACCACTTGTGATTGGAACAGTCAGATAAAGTACTGTTGTGCTATGCAGTGGAGAAGACAGTGGTGTGGTGTTGGACCTCCCCTCTCTGCAGGGTCACCCCCCCAAACGTTTTGCCTTTACTCTCCCCTTTTTTGCTGAATTTGTTTTTGCTATCCTTGTGTCACATTTCGGCACTCAGCGCGGGGGGAAACACATTGACGATACACACCAGATAATAGCCTGAGGGGAATGAGTGTGTATGTTTAAGAACCACCACGCCCATAATACCACATGTGTGGTGTAGACCTACGCCCATTTTGCTATATAAGCACCTCCCGCAGGTAGGCGGGTGCTTGTCAATCCAGCCCTGATTTCCGATGCGAGGAACTGCTTCACGTATCTCGTTGTGTGCAGTTACCCTCGTAAACCAAAGACCTGCATTGAACTTGCCCGACGCGCCGAAGCGCTAAAGAAACCTGCAGTGGAATTGCCTGAAGCGCTGAAGGGCAAAAGACAATTGCAACGCCGGAGGGCGTTTCGGTGCGCTCAGCCGCCGCATAGGCGAGCGGCCGTTTTCAAATACAACGCGCTGAAGCGCGAATGGTGACAGCTCACCGGATTAATTCCTGGAGTGCATGTGAGCACAACGCCCATTTTAGACACCGCTTTCCTCCCGCGTATTCAGCGCTGGAGAACTGGAGAGCTGGGGTGGTTTGAACAGTGCGTGGAAGCTCACATTAGCCACGAGCGCAAACAGGAGATTGTTTTCCTGCTTTTCACCGAACCGAGAATAAACACAAGAATCTGCGAGAACTCCATGAACCCTAGTTGATCTCTGCAGTTGTGGCTTGGAACGAACTACACCAAGCTAAGTACAACTCAACTTACCTGTATTCTAATCTGGTATATTCTTGCTGAAACCATAGGATGAATGCGACTTAGTTAGCTGTATTAAGGGGCTAGTCGGTAGGAGTGAAGTCTTCAACTCCGGGACCAGGTTCCTTTGAGGGCTCGGCTGTCGCATCTTTTTGTTTCCTTTATCCCTTTTTTTCCTTTCCCCTATCGTGGTGTTATCTGTTGGAGTGGTTGTTACATCCCCGCAGGTGATACCATTGGGGGGGAAAGGGTTACTTGGCATCTTCCTTCGCTCCCGCTGTATCCGGCTTATAAGGTCAGTGGTTATTTAACCCGTCCGTGACAGATTGACAAGCCCACGGTTACTTACAGCCTGAGCGATGGATACTAACGTGGTCCTTACGACAGTGTTAGAAACGTTGACCGCCTTGCGGATGGAAGTGGATGCCTTCCGAGGAGAAAATTTAGAATTACGGAACGAGATGGGCACAATGAGGCGCGAGGTAGCCGGTTTGTCTCGCTCAAACCCTACGGGTACACGGGGAGGTTCGTATATCAAAGACTGGACATTACCGCCCCCACCCACTTCCCGGGATCCAGGTAGGGAACACGGGATCCAAGCACAGAGTGGAGTAACAGGGCCTTTCTCTTTTTCGTCCCAGGGTGGCCCCGCCTCTATACAAGTAATACAGCCTTTACAACTACCTCTTGCTCCTCCTGAAAGGTTCTTTGGGGATCCCAAGAAATTTGGGATATTCCTAGGGCAATGTAAACTGCACTTTATGTGCAAACCCCACTGTATTTCCCAACGACCAGGCAAAAACAGCCTTTGTTATGTCTTACCTAGGGGGCAATGCAGCCAGCTGGTCGTTCCCTCTGATAGAAAAGGACGTATTGGCCCAAGTCGTGCATATGCCTTCCACTTGTGACGAGCTGATAGACCTCACGGTTCAACTAGACCACCGGCTTCAGGAAAGGAAAGGGGATAAGCAACGAACGGATACAAGGTTCCTTCCGGCTCGACCTAGACCCCCTACGGAAGACAATACTGCTACCCCTGATGGGACCGAACCAATGCAAGTTAGTGGAATACGTGGACCTATCAGCCAAGACGAACGGGAGAAGAGAAGAAAACAAAAACTATGTATGTATTGTGGGAAGCCTGGTCACTTCATCAGAGAGTGTAAGTCCAGGTCAAAACTGATGAACAAAGGCAGTCCTGGATCCAGGAACCTGACCGTGGTGGAGTACGACGCTGAGAACCAGGGAAACTAATGCTCTCGAACAAGAAGGAGACCCCTTGTTTGAGTTCTAGGAGTTCGGTGGTCTCATTTTCGGTGGCTAACACAACTCAGACGTCTGTGGCCCATATGAATGTGTGTGTCACGCTGGCCCTTCCGGGTGGGGAGCCCGTATTAGTGCACGCACTGCTGGATTCCGGAGCTACCGGCAATTTTATAGACCAGCAGTATGCGCAGGAACAGGGGATACCTTGCATACGAAAAGAGACACCTGAACCTGTTAAAGCAGTGGATGGAACGGCCTTGACCTCAGGCCCGGTGCGTTTTCACACACAGAAAATTCTCATGCATGTTGGGGCGGACCATTCCGAATATATTCAGTTCGACCTCATAGACGCCCCCCACTTCAAGCTCATTCTGGGCATGCCTTGGCTGACGCTACATGATCCTTTAGTGCAATGGGCTGCCCGTTCGGTCACCATGAACTCCCTGTTCTGCAAGGAACATTGCTCATGGGAGAAGATACGTTTGCCGGACTCCACGGAGAGCCCTGCTGGACTGCTCGCAAGCGGCTGTAACGTCCATAACCTATGCTGTACCACCACGTTGCCGGGGGTATATCAGCAATTTCAGGCTGTATTTTGTGAACAAGAAGCAGGGAAACTTCCCCCACATAGGGATTATGATTGCGTCATTGACCTGGAGCCTGGAGCCAGTATACCATGCAGCCGTATCTATGCCCTTACGGTATCAGAAACCACCTATTTACAGCAGTACCTTACCAAGATGCTGTCCACCGGCTTTATCCGTCCTTCATCATCCCCTGCGTCCTCCCCGATATTTTTCATACCCAAGAAGGAAGGCGGCTTGAGGGCTTGTGTGGACTACAGGGCGATCAACAGAGTGACCAGAAAGAATCGGTATCCTCTGCCTTTAATACCCGTGCTACTAGATCAGCTAAAAGGAGCCAAGGTGTTTACCAAACTGGACCTTAGAGGAGCCTACCACTTGGTAAGGGTGCGGCGAGGGGACGAGTGGAAGACGGCCTTTCGAACGAAATTCGGATTGTATGAGTACCAAGTGATGCCCTTCGGTCTTTGTAACGCCCCCGCCGCATTCCAGTTTTTTATGGACGAAGTCCTGAGAGGCCTGTTGGACGTCTCTTGCATAGTATATATTGACGACATACTGGTGTACTCGGCATCACTAGAAGACCATGTACATCATGTGTCCGAGGTTCTGGAACGTCTACAGCAGTATCAGCTCTATGCTAAACTGGAGAAGAGCCTTTTTCATGCCACCGAAGTGGAGTTCCTGGGATACGTCATTGGGCCAACCGGTATTCACATGGACGACAAAAAGGTGCGGGCCATTCTCCGGTGGGAATCACCTACCAACGTGAAAGCCTTGCAGAGCTTCCTTGGCTTTGCGAACTTTTACAGAAGGTTCATCAAGGAGTTCTCCAGTATTATACAGCCACTGACACATTTGTTAAGGAAAGGAGCCGCATTTCTCTGGACCGACTCCGCTGAAAAGGCTTTCCAAACACTAAAGAGCCGTTTTACCAGTGCACCTGTGTTAAGACACCCGGATGCCTCTCGCCCGTTTGTGGTAGAAACGGACGCGTCCTATTACGCAATAGGGGGAATCCTATCGCAACGCCATCCCGACACAGGCCAACTCCATCCTGTAGCCTTCTTCTCCAAGAAACTGTCGTCTTGTGAGAACAATTACACCATTACTGACAAGGAGCTTCTGGCGATAAAGAGGGCGTGCGAAGAATGGAGACATCATTTATTGGGGGCCAAACACACAGTGGAGATCTACACCGACCATCGGAACCTATTGTTCCTGAAGAGTGCAAGAGCCTTGACCCCTAGACAACTCCGTTGGTCATTGTTTTTCTCCGAGTTTGACTTTGTGATCCGGTACCGACCGGGAGCTCAAAATGGCAAGGCTGACGCGTTGTCACGTCCCGCTTGTGAATCCGGATTCAGCCTGGCACCGGCTGAAGAACCTCCGGTGATCCTGCAGAACGCTTCCTTTCCAGTGGAGATGAATGCCATGGCAGCTGTACATGACTTTTTGGGGAAGGTGAGGGAGCAGAATAAAGAGCTAGATGAGCTAGCCTGGATTACCAAAGACCCTCAGCATCGCTCCTCTCTGAACCACTTGTGGTATTACGACAAGCGGCTTTTCGTCCCGGAGGAGTCCTTGCAAAGACAGGCCCTGCGATGGGTACATGACTCCACACTGGGTGGACACCTTGGGACTCGGAAAACCTTACAGGCTATGCAGAGACATTTCTGGTGGAGCACGTTAAAGACGGACACGGCGAAGTATGTCTCGGAATGCGCTATCTGTGCTCAAGGGAAGGCACAACATGCAAGGCCCTGTGGGTTGCTTCGGCCTATACCTATACCTCCAGCCCCCTGGCACACCTTGTCTATGGACTTCATAGTAGAAATGCCTACCAGCTCCGGCAACAACACCATTCTGGTTGTCGTCGATCATCTGACCAAAATGGGGCACTTTATCGCTATGGCTAAGTTACCAACATCGGCGGAATTGGCTAGAGCATTCCTGCAACACATTGTGCGCCTGCATGGTATCCCCGCAGTCCTCATTACGGACAGAGGAACCCAATTCACCTCTAGGTTCTGGAAGGCGCTTTGTGAAGTCATGAAAGTCGACGCCCGTCTCTCCACAAGCTACCATCCGCAGACAGACGGCAAAACAGAGAGACTGAATCAGACGTTGGAGCAATACCTTCGATGCTTCACGCTGCAATATGAGGAAGAATGGAGCACGCTTCTGTGGTTGGCAGAGTTTGCATATAACAATGCGGAGCATTCCTCTTTGGGGTGCTCACCCTTCTTTTGCACCTTGGGTTACCATCCTAATATGTTGCCCTTTGACTGGCCTGTGGTGACTAAACATCCCTCGATCCAAGAACATCATACACACCTGAGAAAGATAATACAAACAGCCAAAACACAATTAACAGCTGCACAAGCGCGCGACAAACAGTACGCTGATAGGAAAAGATCCCCAGAACCTTCCTATACCGTGGGAGATAGGGTGTGGCTCAACACGAAACATTTGCCCTTTAAGGGAAACACTCGATTAAAGCCTAAGTTTGTGGGCCCTTATCCCATAGAAAGAATAATCAATCCCGTAGCTATGAGATTATCTCTCCCTTCCTCTTGGCACATCCACCCGGTGTTTCATGTGTCTCTTTTACGGCCCTGTCTCACACACACCAGACTACCCACAAGACCGCAACCGCTGACCATAGAGGGGGAGGAGGAGTATGAGGTCAAGGGCATCCTAGACTCCAAGCGAATCCGTGGGAGGGTGCATTATCTCATTGATTGGAAAGGGTATGGTCCCGAGGATCGCTCATGGGAACCTGTTTCCAGTCTCCACTGCCCTGGTCTCCTTCGAAGTTTCCACTTGCGGTATCCTGCTAAGCCTGGTGGACCGCCGGGACGTCGGTCCTTGAGAGGGGGATCTGTCACATTTCGGCACTCAGCGCGGGGGGAAACACATTGACGATACACACCAGATAATAGCCTGAGGGGAATGAGTGTGTATGTTTAAGAACCACCACGCCCATAATACCACATGTGTGGTGTAGACCTACGCCCATTTCGCTATATAAGCACCTCCCGCAGGTAGGCGGGTGCTTGTCAATCCAGCCCTGATTTCCGATGCGAGGAACTGCTTCACGTATCTCGTTGTGTGCAGTTACCCTCGTAAACCAAAGACCTGCATTGAACTTGCCCGACGCGCCGAAGCGCTAAAGAAACCTGCAGTGGAATTGCCTGAAGCGCTGAAGGGCAAAAGACAATTGCAACGCCGGAGGGCGTTTCGGTGCGCTCAGCCGCCGCATAGGCGAGCGGCCGTTTTCAAATACAACGCGCTGAAGCGCGAATGGTGACAGCTCACCGGATTAATTCCTGGAGTGCATGTGAGCACAACGCCCATTTTAGACACCGCTTTCCTCCCGCATATTCAGCGCTGGAGAACTGGAGAGCTGGGGTGGTTTGAACAGTGCGTGGAAGCTCACATTAGCCACGAGCGCAAACAGGAGATTGTTTTCCTGCTTTTCACCGAACCGAGAATAAACACAAGAATCTGCGAGAACTCCATGAACCCTAGTTGATCTCTGCAGTTGTGGCTTGGAACGAACTACACCAAGCTAAGTACAACTCAACTTACCTGTATTCTAATCTGGTATATTCTTGCTGAAACCATAGGATGAATGCGACTTAGTTAGCTGTATTAAGGGGCTAGTCGGTAGGAGTGAAGTCTTCAACTCCGGGACCAGGTTCCTTTGAGGGCTCGGCTGTCGCATCTTTTTGTTTCCTTTATCCCTTTTTTCCCTTTCCCCTATCGTGGTGTTATCTGTTGGAGTGGTTGTTACATCCCCGCAGGTGATACCATTGGGGGGGAAAGGGTTACTTGGCATCTTCCTTCGCTCCCGCTGTATCCGGCTTATAAGGTCAGTGGTTATTTAACCCGTCCGTGACACCTTGGGTCTCTGTGCACTTCACCACTGCTAACCAGTGCTAAAGGTTTTGTGTTCATTCCTTAAAATATGGTGGAATTGGTTTATACCCAATTGGCATATTTAGTTTACTTGTAAGCAGTAGCGGTCCGTGGTAGGAGTGCCGGCCGGGCGGTGACGTGGGGCGGGGGAGGGGCAGGGTGGGGGGAGTAAACCACGGATTACGGCGCGCACTGCCTCGCATTTGGCGATGCAGCGCTCACAACGAAATTCGTTTTATTTATTTAAATATTTACTTACCTGTATTCGGCCATAATCCGTGGTTTACTACCCCCTACCCTGCCCTTCCCCCACCCCACGTCACCGCCCGGCCGGCACTCCTACCACGGACCGCTACTGCTTGTAAGTCCTTAGAAAACTGGCAATACATGTGCCCAGGGCCTGTCAATTAAATGTTACTAGTGGGCCTGCAGCACTGATTGTGACACCCACTTATGTAGCACTTTGAATGTGTCTCAGGCCTGCCATGGCAGCCTATGTGTGGGCAGTTTTAAACTGCCTTGTTGACCTGGCCAAATACACCTGTTGCCAGGCCCAACCCTGCCTTTTTTATACAAATAAGTCACCCCTAGAGTGAGCCCTAGACAGCCAGGAGCACAGGGTGCTGTGTATTTAAAAAGGTAGGACATGTACATTTAAGTTTTAAATGACCTGGTAGTGAAAAACGCTTACTTTCTTTTTTGTACTACTTCAAGGCCTACCTCTCCCATAGGATACCATATTACAGTTTATACGTGTAATTTCCAAATACAAACAGGTAACCAGTTCATGTTGTTTTTCTCTGGAATTAGAATTTAAAGTCCTAACTTATGGTGAAGTTGGAAATTAAATTACAATTCTGAAAATGCCACTTTCAGAAAGTTGGTATTTTCCTGCCTTAGCCATTTAGTGCCAGTAGCTGGATTGTGGGTCACATGACCATGTGTAGCTGGCAGTTGGTCTTTGTGTATTGCTCCCTGATAGTAAGACAAAGGGAAGATAGGTATTTGCTGGATGGGCCACTCTGAGTGAGCAATGGGGAGGAGCTGTCCCCTACCACACTTGCACATCACAAAGGCTCTACCTGAACTCTCTCTCAAAAGGCTTGTCATTAGTCTATTGTGACCTCATACAAGCTTGGGCCAGGACAGGGAGGAACATGATGCCTGGAATCTTCAAAAGGGAAATCTCTAGAAACTTCAAAGGCACAACTGGGTATAAATATGGACTCTACCATCTGTGAGTCTACCCTGCCAAGTGGTGCCACCCCAGTCCTGGACCCTTGGAAGTAGGCCTAAGATGCTATGCCAGCCTCTGTGATCCAGCGGAACTAATCTCCTGTTGCACTGCGCTGCCCTGTTCATAACCGGTGCCTCACAGCTGCTGCTTGGATCGTAACTGCTACAAAGACCCGCATTGCATCGCAGTTCGTCCCTTGCATCAGAAAAGCTGCTGTGCCACGTTTCCTCAGTGCAGGCCCTTGCATCCCTTACTGTTGGCAGCCTCAATGATGACACCAGACTCCGCACCGCAGCCTTGCAGCTCTTCAGAATAGATGCATCACCCTGACTACGCGGTGCATCCCTGACTTCACATCCCAAGCCTTCGTTGGTGGGATCTTCAACGATACAACACGATCTCGTACTGCAGTCTTGCTGCATTTTGGAACCAACGCATTGCTTTGGCTGCACATCTCATCTTTGATGCAGATCCTCGCAACCATCTGCAAACCAGGATTGAAGGTACTTTGTTCAGGGGGCATAACTTAGTCCCTGTAGTCGGCCCATGCTCCATCGCAGTTGGCCTGAACCTATGACTTTTTCCGATCCAGTGTGACAAGATATCTATAGTTGGCGCTTTACACCTTTTGGCGTTATTTTTACTAAATGATTTAACAAATAATATCTCCAGTTCTACTGATTTGGTTTTTTGTCGTTTTGGTCTTGATTTATTTATTTAAAATAACTCTATTTTTTTTTATTTTTTTAAATTTCTTTTTTATTGAATAAGAAAGACAATACAATAACATTTGACGATAAAGTGGCACAGTGCATTTGTACAGTTGCAATCATGTCGTTACAATAGACCAACACCCTCCTTACATTACTTACAGTCGTCTCTACTTTGTGAATGCTTATATCCAAAAATGTACTCATTCCTGCGGGGAAGAATCATTAAACGTTGTACACAACATTCCTCTACTTTTGTTCCACGCCCCCCAAATCTTGGTCCACTTTTTGTGGGCATCCTCTCCCTTCGTATATCACCCTCTCTCCCACTCCCCCGTGGTTCCCTTCCAAGTTCTCGCTATATTGCGTTTTGCTACCACACATTCGATGGAGACCTAGGTCCTCTCTTTTGCCGTCAGGTCAGTTGCATCCCATATGTTGAGGAGGCACCATCGGGGTATGACCTCCATAGTTTTCACGCAGACTTCCCACATTTTCAATGTTATTTTCCCCCAGTATGTCTGCAAAATCGGGCAATCCTCCCAGCATTGGTGTAAGTACGTCCCCACCTGGCCACACCCTCTAGGGCATAGTGAGGAACTTAAGGTACCCATTTTACCAGCACTACACTGGTATAATATGCTCTGTGTAGGAGCTTAAGCTGAATTAATTTGAACCTGGACCGAATTGCCTCCTCTCGGGGGGGATGCTAGTGCCTCCTGCCATTCTTCATCGTTTAGGTCACCCACATCTTCAACCTACTTGCCTCGAATTTTCCCAAATGCATCAGGTGCATTATTTAGTATCTTCCTGTGGGTCAGAGAAATCGCTTTCTCCTTAAGACAGTCATCAAGGAGTCTGTCCACTAAGGGCGAGGCCACCGGAAGATCTGTACCTTTGGGGATTGCCTTATATAGTGCGTTTTGGATTTGAAGGTATTTAAAGTTTCCCTCACACTCAACTCTTAGTCTCGTTGGAGGTCACTGAAGGGAACCACCTTGCCCCCTGCCCACACATCCCCGACCCTCGAGAGACCAATCAGTTTCCATTTGTCAAATCCGGAACATTTTGACAGGAGCCCCAAACGGTCCATCTCCAGAAGGGGGGTGGCTTGTGTAATTGTGTTTTTCCTTCCCAAAGCGGACGTCGCCGTATGCCATAATGAAACGGTAGTTGCGGTTGGGGTATGCACTGGCCCATTCTTCCTCCCCCCATACAGTGCCCTTTGGTAAGATCCTGATGCCAAATTGTATCTGTCCATCCTATAAGCCGGCTCTGTTACTGGCCAGTGTACCCAGTGATTAGTAACTGCTAACTGAGAGGCCCAATAGTAACTTTTGTTTGCTGGAAGGGCGATTCCTCCATCGTACCAGCTTTTCATGAGCTTAGTCAATGAAATGCGGAGGATGCCGTTATTCTAGAGAAGGGTCCGGACTTCTGACTCCACGGCCTGAAAATACTTGGTTGGGACAGGGTATGGTGCATTTTGTAAAACGTAAACGAAGCGGGGCAGGGCCATCATTTTGTACAGAGACGCCATACCCAGCAACGTAAGGGGCAAGGTCTTCCAATGCTGCACGTCGTCTTGTAGGCGATGGAGCGGGGGGGCTAGGTTATTATCGTAAAATGCCACTGGGTCTGTCGTGATATAGATCCCCAGATATCGAAAGCCTTCAGTGACTATCTTGGGTCCGCAATGTATGGGCAGATTAGAACCCCTCCCGGACAGTATGTAAATGAGTGATTTATCCCAATTTATAGTGTGTCCTGAGTATTTTTGAAAAAGGGTGAATATGTGTAAGATTCTATGAATTGAAAAATGTGGTTTGGCCAAATAGAGTAAAATATCATCGGCATAGAGGGAGATTCTATCTTCCCAGTCCGCCATCCAATTTAGTCCCCTAATAAGGGGGTCTCCTCTAATCCCAATTGCCAATGGTTCAAGGACTAGAGCGAATATCAGCGGGGAAAGTGGACACCCCTGTCTCGTCCCTTTCTGCAAGGTAAAAATTGCAGACTGGCCACCATTTACTGTCACTCTTGCGAGGGGCTCCGAATAAAGGAGCCGCACCCATGACTGGAATTTCCCTCCGAAACCGTAGTGCTCATGTGCCGCAAACAAGTAGGGCCATTCGATCATATCGAAAGCCATTTTGGCATCAAGGGACATTATCACTGCCTCCTCGCTTATGGTTCCAGCCCTGCCCAATATGCCATTAAGACACCGAAGGTTGAGTGCAGTATTTCTGCCTGGCATAAAGCCGGACTGATCAGGGTGGATCAATTTATGGAGTAGGGGTGACAATCGCGTGGCCAGGATTTTGGCCAGGATCTTCACCCCTGGGTTTAACAAGGAGATAGGCCGGTATGAACCACAGCGCTCGGGAGGTTTCCCCTGCTTGTGGATCACTACCACATTGGCCAACCTTTGAGTTTCAGGGAGGATCCCATTAGCGACGCTTTCTTCATACATATCAACCAAGTATGGGGCGATTGTGGATGCGTTTGCTTTAAATAGCTCAATAGGAAGACCACTCGGTCCCATCGCTCTTCCGGATTGTAACGCTCCAATTGCCTTGACCACTTCCTCTTTGGTGAGGTCTAAGTCTAGCTCGTCTACCTCTGTGTCGTCAAGAGTAGGAAGTTTGAGGGTGGCCAGGAACTCCTGCGCTTCTTCGTAGGTAGATACTCCTGTTGGCTCATATATCAGTTTAAAGTGTTCTGCGAAGGCCTCCGCTATACTGTTCCTATCTTTAAGCCGGGCCCCATCCTCTGTCTCAATCTCAAACCCCTATCTAGTGGCTTTTTCACGCTGGTCCAACCATGGCAGCAATTTACTCGCCTTATCGCCTATCTCATATACACGATACTGAGTGGTACGGTATTGGGCTTTAGCCGCCTCCTCGGCAATGTCTCTGTATTCTTTTTGCTTTAACAGCAATCTATGTTTGACGTCTGGGGTGGCTGAGTTTATTAGTTCGCGTTCTAATTGGGAAATTTCTTCTTCTATTGTGTGTAACTGTTTTCGCTTTTCTTTCTTGTATCCCGTAATCGCTGAAACTCCTTGCCCTCTGATCACCATTTTGTAAGCTTCCCATAACGTGGAAGCCGAGTCCACTCACCCTTCATTCTCTTTAAAGTAATTAACTGTCACCTCTGTGAGCCCCTCCCGTATGGACGGCACTCGTAAATACCAGGGGTTAAGTGTCATCTCATGTCTCTTAGTGGAGGGGTTACCACCATAATTAACTATAACTGGGGAATGGTCTGAGATACCTCTGGGAAGGTGTGCCACCGCCCCGAACATAGAGAGCTGTTCGGCTCTACCAAATATGTAGTCTATTCTGGACAAACTTCCACGGACTCCCGAATGGAAGGTATACTGGAGGGATGATGGGTTGTAAGCTCTCCAAACATCCATCAGGCCCATTGCACTTAAAAATTCTCCCAGCGCCCTCCCAGACGGCTCTCCCCGTTACGGTGATTTCCTATCCAAGTCCCCATTAAGGGCCATGTTACAATACCCCCCAATCAACAATTCACCCTCAGGCAACTTAAGTATGTGTGATCCCAAGTTAGCCAAGGCTGAGGAGTGCAGTCGCGGTGGAATGTAAAGGGATGCAATATTGAGTATTCTGCCTTCCCAGCTACCCGATAGGGTCACAAACCTACCCATTGTGTCATGCGTCATGGATTAAACGTGGAAGGGTAACGAATTACGAAGGAGAATCCCCACCCCTCTCAATCCCTTGGTGTACCCAGCGTGGGCCACTAATTTATACCCCCATCTGTTCAACGCACAATAGGAGGTACCTTGTATGTGGGTTTCCTGCAGTAACACCATGTCAGGGGCCTGTCTCTTCAAGTACTGTAATACAATTCCCCCCTTTATTTTGTCTCCCAACCCATGAACGTTTCACAAAAGTACTTTGATGTGGCCCAGTTGTGGAGCCACGCCATGGTCATCAGTCATTTGGTTGGTGTGAGTAGCGCCTCGGGTTCCCCGAGATAATGTACACACAGACCCCCATCTTCCCCCCGTGTGTAATCAGAGGTTTAGCGGTCAACTGTCCAGACTGTCGTGATGTTAGTCGTTCTGCTGCTAGGTCATGTACTCTCCATGCACTGTCAACAAGTTTTGCTATATACCACATTAAACATTGAACCTTGCCATAACAATCCCCCAGGTAACTCCCCAGACCCACACCCCTCCCTGCCTCCCTTCAACGGGGACTCAAAACTGCCCACCCCCCAACTTTGCAGAGCGCCTGTATAACCATACCCATCAAACATTGCATAGGGGGACCCAGCCAAAGATCCTAGATCCCCCAACTCAATGTCATTTAAGCCCTTATTTTATGTCCATCTCAGAACCAGTAGTACCAAACACACATCGTGTAATTTGCCTATGCATTCAACTCCACGTTAAGACCAAGGAGAAGGATGGTCCAACTTTGCCATATTTTGCCTCCCCCCTAACAATCAAAATACTTAGCAGTCCTCGACATCTTCATCAGCCACCGAGTCGACTCCTTCAGCACCCAGCATGCCATTCATAGATCAGTCATTGTCTAGAGACCCTCGCCTCTGCTTAGTTGCACCGTTTTGACCCGTGTCCTTCCGAGGGCCGTCTCTGAGTCCACGGACATCCTGCCAACTTTCTTGCCCCTGCATGCGCCTCTGTGAGTTAGTTCTTTGTGTTCCAGGGGTTTTCCACCCCTCCAGCCACTCCCAGGTCTCCTCTGGGGTCAGGAAGAACGAGGATTTCCCGTCCGCCATCACCCGCAACTTTGCTGGGAAAAGCATTACATATTTAATGTTTCTTTCACGGAGCGCTCTTTTTACCTCCAAGAAGGATCTTCGCATTTTCTGGAGCTTTACCGTGAAGTCTGGAAAGAAAGTGATTGTGGAGTTCTCAAACTTCAACAGAGGGGCTGTACGCGCTGTTTGTAGAATTATGTCCCTATCTCTGTAGTTGAATATTCGGATAGGGCGCGAGGGTGCACCCGATTTTGGGGGTCCACCTGGCACTCTATGGGCACGTTCCACAGAGAAATATTAGGAGAGAGAGCAGGGCTGTAGTTGGTTTTGTATTAGGTCCTCAACAAATAGGTCCGTAGCTTGCTTCTCCGCCCGCTCCGGTACTCCCAGGATTCGAAACATTATTCCTGCGTGCCCGCCCTTCATAGTCTTCAAGCTTGGCTTCCAGGTCCGCTGTTGCCACTTAGAGTTTCTTCACCGTTAGTTCTAACGTTTTAGTGGAGGATTGGAGCTCAGCGACAGAATCCTCCGTGGCTTTCACCCTCTCCCCCAAAGTGCGCAGGTCCACGTGCATCAGTGTCACCTCCGTTCGTGATCGAATCAATTTTTTGTTCAAGGGTTGTCCGGAATCCTTGTATAGCCTCCATAATGTCCTGAAGGGCAGGGATGCCCTCATCCGACTTGCTTCGCCCCCTGCGTTTTATTTTTCTCATCCACATTTTCGGCCTTAGAATGCGCATATTTGTCTAATTTGGTTTGATGTGTTTGCTTGGGACCTTTTAGCGCCGTTATTTTAAAGTCACCAAGAGAAGGCCCCACTATCGCCTGTGCCGAGCCACCGACCACTGAGGCCCGACGCAAATTTTACCCCTTGGGAGTGATCCAAGTCTTTCAGCCGCGTAGGGGAAAGGCTATAGTTGTGGAAACCACTGGTGTAACTGTGGCAGATCACCAACTGTATTTTATCAGCACACCCAAAATGCCTGTGCTTCTGGGGGACACCAGTCCTGTGTTCAAACGGGGTACTTCATTCATATAAAAATGTCCTCGTGTCCCCATCGACCTCCTCTACTCCATGCTGCCCGAGTAGTTGCGCCCCCTGGGACCCCAGAGCTTGCTGCAGATTGTCCTCTCACCTCCCTGTTTGGCCTATGGTGGCCTCTCAGCGCCCGTCTCTTTCACCATCTCAGCCCCTGCCTGGAGCCGGCACCTTATTGTAAGTCCTGATGGGGGGGTGCTATCTCGATGGAGATCCTGCGGCACCCTCCCGTCGCCTTTTAATGTACTCCGGTCCAGTCCGGAGCACCAGTCACTTCTCTGCAGGCCCCCTGACCTCCTTTCTGTAATGGCGCCCGCCTCCTTTTATCGCGGGCGGACACCTTGCAGCGCTCTGCCGTGCTCCCGCTGAGTGCTCGTCGTCTTGAGGCCTGACCAGGGAGGGGCGGGTGGGCCTGATCGAGGACACCGCTGCTTGCTTCCGCCGGTCCCTGCCTCCGTACTTCTCTTGCGGGCCTCCGTTGCTTCAGTCCACATCACAGCCGGGGCTCACGAGGCAGTCCTCGCCGGCCACAGCCCACCAACTATTTCTCGGCCCAAGGGCATCGGGGGACCGCTATTTCGGGACCGAGTCTTCCTGAGGCGCAGGGGACCACCGGGATGTCCTCAACTCCGGGCTAAAACGGATAATTTTGGCGGATTTTTTTTTTTTTTTGTCTGCGGGTCTCGGAGCTCTACTCTGGTACGGCCATCTTGGTTGCCGGCCGGCCACGCCCCCAAAATAACTCTATTTTTATAACACTGTTGATGGCTCTTTTATGGTGTGAATTCACTGTGTTACTGTTTCAAGTGTTGCACAAATACTTTACACATTGTCTTTGAGTTAAGCCTAACTGCAACGTGCCAAGCTACCTGAGGGTTCAGCACAGGTTAATTTAGGGTTTGCTTGTGACTTCACCCTTAGGAGAATTGTGTTTGTTGCTTGAGAAAGATTCCACTCACTCAACCAGTATCACAATTTCTTCCATGGGGTCCTCTATGTGCCTTTTTAAGGGGCAAGCGACTTTGCAAATCCTGCCCAGTGTAGGTTTTAGAATGGTACAAAAGGGGTGCAAAGTCTCCCAAGATCTCATGGGAGTACATGAGATCTTGCACGATCTTGCAGTCATCTTTGGAGGGACCAGGGCATCAATACAGGGACCATCCTTTGGCAGCTGCCAGTGGTTGAGAGCAATAATCCAGGAAGCATTGTGCTGGAAACCGCAATTGGAAAACCAGGGTCCACATGAAAACTGTAGGAATCAAGGTGGTGAGAAATGCCATGTCTTGATTTCACTTCAGGATGTGTGAATCTTTGTTGTTTGATTCTTTACTGGTGGACAACTCACAAGCTCGTCAAGAAGAGAGGTCACTTGTAGGAGGAGATATTTGTGCATTAGAAAGCAACATGCTCAGTTGTGATTAACTTTTCAGCAAATGTTTGCTTCAAATCAAAGGAGACGACATCATTGATGGAATCAGCATTTAGCTTAGGTTAAAGAACCTTGTTGGAAATCGATAATCATCCAAAGAAGAATATGGCTGAGTTTGTTGAAAAGGCCACGATTAGAAATGTGCCCTTTTTGCAGGGTCTCCTCATATTTTTGTCTTTTTTTGTTGAGCCCTTTTTTTGCGGTTTGTACAACTCTGTGCACTTTACCCGCGTACCCAGAGGTGACGTACCTGCCCTCCCCCTTTCAACATGATGAAACTGGTGTACCTATAAGTTCCCAGTACAGAGTCCAGAGTGTACCTAGGGCCTATAATTTAAATGTCAGTTGTGGACTGTAGCATCCACTTTTACATCCACGCCAGTGTGAATGCAAAATGACTGCAGGACACCCACGTGGCATAACTGGTTAGTTTGAACCTGCAAAATAGGTCTGTCAAAATCACTCTTTTTTGACAGATCAAAGACTTCCTTTTAAATTTTAACAAGTCACACCTAAGTAGGCCTTACTGCGCGTAAGGCAGGGTGCATTGTATTTTAAACTATAACATGTAACACGTTACTGTTCTACATGCCCTTAAGTGAAAAACGTCGAAAAGCGATTTTCACTGTTGCAACACTGGCTGCTCTATAGGAAAATACTTAATTACATCTAATAATGTTAACTCCAGTTCAGTAGCAGCTAGACAAAATATTTAAATTATCTTTTTAATAATTATTCAAAATCCAATTGCAAAATTTAAATGTGTGTAACTATTAAGGAAAAGGTACTTTTAGAAAGGTATTTCCCTTTCAGAGGTCCCTGGAAGCTAGTCTGCATTTTGCTCTCCCTCTTCTGCCACCCAGTAATTGCCATTTAAATAGATGTAAATGAGGTGTAGACTTGCTTCCAGGACAGGGAGTGGAGAGAGGTGTTGTTGTGTCCTTGACAGGAAGGCCTTTGTGCTGGGATCAGGAACTTGATTAACTTTAAAGAGGTCTAGCCTACCACAATCAGGTATAGCTAAAACCTAGGCCAAACACCATTCTTTTGCCCCTCCCCCCCCCGCCAGCCAGATCAGCCCCTGTCACAGTGGGCCTCTTGCTGACATAACAGTGTCAAGTCCTGCTGAAGTGTCAAAACCTTCTTGACATGTCGTCTTGGGTTTTACATTTCACTTGTGAGGCAAAATTCAAAGCACAAGAACAGGATGCCAAAACCAATTCTTGCAAAAAATCTGGTTGCTGAAAATTCATATTTTGTTCTACCAGACTTCTGACTCTGAGATTGTTTTGAGTACAGGCTTGCCTCAAACTGGATGTTAGTGTAAGATGTGGGAGGACAATAGGATTACCATAATTCATTCCCCACTCCACCCTCACACCCACAGAGACCTAGTTTAGTGTGGTTTAAGACTTTGGCCATCTTGAAAATGCCCAAAGTAGGTAGGCTTAGACAGAGGAAACTTTACACTATTGGTTAGGGTTTCCACAGTTGTCATTGCCACCCATTAGCTCGTGTCACGCATAAATGTTGCATCTCCAGGCACCCACTTCAGAACACTTCTGGATTTTTGGAAGATCTGAATAGGACTGATCATACTATATGAAACCTGAGAAGAGCCTAGAAGACTGGACCTGCTCTCCATGTTTCAGCAAGGACAAAAGAGTGGACTCCAAGGGTCATAAGGCTGACCTCATGTTAAAGCTACTGGGATACAATAAGCTGCAAGAGGCCTTTTTCTGCAATTGCCTGGCTGACCAGTGGCAAATGGACCTGGACGGACCCTCCTGTGATCCACTGCCTGCCACCCTGTGAGTCTGTAAGTCCCTGCCCTGATGTCCAGGGAGCTTCTGATGTGTACTCCTGTGGTGGTTTGCGACTTGGAGGACTAAAATCAAAAGGGAAAATCTTTTACCAGGACTAACCAGGTTAATATATTTAATCCCTGCTCATTGGTGATCAGTGTCAAATTTCGTCTAGGTCCTGTTCTACCACGACTATTAACTATCATTGGTACTTTGTGCTTCTTGGCACTATTTCTACTTAAAACTTTAAACATTCTTATCTCTGTGACCCCCATTGGATTTTAGTCATTTTGCTTTCATTTTTTTTATGAAATATTACTCTATTTGTTCTAATTTATTTTGGGATTTTTATTGTTTTACATTTATTATTGTTTTAGTGCTGCAAAAATACTTTACACATTTCCTCTTTAAGCCTGTTTGCTCTGTGCCATATCTGCCAGGGGGTAGAGCTCAGGTTTATGTAGGACTTTAGTGGTTTATCCTGACAAGGATTGTGACTATTACTTGGTGTAGGTACTTAACCCGCTCAAATAATAACCAATTTCTTACAACCATGGTAAAGTGTGTGTGAGTATTGTAATGTGTTGTGCAGTTTGAGCCTGAAGTAAGGTCAATAAGAGGACTCGCTGGGAATAAATCTTCAAGCACACACAGTATATCAAGGACTTAAGATTCTTTCCACCTTCGACCAGGTATGTGCAATTGTGTAAATAAGGAAAAGGATTAACCGTGCAAAGTCTGTGCAATGAAGGTTTTGTCAAGTGTTCCGTATTTACCATTGCTCTCATTCTTTCAAGAGGAGTATAGCCACACCCCAATATTCATTCCCTTCCTGGAGAAGAAACTTAGGTGCATTCTTGTATGGTAACCATTACTTCTTCAGGTAGGACTGAAATACTTTCACATAAGAGTAAGCTAACCTCACCTGTAGTACAGAAGAGCCTCTGGTTTGGCTGTCTGTAGTCTCTCATCTACTCCCTCCTGGCTGGAGCCCCATCTAACACCGTGCATCCATTTTGCTGCAGTGTGGGCAGTAAGTAGTTTCATTCTGCTCCTGCATACATAGTCTGGACTGACACAGACTACAGATGATGTCTCCTCACCTTTGCAGAGTAGGCTGGCAGGTAGACACCAGCTCTCAATGCGCAGTGCCCCCTAGGGACCCTGCGGTGCTCCCCCCTCCCTTTTTTTTAAGAGAACTTGGAACTGGAACCACAAGTTTGTCAACAGCTTCCACTTGTATAAAGGGACAGCAGACTGGGGATGTGTATTCTGTGTCTGCACTTCCAGAACCAATTTGGATTGTTCTTCTTTCATGTGCCCTCGGGCAGTGTGCCATTCTCAGCTTTTTCTAGAGTCATGCTCCCCATAGCAGGGTCATCTCCAGCAGGAAGTACCCACAACTGAAGCACAAAGTGGTATGAGCATTCAGCTACTTGGGTATAAAAGCACCAACTGACAGTGACCAGGAAGAGAGGCAAAAGGTTGACCCCTTTCTTAATTGCCCTACACACTAAGACAACAGGAACTGCAGTTCCACTCTTCTCCCCTTTCAGCCACCAAATGGCAGAATTTAGAGAGACTAATCAACAACTCTCTGCAGCAAAAGAACCTCATTGAAATTGAAGGGGGGAGCTCGTCTCCTATTTCCAAGTGTCTACATCTCCTCCTTCCAGTCTCAGGAATGTCAGAAATACACCTACATTACTTGAGAAAGTAACGTCAACTCCATCATGTGCACATAAATAAGTAAGGGGCTTCTAAAACAGAACCCACAATCCTCCTTCACTTTTGTTCACTATGACATGGAAAATGTGTGTTACACACAGACTACACACCTACATACATAGGCACATGCTTTTGGAATATCAGTGCAAGGTTCCAAGTTCACCTGTAGCAAGCATAACTTTACATGAGTGTGCCAGTAAGAATCTACTGCTGTGACAAAGATAAAATGGTCTGGTCACACTAGGATCACTACGAACATGGCGTGCTACAAGCTTGAACCTGTGACATAGACAGTAGTTCTCTGTCACTATGGAGAGGATACTTGGTGTGCCCCTACTGGTGCAGGACAGGTTCAGGATTAGACTTACATCTAGGGACAGGCCTAGGTCTTCACGGAGATGCTGAATTAGCATGAGGATGGGGCCAAATATTAAAAAAACTGGATATCAGACACTCACAGTTGAGCACTCAGGGCAGGGTGCATGATTCTACACTCCGCAGTGGACATTCCTACCCCAACATGCCGCATTCTGTTTTTCTTTTGGATCACATAAATCCCTTGTTTCTCCTACATGGAGGAACAAGCCCCCCTTCATGTTATTCTTTCCCCTGCCAGACTACTAATTTTTTCCTGTCTTCCACAACTCATCACTGAACACAATATTTATAGGAATCAAGCACACAAAGACTATCTAGCATGCAGACCAATAAGCACACAGAACAGCATCAATACCAGCACCATGCTCCCAGACAACTGTACAGATACAGCAAGATAAAAGAAGCAAACTTTCACACGGATGGCACGTATGCTGGCATACACAACACAAATTCAGTCAAATAGAATGCATATAGAGAGGCACAAAACACAGACTTACACGCATTGATGGCTAGATGGAATTTATGGACTGATAAAAGATAGAGATGAAATGTTAGACAATCAATGGATAAATAAATGGATGGATTCATGGAATTAAGAAGGAAGTGATGGATATTTGGATTTAAATAAAACCTATAGATTTGCTCTTTAAGAAGTTGAAAACCCAAGACCTGGCTCTTCGATGGAGACTCAGTGCCCAGATACCCCTAGGGGTGACAGAGTTGCGCTCTATAAGTGCTGATTGACTGACTGATTGATTGATTGATTGAAAATGTTATTTGGTTTTTTCAATATACATTTTATAGCAGATTAAAAATATTTCCATTGGTAATATTTTACAGCATTTCACACTGATTGTGTTCACGGAAATGAAAAGTGTTCTATTTTTAGTTGCCTAACAATTCTGCACAAAAATGTTTATAAAGCACTATGATTAAAATTCCAATAAGAGCTTTCAGAATTGAAACATGCATTAATTCACGTGGGCACTGCAAACCGGAATTGCTCTTTTGACCAGACAGTCATATGATCTACAGAACAAAGAAAAATATTGCAAGCGGACTCTGTTTGTTGCAAGGTGGTGAGCTGCGCCACGCCGTGGATTCAGGACACCGCTGGGGGTGGACTACATGCCCCATACCTCCCTGTGCTTTCGGCGCCTACCTAAGGGCATAATGCTCCCGCTGTTGTGGGGAGTGAGAGGATTCTGTTTGTTGCCGGGAGGTGAGCCATGCTGCGCCGTGGATTAAGGGCACCGCTGGGGGAGGACTACACTCCCCCTACCTCCAATCACTTCCAGCGCCTACCTAAGGGCGTGACAATCCCACTGTTTTGGGGAGCGAGAGGACTCTGTTTGTTCCAGGAGGTGAGCTGCGCTTTGGTTAAGGTAAACGCTGGGGGAGGACTACATGCCCCATCCCTCGCAGCGCTTCCAGCAAATACCTAAGGGAGCAACGATCCCGCTGCGAGGGATGTGCCTAGGCTAAGGGTGGGCCCATCTGCGCCCGTCAGTTGCCAGCAGAGTCTGGGTTTTGGCCATCCACTTTCAACTTAACTACAAAGGGCTGTGATCTTCTGGATGAATGTGTTACCATTATTTTAACTTACCATTGGCCTACCTGGAACATTAACTAATCACTAGTGATCTGGATCCTCTCAACACTTCTCAAGTCAGGCCATTATTCATTATTGTCCCTTATGGATAATCGGAAGTGTACGGGGGTGGTCAGGTTACACCACCAAATTTACATCCAAAACCCATCTCAATTGACCTAATGCTTCTGAGAGCAATCAGGTCATTGCCACCAAAATTGAGCTCACAGACTGGAGACTCTCACTAGGGGCAGGGTAGCCCTTTATTGAGCTGGATTTTACCAACTCTAACCCATCAACTGACCGTGTGGGCCATGCTGGACAAGGAGCCTCAACCTGTATTGATGTAGATTCAACAGAGCCGACTTGGGGACCTGGGCATAATTGTAGGAACTGCAAATCAGCAAAACCGCATAGTCAAACCAATGCGGCTTTCCATGATGAACTTCAACAAGTTGCCAAGAAAGCTAACAGTGTTGTTAGGAGAAAGGAGCATGCCCAGGACTTTCCTTTCACACCCTCTTCCCCATTTCCTAAACCCGCCATTCAGCCCATCAGCAATCTGGGCCGACTGATCCCATGAAACCTAATTGGGTGGATGATTTTGTGGGTGAGCCAATTGATAAAATCAAAGGGGGCATAAGGGAAGAACTTTCCCCTAAGTTTGCAAGGTTAACTTAGGTTGAAGCACTAGGTAAACCCCTCCCTAAGCCATCGCCCCCTCCGGAGCAGACCAGTGACAGAGGCAACAGTATAGAGTTCTCACCTAAAATAAGTTTAACTCCAGCTCTGCAAAACAATAGGAGTGGGAGTGGCTCATTTGCTACTAGTGCCCCTTTGACTGATGGAAATAATATAGCCAGGTCCTGGCAGGCATCATCTGACCTAGTCTTGGAACCCAGCCACAGCAATGCCTAGCGGGTGCATTCAGACTACAAGGAGACTGAATAGGGCCCCAATAAAATCAAAGAACTTACTGGTGATTAGTTTGCCCCCTGCAGCCTGCCCTTATGTGGCCACGTTCGCTGATGTTCCAGGCCTAAGAGAGGTCCAGTCTGAGACATATTTCAAACTTAGCAATAAGTGTCTTAACTGGCTGGGAAACAACAAGAACTTTCCCTTGAGACTGGGGGCAATATCCTTTTCACTTGACAAGTGTGGTGGATAGGAAAGGGGCCGAAAGACAAACAAGGGGATTGTGTTATTATAAACTTTAGAGACCCTGGTGTGGTTCGTAAACTGTTATTAGACGATGGACATAGGGGTCCTGGGGGTCTGGGGCTTCAAGATTGACTCTCCTTCCTCTGGGGTCTTTTTATAAACCCTTCTTTAAAGCACCCCAGAATGACTCTCAACCCCCCTTTCATAACATCTCCTGCAAACTTCCACCCAGTACTAAACAGAGCCAGATATGTGATATCTACAATGTTCCAGTCGATAACAGGTTCGGCCCCTTGACCAAGTTGATTGACATATGGCCCAGGAGGAATCTCCGTGCCAATTCCGCTTAATTGGGGCTGCTGAACATCACTTCAGGGAAGCATCTGTCTTTCCATCATCTGAGAATTCATTGCACAATGAGACATTGAGTGTTCTAGCTATGGGAAGCCGGGCCCCCCACCCAATAAAATTCCATCTGATCCCCAGTCCTGTACACCAAGGAGGGCTGAACCAAAAAATAGAGAAATCCCTCCTCCCCGCGGTCCTTCTGGCACCATAGCATCCAGCCAGGATAAACCAACTCCTCAGGCCACATTTGGGGAAAAACTCTTGCAACATAGCAGGAATTGGCTCTAAACTTAGTAATCCAGACTGGGGTTAATTTATTGATAATTTTGACATTTGTCTTCCAAGAAACATGACATTGTTCCCAAGTGAATGAACCAGTATTTGCCACTTATGACAGAAGCCCTATTGGGTGGCAGGGGCACACCTTCGGGGGGCCAGATGACTTGGGTGGGAACACATGCTGATTTTTCTGTGATAAGTACAGAAGTGATATCAAGTGACGTTGTGTGTGTTAACATCAAATTTCCTACAGGCCTTACTGTTAGCACTCAAAACATCTATTTGAGACCCTCAGCTTGTAAACTGGAATCTCACACATTAAGTCATCATTCATCTCATATGGTGGATTTATCCCCAGCAGTTGTGAAAGTAGTAGGGGGTGACTATAATTGCCAGTTCGAACCTTTAGATATCACTTGTTGTATATCCCTGCCAGAAGAAGACAGGTTTTGGTCCATCCCTAACCTTACTCTTCCTCTGTTTAGGAAATGGACTGACTTGCAATCCAAATGAATGCATTAACCTTGGACCAGGGCATTCGTGCATGCAATGGCAGGACAAATTCAGACAGGGACGGAAACCATACCTTCAACAGACTATCCTGTCCAAGTTTAATTGACTATATTTTGGTTGATGTCATAATATGGCCTACAGTTTTGCATATGGTTGTGATTAATAGAATAGATAGTGAACATAGTGCGTTAGAACTTACTTTGGGTTTCACCCTGAATAACAATCCAGTCCAGGGGCGGCCTGCATGGCTCGCGGGCGGGGATGCGGGCGCGGGGGTGGCTCACGGGATGCTTAAAAAATAATAATATTCAAATAGAACTTACCTTGCTGCCGCCGGGTCCCGCGTCTTCTCTCCTGCTGCCTGTGTCCGACTCCAGGTCGGAACAGGAAGCAGGCAGCCAGGCTCCCACCCCTAAGCCAAACACAATGTTCCAATGGAGTGTTGTGATTGGACTGAGCGCTGTGACATGGCGCTCAGCCAGGGGATGTAGGGGTGGGCATGTTCTCCATGCAGGCTGTAATGCAGCCTGCATGGAGAACAGGGAAGTGTGCATGACTGTTTTGGGTGGCCCGAGAGGGCCGACCAAACAGTCATTGCACACAGGAGTGTCTACCACTCCTCCCCTGTAGCTCCGCCAAGCCCCCTCAGGCACTGCCGCAGCAGGAGGAAAAAATATAATGATTACAACATTCTGCTATTATCATTTTATTTTTTCCTTTCTTTGCTGCTCCTGGCAGTGGGGCGATGCTCCTTTGCATTAGCGGAGGAGCCGCCACTGCTCTAGTCACACTCACGCAACCTCTGGATAATAAATGTCAGTTAACCTATAACAAGCACAGAATCCAATGGTGCTCTGTGAGTCACTCAGAAGAGACCACAAGGCACATATATAATTTAGTTGAAAAGAGTATAGGAGCCTATTGTAACCTTTACCTTTATGTGAACCAGGCATCTTCCTTAACTGAGATAAGGGAAATCCATCACAATTTGCTTGAGGATCTTAAAAAAGTCTTCTATATTGGATCAGGGAATCAGGGTAGCAGAAGGGTTGCTCCAACTTGGTACAATAAGCAATTTCAGTTGGCCATATCAGCTCTGATAAGCTTGCTAAAGACCAAGGACAGAGGTTAGATCCAACAAAGAAGAACTGATTACAAAATATTGTAAGACAAGAAAGAAGATACTGGGACTGTGAGATGTGGGAATTACTGCTGGCAGCAACTAGGGAAAAAAAATCACACCACATTCTGGAACATTGTTTCAACGGGCAATGCAGAAGGGGTTGCCAAAATAGATAATAACATAGAGCAGCGGTATGGATTTCCCACTTCTGAAATTTATATTTATCCCCATTAGGAGAAAGATCCATCCCTCTAAACCTTAGGGACCCACCATCTTCTACTACAGCAAAGCTTATTAGTTCTGGTGTGTATCCCCCCATAACCTGTGAAGAAGTGGAAGAAGTGATTAGGAAGGTTGTCCCCCATAAAGCCCAAGGCATTACCAAAATTCCTGTTCCAGTTGGAGATCAAAATTTAGGGCCCATACCTTGCATTGGTGTTTAACGCTATTTTAAAAGGTCTGAGGATTCCATCCTCATGGGCGGGAGCTGAAATATTTCCTGTGTATATAGAGGTATCCCCCCTTGATCCCACAAATTACAGGCCTATCAGCTTAATAGACACCACTCAGAAGCTCTTCAGTAGGGTTATTCTTTCTAGGCTCCAGCAATGGCTAGTCGACCATGACGTCTTATGTCCCTTTCAAGCAGGGTTTTGCTCTAGCACCTCTACTATTGAACAAATCTTTAGGCTCCTGATGATCTACTGGAAGATGGCTGCAATTGATAATGGCAGACTCTATGCCATGTTCGTGGATCTTAGAGCGGCCTTTGATTTGGTACTGAGGGTCACCCTTTGGAAGGTGCTTTTAGAGATGGGTGTCCCCGAATATTTGTACAGAATCAAAGAGAGATTGCAATAATCCAATTATGCCCAGGTTTGATGCAGGAGACTAGGTGAAGTGTCTGAACCATTCCCTGTAAGCAGAGGTATACAGCAGGGTTGTGTATTGGCCCAACCCTTTTTACCCTGTTCCTTAATGGTTTAGTAAGACATCTAAATGAATGTGATAATGATGCGCCTAAACTTGCAAACCTGAGGGTTCAGGCCCTCATGTTTGCTGATGATCAGATCACCTATAGAGATTTGGAGAATTTCGGTCCAGTTTAGTAGGTTTTGTCATGACAGGGGGCTGGAAATCAACGTGTCTAAAACTAAGTATATGGTCTTTAACTCATGTCACATGACCTGACCAAACCCAACACTGAATGGAGTGCCACTTGAACAGGTCCATCTGTTTGAATATCTGGGTGTTTCCCTTGATGGGAAACAGGACTGGGCCCAGCATATCTTAAAAAAGAGATTAAAATTAGAGCAGCATGTAGGAGGTTTGTACAGAATCATCGGGGGTTCTATTACAAACCATTCTCTCTGGTTCTCCAACTCTACTCCTATCAGGCCCTTGGGGTGGGCCTTATATGGCACTGAGCTGTGGGGACATAAAAATCTTAAGGCTTTAGAACTAGTGGAGGATCGGTTTCTGAGGCAGGTGGTGTGTCTCCCGGCCAGTACCCCTTTGACCCCCTTAAGGTTAGATGCTTGTCTTAGACCAATCTCGGAAAAAGCGGCGGTCAGACCTTTCATTTTTTGGAGGAGACTTTTGGCTACCCCCAAATTGATATCTTATTGTAATGGTTTGGAGGAAATCCTCAGGTATCCTGCGGCTGCAGATTTTCCCTGGATCAGATATATTAGTGACATATTCCATGAACTGGGCCTAACCAATCTGTGGAAAGATCCCGTTGGGAAGTTGTGTTTCTATTTAAGTAAAGGAGCTTAAAAACCAATTTAGATCCTATAGTTTAAATAAGCTCTTAACCTCACAGACAATGGGTATTTTAACTAGTGTTTTTGCAATGTCCAAGGATTTTTATTGTACCAAACCATTTTAAGATGATATTTAGCCAAATGTATCTAGGAAAATATATCTCTCCTTTAGATATGGAACTTTGCCACTTTGCAACTGATGTAGCGGAAATTTCATCTTATTTGTAGGAGTGCATTATAATCGCACATTTAGAGCGCACCCGCATATAATCTTTTGTCGTGTTAACATGAAGTGTTAGAATTAGAAATGTAATAACGTGAAACCTGAAGTTAAATCTAACCAGCAAAAAACATTAACGTGAAGAACTCATGTTGTGCAACTGACAATCCTTCATTTATTGAATGTGTTTACTAATGTGCCATTTTTCATGTAGGTAGGAATATTAACTGAACGTGCCTTAATTTCTTATGCAATTCCGTAAAGCTCATACACCATTTCTCCTATGTTAGCTGAATTTGTAGGCCTGAAATGCATTTCCCTGGAAGCTCTCGCTTTAGAATTAACAGCTTGAATTTCATGTGTGCTGTGAATCCCGTTTTTTCTAACGTTTTATGTTGCTGGTGGAAAAAGCATTCTTGTTAGCTAGAATAACGTGTTTGGTTTAATAGTCAGGCAAGGAGAGAAGGAGATACATCGCAAGCTAAAGCCGATAAGGGAAATTGTTGTGATTCACATTAGAGAAGGCCTGGAAATCAATATCAACATGTTGCAGTTAAGGAACACCGCTATCCTGTGAAAAAGTACCTATGAGATCATGGTCGGAATGGATGGGGTGACCCGCATAGACTCTTTGTAAAATATCTGTAATATTGGAATGTTACAAGTAGGGAAAGTGCCCACTTCTTCTCTGCCTTCAGAGAGAGAGCATCTCAGAACAAGCTCTGTCTCGATAGCTTTATGCTATCCGACCCATTAATGGTGGAGAGACTTCTTAGGAAGACTCCACATGCTGACACCTTATATTCCTTTTCGTGAGAATGCTTAAGTATGGATGTCACGGTAGTGATAGTGTAGGGATAGATTATTGCTTTATTTTCATCAACCCTCGATGCAGGGAAATTTGGACTCATGCTTTCTGATCCTCTGCATCCTATTTCTTGAATTAATTGTTTTGTCCATGTTGCATCGACTCAACTTTATTCGCAGATTTGGCTTTATGCTGATTTCAATGTATTTTTACTCTCTCGTTTTGGGGTGCCTCTATGTTCAATTATTTTTGGCTTTATAACAAATCAACTAACCTTACATAGTTGTCTGTGGTTATTATGTGTCAGGAGAAATTCCAGTTGAATTGATTGGCTTTATTAAAGATTTTCTCACCTCTACGTTTAAACGCTGCTAAAAAGTACCATCGGATTGTGATTCTAGAACAGGTCCAGATTTTATGGGCCCGGCTCTTTCACACCTATACTTCAAGATGATTGAAGTCAGCTAACTTAGCTGCTATGGGTTGCCCATCCCAAGGAAACGAAAAGGAATCGGTAGCCCATATTTTGTTTTTTTGCCCAGTTTACAGTAGGGCAAGGGCCAGGTGGATAATTCCAAAATGTAGACATTTAGGTACCACCAGGCATGAGGAGGCGTGCAGACTTTTGCAGACTGATTTGACTACCTCTTTGGTAGTTGCAGTTTCAAGATATTTATTGAGTATGTGGCATGTTAGGAAGAAATTAGGTTCAGTTTCCCAATCCAAATGAACCTGAGATATTTTCTATCATTAATTGATAATATTTGCTTGACTTTAAGACCCTAATCTACATTGTAATAAAATTAGAAAAATGGTTGATATCTTGTGATTTTTTTCCCCAGTTTTTTCAGACAATGAACTGCATTTTAAATGTTTTTAATCTTTTTCTAAGTATTGTATATTATTTTATATTATTACTGTTTCTTTTTTGTGTGTGCCTCTTTTATGGTATTTTACCGAAATAAAGAGTATTGAATTGAACTGAACTGATAATATTGATTAACTGAGATGTGGATGTTGTGAGACACGCAGTTCTTCGAATAACAGCACATGTGATTACAGCTGGTGCCATATTAGACTGGGGCAAAGTCATGCATGCAGCTTACATTCCTTAAATGCAACAAGTTGCAAAGTGTTAATCCTGCCTAAAAAACCCTAGTTCATTTTCTTATGTATTCCACTATGTTTTGTGAAATGTCCCCAAAGAGCCATTCATTATGCCAAACCAAACAAGAGGATTTTAATCCTGCCTAAAAAACCCTAGTTCATTTTCTTATGTATTCCACTATGTTTTGTGAAATGTCCCCAAAGAGCCATTCATTATGCCAAACCAAACAAGAGGATTTATTTTAACTTTTCTTAAACACTTTTACACACTACTCCGAGGTGTAGGAAAACGGAGCATTGAAGATTTTACTCAAATAAACATTATTAACTGAATAATGAGAGGCACTTTTACAGAGAGAGCAGCACTTTTAAAGAAAAACATCTGAGATAAGAAATCTGACGTTCACGTTTTGTTGAGAAGCACCTGAGTCTTTTAACAAAGATTTCTTGATTTGATTTCATGCACAGGTTGTGTATTTCTATGCTATTGGATGTGCAACAAAATGTAATCATGCATCAGTATTCTATAGCAATGCATGAAATGGAAAAACAACTAAGGAACAGTACACGCTGCTTTAAAATGGTAGGAACTGCTAATAGGAACATCTTCAAAGAGTCTCGCTTCAAAGTCTCAACATGTCTCTTCTGTGAACCACAGTTTTCCATACTTATGAGAATATGTTTTCCTGTCTGAAGAGTTGAACTTAATAAAAAATAACCTGCTCCGTCAAATATTAATTTCATAATTATTTCCCAAAATCAATGTGAACTATTAAAAAGATTATCTTTATGTATTGAAATTAAGCCTAGCCTAACACTAAGATGTATTTACTGCAGTCAAAGACATTGTCAACAAACAAATTCAATAGTGCTTCTATCTGGAAAGAGGACACATTGGGCAAACTCAAACTATGTTTTAGCTCACAAGGCTTGTGAAATACTTTCAATATTTTGAAAGAATATTTTAAGCCTCATATATTCTATAAAGGTCACCTAAAGCAAAAGGCTTGATGGTAAATGCTTTGATTCTACTTTAACAAGGACATGATCGGATGAAAGCAGAATAAGACTTCTTTAAGGGAAAATAGACCAAAAATGAGTGTCATTAGAAAAGAAATACATTTTCAGACAGAGACAACATGCAGGTTGTAGGTGACTAAAATAATTGCTATTTTGTAAGGGGTTAGGTCCTGGGTGAACAACACCCGTTTTGTATTTTGTATAATCACATTTCTGGACGTGACTTCTGCATTACAGATAAACACCTAAAGGAACTCTCACCTGAGATATAAGAGTTACATGAGCACCAGTGACGGAAAAGGAAACCACAAGCACATGAAGTCCAGATTTACTAACACCTTTGCACCAGGTTTGTGTCATTTGATTATGACTCAAACTCAGTGCAAAGTGTTTGGGTGGGATTTACTATCCAAAGGAAATTAGTATTTGCGTCAATGGCATCCCAAAGTAACGCAAAGTTGCACTATGCGCTGCTTTGCAATAATTAATATCAAGGGGTGTTCCATGTGTGGTGCATGGTTGATCACATGCATTCAGTTATGGGTTTTAACGTAGGTCGCTATCTACAAACATTGGTAGGTAGGTTTTATGGCAAAATCATACGACTTCTCAAGGCAGGCATAACGAGGAGAAACGTTTCTCCTCGTAATTCCTGCTATATTCTACATCCCACATACAAAGTGTGAAAAGCCTTAAAGCATATTTTTGTACTGGCAGGCACACCTTCTAGTACAAAACCTATGCTTCAGAGAAAGCACACACCCTGCACTATGGCGCAACGATGTGTGCATTGGTGTATGGCAGCCAAGGGGGGGGTGTGGCTTGGCAGCCAAAGATGGTGGTCATGTGAGCTCGTTGCTCCGCGCCGGCCAGCAAAATATCCTGCTTACGGGAGGACGCCGGGAGCTGGACGCCTGGTGGAGGTCACCACGGGAACATGAAGGCCACCCGGATTGGATCAGTGATCGGAGGCTGTCTGGGAGAAGGTGGGCGATCGAGCCTGGCGGGAAGCGCTCCGGACTGCGCAGGCCAAGATGGCGGCATAGCTCCGTGTCCAGAGCAGCGGCCTGCCCTGAGTGGAAGAAGTGGGGGTCGAGGAGCCCAGGTGAGAGTGACCGGGGAAAGCTGAAGCGGACCTACCCACGGGCTGCGAGGAGGTGTGTGCCTGCGGCAACGGGAGCCTGAGCGGAGCCCCAGAGTCCCGACCGCGGCCGAGACCGCGAGGAAGTGCAGCGAGGGACAACCGAACTGTGACGTAGATCGGGGAACGGCACAGAGAAGGTGCGGAGCCCCCCCACGTAGCTCGGTTCAGGGCCGAGAGGAGCACTGAAGAGGATGGTGGCTGGTGAGGTTGGGCAGTGGCGCCTCTGGGGGGCAAGCAGAGTGAGGAGATCCCTCCCGGGAGTGAGCAAGTCTGAGAGGCTGCCTCCCCAGTATCCGGTGCATGGAGCGGGGCAGCGGGAGCAGCTGAAACTGAGCGGGGCTGAGCGGGACGGTGGATCGTGTCACCGCTGAGACTGCAGTTGCTTGTGCCCTACCATCCTCCGCTTGCAACAGGAGGGCAGCAGTGGCGGTTTTGGGCCCACAGTCCCCCGGCACCCGGGAGTGGAACCACCTGAGCTAAGGAGTCGGGCCCCTGATCTGAGGGGGCGCACCGAGTAGGGCTGGATAGCCCCGCTACTGGGCAGGGGTGGCGGTACCCGGCCCGCCACAGCTGTCAACCCATCAGACTTGCTGGCAACATTCACAAAGTCCTGGCACCCGGCGGGGGAGCATGGCCAGTGGACGTGGCCACCACGCTGAAGTCGCTCACTGAGGTGTGGGGATGAGGGAGGTGGCGTGAACTGGGGCTGAAGCTACCTAAATGTGGCCTGGATCCTCATATGGAAGGCATGTGGGAGCCGCATAGCAGTGATTAACTGGGGTTAAATACACTGGGCCCGGCTCAGGCTAGACCCGAGAGCCACATCACTTTGTGGACTTGGTGCTGGTGGAATATTGGCCCAATTGGACACGTAGCAAATAGAGCAGAGCAGCACTGCGAGCAGGGCGGCCGACAGGGGGAAGGGAGCCTGCAACCTAACCGCTGCGACGTCCACATGATCAGGACTGTGTGCAAGTACACCGAAAGGGAGAAACACCTAGGAGGCCCCTAAGGTTGTGTCCCCACGAGAAAGAGTGGTGCGTCCCGCTGGGGCCAGTATAGTGAGACTATTCGGATCTCTGAGTATCTAGCAGTGACGACCAAGATCCACGCTGTGAGGGGATGGACTTGTAAGATAGAACCCCCCCTAGTTGAATACACTTGATGAGCAATAAGGAAGGGAACGACCCTAACAATATGGGCAAGACAAACAGGGCCCCCCAAGGAGCAGGAGGAGACCTCACAGGACAGGATGCAAGGCGAGCAGGCGGACCTGGTGCAGCTGCAGTTGACTAAGATCTTGGATGTAATTGCAGATACGAAGGCCACATTGCACCAGGATATCAGCACAGTGTCTGTTGGGCTGGGTCTCCTCCGAGCGGAGCACATGAAATTGACCAAGAGAGTGAAGCAGACGGAAACTACACTCATTGAACTGGGGCCAGCACAGCGGGCGCTGACCGTGCAGGTGGGAGAGCTCGCGGAAAGGGTCTGCTTGTTGGAAAAAAGGGCCAAAGATGCTGAAGGCAGGAATATGAAAAATCTCATCAGGGTGCTGGGCCTACCTGAAGGAGTGGAAGGTAAAGACATGGTGGCCTACTTGGAGCAGTGGCTGCGGACGACGATTGCGCCGGAGGGCCTGTCCGCTTTCCACACCCTGGAGAGGGTGCACCGCGTACTGGCCAGGCCCCCAGCCCCCGGGCAGCCGCCCCGCCCGGTGGTGGCTAGACTCCTCCACTTCAGAGACAGGGATTTTCGCCTGCAGAAAGCTCGGATGGAGGGCCCTTATGATGTAACAACAGCAGAGTCTCTATTTTTCCGGACTACACTCTGGAGGTTCAGAAGAGGTGCGCCTCTTTCCTTGAGGTCAAGAAGGTATTGAGGGAAGAGAGCCTCCAGCACGATTGCGCATAATTGTGGATGGGAAAGCCCACTTCTATGATGATCCTAGTTCTGCCTGGGAATGGGTTGAGACTTACAAATCTGGAGGCCCTCTGGCCCGACGGAACACTGACTGAAGGCCCAGGGCCAGTGAACCCAGGAAAAGATCCAGGAACCGGTTGAGACGCAGGGTCCCGAAGAAACCGAGCTCGTCACAAACGCAAAAAGAAAGGGCGGAAGTGCTGCAGGCTGTGGTGACAATCATGCAGGAAACAAAGGCCTCCTCGAGAGCGACTGAGGGGATTGAATCTGACTCTTCACACTCTGATGGGACTCCGCCACCGGTGGTGACTCCGAAGACAGCAGATAAGATTATTTAGTGCTGGAATACGGCCTGGGATTCTGTGACCCCCTGGGAGGTGGGGGCCTCTGGAGATCCCTCCAGGGTCCGGACTGGCTCGGACGTTCTACAGCCGGTGCACCTTATGCATCTGATATCCTTTTTGGTCAAACCTTCAGGACTGCCGCATCCCCCCTAGGATCCTTACCCCGTGGGGTTTGGGTCTTCCTTAGCACTTAATGTTGTATGTGAAGTTTGGGGAGTAGGCCGTTGCTGGACTGCTCTGGGACATGGGTGTTGTTCAACATGGTGGTTTGTTATTAAATTCAGTTATATTGTTTGCAGACTTGGGTGGAAATGGTTGCTGGGGAGATTAGACAAAGGGGGGGCGGCGTGCGGTGGCCTCTGAGTGATGCACTACCACTATGTCTTCTACAAATAATTCACTGAAGTTCATTTCATGGAATATAAGGGGGATGGGGTCCATTGCAAAGCGGCATAACATATGCTCCTACCTTAGGCGCAGGGGTGTGCACATAGCCTTTCTCCAGGAGACTCACTTAATTAAGGAGGATGTTGAAAGATTACGCAGAAGGTGGAGGGGGCAGATTTTTGCAACCACCTTCTCGGCATATGCCCGAGAAGTGATGATTTGGGTACGTCCAGGAGTGCTCTTTGATCCCACGACTGCCTTGATAAATAGCGAAGGCAGGTACATCCTCCTATCTGGAAGGTTAGCGGAGCAGGAGATAATGCTGGGTAACATTTATGACCCTAACCTAGATCAGGTTGCTTTCCTTACTTCCCTCTTTGTCAAGATGGCAGGAAAGATGGGTGGGGCCCAGTGATATTGGGTGGAGATTTCAATTGTGTAGCGGATGTCATGGTTGACCGGTCCCACCCCCCCCACCCCCTCGTGGGTGCACAGTCGCGCCGTACCGCAGCTGGGTTCCGGGACTGGATGAGCTGCTGGGGACTGGAAGATATTTGGAGGATGCAGCATCCAGCAGATAGAGAGTATTCATTCTTCTCCCCGATATACCAGGGTCATACTAGAATTGACACTTTCTTGTGCACCTCGGCCCTCAGTGGCTCTATTGTTCACACTGAATATTTGGGGCGCACCATTTCCAGCCACAGGCCACTACTGTTGACACATCGGCCCCTAGAGAGGCGGCCCCCGATCCCATCATGGAGGCTCAACCCATTGACACTGGGAGATCTCCCGTTTAGGGACGCATTGGGCATGCTTGTTGAGTCCTTCTTCCACTCCAACGCTCACACGGCTTCCTCTGCACTAGTTGAATGGGAGGCATTTAAAGTGGTGGTGAAGGGACACTGCATGGGCCAGTCCATTGGGATACAAATAGAAATCCGCTAAGAGTAGTTAGCTTTAGAAGGACAGCTATGGCAACTGAACAATGTCCAGGGTCTTGACCCCGCCTCCCTGGTGAAACTGCAGGAAACACGGGCGAGCCGCAATGCAATATTGGAAAAACTGAGATGTCACGATTATAAGGCACATCTGGATAGGCTACTGAAGGAGGAGGGGAGATCTGGTCATCTCTTGGCTTGGCTGATCACAGCTCAGGACTGAGTCAGGGGATCTAGTGTATAAACCTTGACAAAATTAACATTTTATTCCAAGAGTATTATGAGAGATTGTACGCCTCCCCGAGAGAGGTTCCCCTAACACATATTGGGGACTTCTTAGGGCCCCTGCGGCTCCGGATGGTGGACAGGCAGGTTCAGGAGGAACTGGGAGGTCCGGTGACTCTGCAGGAAGTACATGCGGCCATTGCGGACATGGCTCCCGGTAAGACACCGGAACCCGATGGCCTTCCATCAGAATTTTCTAAGAGATTCGGTGCCAATCTGGCACCGCGTTTAGTGACCCTCTATGCGGAGTCTCTTAGGATCTGCAGGCTTCCTGACTCTACCCAGAGCGCGTTGGTGATTCCCCTCCCCAAAACTAAGGAGATAGGTGCCCGGGTGGCGGATTTTAGGCCTATCTCCATGCTCAACTTTGATTTTCAAATTTTTAGTAAGTTTTTGGCAGGCAGGCTGCATCCCCACATGAAATCCCTTATCCACCACCACCAGAATGGCTTCATCTACTCCCGCAATACCTTCTACAACGTGCGTAGGCTCTACTCCATCCTTTTTCATCCAGAGGTGACTTCCATTGATTTGGAAAAAGCATTTAATACAGTCTGCTGGAAATACCTGTTTGAAACCATGTTGCGCATGGGCCTTGGGAGCGTGTGGGGGAAGTGGGTGCAGCTCCTCTATGAGGTGCCTATGGCGCAGGTTAAGACGGGTAAAACAATTTCCTGTCAATAGCAGATCTCCCGAGGAACCCGACAGGGGTGCCTCCTCTCCCCTCTCCTGTTTGCCTTAGCTATTGAAACATTGGCTGAGAGAGTACGCCAGGGAGGTGTGGGGATGGGCCTCAGGGTGGGAGGGCAGGTCCACACTATTTCTCTCTATGCCGATTACCTGCTGATTTATCTGGAGGAGGCGGTGACGGGCACTGCCTCGGCCATACAGCTCCTGGAGGGATTTGCATGCATATCAGGCCTTCGGGTCAACAGAGCCAAGACATATTTGTTTCCAGTGGCAGGTCCCATACCTAGGCCCGGGTCCTTGATGGAGGGTATTAATTGGGCCCCCCATTCGTTTAAGTATTTGGGTATCCATGTCTTCCGTTCAGTAGAAGATTTGAGTGAAGGAAACCTGGACAGAGCCCTGCGAGCTCTTAGATCCTGTGTCCGTTTTTGGTGCATCCTACAGTTGCCCATAAGGGCTAGGATCTCCCTGTCTAAAATGGTTATGTTACTCTGACTCCTCTATTTTTTTGTCAATCTCCCAGTCCTGATGCCTCCACGGTGGTTTCGTTCGCTGAACTCCCTACTACGGGATTTAGTGTGGGGAGACGGGCGCAGAAGAGTGTCCCTGAAGATGCTCCAATGTCCTATGACAGAAGGCGGACTGGGGGCACCGAATTTTGAGCTCTATATGTGAGCAGCCCAGCTGCAATGGTTAGCACAGTGGTTAGAGGGAGTAAATGAAGAGGGTTTATGTCTGTCGGAACCTGGCGCCTGCCCTGACTTACTCTTGGCCAAACTATTGGATTCGTCCATTACTGTCCCGTACCACTTGATACTACAATCCACAGCTTTACAGATGTGGAAAAGATGTCTGACTAAGGTGCCGGGATCCCTGAGGTACTCCCCGGTGTTGCCACTGGTGGGCCTCCTGCACGGGGTGCCTCGGACGACATTCTCGCCCGAGCAGCTGGTGCCCTGGACAGCAGTGGGGCTGGAGAACGTGGGGGACTGCTTTTCTGATAACATGCTGATCCCTTTTGGGGAACTAGCGGAGGATAGCGGTCTCCCCTTGGGACAGTTCCTGCTATATGAGGCATTAACCCACACCTTCGGGCAGCTGTGGGGAAAGGGAAGGGAAGAACCTGGAACCCACTCAGTGCTGCATGCACTGCTCACGCTTGGCTCCGCGGGACACCAGGTGAAGTGGTTCTATGCTACTTTGGTATTGGCATCCCTCGACCATCTGACTGGCTTGCGGGAGAAGTGGGAAAAGGTTGTAGATGGGGAACTATCAGACGCAGAGTGGGGGAAGATCCTGCAGTACCCAAATAAGACCTCTCGTAGCACCCGTCTGAAATACACACAATTCAATTTTATACACATGACCTACATGGCGCCCCACCGCCTCAACGTTACATATGGAGGGGCGTACGTGCCCTCAGTGTGCCCAACCGGACGCAAACTTCCTTCCTATGATATGGGAATGTCAGTTGATGCGTGTATTTTGGGAAGCAGTACTAGCGAAAATTAAGGATGCCCTGGGAAGGGAGCTTGCCCTCACAGTACGGGTATGCTTGCTGGGACTTTTCCACCGACCGCACAAGCGTAAGGTCAGAAATAGACTGATAGATTTGGCTCTGGGACTGGCCAGGTGGAGAATTGCGTTGGAGTGGAAGTCAGCTGCGGGACCCCAGGTGGCTGGTTGGAACCGAGACGTGATTAATTGGGCTGGGGCTGAGGAGAGAGCGCTACAATGGGAGGAAGCTAGGGGAATGCGGCAATGACCTATAGCAGAGCTATGGAAGGAGGCATTGGCAATGTGGGAGAGACCCGCACAAACAAGTAAAGAGGAAGAAAGGAGCGAAAATGGGTAGGAACAACAAGACACATAGGGTTGCAATGCTCATGTCCCAACAGCGAGATAATAGGTTAGAACATGATTCTGAACAGGAAAATTATTTTTAAATTATCCAGGAGATGACGGAAGAGTGAAGGAGAACAGAGTAGACCGGGTGGCCTTAGTAGCACGCTCGGGCACACACATTGAGGCACAGCAATCAGAGTACCCCAAGTAGGACACATACATTTAACTACATACACCCTGCTGCATAAGTTTCAGTTAATGTTTGTAGTTATTGTTTTTTCCTATATAAGCATGCAAAACAATGTGATGACCTGCTGGAGTGGACTGATACCTGCCTAACAGTGCCGAAATAGAATGCGAACTACATAGCGGAGTGGATATGAACACTCCTAAGAGCGGGCCATGTGAATAAGAAATGTTATGGGATAAATTAATGTATCAACAAGAAGGTGAACAATGACTATGTGAATTTCTAACAGTATAATGCACCGCAGTTTCATACAATGATTATAATTGTAACTGAAATGCAGAATATACTTGTATGCGGTATGTATTCTTGCTTAAACTTAAAATAAAATACAAATAAAAACATGCTTTAAAAATAAAATTGGTGTATGGCAGCCAAAAGTATACTAGCGCTGGGGTGAGAAAAAATTCACTATATCCTAGTAGATATGGCACATTTTTGCTCACTCCATTTCACACAAGGCAGCACAACTACTTTGGTGCAGGGTTGTTGTGCCTCAAAGAATAGCAAATCTTGTTCCTAGTGTCATATTTGTTTTACCCTACTGCACAATACACACCCAACATAGAATTTTACATATTTATTAACAAACGGCACAATATACACCCAAATGCAGTTATAGCAAAATCTGCAGAAGAATAATGAAAACCGACACCAATATCTAAAGCAAAAGCATTTACTAATAACATCAATGATGAAAAGACACAACAACAAAAAATAGGTAAGTTGAGTGCACAGATGGCTCAGTACTCCTAAATCAAATCGATCCTATCCATCTTAAGTTGTTGTCTATCCCTTCCCTACTTGTGCATGCTGAACGTTTGTCTCCTTAATCCTCAAAAAAACTGAATTCTTCCCGTTCTCCACACCAGCAAAAAGGAACATTGACATCACTGAATTCTCTAACATGTTAAGGGCTATGTTTGACCTTTGGGTTGATCTTTCTTTTACTAAAATTGTAACTAATAACATTTGTATTATATTAGTATATATTAGTTTAGTTATGTGCAGGATGTGACTCAGGTGTTCCCTCCACCAGATACTCTTTTTCTAGATCATGACACTTAGGGCCTGATTATGACCGCCATCATTGCAGGATTGGGACCTGCCGACAGGTAATCGGCGGTCCTGCCAGCCGAATTGCGATCTGACTGCCGTGTAGGCGGTCAGAAACATGCCTTTTGCCATTGCGGCTTTTTCTGCGGCCCAGAAAAGAGCCACAGCACAAGCCCCAGTGGCAAAAGGTATGCTTACAAACATCCCTGCACCATGTGCCAGGCACCACATGGTGCCTGGCACATGGGACATGGATGTTTTGGGGGGCACCACAGTTGCCCCAGGGCCTCATAGCAGAGGCCCAGGGGGCATGCGAGCACTGCTATGGGCCCTCAAATTCTCTTTCCAACTGCCTTTCCATGGGGTTCAGATCGCCATGGAAAGATTGTCGGAAAGGCACATTGTAAGCCCTAATGTGACGGTCGGACTTCTCTGCTAGATGTCTATGTGACCACCACCAACGGCATGTCAGTGGCGGTCCCACTGACATCCTAATCAGGCCCATAGTTAGCTTGTGCATCCAGTCACAGATCCTGAGTTCAGTGTTCTTGCCCCATGCCAAAATAATGAATCATTTCAGAAAAAGGCAGAGAAGACAGTTTCTTGATGTTCCTAAGTAAACCCTGAATCACATCAATCACCGGATGCCTATACACTGACTTGCCAATCATAGACTTAGTTGTACCAATGACACCACTCCAGTAGGTGTTGAATAGAGGATATCACCAAAGTTCACCCCATCACTTCTACATCAGACACAATTGCGGGATCTATCTGGGAACATGTTTTCAATGCAATGTTTTAGGCATGTAGTACACTTCATACAGGCATTGAAGTGTAGCAATTTGTTCTTGTAATTAAACGATATTCTTTTAGTTTGCCTGCAAATATACCACCACTGCTATCAGATAGAGGTATTGACGTTCAGGAACCCAGCATGGTGAAGTGTAATCGGGGGGGCACCCAAAGATCATCAAATTCTATAAGTGTCCAATTAGTATCAATAGCACATTGGTTTCCATGATTCTTATTATTGACAATGCATTTAAAAACTGTTAAAGCCACAGCCAACATGTTTCATTCAAAGAACGTCTTCAGGGCTGCAAATTGCACAATTAATTATGCACATAAATGAGCAAAGATATACTGATATAATACAAACGCTATTAGTTATATTTTATTAAAAGAAAGAGCGACCAAAGGTCAACCTAGCCTATAAAATTAAAAAAATTTGGAACAGAGAGAATGCAGCACTGTTAGAGTACAAAGAAGAGGAACCACAATCAATAATTAATGCTGAACTAGTGTTAGACCCAGTGGTTTCTGCCTGGCTGTGACGCATCAGAGCCAGTCAGAATACACAGTCTCAGATAGGATGAGTACGATACACATGTCCGATAATCTGTGCTCACCCTTAAGTAGCTTGTCACCAAGCAGTCAGACTTATCCCTATGGTCCAAGTGTAAAGTATTGGCACAACACCACCCTTACAACACACTATATACACCACCAAAAAGACTGTACACCGTATGTATAAACATTGGTCTTTGTATTACACACACATTGAAATCAAAATGAAGTACACATTGTATAAACACTTTACGATTATATGCAATTGTCGGACCTACCCATTAGCAGCCGAACTCATGAACATACATGTCCTACTCAGAGGAATTAATCCAACATGACATTCCCCAGTATCGCATACCCCCAACAGTTGCAATGGTCAAGCAATCACAGGTCTTTGGCTACGCCTTGTGACCCAGCCCCTCAGTCACTCAACTACACCAGCCAACAATACATCTTGCCCCTGCTGGCACCAAGTTGATGAGATTGTCAGACTACCTAAAATTCATAGAAACAATTACTTAGGATCGCTATTCCCCCATAGACAAAAGGTTGTGACCCAGGAAGCTGGCACACTTCCAAGTCTTGAGAAAAGTTTCCCCTCCTCCGCTCCTGACAGCCAGCCATAGGTGCCCACAAGGCACAATGAAACCCCTCGATCCGTCATGATGTTCTCCACAACAAAGTACCTTGTGGTGTGGATCCAGGGAGAGGGAGCCAGTAACCCCGGACTCCTGATCTGAAAGTCAAAAACAGTCTCAGCTCCCAGCTCAAGTCCCCCAACACCCCTCAGACACCACACACTCCGGTGTGCAAGCTAGCAAAGGTCCCCTTGTTGCAAGCACAGGTCCCTTGGACTCTGCGAGCTTCCCCTGCACTCCTCAAACTCTTCACATCCCAGCACCTCAGGTTTCCTATTGGTCTTTACAAGCACACTCCCCTGCACAGTGTGATGACGGTGTATGTCAGGACTGTCCTTGTCCCAACTGACGATCACTTCTAGCAGTTTCAGCCGCAGTCCTTACAATCTTGTGTAAATGTGGAGTTCCTTTGTGTCCCTGGGATCTCGTGGACAGGATGCCAGCCAACTGGCTCTTGGAGAGTGCTTAGGGACCCGGGGCATGACAGTTGGTACTTTGCTGCAGGCCAGCAACGTCCAGGCAAAATTCACCAAGTGATAGTCCCTTTCCTGGAGCACAACAAGTTCCAAGCCACCACAAGTCTGTGGGAAATCCAGTTGCAGTCCCCCTGCTCTAATGATTCCTTGTGTTGATGTCCCAGCATTGAATGAGCATAGTATGGTTCCAAAACAAAAAGTGTCTCTACCTTCCGAGACCAGAGCCCCAGTAGTTATACCCAAAATGGTCTTTGGAGATGCGATCAGTTCAAAAGACCGCCTTTGAAATGCACAGGCCCTCTCTAAATTTTGTACTATCTGCCATCCTACCACAGGATGTTGGATCACTACCTTTAGTGGGGCCAAGATCCAGCTCCTTGGAATGCAGATCCCAATTCCACCCCCACATAATCGTCCCAGAAAGGCCCCTCGGAGTCAGAGGTATGCAGTTTTCCTTGAGCCCCTAGTTTATGGCCTTCTATCAGGAATGCACAGATGTAGCTGTCCTGCCAGCACCCAGATGTGAATTGGAGACAGGCACAAAGAGCTGCTACTATTCTGCATGTAGAAAATACTGCTCAATAGCCTTTTCCTATCTTCCCCCAAGCTAATCCAATGGCAGGCCCGTTGTGTACCGAACACACCATCCAGTGCTATTCACAACCCTTTCATGTAACGTACACGCGCACATGCCCTACCTCTTCCCAACACTGTACACTGTCCCCAGGGAGAACTCCAATATAGCAAGAGACATGCAGAGCCTTGTCACATACCTTCTTAAATGCCAAGCTGAGCAACAATAACCTGCACACACAGGCCCCACCAGGGCAAACCTGTGGCACAATCGATGACTACCTCCTTGATGGCACAACCAGTGCTGCAGGCCCACGGAGAAGCATTGGAGGTACATGCCCTCGGTATATGTGTTACCCCTAGAAAAGAGACTTACAGTTAACTTGAAACAGCCAATTGTGTATACACCAATCCCCAGTATGTATGTGATAAGCACATCGCTTTGGCACTGAATGGCAGAGTCAAATGTGCTAAAAATCCTAAGCCAGCAAAACAAGGTCCAAACATGAGGTCTGCAGCCAGAAAGGCTAGGGGAGACCACGCCAAAAGATGCAAGGTCCAACAACTAGGACGAGCAAGTAAGACATATGTCACTAATAAGGTAATCAATACCATACAAAAAATGAAAATAAATTAGACCGCCAAGTGCTATGACAAAGTTGATGATATCATATTATCATAGTTCAATTAAATTCATTTTATTTATTGTTTCAATTGGCGAAAGTAAGCCATACAGTGTAAAACACAGATCATAAAAGACAATAAAAAACATTACACATATTGTACAATTATCATCAATGTGTACGATTTGTCTTCTGTCATTAGAAATGCCTACAGCAAGGATTCATGTAATAAATAAAATAATTAGTGCTGCTTCCAGCTCACTTCACCCATAAAAAAGTATATAGATGTTAGGCCTGACATCTTTGGCGTGGTAATCCCCCAAAAAATTTTGCCTTCACCCCTGTTGTTTTGCAGCACCTGTTTTGTTGACTTTAGTATTCTGTGCACTTTACTACTGCTAACAAGCGCTAAAGTTCTTCTGCTGCATCCCTAAACTATTTTAAACTGGCTTGAATCTCATTGGAACCTATAGTTTACTCATAGGTCATTAGCATATGGTACTACATGTACCGTTGGCCTGTAAAATAAATGCTACTAGTGGGCCTGCAGCACTCATTATGCCACCCACTAAAATAGCATTTCAAAACTTGTCTCAGGCCTGCCACAACAATCTGTAGTGCAATTTCAAACTGCCAATTCAACCTGACAAAAGTAACCTTGTGCCAGTCCTAAACCTTTCATTTTAATATATATAAGTCACCCCTAAGGCTCTAAAGGCTCATAGGGCAAGGTACAATGAAGCTAAAAAAAGGACACATGGTGTTAAGCTTTACATTTCCTAATAGTGAAATACTCCTAAATTCATTTTTCTCTACTGTATGACCTATCTGTCCTACTTACTAACCCTGGTTACCTAAGTACATTTAATTAGTGCTAACTTTGGACAGGAAGCAGGTAGAGATGTCATGTTTATACTCAAATGAATTGTAATTCAAAACCATCTTTAATGGGATAGTCAGATTTTAAGTGACAAAACTGAAGATGCCACTAATAGAAAGTAACAAGAACAATTGGTGGACAGAATGCAGAACAATGTCATACATTCATCCCAGTACAAAGATCTGAGCCTAAATCCATCATTTTTTGCTCACAATGACATTCCAGTTTGGACCCAGCCATATGCAAATCAGTCTTGACCATGCGCCCAATGGGAACAGTCCAGTCCGAACTGCCAGGCCAGGTCCTCCCTGGACTGGAAACAAGCATCCTAGGACCGGTTTTGGGGTTTCACCCCATATCAGCCAGGATAACTTGACTCCAGTGGCATGGAGAGTACAGGACCCACGTCTGCGCATGCCCGTCCCACTCGGGGCGACAAATGCGAAAAAAACAATTGATGGACAGAATGCAGAACAATGTCATACATTCACCCCAGTACAAAGATCTGGGCCTAAATCCCCGAAACCGGTCCTAGGATGATTGTTTCCATTCCAGGGAGGCCCTGGCTTGACAGTTCGGGCTGGACTGTTCCCATGAGGCACAGAGTCAAGACTGATTTGCATATGGCCAGGTCTAATCTGAGGTGGCATGGTGAGCAACAGAATGATGGATTTAACCCAGATCTCTTGACTGGGGGTGAATGTTTTGATTTGTTCTGCATTCCGTCCATCAATTGTGTGTCTTTTACTAATAGAAAGTAGGCATTTTCTTGTCCCAACCATTTGTTCCTTTCATCAGTGTCCTTGGTCATGTGACTGTGAATGTCTCCGCTGTTGGGCTTTGTGTATTCCTCCCAGACAGTAAGACAAAGGGGATTAGGCTGGAATAGGATGGGCCTGCCTGTCAGGATGGCAGTGGGTAGAGTTATTCCCTGCCCCACTTGCACTTCAAAAGGGCTTGCCTCCAGCACACACATGGAAAACCTGACACGATTCTTTTTTCATCCCAGGCATCTTGGAGCCTTGACAGGGGAAGGGGTGTACTTTCCAGAACCAGATGTAGTTGTAGTACACGGAATTCCTCACTTCAAAGGATGGAACCAGGTATAAACATTGGACCCTCAGAATACTTCTTCAGTAGACTCTTAATCCTGTGCAAGACTTTAGAAGGACTGCCCTGCCATCAGACAACTGTCCCGCTGCTGCCTTGTTGCTTGAAAGACTGCCTTTCTGCCTGAAGGAGAAAGGGACCACCTCCTTTAAGCCAGGACCTCCAGAAGTGACTCCAAGGACTAGTTGGTTGGCATCCTGTGTGGGCAACAGAGACATAGCAAGCTCCTGAGGCCTTGAACCCCTGCACCTGCCCTCTGCTTCACACTGCTTCTTCACACGCCATTTACCATGTTTACCTTGATTCTCAAGTATTATCCTTTTCTTTTCTCATTCACAGGTCTTCTCTTCTACAGGGCACCACCATGCCACTCTGCCTCTGTGGTTCAGCCCTGTTCACAGAACAGACAAAGCTAGAAATGTAGTCTCACCATTTTATACAGTATCAATGTTACCATTTTATAAGAAATATTTTGCCACTGTGTGTCTTCTCTAGTTTGCATTCCAGCCTAGGTAACTAACTTGGGAGTCTAAAGGCTGTTTGACTATGTTAACATAATTGGCATCTTCCTTCCACAACAGATGTGCTGCACCCATGGAATAGCAGAATGTTATGGGGTATATTTACAAGGGGATAGCGTCACCGGAATATCACTTTTAGTGACGTTCTGGTGGCACTATGCCCTTCTCCTTATTTTCAAAAAGGGCATTATGCCACTTTTTGTGGCTTAAAGCCATCTTGTAAATACCGCCCATTTATACACATCAGTTAGCGTAAAAGGGGTGTGCAATGGTTGTTGCTGTGGGTGTTCCACCGCAACACCCATTGCTTTTTGATGCTGCTCCAGATTTCCAAGTATGTGTAAATCTGAGGCAGGGCCAAAAACTAACGCCATGCAAGAGCAGACGTTAGAATGGCGAAACGAGGAGAAATTCATTTATTTCTCCTAGTTTTTGTTTTAGAGCTAAAACAGCAGTAATGATTGTTTATGTGCAGGAAGGTGTCCCTTCCTGCACATAAGCAATCATTAAATAATGATGATTTGTTACAAATCGCCATTATGGATTGCAAAATGCAGCACACGTAGAAAGAGAAAAAACGAGGAGACATAAAGATATTTCTCCTAGTTATGCCTCACCTCGGGAGGCATAGCATTTTGATGCATTTCCAGGTCTACCACTTATGGTAAATCTGGGAATGTGCCAAAATCCATGGGTGGAAGAGTTGGAACAGCCACGGTCCACCCATGGAACACCTCCCTGGGGCAAAGTAATGCAAGGCAGCGATTTGCGATTGCAGCGATCTAACCATATTTAGATGTGAACTGGCTGAGCCGCTGTCCGAATCAACAGACTGTCTTCCATCATGTAAGTGGCACACCTCCATCGGCTCGGCAGACGCCTCTGCTGGCTAACATTACTCCGTCGCCATCAGGCAGGTGGGCTTGCACGGAGGCTATTTAGATTTCCCCGCTGTGCTGGTGTTGTCCTAGCAGTGGATTCCCGATGGAGTGAGTCTCTGGTGGAGTGGAGACTGGTAAGTACAACTAAATAATGTGACACTACACATATTTGTTGTGTTTGGTCCAATAGCATATGTAGGTAATGTGTTATGCCCCTTTTTTTTTTTACATATTGCATAGCACACAAACAACATACACACACTATTGTATGTACACCCACAGGCACCACAACAAATACATATTTTTTTAAGTGTCAATACAGGTGCGTTCATTTTAACTTGATAGCATGAAGATATTTCATCATCACAACAACAATTACTTCACTCATATCTGAGAGTAAGGTGCGTAGTGCATAATTATAATGACGAAAGCCAAAACGTTTACACACTGGCCTAATCCATGATCTGCGTGGTCTGATATAAGCTCAACAAAAGAAGACAAAGTGATGTGGGGTTTCCACTGCAAGATTACAGGAAGGACATATGTTGGAACTTCAGCATTGGGTGCCCCACTTGACACAGAAACTATTTAACGGCAAAACCCCATCCTGCCATTTTAAAAAAAGTTGCAAGGGGATGGGAGCTGAAAGAATATTAAAAAACGCTTTGAAACAGGAGCAAGCTTAATATCTAAAAAATGGTCAGTGAAACTACCTGGTTTATCAGATTTCCGTTCCCTCAACCGCATGTAATCTTTTAATCACTCTTTAATAAGAGAGGGGGTACTCTTGTGTCCAAAGCAGGTGTATCCCAAAGTGAAGGAAGGCTTATCTCAGACAATGTTGCCTTAATATGGGCACACCAGGTGATCTTTTCGCAACCCAGAGATTTTAAAAGCTCCATATTTGCAATTCTATATTAATCTAATTCATCAGTGGACCATAGTCTATGCCAATATAATATGGGACTAGGCATAAATAAGTGATATATGGGGACAATCCCCAGATCCAAGAGTTGAGGGTGGCGCAGGGCGCCCTACGGGAGACTGAGAATGTTCCTTACAAACCTGTTCTCAGTTTTGCTAAGATCATCACTCTTGGCATGGCCCCACAGTTCTACACCATGCATAGCAATGCAGGTTCCAAAGAACATTTGTGGACTTGCTTTGTGCAATTTAGCTATAGCACCAGCTTCTTGTTGGAGTTTTAGACATCTCCTAATATGCGTCGACCAGCTCATTTAATAATTCAGACAAACCCCCAGATACACAAACTCATTCACTTTTTCTAGGGCAGCACCTTGGGCCATAATGTTTGCTCTAACCAATTTGTAAGGATTATAAGTCATGAATTTAGTTTTTTTGTTTAGTTCCAGGCCACGGTCACTACAAAAAATTTAAAAATGACCAAGAAGAGCCTGCAGATCACGCTGGGTTTTGGAGATTAAAAGGGTATTGTCTGCAAAAAGCAGCACTGAAATTTTGTCAGGGCCGAGTTTGGGTGCATCGATTCCAGGAAAATCAAGTGCATTAACTAGGTCATTTATACACAGGGTAAATAATGTCAGTGCCAGCACACAACCCTGCTGGACACCAGTTTCGATGTTAAAAGGTCAGTGAGCTCACCAGTGTTGTCTTACCTGACTCTGGCTGTGTTGTATGCATACAATCTAATAAACAGGATATTACAAGGAACACCCATTTTTTCCAGATGTTCCCATAGTTTTGCCCTTGGGATGGAGTCAAAGGCAGTCTTTACATTGACAAAGACCACATACAAGTGGCCCTTGTCAATCGTTACTCTTTTCTCGTATAGGGCACAGAAACAGAAGATTTGATCCCCACCTGCACCTCAGAAAAGATGGAGTTGTCTTTAGCCCAGTCAAGCAGATGCCCCAAAATCAGGCGACAGAAGAGTTTCTGGGACGTATTTATAAGGCTAATGGGCCGATAATTCACCTGGTCCTCTTTAGGCCCTTTTTTGTGAATAGGGACAATCTCTGGAGTCTGCCAAAATGCAGGAATCATGCCACCTGCCAAAATTGATTTGAACAAAAACTGGAAATATGGGGCCCAACTCAAGGGCTCAGATCTAAAAAGGTCCCCAGGAATGGAGTCATGACCAGGAGCTCTATGTGCAGGGAGTGCCAATACGGCCAGCAAGATATCTTTATGCTGAAAGGATAATCAACACTATTCGCCAGAAAGACTTGGGATTAGGGGTGGGTGGAGTTTGCGGAGTCCCACTGCGCGGAATTCTGCAGAGTTACAAAAAAACTCTGTCGCGCTACACGGAGTTCCGCGTTCAGGTGGAGTTTGCCCTCGTGTCCATTCGCGTTGCATCGGGAATGCGGAGTGCGTCCGCGCCCTCCAAAATCATGCAGAAATGGCACTACGCAGTCCTAAAGTGTGCTTGCGTTCTAAATCACGCGCAAACATCACCACACGGTCCGCATGGGCACGGGCATATTGTTTTTCTGCTCTCTGTTGTGGTGCTGGGCCTAATTTGTAATCTCTTGTTAATCTTTGTCATCCTCCTCCTTTATTACTTTTCTACCACTAAATTTTTCTTTTTACAATAGTGTGCGTCTATGTGTTTGTGTATTTTGCGTTTTTGTTTAAATTTTTTCATGTTTTTGTGACTTTTTGACTTAGTTTATTTCCCCTTCTTTCCTTCTTTCTTTCTTCTTCACTTTCCCTTCCTTTCCCTTCTTAGTTTATTTCCCCACCCAGTGCCATGGCAGAGGGGCGTCTTCCATGCGGGCGGCACCACCGCCCAGGTGTGCAGCCCCGGGCGATCTTTGGAGAGGAGGAGGTGGCAGCACTAGTTTTTTTTGTGCAGCGCCAACTCCTCTCTATGCTGCCAGCAAGCCCGGTAGCAACTACCCCCTGCGGGAGCATTGGCGACGCTGGGGGACGGTGCATCAGTGCGTGGGGTGCACAAGCCAGATTGGGCGCACCACCCAGCAGCTGATGCACTGCTGGGCGGACATTCTCGACCGGGAACAGGACCTGCTCGACCTGCTAGGCGTCGAGATTCCGGGGCCCGGTGAGTATTAATTATTTGTTGTGTTAAAAAAAATTCCAAATACCATGTTGCTCACACTCAGAGGTAAGTTATGTTTAGTAAAGTTTACACTGGTTTATTATTGTGTGATCCAGTTTCTAGTTTCTGCTAGGCAGGTGCCGCTACCTAATTGCATTCATCAGGCACTCGCTTTGGCTGATTAATTAAGAAGCCATTGCATACTGTTTCATATGTCACTATAGTGAACCACTGAGTAGCGCTTTCTCTCTGTGACTTTGTTTATGTAGCTCGTACAGTTCCTGGTTATTTAATTGAATTCACAGTGATGATGTGAAGTATACATCTATGCATTGTAAAAAAGGGAATACTGCGTTGGCTCATCAAGGGTGTTGAGAAATGGGAATAGATTGAAATCAAAGATCATTAACTGCAATACATTAGTTCTAAATTTAGTTTTTGTTAAGGAGATTTGGAATATGGATTTACCAACAGTCGATAGACTCTAGTCGAAAGAAACTAGTAGTACTATAGGTGATCCATTTAGTGACTGCGTTTGCTTTTCATAAAACATTTTGTGGAGATAATTAACAGAATCACTAATCTATTTTTATTTGTCTTCTAAATTTCTTTCATCAGCACCCAAGGGGAAGAAAAGGGATAATTCCAAGGGTTCGGGGCAAGCTGGTCAGCCGGCGCCGACCACCAGCGCCGCTGCCGAGGGCTCTGCAGATCCCAGTAAGTCCTTTTATGATTGTTGTGGACTTCTTAGGGTAGAACCATAGAATCTTGGGGTATTTTTTGTCTATTGGAATGTTGGTGCTATCTATCGTGATTCGTGAAGATTCAGATAGCAGGCCCAAGTAAGCTAATATTTTAAATAAAAAAAAATCACCATGTATGTTTGTTCAGAAGGCTTTACTTTTCCTGCTTATGCCTAGCTCTAACACAATTCAGTTCACGAAACAGTTGCCATGGTCCTCATGGACCACACACCCCCAGTATAATGTGCTGTAGACCCATTTATTTATAGTTACAGTACAACACCAGTTTCCAATGACAGTGCAGCAAGGATGGAAAAAAGTATGAGGTCTCACTCTCATTGCATTTGCCACCCAACACCATAGGTTTTTCAATAAGATTTATTCCACGCCTGGCTTGTCTAACTCTGTGAACCAACCAATCAAATGACCAGAGTGATATTTAGAAGATACGTGCTAACTGAGCTGTAGTGCTGCATTGCTGTTGTATTTGGGGTTGCGTATCTGGTATCTAAATTATGTGTAATGTTTTATATTCTAGCCACACACAACATCAGTTACGCCGGCTCCAGTGCCGCTGCAGGAGGAGACGTCGACGGCTCCGTTGCAGGGGGAGAAGCGGCAGCAGGGACCGGCACTGGTAAGTCACATATTTCTTGCAATTACTATGCTCACTAGCTATTGCCATGGCGTCACTCGTCGTTGTCATCAAAAATGACTGTGAGGTGAAACCCCCCCAGCTTTAACAGCCACAGCTTTGGTTGAGTTATTATGGACTCTTCTATCTGCAATGCAGCAAAATCACACATAATGAGCTTTGATGGCTTGAGGGAGACATGACAGAATGGAAGGTAACAAAAGAAAAGAAATGGCATCTGAGTGAAAGGGTGGGTTAGCCATTCTTGGCATGTGTCACATTTAATCATGCGATACCCATGCAAAGTGATTCCATAACATATTTCATGGTTTCCCATAACAGATTAATTTAAACTTGTTCAGATTTTTCCCTTGTGAATTGAACCGTGACTGAATAAGCCAAAGATGATGAATTGATGATCAGTGTATTGGCCCCTCTATTATATATAAAAAAGCTCTACCCTACCTGTCTAATCCCTCTACCCTACCCCCTTCAGTAGAGAAAATCAAGTTTCCTTTCCTTGGTTTTTGCCCAGCAAATAAATGTGTTGGAAAACGTGGTGGCAGGCGAGGCCACAGAGTAAAGTGAGAGTAAGTGAATGATTTGATATCAAGTTTGGCATATGGAATGGACAGTGAAAATGTGCCAAATAAAATCTATATAATCTGTTCCTTTACCTGTAGTGCAGTCCATTCTCTTCAACGTCTACTTTATGGCAGACAAGATAATATATTAATATCCGAATTTCATACATGATGTGTGTGACTGACGTAGTATCTTATTTATTATTCATCAGCCTCTTTGGAGACAGGGTAGAAAGAGAAATGCATTTGGCGAAGAGCAGGGCCATTGGAATTAGATAATTGTCAACTACAGCTGCAGGCAGTAGCAAACTAGCAGAGGCGCGGGCTAGCAATTAGTATGGCTTCATAATTTTAGCCCTATTTATCAAAAGAGGGGGACTCTAGGAGCTATTCTAAAAGGTCCGGTGACCCGTGCTCCTGAAATTAAACTTATACCAAAGGGAGTCACCGTTCCTGAGTGGAGATGGAGAGGAGGGAAGTAGGGGGTACTCTTGTCGTGTGCTACTCTGCTTGTGGGAGGCAGGGTGTCCTCATCTTGATGCCCTCACACACCGCGAAGGATGTCACGCTTCATCATTGGGCTTTTGCTCCTCATCGGGCCGGCGCTGCAATGCCCTACGGGTCCCCCGAAGGGTCTCTTTTTCGGAGATCTTTTGATGAAGCCGTATGGGTGCGTGGGTGTAAGTGGCAGTGAAGTCCTAGAAAGTGTATTAAAAAATGGCTGGAGGGAGAGTGATTAATTTTTAATAAAGTGATCCCTCTGTCATTATTAAAACAAAGTGTTTGGAGCTGCTTTAAGGGGTATTATGTCCCTTGGTAGCTGGGTGAATATATGTCCCTAGTGGGCATATGTTATGGTCAACATGTTTTGCGCTTCAGTGGTCTCAGGGGGAGATCCAGGGCGCTTCGTCAGGACCGAATAAGAAATTTACATCTACAGTGGCCCGAAAATTTCGGTGCCCCCGGATAAATGAAAGGAGTAGAGATTCTGAAACGACAAGAGTCAAAAAATAAACATACAATTTGCCATTAGGGTATTAATACCAATGGAAATTATGCTCAGGTCTGGGTTGTCCATTGGAGGGCCAGGTGCTTGTAGTTCGTAGCGTGATCATTGCTGTTAATGGTCGCGGTATGTATACGTGAGCTAAAAGGTGCTGTGATCTTTCTAAAAATTGTTAAAAAGGAGGTTATAACTAGGTGACAGACAGACAGACGTATAAGATCAATGATTAGTGCTCAGAGAATGGTGTCAGGGTTGTTCTCTGTATCAGTATTTAAATTTTTTATTTGTGAACATACCCTGGTTATATCGAGTAGGCGTGAATCGTATAAATAGAGTCAAAAATTCAAAAGTGAAAAGGTTCTATTATCCAGTAAGCTCGTGAACCTTTTAAATCTAGGTAAGTAATACCGTTAGGCCCTACCATTGATGGCAAACCTCGAGACGCTGTGTTTTTATGCGTAAGTACTTAGATAATATATCTCACCCCTTAGTAGGTAGGGTAAGATCCCATGAGATCAGGGAGTGTCACTTGAGAGCTATAATGGGAAGGAAGAAAAAACAGAAAACCACATGTGTCATTTTTACAGGGCTTCCTAAGGCTCTAAGTTTTAACTCACAGTTGGTTTTTAGAAATTGAAGGGAGAGGATGCCACCATGTGCAGGATCTGTCCTGGACTGATCTTGCCCCTTAGTTACTCACGGTTCTCTCGGTGCATCTGGGCTGTGTCACCTGTGTGCCTCTCACTGTCTCCGCCGGTGGGGAAGTGAAAATTCTGTCTCCTTTTATTGGAGTGGCCTGCTTCCGGGTGGGGCGTTAATTGTTTAATCACTGCATTGATTGGCAAGTTTTGGTTGTTACTATGGGTGCCATTTTGGAGTGGTGTTTTCTATGATAAGTTCATATGGGAAGGTTTTGGTTGTTACTATGGGTGCCATTTTGGAGTGGTGTTTTCTATGATAAGTTCATATGGGAAGGTTTTGGTTGTTATTATGGGTGCCATCTTGGAGTGGTATCTACTATGACAAGCTCGTATGAGGAAGTTTTGGTTGTTACTATGGGTGCCATCTTGGAGTGATATCTTCTATGAAATGCTCATATGAGAGATATTCACGGGCTGTTGAATCTCTGTGTGCTGATAATTGTTATGTGTCGCTGGTACGGTGATCTTACTTAAAGGGGGGCGATGCATGTCTTGGGTATGAAGTTATATATCTAATGTATTGGTGCGGCGCGCAATAGGCAGAATCTCGGTCACCATCTTGTAGTGGGTTCTTGTGATAGATGTGATAAATGAAGTATCCCTAGTGGGCTGATGAATCACAATAAAGGGTCACCGTATTTGTTGCTGTTATTTGCGGTGCACTAGTGTCCTCTTTGTCAGTTTTTATAGTTGGTGTATCATTTTGCGGTGGGTAGTGAATCTCGGAGGTCTGCTGACATTGTCTTCACTATAGTGTTTATGAATGTCACACTTGTGAGATCGATGTCAAGGGTTGAATTCCTATAGTACCTCAATTCAAGGTATTTCATCGTTAAGACCCTGGGTGTTCGTTTGGAGGCGGTGCACCCATCTTTGCTCTTTTTGGAAGAGGGTTTTTGTTGTCCAGAGAGGATTGGACTCAATGATGGTCCAATTGACCATTGGGCTGTTTGGGCCAGACTTCATCTCCCTTCCAGTCTGATACATTGTCTGTGCCTGTGCATCATATAGGAACCTTCCAAGGCCTGTGAAGCATCAAGTACAACCAAAGTAATCTCCCTTGAAGTGAAGGAGTCACTCCCCTGCATTTGCAGGCACTGCAATGAAGATGACTGTTCTGCAGATCCCGAGCTCCTCCATACTCCATGGGCTCTGCAACACAGGTGGTGGTTTTCCTCAGCTCCCGAGTCCTGCTCTCCCCTCTCATCAAGTTTGAGGCCAGTAGTCCTCGTGGGGGTTGCAATAACCAAACCCCTGTGTACTGCATCTCCTTTGCAGTTACAAAGGCTTGTTGACATCTTTGCAAGAAGATCTTTGGGCTTCAAGTAGCCCCAACCTCGAGGACCTCCAGTGACCAGAATCTTTGGCCACACCACATCGTGTGCATCGTGGCCTGCATCTTTTGGTGAGCTGCCTGAGGTCCTCTTGCGACTCCTGTGCATTTGGCCTGTGGGTCCATTTGAGGGTCACCTTTGTTTTCCTTGGGCTCCCCTGATTGCTCTGGGCCTGCCCTGACTCCCTGCATGTGGTGAAACTCCTGGACCTTGCTGGTCCCAACCGCGTGCCTTCTTGACTTCCTGTGTGTGTTGCATTTGCCAAAGCTTGTTGGTGCTCCTGCCAGACACCGACCCCTCAACACTCGACATCTTTTGTGGGACAGCTCCTATTCAGGTCCTGGTCCTCCTCAGTGTCGCCTGGTCTTCGCAGCTGCAGAGTCAAGGTCATCATCATCTTACCTCAAGCACCCGACATCGGAGGGCATCCGTCTTCCAAGTCTCCTGGTCACCCCTGAGTAACATAGACACTGTCCCCTCTGCTTTCAGGTACTCTTCTTCAAGATTCCACGTTTAGATTCCTCTGGACACTTTCTCCTCTTCCAGCAGCAGCACTTTCCTGAAGTCCTCCATTGGGTTCAACTGCAGTTTCCGACGCCACTTCACACCTATGCACCCGGCTTCCCTGGGATAGGTAACTTGGGTACCACAGTATCCAGGGGTGGGGTGGCTCTCCAACCTTCTGTCTTCCACGGGGTTTCTTCAGGGTCCACTGGGAAGGGTCCCTAATCTTTAAAAATCCAACCGCAACTTGCACATCAACTTGTACGGAGCACGCGGTCGTGTTCACACACTGCACACGTTCTCCATGGGGTTCCTATCTACTTACCTTGGGTGGTTCTGTGGGTCCCCAGCAATTCTACATCCTCTCAACATTGTCCTGACTCGAATTGTGGTTCTTATACCACTTTCTTAGTATATGGTTTGGTCCCTCCGTGGGGCTCACTGTGTATTAGTGCTATTTACTGTGATTTCTTTGCTAAAGTAGTGTGTGCTTTGTGTCTATCTCCGTGTAGGAGATACTGCAACGTACTAGATAGTGTTATATAATAAATACATATTTTTATAAATACTTTGTGTGGTTCCTTTTTCATTTAATCTATACTATAAGATTGCATTCTGGTAAAACAAGCTGCTTTACACTCCTTCAAGACTAAGCCTGAAGGCTGCTCTCCTTAGCTATCACGTGGATAGCTTTATAAGGTTGCCTGAGACCTCTTAAATCACCATAAGGGTTGGCTGGACTGGTGCAAGGTGCCCACTTACATTAGTGGACACCATATACCAGGCCAGCTTCTCACATGCTAGTAGAACAATGCAATGATAAATGGAAAAATCACTAGGAAGAAGAATAAACAAGGAATGTTTTTTTTTTTAGGTTTTTGATTCAAAGGTTTGAGGTTGTATTTCAGACTTCTCCCTTGACTCACAGTAGTTTGCAAGCACAACATATATATTATGTATGTACCCACCCATCATCAATCGCCTCCCTCCGACTCCGAGGCCCACTCCCTCCCTAGCCATGTCCTTTCAACAGTGTCAGTCATGGGTGGCCTATCGGCTGCATGGTTACAATAGTAGTACCTCATGTCACGTGACGTTGTGCTGTATATCATCATTCATATTAGTCATCATATCATCTGCCTTGTTGTAGTAGTCAGGGTGAAAGTGAAATTGAGCATTTACTGTTGATTTAACAGAGTATGACCATAATGGCAAAAGAGATAATTGTGTAGTGCAGTTGCCCCACCTGCAGACAGAAGTAAAGTAACACGAGTCTGCAACACAAGTATGTCTGTCTAGGGCACAAGCTGAGCTGGCATGCCTACAAGATTAATTTAGCTAAACAAGAGAGAGAAGGAGAATACTTGTCTACTCCATGGCGCCTAATGCATGAAACTCTAATCACATCCAAATCTTAGGGGCTGAGGAATCGAGGATACCACAAATGTTATGTACTGCTAGTGGTACTGCACCACTATAATTTTATGTGTATAATTTTATGTGTTACTATTTTGCTAAGAGTATTGGCTACAATTGTCTTTATTCTTTCTTGATATAGCTACTCCTTCCCAACCCACCAGGCAAGAGATAGCAGCCAAGACCCGGCAACGGAAGCTGGAGGCCATCAGGGCAGAATATCCATGGCTGGTTGCTCTGGCAGAGGAGGAGGAGGCAGCAACTGCAGCCTCCAATGCCCCATACCACAGCCAGGCCCCCCCAGGGCCTCCGGTGGTACAGCACTGTGGTCCAGCAGCTGCCCGCCGCAAGTCTACCACTACTGCTCCCCCCTGTTCATGTAAAACCTTTCAGCGCTGCATGCTCCGCCAGATGGTGTGCCTGGAGGCCAGGATGTAGGAGCGTTTCGACCAGCTTGAGAGAAAGATTCGGCTGCTAGCCCACTGCTAGCTGATAGACTTCTCTTGCCCCCTTTTTTTTTTTTTTGGGTGGGTGGGACTTGTTGAGGAGAGGGTGGGAATATAGGAGTTGGGGCAAACTTGGGTGTTCTTTTTTTTATGGACATTTGCATTTTTATGGACAATTGGACTTACTTTACTGGACATTGGTTGGGGTTAGGGAGAGGGGTGGGTCATGTGTTGTGGGTTTCTTTCATTCCAGTTTATTTGTTAGGGCAATAAATCCATAGTTTTACACATGATGTAAATCTTTTTTTGGGGGGTTACTCTTTTACTTTGCACTGTTTCCTTTGCTGCAGGGGCATAGCCATTTTCTGAAATCTGCTCATAGTGTAACACACCAACAGATAGATGCGGTACCCTTACTTGCCCTACTACTATCAGTCTCTCCTCCTAGTCTATGCAGTCTGCAACCAAGCCCTATGGACTTGGAAGGGGTGTGGGTGTGTGAATTAATTTCCATAGTATATAGATTATTGCATCTTGAATGAATCCCCTACACTTCCTCTCTCTTACCTGTGATTAGGCGAAGAGATGGCTGCATGCTGATGGTTACCTAAGGTGCCATGGTGGTGGTAGTAGTAGACAGTAGGAGCATGCTAGCGGACTAGTCAAATACTAGAAGCACCAGATTCTGCAGTGAGGTTCCACTCCCTCCTAGCTGAACTCAAACTGTAGGATGAGGAATATTCATCGCAGGGAACTAAATAATTACATTTACAAACTGAGTTAATGCCGTTTGATATGCAAGCTTTGCAAAAACAAAATGACAGTCACCTGAGGGAGAGTAGACTGAGTAGAGTACGACTAGCAGTACACAAGAAGAAGACTGCCAAACGAGAAAACATGATAAGCAATGCTAAAGCAAAATGAAAAATAATCAAAATGGTGGGCTAGTACAAGTTACAAACTGTCAACTCGAGCTATGAAGTGGAGTAGACAAGTGTAAACGTTAGTGCTGGAAGGATAATGATGCTGGCAATTACGATGGATTCTGTTTCTCTGAAAAAAAATTGAATATCGAATACTGTCTGTGCATGGGTGGACAATCTAATATATATATTGCCAGTGTGGGTTATAATTATACTTAGAACAGAACTTAAGAAGATCCTCATCCTGCCTGCCCTTGAATTGGTGTTGCTTTCACCACATCCGCCACACCAAGTTTGTGATCAATTAATGGTGTAAATTTAATTTAGTCACACCAATAAATCACACAGCTCGGGGGAAGAGGGTTAGGGGTTCAATGAATGGATGGGAAGGAGGATTTGAGGGAAAGGTTTGACAAAGACAAACAGTACTACACAAGGACAACACATTCATCTTGGCGGCCGACCATCATAAATCTGATAAGGGAGGAAAAGGAAATGCATGCATGATGATGAGTATTAGACTAGTACAGGTAAATTAATTTTCCGTCTGCCCCCAGAGAGACCCAAGTTACATTAAATTCTTGTAGAGGACTTTGAAAGATAGCAAATTAAAAATAAAAATATCTGTAGGAGTCAAGTAAACAAACATAAACAACACACACAGTTGTAATGATTGAAGAGAAAAAATGATACTGTATTGCCAAATTGGGAGTTGCATCTCTGCATTCCTCTTGGACTGTCCGTTAATCTTGGGTGCCTGGTGGTTGAGGTTTGGTAAGGTAAGTGTGAGTTGTTTTTTCAGTATGGCGCAAGGTAAGGGCCTGTAGATGGAAAAAAAATAATATTGAAGAATCAATGGGAAAACTTAAACTGCATAAAGGAGTGCAACAACAAGACTTTGTTTCAGAGGCAGAATGGCTAAATGTCTGTTTCTGGCAATTACCTCCAACAATAGGCCCCCCAACCACCCTGCACTTAGCTTTACATTTTATCCAGACACCACTGAGCACAGACACACAGAGCAACATAGCATTTTCCCAATTAAGTAGAAATCAGTGCACCGCTATCAGTCAGTCACACCACACTCACCTCCACCACCACTACACAGACATGTGTAGGTCTGGTGTTGTTTTTGTTAACCTTTAGGCCACTTCAAAGTCATCATCATCCAAATCGGTTGGTTTCAGTGAATTTGAAAACTTCCATCTTCTTCTGGTGGCAGTTCTCGAAGTAGTCAGACTCATGCCCACGCCATGAGTCATTCCATCATCTCTCTGATCCTCCTGAGTCTGACTCTGACTCCGACTCCGAGTATGGTGTCCAACTCCATACCAACAGTGTCCCGGGTGAGTCCCGACTCGATGTAATTGATCGGCCTATAGTAGTACAATTTTGTTATTGAACAACAAGAAGGGAAAGATTGGCCTGACTGAGTCACTTTTTGTGTGTAGAGTAGACTAAAGTAGACTAGATTTGTGTTCGCAAGCTTTGCATTAACTAAGTGACTGGTCAGGTCTGAGTCTTTGAGGCGTATAAGTAAGCATAAAACTATTTAAAAAAAGCAGTGTGGATAATGTGGAGTGGACTCGGTGAAGGAATCTCACTATCTGATCTTTCAAAGGGGAAGGAAAAAAAATAACCTTCAGGGGAAAATGATTGATCAGCCGTCGGTAGGCCACCACAACATTGTGAATCTCAATCATCATCACTAAAACATTAAGCATAACAAACAATCACCCAGTCTCACACTGCCTGCTGCCACCACATGAATCATCTCTTCTTCTGCTCAAGTCTCAACTCATGATTACATATCATCATTTACAAGTTGACATCACACCAAACAACAATCACTCAGCGTGCAATGCATGCCATCATTTACCTGTTCTTCTGGTGTGCTCACCGTGAACGATTGGTGGCATATTGCAGAATGCAGATCATCCCTTTATTTCGCTGTAAATTGAATTATTAAAAATCTCACATGTGGGGCAGTCCCTCCAGACTAGGAGGAAAGGACAGATAGATAGATAGTCAAGGCCCAGGGTTGGAGGCAGAGGCAAGCACACATTTGTATGTATAGTCCATCGAATGTCTGGCTTGAGGGAAATGACTTTAGGGCGAGTCAGGACTTCTTAACTGCACACAGTTGCAACTCCAATCTGGCAAGAAAATTTGTCTAAGAGTAAGACGGTGGGGATGGATTGGTAAACCAGACACACGCAGATAATAAAGTAAATAATGTTCCTTAGCTATATCTTTTTTTTTTTTTTTGGGTGTCAAAGAAAGAAAGTAACTGGAAAGCCTAGTTGTCAGGGAAGTAGAGCTTGTCCTCAAACTCTGGTGGTTCACCCAGAAGTAGGTCACCTAACACACTACTTCCATGACCTTAGTCACCCTCATCATCTTCCTGCTGTGGTACTTCAGGTATGGTGTAATCCGGTGGCATAAAGTGCTGATTCATTTTGATCATGGTTAAACTCTCCAATTTTTGGGGTAAGAGACTGGTCCTTCTCACAGTCAGAACGGCTCCAGCAGGAGTGAAAACATGCTCAGCAGAGACACTTGCAACAGGGCAAGCCAGATAGTTTATCGCCAGCCTGCTGAGCACTGGCCATTGGCGCTTTTTCCCATACCATTACAGCAATTGGTTTTGATCAAAGTAGACCTCTGTTGGGTCATCCAGATAGGCTTGGACCATCCGCTCAATGGTCATGGGTGCTCCGCTTTGCTTGGCCTCTTTTGCCTTTGCCTCAGCACTGGACTTAAGCCCTGCCAATAAAAACCATTTCTTTGCGGATATTGTGGCTGATGCTCCTGTTCTTGTTGTTGATGTTGTTCTTGCTGTTTCTGGTGGTTTTGGCTGCTGTGAGTCAACCTCACTGCCTTCAGGCTCTGAAGTTGAACTTGATGGCTGCCCTGAAGTATTTGTTGTGCCCTGGAGGAGTGGGCCTCTAATTCCCAGCTATTCTTTTTCTAGCTGACTGGCTTGCACAGCTATCCAAGTTTTGTAGTTGGCAACATCCCCATCTGAAAAAGGAATGAAAGTGTCCAGTAATGGTTTGTATCGTGGATCAAGAATTGTCGCACAGATGTAATGGTTGGATGACACAATGCCTCTTAACACTCTTGTATTTACATATAAATGAAGGATTAAGCTCTCCACCAACTCATATGCTTCTTTTTTTTCCCTCCACACCTGCGTACATTGCAGACACCTCCTTTAGCTGTTCCTGTAGGATGTGCAACAATGGGATAGCTTGGCCCATGGTACAGTCCTTCTTGCTGACTTCACGTGTGAAGACCTCCAAAGGAAGCAGCATCTCTGTCAGGCCTTTAACTAGGCCCCATTGGTCCATCTCAATGATCATTCCTATTTCACAGTTGCATCCATTTTCATAACATTTTCATTGATTGGTCTGTACTGCTCAAACAGTTGTTCAAGCATGTAATAAGTTGAGTTTCAACGTGTTGGCACCTCCTGGATGAGTGCTTTAACTGCCATTCTATTTTCAAATTGAATGATCCTCAGCTGCTTCCGGGCTTTAAAAGAATCGCTGAAATGTGTGCAGATTCTTTTGCAGGTGGTCAGTAAGTTGCTGATTTGGTCTTCTTTTTTCAGAAAGTCTTGAAGAGTGATGTTAATGCAAGGCCAACCACAGGACCCTGAAATAGCCACCATCAGCCATGGCCTTAACTATATTACTGCCATTGTCCGTGGCATCAAAACCAATGTTAAGCCCTCTTGGTCTCAGCCATTCAAAGACCTTAGTGTTAAAGTCTTCCAAAATGTTTGCAGCAGTATGGGATTTCTCCATGGTGAACACGGTTACTGTAGCATGCTTCCGAGCGCCATTATAAATGTCAGCAGTGTCAACACCTGCAGATATCTTTTCTCCAACCCCCACTAAAGAGATCCAGTGTGTAGTCCAGCACATGTAATCAGTAGTGATGCACATGTAATCAGAGGCTTGGCAACTGGTCCACATGTCTGTCGTCAGGTGGATAGTGTGAACAACACTCTGCTGCAAAGCTTCTCCAAGCAATTCCAGCACGTCGTGATGCAGTGCTGGAACAGCAACTCTGGCGAAATAGGACTGGCTGGGAACCTTACATTTCGGGCAGATGGCTGCCACAAATTCAAGAAAACCCACCCCTTCCACCAAAGAAAAGGGGAGAAGGTTCAGCTGTAACATTTTAGCCAGCTTCTCGCTATACAAACGTGTCGTTGGGTGGTTGCTTTCGCACTGCCGCTCCGGCCTAAACATGCTGAGAATGGTAGTCTGGATTTTTTTCCCCCAAGCATCTAATTATTCATTTATTAAAGCTGCTATTATCTCATTGATCAACAATCCATGCAAACAAAGGGGCACACTGGCTGAACGCAAAAAATGGCTGCCAGCCAGTGCCACATGGTCATCATCAACAACAACAAGCAAGAAGAAGGCATTTGAGAACAAAGAGAAGACATGCAGGCCTATGGCAGAAGCACACTGCCTGCCTGCACAAAATGGCTGCCAGCCACAAGGCCTGGCCACAACAAGAAGCAATAAGCCAAGGGGAACAAAAGGAAGACATGCAGGCCAATGGCAAAAGCACACTGACTGCCTTCACAAAGCCACAGCCAAATGGTCCCAACAACAACAAGCAGGAGGCCTCGAAAACAATGAACACAAGCAGGCCTAAAAAGGACACAGACTTTACAAAATAGCCCCCGCCACATGGGGAGCCAAGGCAAATGCTGGGGCCTAATATTACAAACACACTCACACACTGACCAGACAAAGGAGTCATGCTAAACAACACATCTTTATTGCAGCTATGCCAAAAAACTAAAATCCACAGGGCTAAAAAGGTTTGCAAGTTACAACCACACACATCCAACAAAGGCATTAACACACATGAAAAAAAAGTGAAATACAAAAAAAAAAACACTTTTGTATTTCAATCTAATGCCATCCATGCCCTAAATGATGTTAAAATTCAAAAGACACCACAGAAACAGTGGTTTCATGCACCCATGAGTACCTCTGGGCCTACTGCCTGAAAGACCTATTGGCAGACTACTGGGCTACATAGTGAATTAAATAAATATTGCAAATTGATTTCAAAACATGGAGAAAATGCAGTGAACTGTGCAACATGTTTCCTTTAACATGTTGCACAGTTCACTGCATTTTATAATCCTTCAAGAGACTCATCTAACCAGTAAGGAAACAAGTGAGGTGTTCAAAAATAGAAAATGGCTACAGAAAGTGGTATGTACAGAGCAGCAACTTACTATAAGAGGGGTGGCGATTCTTGTAAAGATGAATCCTCAGATTATAATAGTGGAAAGTAGGGTGGACAAAGCTGGTAGGTGGGTGATTGCTAAGGTGAGATGCTACGATCAACTGTATACTGTAGTTGGATATTATGGGCCCAACCTCGATGATCCTATCCCATTTGGTAATCTACTTTTAGAACTTTTGGATTTCCCTGATCCTGTTATAATGGCAGGGGACTTTAATGTGGTTTTAGATGGAAGTTTAGATCGTTCCACTAAAAGCAGAGGCATTGTACATAACAAATTAAGATTTGATAATAAATTCAATAAAAAATTTAGGATGGTGTGATATATGGAGAGAAAGGAAGAGATCGCTAAAAATCTTCACTTTTAATAACAAAAAATACGGACATCAATCTAGAATAGATCTGTTTCTAGTTAGTCAAAATATAAAAGATCAGGTTAGAGATGCCAATCATGTGGGATAACATATTTCAGATTATTCAGCCATAACCATGCTCTTGGTCCCTCCGAGTATTATAATACATAGGAGATGGACTATGGACCGTACTATATTGTCTGATGAAGAAATGATAGATAAATTAGGGTTGGAATCTCAAGAATTCTTCAAAAATTATTTTGATAGTGCACCGATTGGGATAGTGTGGGATACTTATAAGGCCTTTTTAAGGGGTAAAATTACATCAATTCAGTCCTATAAAAATAAACAACGAAGGGTTGAGATAGCGAATATTGAAAATAAAATTAAAAGCATTCTGGGATTGGAACTTTTGTTCTACAGCTGAGGGTGCGTAGGGGACTGCACCACAATGTGAAGGGCTGAGCTGGGGATGAAATAAAAAAAAATCCAAAAGAAAATCAAAGGTTAGAGCAACAAATACAAAATAATGAGGTAGAAGATGGGGTGGGTCAAATGTCTATTCAGACTCTTAAAATGAACCTTTTGGCGATAGTGGAAGGACGACTACAAGAAAGGTGGCAAGCAAGTAAAATGGCCCATTTTAATTATGGGGAAGGTTGTGGCAAGTTACTTGCATGGAAGGCAAAAAATGATCAGGCAAAAAGTTTTATAAAAGAACTAAAATATGGAGGGGCAGGCTGTCCTATTAGAGTGGGGGATAGAATAGAGGGTTCTCTACTAAAATAGTTCGGTGAAGTGTACTCAGAAGATCTAAGCACAACAAGAGGGGAGGTGGAAGATTGGCTAGGCCAAGAACTGCCCGTAGAGTCTCTGAGCTCCAAAAAGAAGCTATTAACAGCCCAATAACCGAGCTGGAAATTGGGAATGCCATCAAAGCAGAGTAAACGAGTAAGACAGCAGGTCCAGATGGCCTTCCGGTTGAGATATATAAAAAGTTAGGAAAATATCTAGTGCTGGTTTTTGTTAGGCTGTTTTCAGAGGTTTTCAAAAATGGAAAAGAGATTCCCCCCTCATGTTATGTTATGTTATGTTATGTTATGTTAACAAATACTTCTAAAGCGCACGTACACCCAGAGGTTTCATGGCGCTAAACCTGATCAGAGTCACAGCAGGGCAGGATTTAAGCATGCGCCTGCTCGAACAACCATGTCTTGAGCATTTTTCTAAAGCCCAATAAGTTATTGCAAGACCTAATTGTTAGTGGAAGAGAATTCCAAAATCTAGGGGCCAGATAAGAAAACCTGCACCCTCCCTGACGTTTGAGCTTATAAGTAGGGGTAGATAGCAACTGGAGATGAGCCGATCGCAAATTACGATTGGGAACATGTTTTGATATCATGCATTTAATGAATTTAGGGCTCCTACAATGAAGAGCTTTGAAAATTAAACACCCTGTCTTAAAGGCTGCTCGCTGGATGATAGGGAGCCAGTGACGTTTACAAGTAAGGGGCTTGCAGATTGCCATTTAGGACATTTATATATCATGGTCGGAAGCCACTGTCACTTTGATACCTAAACCTGATAAGCCGCCAGACTGTTGTGAGTCCTATAGGCCTATCTCGCTGCTAAATTCGGACTATAAGATCTTTACGAAAATATTAGCAGACAGATTGAATGGGGTAGTGGGAGTGCTCCTTCATGAAGATCAGAAAGGCTTTGTGCGGGGTAGAGGTATTAAAGACCTAACCTATAGTTTAATTTGAGCCATAGACATAGCATCCGCATATAAACAGCCACTAGCGGTCATTACAGTGGATGCGACCAAGGCTTTTGATCGCGTAAACTGGACTTACTTGCAGGAAATTCTAAGACTGTCCAACCTAGGGGAGAACTTTTGTAGGGCAATAAATCGGTTTTATAAAGATCCCACAGCCAAAATATTAGTAAATGGGAACATATCCAAAGCTTTCAATATCCACAGGGGGACAAGACAGGGGTGTCCGCTATCCCCCCTACTTTTTACACGAGAGTATAATACCCTTCAAAACTCGAGGCTGGGAAAAAAAAGTGGGGTTATATGCGGATGATCTGGTGATATATACGTCAGATCTTATTCTTTCATTGCCAGCAGTATATGATCTGGCAGCATGTTGTGGGCGGATCTCAGGTTATGAGATAAATGAAAACAAAACGGTCATAATGGCATGGAATATCGTCACACAATTGAGTTGTGTTAAAGAGGAAATGAGGTATCTAGGTATTAGAATTGTTAAAAAAATAGAACAAATACCTGAAACCAATTTTCACAAGATCAATAAGTAAGTGGGGAAACTTTTACTTGGCTGGTCTCATTTGCCTCTCTCTATTTACGGAAGAGTTAATCTTGTTAAGATGTCAATCCTTCCAAAGATTACCTTTCTATTTCAGAATATCTCCAAGGCCTTTAAGGAAGACTGGCTTAAAAAGATCCAGTCAAAAATCACTAGTTTTATTTGGGCCTCTAAAGGTGTAAAAATATCATGGAAAAAGTTAAGACGACAATATGATAAAGGGGGCTTAAGGTTGCCTGACTTATCCTATTATGCCTGGGTCTTCCTATTACAAGGAGGGAAATGTTTGTTTAATGCACCAGATTCCTCAGAAGTCGGGAAGATGTTTACAGCAATGCTTAGTGACGTAAAAGTGGGAGAGTATGGCTTTCTATATAAATATGGAGACCCGCGATATTTTAAAAAGGTGCGTCTGAAAACCCTACAAGGCATTGCAACTACATGGTATAAAGTCAGGAGAGAACTAAAACTCAATTATTATAGTGGAATGGCTCCCATTTTTGACTCGCCAGGATCTCCGGAGTGGTCTAAGGACTGTTTGGCCCTTCCATTAAAAGAAGCAGGAATAACAATCTGGAGACAACTGATGGAGAACGGAAATTTAATTTCTTGGGAAGAGGGTCAAGAGTTACCTAACGCTAAACTGTCAAGATTTAAGTATCTTCAAATAAAGAGCTGGAGCCTTACGCATGGTCTTGGTACAGGACTGTCTAATGAACTGGAAGTTCGCCTGACAAGTGGTGCAATACAGAAAAAAGAGATGGCAAATTGGTACTGGCTGTTAATGGAGATATCAGATGGAGATTTTAATTTGACAGCAGTACTGTGGGAAAAGAACTTGCCAGGAGAGCAGATGGAAGACTTATGGCAAGTATCTTGCGACATGTTATACTTCACAGTACGTGCTGCAAATTTAAGGCGGAACCACCTTTTTTGTCTCCACAGGGTTTACTGGACGCCACACAAATTATCAAAATTGGGGAAAGGAGATACGCCAAGATGTCCCAAATGTAGTAAAGAAAAAGGTGACGATATACATATGTTCTTGGAATGCCCGGCGATTCAAGGGTTCTGGCTGGATGTGAGTAACACGTTACTTTTAATACTTGGAGAAACGCTCCAGGTAAGCAAAACTTTGGTTTTCTTTGGGATCCCGGAAAATCACGAATCCTTGTTAAAAAATACTAAAAAATTGATATTTTATCTAATATTGCTTGCTTGTAGGGAAATATGTAAAAATGGGTAAAAGCAACTCCTCCAACTAAAATAGAATGGTTGGCCTCAATAAAATATATTAATCAGTTAGATAGAGCATGCAAATATAAGCGAAATTAGTTCTAGCTTCCCTATGAGAACTGGGAACAATCATTCATATAATAGTCCAATGATTAGGCCTCTATACAATATTGCTTAATTACTTGGTGGCGGCTTTACAGAAGGTCTGGAGAAACTAGCCACCTACGGTTGGGTATAGAAACCAAGGTACACAGTGAACCACCCCGGGTCTAAAAAACAAAAGATCACCGGATGGTGCCATCTCGAGGGAGACCACAGTGTTCAGATTATCACCTTTTGTAAACCTGGGCAATGAGGACAAAAAAAAAAAAACATGTTTCCTTTAAAAAAGAAGAAAAATTACTTACAAAGAAACAACTAGGCCCCTACTGAAAGTACAAGCCACCCGCCACAATAAATTTTAATAAATCAATGAAAAGTACAAATAAATCTAGGTTCATGGCCCCAATCAAACAAACAACACCAGTTTTCCAACTTACTTATGAAATCTAAAATTTTATAGTCCTCAAATCCAATGAAATAATATGCAGCAGACACAAAGAGTGATCCTTCCAGCTTCAAATCCAAATGAAAAGTGACCAGGAGATGGACAAAGCACTGGAAGGAGCCTGCTGGACAGGAACAGGAAGTTGGAGTCTCCAGGGCACTTCCTTCTATTTTGAAAAAAGTTTTTTAAAAAGTGGCTTTTCACACAAAAAAAACCTCCAATGGCCAGTTTGAGAATAAAATCCACTCCAAATACCTCTCAGCTGCATTCTCAAGCAGAAAATCTCCTTGACCACTCCGTTTGCGATTGCGATCGGCTCTAAGAATTGTAGATTGCTGCAGCTGCGGCCGGAAGCCGTGCGAGTGAGCGAGAAGTCCCACACTCCTCGCCCACAGGCTAAGTAGATGGAAACAGTTTGGTTTTTCCTTTAGATATTCCGCAAAAAAAGACACTGCCAAATCATATGGACAAAATTTGACATGCTCAATGAGTCCATTGGAAAATAACTTTATATTAGCTTTAGTGGAAAGATGAGATTGCATGTTTCATAAGTCAACAAAATGAAAAGCTGATTTAAGAATGTTTGGAAAGAGGAAGAATGAGTATAAAAAGCAAATGGTATACCCTAGAATGAAATCAGACAGACAACAAAAAGGAAAGCTGTGCTTTTACATGCAAAGGAATCACATCACAACTAGACACATTGGATTAAATTGTTGTGAACACACATTTGAAGTTCTTCAGAACCTGTTCAAATATTAATAACCAGATATCAGTGGAATATATTTTTATATGTGTGCAAGATGCATTGTTCCAATTGCCTGCACAATGGTAAGGTGCTTGTTATTTATCATTATTATTTTCAGTGATGTATCAAGTGAATAGCATAGAAGCCTTGACCATAAATCCATCTCAGAGACATAGGCATTAGTGATGAGACACAATTAGTGGGAGATGTTTTGATGAAATTATTCCTCCAGTTGGAGTAGTCCTAAATGATGAGAAAAAAAGGTTTTTACAGTGGTAGATCAATTAGCCGCTACCTCATCTGGGGCCCTATTATACATTGTGCTTCAGGGGCTGCAACAGGTGTGTGTGCCTGCTTTGTGCACCCGAGGGGCACATGGTATTACAGAGGGAGGCGCAGTCACTTGTGCAACCCCATCTGTTATACTGATAGCACTGGCACACATGTTGCACCAGTGCTAACATAAGAGAACGTTCCCTCATTTGCATGGGGTCACTTTACCTCTGTGCCCACGCCGTATTATGGACATGGCCGCAGAGACAAACATGCTTTTAGGACGTGCAATCAAAGTGCGCCACAAAAAGGTGGCACACTTTCAGTGTGCCTCCTAAAGGCAGCCCTCAGGAAGGGGGAAAGGGGGTCCCATGGACCCCCCAGACATCCCCCTGCAGGCAGGTGCAGTCACTCACTGCACCCTCCTGCAAGGAGATCTCTTTCCACTGTTGAAAGTGCAGACAGGTTGCCACTAGTACTGTGAAACACGGGGCAGCTTTTAAACATCTGCTCCATATTTCACATTTTTAATGCGATGCCCCCTGGGCGGGGCAAGTTTATGGCTGCCCTGAGGACAGTGCATTCTTTGTAATACAGCGCACTGTCCCTGTTTGTAACTGGCATATCTTTTGAAAGGTGCGTCTTGGTGCAAACAGGGAAAGTGTGCCATATTCATAATACAGCCTCTGGTGCTTTGCTAGCAGTAAGAACAGAATCAGTGGCTATTAGATCAATGGTTTTGCAAGATAGATTAGCATTGGACATATTGATGGCAGAGAAAAGTTAAGTCTGTAAGACGTTTAAGGCACAATATAGGTGTTCATACATACAAGAGAAAATTAAAATGATTGAAGAATGTGTAAAGAACATTTCTGTTTTAAAACCTGAATCAGAAAACTTAGAAGCAGCTAGTGTTTTAGGAACCGTAGGTAAAGGAGCTTCTGCTATAGGTAGTAGGATTGGAAATATTAGTAGTGGATTTCTAGGGCTAATAGTAAAGCCTATATTAAATATTGCCATTTTCTTGATATGCATATTTGCTTTATATACAGGATTTAGATTCTATTTAGCAAGAAGAAAAAAGCAAGAAAGAAAACGACAAAGGAGAGGAGAAATAGAAATGGAAGAGAGGAAGAGTAAGGTTTACCAAGAATTGAAGGAGATGTAAAATCTAAAGGGTAAGATAGGTGACTCAGCAAAAGAAGGAGGCGCACCTTGAAGATTCTTTTGTAGTAAAATGTGATGGCTATTCTAGCCATCAGATAGGGGAATTGATAGATCATATTTCTTCCTTTTGCAAACTAAGGGGCTCATTATGATGGTGGGAGGATCGCCACCGCTGGGCCGGCGGTGGCGATCCTTTCGCCATCACAATGTGATTCACCCACTGCCAAATTAGGATGGCGGTGGGAATCACATTGGTACCGCGGCGGACGGAAAGTCCGTCCGCCATGGTCCCGCAAGGCGGTCCTTTTCTGCCCGCCTTGCGGAACCCAGAACCAGGCCATCAGTGCGGCGGTGCCGTGCAGGCACCGCCGTTGTGATCAGGATGAGCCCTTCCGCCTGTCTTTTTGCGGCAGATATCCCGCCGCAAAAAGACAGGTGGAGACTGGCTTTGGGGGCCCGTTACGGGCCCCCTCTGTGGGGGGGGCAGTTGTGCACTGTGGGGGTACCCATGGTACCCCCTCCATTTCCATGCACAAGGTTGCAGGCACTGCGTGGTGCCTGCCACATTGTGCATGGAAATGCACAACATGGCCATCTGACAATGCGGCGGGTGCTGCAGCCAGCAGAACCCGCCGCAAATATAAATTTCCAGATGCGACCGCCGCGGTGGCGGTCGCATCATAATTAGGGGTGCGGGACCGCCGCATGACAGGCGGGCGGTCCCGTTATCGCTGGGATGGCGGGCGGACTCAAGTCCGCCCGCCATCCTAATGACCCCCTAAGTGCATTTAACTTAAAAGTACTAATTCTATGTTGCATAACACATACATTTGATGCACAATTTCTAGTAGGGAATCAAATTTAACATTAACCATACACACAAATTAACATATTGTATATATACTAACTGCTGATGCCATTTTTAATGTTGACTTTCCGTGCTAGGGCTAAGAGGACTGTTTTCACATTTAACTGTTGTTTTGCACATGATGGGTTTCTCTTTCTTCCTACTGAAGGTACTATAATTTTCCAGAAGCCTTCTGTTAGTTAGTTTGTCTAAGGAACTGCACACTCCTGTATTTAAGTTAGTGAATAGGCAAATGTTATTTATTAGACAACTGATAGTGAAGTTCTCACTTGGAGGAGAAGAGATGGCAGGCAACGCGACTCGTGGGAAGAACTGTCTGAACCCCAAAATTCTGTTCAAAGTAACAAACCATGGTTGTGTAGCCTATTATGAAGGCGTGAGACACCGGGAAGTTCACCTGTTCCCAGAGTTTGCTGAAGACTGATTTGTCAGCAGGAGAAGGGAATGGGAAAATTGTTGCCATTAATGTCTTGATGAACTATATTAGCATGTGTTCCTTAGTCTAAGTGCCTTCACCCCGAGAGCTTGCTGCAGAACTTAGAATGCAGATCTTAGAGATGCCTTCTGACTTTGAGCTGAAAATACCATTCCAGCTTCTGCTAATCTCCACTGCTTGAGTGCTAGGGTTTCATGTCAATGCATTCTCATTCTCTCACCAGAACCCTTTATTTGGGTTTCTGAAACTGACACCTTACCTTGCTTCCTGAAATGAAATGCTATTTGTGCCTAACTTTCATCAATTTATATAAATGATCCTTCCTTTATGGAACACTCTTGCTCCATATTTAGCATTCTTTTTGAAATTCTTACCAATGTGGTATTCATTTTTGCTTTGAAATATCGATTTTTGTATTATTTAAATCTGTAATAATGAAGCCCCAATCGGACTTAACTGTAAATGGTAATTGATGTATATGATGGCTCCTTGTCCCCTAACAAAAGTCCATACTGCCAATGACAGGGGTAATTTAATTACTATACTAGACATTTGAGATAGAAAAATCTCCCCTCGGGCAAACTTGAGACGCTCCCTTCAGGCAGTGATGGAGGAGTTGGATCTATTTGGGAAAGTCTCAGGCTATGTCTTCCTGGGTCTCATTCCCACTAGTAGGCTCGAGGATTGGAGAGTGATCAACTGATCGACACTTAGAAAACAAGATGGTAATGTTCACTCTACATATAATGGCTGGGCTGGATCAATATTCAGAAAATAAACACAGTTCTCTGAGTTTGTATCTCATCCAATCTCTCCCAATCAGTATTTCCTGAAAATCCAGTGTATGCAGGAGAGTTTGATGGACTTCGTTTGGGGGCAAATAGGCCCCAAAACTCAAGGAAGATCTAGATGTGCCTGAAGGAAAAGGGGGCCTAGTGTGATTGCAATTATTCCAATACTATAGGGCGGTAGATGATTAGGGAAAGCAAAAAGTAGTGACAATTCGCGGACCATGCAGTTGTTGCAGTTCCTGGTGGGACCATGTGTTTCTTGATAAGAAGAATCACCTAGAAAATGCATATCTGGCTACCCTAATAAGAATGATTCTGGAGTTATGGGATAAGATGGAAGTCAGGGGGTGCTTGACTTCTTTACCTTTCCTGAATATTCCTACCCAAGACAATCTTTCATTGACATCAGCCCTAAAGGAGGATAACTTCTATGACTCAGAAACCAGGAAATGGAGAACCCTGCCGGGAGCAGATAAAATTGTTCAGTCAATGCAACGGCAACTTTGATATAGCTGAATTGAATAGGATCCTGTAATGTCAGCTAAGACATTGGCCTCTTCACACCCCAAAAATTGAAAGCGAGGCCACTAGACTGCTGATGCTCTTTTAAAAAATGATTCTAACCCACACAGATTCCGAAGGCTAAATCTCCAATAATATGAGCCAGCTCAGATATGGTCCTTTCAGCAGATATGAGACACAGAGCTGGAGGAAGAGATCCCAGGTATGCCTGGGTGAGGCTCTAGAAAGTTAAATCCAAGATGTATAGAAGCATACCCGAACACCTGGATCATATTTACCTATCCACATGAAATAGGTGCTGGCGAATCTAGAGAAGTATGGGACACAATCACCCACACATCTTTGGTCCTTCTTAGTTATCCATGTGTTCTAAAAGGAGTTGCTAGGGCAAACTGAAAGAATTTCATCTCTCCCACATCGGCTGAAGCAATGCTCACTATCCTGGGCAGATGATTGGGCCACTTGGAAGGCATACTTTGCCATGACTGGGATTTTACAGAACACATGCTGTGGGCAGCAATGCAGCTTATTGCATTATTCTGGCAAAAGAAAAACCTCTGCTTGGTTTACCAGATTATGGGAAATACTAGTGATGGATAATCTAACACACAAACTCTCCCACAGGGCATAAATGCACACTGGGATAAAAGCTTCTTGTGTAATTTTTCTTGAGGATAGAACACTTTTACTTATTGCCCCCACACCTGTGAGTCACCCTTCTGTTGGACTAAACATGGATGCCCAGGATGCCCTTACTCTCAAATGACCCCCACATGGACTCACATCCTAAAGTACTTAAGAGCACATTCTTCAACAGACCTTGAACATGTCTAAACCATTTACGCGTACCCAACCGCTTTACATGCTCTCCTACACCACATACCAAAATACCTTTAATGCCACAAAACGTCTCACCTGTGTTAACAGTTTCAAAGCAAGTTACTTATCATTGAGGGAAGCAAGGCATGCTAGGAGGCCTCCTCGAATGTCAGTTTATTTTAATATTAGTTTGGTTCTTGAAATGTATACAAGCTGTGCACCACTCGTCTTATATGAAAACCCTTTGCATGAAAATCCAACAAAAATAATTTAAAACAAAGAAGAGGTGCTTTCTTTGATTTAATAATTTATATTTCAATGTGAAGATATACTACACAATTCTCTCCTCTTGCTTCAGCAGTGTACATCATTGATTAAACAAATTCATTGTTGTAAAGCACTGTTATATATCCATGCCTTATGTGTGAAGATTGAATCTATCACATCTGCACATACAATCTTCCTATGCTGCAATAACCTGCATATTTAGTGTTTATAGTTCTTGATGATGCTTGCTCATGTGAGGAAAAACAGAATGTCCAAAAAATGGCTAGCTTGCTGTTTGTGTCATGACATATGCTTTGGGCTTGAGGAGGGCACTAGCTTATACTCACATATCAAACATGATATTCAATATGCAAAGAAATCAAAACATTGTCTTCATTCCCAGGACAATATTGTTGAGTCATTGTTTTGAAGAGAGATGTGTTGCCCATGGGAAATGGACTTTAAAAATCAAGCATAATATATGCTGGAAGTATTATACGTTTTTCCAGAGCATGACCAATGTACAACCAAGTACTTTCAACTTTATATTTATAAGTTTCCCCTCCTGTAAGTATTTTTATTGCCTGCTGACATCTACATCATGTGCACATGTATCACACTATCCTGTGGGCTGTAAAGGTGGCAAATAAGTTAATGATCAAAGATCATGGCATAAAATAATTTTGATCTTCATTGTTGAACAAAACGTCACATGTGGTCTCTCAACGGGAGAAGGGGCATTAGCATGGTGTGTGTACCTCAAAGTGTTGTAGCTGCATAACCATAAACCTCATTATAGGAATGTGCCAATGTACGCAATGATCTATAGATGATTATCTTGCTAATGTTTTTATGTTTGTCACACCGACAACAACCAATCTTCTTCAATCCCTAATATGAGGTTCATTTACCCATAGATCTATCAAATTATACCCACAATGTATGTTTTCGGAACCTCCGGACCTGTACTTGTTATAGTTAACAATAGAATGACCTGGCATGTTTTTAGACAATCATATACCTTTTCTTGTACCAAAGAGGCATTATTCAATTTGTTCCAGGGGCATTTTGATCCAATAGGGGGGTGCTGAACTTTAGAAATGTGATAGGAATTTGATTATAGGAAACAGTGGATGGTTTAAAATTCACAAAACACTTTATTAGATTCCTTTGGATAATCTCCTGGAAAGATCACTAAACATCCATTCATTTCTTAATGGTTATGGAGCATACTTGATTATTAATTTACAGAGTGGAGTAATGCTCAGGCTTTTTCACCTTCTTGTCAAAGAAAAGAGGGAGTTTCCCAGAGTTTTCTTTGTTCTTTTTAAAGTTGAGAGCATTAATGGGTTCAGTGCAAAATAATTTTAAAAATGGCAATTTGGGCTGTTTTCATCTAGGTTGATTTCAGTTTTTGTGTTTCTTTCTATTTTGTCAGGGCTTGTCAAGGAAAACCCTAGTATGATCTCATTTTGATGTCCTGTGGGCATGTTGGCCTTAAACTTTGAGTATACTCTTGAATCTAGGGTGGACAAGTTCTTGTCAATGTAACCTCCAACCTGTTGCTTTAGTCTTCTTTGTTAACCTAGATTCCATACTTTGGGAGAAAGACAAGACAAAGGACTGATATAACCGATTCATAGAAATCTGGAATTAATTCATAAGAGTGATCTTGTTGGCAGTTAGTAGATCTAGATCAGAACATGTTGTATGGGTGGACACTGAAAATAGGTATGTATGGTCACTGTCCAGAAAAAAAGTGAGCAATTCAGAGGCAACCATGTCATTGGATACTTCAGAGTAAAAAACAATCCCAGTAATATGTTATTTGAGTTGGAAGTTGAATTTGTTTAACTACAAAAAAACATTATTTCCTGTAGGAACATAACAGATGTGGAATTTAGCAAGAATCACACGAATGGTTTTGAGTTTCATTGACATTAGGAACTCATACCCTTTTACACTCCTAAGTTACAATGAATCTCTATACATAAGCACCACACCTTCCCCTATTTTAACCCCTTTTTCCTGTTAAGATGTATTATTCAGTGATCATGAGGAATAAGTAAGATCAATACAGGCTGATAAGACGTATTCATATGTTAGAAATAGTATGTCAAAAGTATTACTTTTGATCATGTATGAAATGTCTTGTTGACATTTGGCAGATACAACTATGAAGAAGTCATTTAAAAGAGGAGCGAAACATTTTACAATGTAATTGCCAACTTGATAAGGTTGCAAGGCTGTAGATCTTTTCTGTTAGATAGAGTTTCATATTTTCTAATGCTCAAAAGGATATATATGTTAGAAAAACCTGCAGGACACTTATCAAACCCTTTATGTAATAGTCTAATGATAGTACTTCAGTGGCATATTTGGAAAGAGGCCTTGATGCTTTATTACTTTGTGGGGCCTTGTTACTGTATGGTTCCAAAAAGAAGTGTGCTTTAATAGTTGAGAGTGAAGGACAGAATAGGAAGAAGATTTTGTACTGTTCTCAAGTCAAGCTAAGATACAATGCGTATGTTTTAGGTCAGTTGGGAGAGATTGTGTTTTTAGAGAAGAGCATTCAAGTTGATTCCGAAAGGCTTGTAAGAAGTGCTGGGGGACCAAAAATAGCAAAGTAGAAGGTAGAATTAGTTATAGGATGAAGTGATATAATATATGTTTCAAGGTGTGGCTTAGAAGTTAAGGAGGAGAGCTTAAGAATATATATAGAGAAAGTTAATGTTGAAAACCTAGTGTTAAAAAGCACTTTTTTATGATGATTAAAAATGCTTATGTTTAAAGAGTTGTAGACTGAGCTATACATACTTAGATCAAGACAAAGCTGGTAGAAGAGTTGATTGGAAATGAATCATGGATAGAAGGGCAAACTGCAGAAATTGGAGACAGAAGACCATTGGCTATTGGTGTTGGAACCTGTTAGGGTATGTTAGGTTATGTAAATTCTAAAGCATACTGATGCCTCAGAGATGGCGCATCCTAAAGCTAAAGCCTTGGGAAACTGTGAGGAGGAGCTATTGGGTAAAGGGTCAGGTTTTGAGTTTTATTCTCAACTGGATTTCAGATTGGGATCTGTGGATGTCCAAGGGCAGAAAGTTCCAGGAAACTCAATATTTTTTAAACTAAACATAACTGCAAGAAGGGAATTAGCCAAGCATAGTATTTGCACAGGCTAGTAGAGGGTGGCCATGCAACATTGCAGTGAATAGCTCAAACGAAGAAACAGAAAGTCTTAAATTTATATCACTTTTGATGGGAAGCAAGTGCAGGACTAACAATTGCCGGGAGATAGGGCACTTTCTGAGAATATTACACAAGAGTCTCTCTGCTAAGGTATGTACCACTTGGAGCTTCTGGATCAGTGCTTTCAGAAAGCCCAGAAGTAGGGCATTCCCAGCGTCTAAGTGAAAAGAGATCAAGGCTTGGGTCACAGTTTGGTGTGAAGAGAGCAGAGATATGGAAATGTTCCCTTCAAGGTTTTCAACAGGCTCAAGCATTAGGATGATACTTTGGCGATCTGAGTTGTGAGGGAGAGTTTGTTATAAAGCCAGGAGCTAAGGTTTTTGTCGACGAAGAGGGGGCCAGATGTATGCCCGATTCGAGGGGCAACTAGTCAGGGGATCAGGTGGAGGAGGCAGAGCCGATAAGCAAAACCTCCGTCTTGTCCAGTTGAGTTTGAAGACATTGCAGTGAAAAGCCATAAAAAAGAGACAGGTTGCTACTGCCTTCATATAATCTATATGTTGGACTTGGCCCTTTTTGCAGGGTTATCCCCAAACTTTTTGCTTCTTCCCCTTATTTTATCCTGACCTGTTGTTGTTGGCTATAGGACTCTGGGCACTTTACCACTGCTAGTCAGTGCTAAAGTGCATATGCTCTCTGTGTAAATTGTTATTACAATTGGTTCTCCCTAATTGGCATATTTAATTTACTGTTAAGTCCCTAGTAAAGTGCACTGAGTGTACCAGAGCCTGTAAATCAAATGCTACTAGTGAGCCTGCAGCACTGCTTGTGCCACCCACATGAGTAGCCCTGAAAATGTATCTCAAACCTGACACTGCAGTGTCTGTGCGCAGTTTGTTAACTGCCATGTCGACCTGGCAAGTGCACCCACTTGCCAGTTCTTAACCTTCCCTTTTCTTACATGTAAGGCACCCCTATGGTAGGCCCAAGTTACCCCCCTGGGCAGGGTGCAGTGTATGTGAACGGTAAGGCATGTACTGGTGTGTGTAACATGTCCTGATAGTGAAATATTGCCAATTTCATTTTTCACTATTGAAAGGCTATCTGCCCCATAGGATAGAATGGGAAATACTTTGTTCATCTTACAAGTTGAACGTCCCACAGGGACAAGTTAGAGAAATAAAGTTTAGGCTCTCTGAACTCAGAATTTAATAACACATCTTTTAGTAAAGATGTTTTTTAAATTGTGTGTTTGAAAATGGCCCTTTTAGAAAGTAGGCATTTTCTTGTTTACCATTCTGTGTGCCTTTGCCTGTTGGTGTATTGACTGTCTGGTTCTGGAGTGACAGGGGCTGTGGATGTGCATTCACTGTAGACAGCCAATGGTGGGGGGTTGAGGTGTAAATCTCACAAAAAGAGGCCCGGGTCCAAGACAAATTGAAGGTCCGAATGTAGCATACGGCTAGAAGTGGAACTAAAGGGGATATCCCTTTTTAAGGACAGTTCCCCTCACACACCGAAGGTGTCATGCTTCATCATAGGGGTACCTCCTCACGTGAGGAACCTGGTCCTCACGTGGGCTACAACCCCCTCGCTGCGAGGGAGGAGCACAGGGATGTTTTAATTTGAGAGGTAGGGTGTACTAAAACCCTATGTGAGCTAGGTGTGGTAGAAAAAGGGGGTTGAGGTGTGCCTGGCCATTCCTAGATGACTCAGAGTTGAGCTGAGTGGGGCTTGGCTGCATTTAGAGTAGTGGGAGGAGATTTCTTTGCACCTGAATAGGGCCTCTCTTCCTTGCACAATGCTGTATCCACCCCCTGTGGTCATACTGCACCAGTGAGAACAGAACTGGCTTGGACTGGGCTCAGAGACCCTTGCACAAAGAGAACAATGACAAAATGGGGTATAAGTAGTAGACCTTAAACCCCAGAATTTTAGATTACTACTGGACTCAAGAGGAACCTTTGCCAAGGAGAAGAGCTGAAGAGCAGTGAGGAGGAGCACTGCCCCTTTGCTGTGTGCTGTGTGGGGTTGGCCTGCAGTTGCTGTTTCTGCCAAGGAAAGGACAAAGACTGGAACTTTGCTTTGAACCTGCTTGAAGAAGATCTCCAAGGGCCTGTGTGTGCTGGCCTCCTGTTCTGAAGCCTCAGGGACACAAAGACTTCACCCCAGCTCCCCTGATCTCCGCTGCTGAGAGTTCTGACCTGCCAGGAGGTGCCTGGTCCAGTTCTGGGTATCTGGAGGTTGTGCTTGCTGCTGGGAGCTGGAAAAAACCTGAAGAACTGAAGAAATAGATGCATCGCCCTTCTTGCGGCTGTTTTTCCAATGCAGCACCGCTGTGCGAGAAGAATCTCCCCGTATCACTGCGCCGCTGCAGAAGCCAATGCAGCGCCTGTCGTGGCCGCAAGAATCGACACATCTAGGGATCGCGGCTGAAGAAACCGACGCAGCGCCACTCGCCGCCGCTGCATCGATCGCCAACACATCCCGAATTTCCACGCATCGCACCTGTGTGGCAAGTTTCCCCGATGCATCACCCACGGACCAGAATCATCTTGGAGTCGATGCATCACGTACCCCTACAGCAGAACTGTTGCATCGCCTCCCCAAGGTCTCAGGAACTGACACATCTCTTTGTTTCTCGACGCTTCCGAGCTCTGCGGCTGTTTGGCCTTGTGAATTTTGACGCATCTACAGGTACTTTGTGAGAAATCACGCATCCATAGTTTTCTATGGAGCCAGTTGCTTGAAACCTTTTTAAAGTCATATTCTTATTGCATGTATGTTGGATTTTTGTTGTTTTGATCTTGTTGAGTTAGATAAAGATACTTTATTTTTCCTAACCTGGTGTGGTGTCCAATTGTGGCATTATCGCTGTATTACTGTGTGTTTTGAGTACAAATACTTTACACATTGCCTTTGGGATAAGCCTGTCTGCTCGTGCCAAGCTAACCAGGGGGTGAGCAGGGGTTATCTAAAGTGTGTATCCCCCTTACCCTGACTAGAAGCAAGGGTCCCTATTTGGACAAAGGTACCTACCTCTGCCAACTAGAGACCCCCATTTCTAACACTATACATTTATTTTGCAAGTCAAAGGTGTCAATAACTTCATTGCCAAAGGGACGGGCCAGCTCATCAGAGGGGCAGATAAATGATGAAATAAGTGGGGCTGAGGGAGGAGCTATGACTAAAACCATACTGGAGGGAAGAAGGTTTTGAGGAAAAATGACTTCAGAGCAACTGTTCTAGAATGTGGAGGCAAGAAAATGGACAAATCTTTTTAATACAGCTTGTCAGATGCCTTAATTTGCCATATGTTTAAGAAGAATGTGATAGCAGTTGGTATTGAAACTTGAAAATAGGTCAAAGAGGATCAGTACTGTTGATCTTCCTTGATCAGGAGTAATTCTTAAGTTATCTAGCAAAACACTGAGGGCAGTCTTGATACTGTGAAGAGAAAGAAACACAACAGAGAGGGATCAAGAAGACAGTTATTCTGGAGCTAATGACAAGCTTCTCAAGCAGTTTGGTGAGGAAAGTAAGCAAAGAGACAGCGTGACATTTGGCTGAGATTTTAGGATCGCAGTTGGGATTTTTCAGGAGGGGAAGACAATGGGCTGATGCCAGAACTGTGAATGATTGAATAGAGACATTGATGAGTTTGGTCAGAAGAGGATATATATAGGAGGAGGCTAGCTTGAAGTAGCAGGAAGGCAAGGGTCACGAGGAGAGCCAGATCTAATGGAGTTAGTTAAGTCAGTGGAGGCCTGGGGAGGGTAGTTTCAAGGGAAAAGAGAGACGACCGAGTGGAAGAAAATATCAGAATCACTGTCCATGCTGTCATTAACTGAAGGAAGGGCATTGAAGTTAGTATAAATGTAATTAATTTTGTCTTGAAAGAAAGTAGCCACATTAGTGAGAGTACTGGGGAGAGTGAAATATTACTATTACTGTCCTTAGGGTAAAAAAAACGGCTGAGCCTCTGAGAAGATTTCTTTAGTGGAGTTGGCTGAAGCCTCAATTTTGAGTGAAAAATGAAATCAGACTTTGCTTATGGCTTGGTGGTAGTTTTTAATTGCAGATTTGTAGATAGTCTTTGCCAAGATATCATGAGTAAACCTCCTAAGGCACTCCAATTTTTTGAAGTGGCTTTTTAGGGTACTGAGGGCCCAATTCACAAATGGCCTCCACACTGTGGCAGAGGCCCTGCAGTCATGGTTGGACCACTGCAATGAGAAACTGCAATGTTGAGGTCCCGCCACAAGTGCAAGGCCTCCGCCACGAGTGCGTGGGTCTTTGTGAATCGGGCCCTTGAGTTTCTTACTGTAGCAGGGAGTACAGATCTCCAACAGTGGGATAAAAACTATTTGACAGGTGCCAATGAGAGGAGGGTTTTGTAGATACAGGAGTTAAAAAGTAGAACGGCAGAGAAACATTTGTTGGCGGGGTCAGGCGGGAGGAATACAGGCTGGCTAGTATGTTGGTAGTTTAGACTTTGAACCAGGCTCTTGTTGTCGGGGTGGGTAAGAACTGGTCGGTAGTATGAGAATGGATCAGCATAATGGTCGGTCCATGTTACTGGTATTGGTGGGGATGAGCTGAAGGAAGAGGAGTTGGTGAGGATAGGGTCAAATGTGTGGCCAGTGCACTAGGTGTGATGAAGGAAATTTCAAAGTAAGAAAAATGTTGCTAGTATTTTGCTAACAGAGCAGGAATCATTGGGGGTCATTAAAATGATAGACCCTGCACCCTGCATCAAAATGACTGAAGGTGTGCCTTAGTTTTTTTTTTAATAACTATAGAATGTCACTCTCTAGTTATTCATTAGAACACCATGAGGAAACTGCTTTTCATTACTACGGAGTTAACTGACAGACTGCGGCTGATGTTGTAAGTACATTTCACTCTGCATATCAGCTTTGAAAATGTGTTGTCATTTTATCTTTTTATAACACTAGTTATAATTGCTATGACAAAAGAACCCACTTATTTTGTTCATTTCTAAAGTAAATGATTTATCTTTTACAGCTTTGATTTAATCAAGATGGCATGAGGTGTGCCGAAGTTTTGTCATAAATACAGAATTTTAGCGCTGTTGTTTCTCATTGGAACCTACAGTAGAACCTCCAGGAGGTAACCTGCAGACTGCTGCAGGACTTGAAAGTGCATATTTCAGTCTGCATATCAGAAAGTTTTAGTTTTACTGACATGGATGACAAAGAAATTCAAGAACTCATAACAAATATGCCCTAATTTTAGCTTTTTAGAGCAATAACCATACAAAACGAACACCCTCATTTTGTTAATTTCTCTAAAGGCAATTCTTTAGGGGCGTGGCCAAGATGTCGGCCGAGTAGGACCTACCTGCTCGCAGCTCCGTTCTGTGGCCTGGACCCCAGCTCTATAGCGTTGGATAGCTGACCCGGGACGGAGCAAAATATCGCCGACAATCCTGACAATCCCGCGATCTGCTGTGCCCAGGAGGAGTGAGATGGCGTAGTGCGGGCCTCGGAGAGCCTGTGCCTGCCGCTCCTGCGTTGCTGCAGCCCAGAATCACCTGGCTGTGGGCGGGCCTGTGCGGCCTTCTGGAGTTGGTGCGGGCCCACACATGTGCTTCGGAGCGGCGGAAGGCGATAACTTGGGCATCGGAGGAGAACCGGCAGTCCTAGTGTGGCGGAGCCGTCCTCCAAAGAGACTGAGCCAGCCTGGCAGCAACGAGCCGTCCCCGGCAAAGCGAGCCAGCCCTGCCAAGTTCGGGAGACCCCCTAGTGGGGGGGGCGGAACTCAAGACCTCGGACACCGGCACAGCCTGCAAAGCAGCAGGCTGTGAAGTAAGTGAGCCAGCCATAGGGGAGACGGGACTCCCCCTCTCCTCCGCAACCCGGCTCCCTGAGTAATAATTGTGCTTGCAGGCAGGGGAGCCCGGAGGGACGCTGATAGAATGGGAGCAAGCACCTGGAGCGGGTAACCCCCTGGGCAGGCGTGAAGGGCACAGAGGCAGCTGCGCAACCCACTCCTGGGCCCTGCGGCGTGGGGTGGCCTTGAATGCTGATACCGGTGGCCCCCTCCCCTGAAGCGTGCACGAATCTGGGCCTCCAAGCACAACGGAGGACTCCGCAGGAGTGTGACTTTGGGAGCTGCGGCGCTGTCGACTAGGGCGAAGAGGGCTCCAACTGAGAGGAGTAGCTGGGAGCAGTGTGGCCGTGAACTAGGCCTGGCGACAGCTTGAGACGGGCCTCGTGGGCTTGCTGGAGTTAGTGGCTGGGCAGGCCGGGAGGCCAGTACGAGCAGGCGGGCCGGCCTGCAAAGACTGTCCTTCCTCCGCAAAAGAACGGGCGGGGCTCGGGGTGAGAGAGAGGACTCCCATCGCTGGCCTGGAGATTCGGGGGCCTGGCCTGAAAGGGGCTACCGCCGGAAGCCGCAACGACAGTTAGCTCTGAAGAATCCTGGTGAGAGCGGGACTCCCTGTGACCTCCCCCCGCTCCAGGCCCTGCTGCCCTTGCACTTTCAGTCTCTACTCGAACACCCGGAATTTGGCCACTAGAAGGAAGGCGGTGTCTCGTAGCCATGGCGGCTAATAAAACCAAGAAGGAGCGATCAGTTAAGGACCTCCTCCTCAAGCCCGGCACTGGAGGGGCTGAAGCAGCACCATCCTCGGGTGGACATTTAGCAGAACACGAGCAGAGCAACGACAATGGGCCGGTCACTCGTGGCTTCCTCGAGTCTCTCTTTGCCTCGCTGAAAGGGGACTTCCACGCCATGAAAAAAGAAATATCCCTGGAACTTCGGGAGCTGCGAAGGGACATAGACTCGGTCGGCGACAGAGTGGACACATTGGAGACTCAAGCATCGACAAGAGACGAGGAGATCGACCAGCTCCAGCAGGAGGTCCTCAGCCTCCAAGACCAGCAAATGGACCTCCAGGCCCACGTGGAGGACCTCGAGAACCGTTCCCAATGGAACAACATCAGAATCCAGGCAATTCCTCAGGGAGCGGAGGAACAGGACATCCTTCGTGGAGGAGCTCTTTCGTTCCATCCTGGGCGCCCCTCCGGAGCAACAGATTAAATTATATCGGACCCACCGGGTCAGGCCTAAGAGACCTGCGACGGCTCCCCCCCGGACATCTTAACATGCGTTCACGACTTTCAGCTCAAGGAACGGATCCTCCTGGAAGCGCGAGCCAAGCACCCCATAGACTTGCGCTCATCCAAGCCCCTCCTGTTCCAGGACTTAGCTACCTCCACTCTACAAAAAAGAAGGGAGTTCAGGTCGGTCACAGCATTCCTGCACTCGAAAGACATCTCCTACACCTGGGGACACCCCTTCAGTATAATTTTTAAGTGGGAGGGCAAGCTCCGTCAAATTCGCTCTTTACAGGACGCCAAATTGCTAATCAACCTGCTCGAGGATGACGAGGGAGCCCCGGAGCGGGAGGACATCGGGGGATGACGCGGCGAAGCTGAAAAATGGTGACGGGCGGGAAGGTACCCTATGCGCCTTCGCCCTGACCCTGAGACAATGGCTAAAGAGCGGAAAGCTGTTATCGCAACACTGGAGGAGGACTCAGCTGCCGCAGATTGAAGAATGCAACGACTTGTCACCACCGGGATGAGTTGAAGGAGAGGTTCCTCCGGGTCTCTGACACTGGGGCTCGGGCAGGGCGGGGGCGGCGGAAGGCTCCTGATGTGCATCTCATGCCTCACCATGGGGTCTGTCACCCAGGACAATTACGGATTTTGCAAGTTGCAGTTAAGGTTTGTTTGTTATGGTTTAGGGGCAATGGGGTCCTCTCCTCCTCCTTCCAAATACGGAAGGAACTTGAGATTCATAGGCTACGGTACTCACCGGGAATTCCAGATAAGCATGGACATGGGGGGTCACAGGGTGGGGGTGGGCCCGGACTTACGGTTCCTACATGAGCATCTTGACACCCACTATTATGATGGCTGACAAATATTTTGTCACTCAACGTAAAGGGTCTCAACAATCCAATAAAACGGCAAGCAGTCCTGTCCTTCTTAGAAAATTCAGATTCTTTTCCCCATCAGACTTTGTCCCAGAGCAAAAGAGACAAAAACATATAAGGAGGATGGCAGGAGGTAGAGAAAGACAGAACAACAGTGACAAAAAGAGAAAGCAGGGATGAAAAAGAACATATGAGAGTGAAATAAAGGATCAGAAAGTGAATGGTGAAGGAAGAAAGAGCTATGAGGTGGAATCAAGACTACGAGGCCTTAGTATTCTGCAATCTCGACATTTGTTAGCACCAGCTGCAGACTTCTGAGTACAACTTTGGGCAAATTAAGTATTCGGTTAAGAACTGTTCAATGTGCATCTGCATATGGTGTGGCCATAAGCAAAATGTACAATTTGGAACCAGCATCCCCTGAGAAAAGATAAAGACTTTGCAAACATCAAGGGGACATTATCTTGCTGGAAATTACCTCTACATGTTTGCAAAATACAGCTGACCCTTGTGGTAGCAGAAAGCTAAGGGAGCTGTGAAAAATAAAACACATTCCATTGAGTAAGGTGGAGATGCTTGTACAATAAATGGCATGAAATGGAGACTAGAAGGTTCACTTTCATGTGATTGTGACAACCTCTACCACATAGAATGTCAAAAGTTAATCAATTCTCTAAGATTTACCCTATAGGAAATATTGTTTGTGAAGTTAAGATGCCAAAATGAAGCTTTCTGCAAAAGAATAAAATGAGAGAGAGGCAGCAGGAAGAACTTGAAATAGGGTTCTTTTGCACCAGAATATTACTATTGAAGAAAGCTACAGCAGCACAAATCCATACATTTGTTATTGGCATACTGTATAAACAAATGTCCCAATTTGTAACATAGGCTACAAAACATGCAGGATGTAGTGAAGACAAAAGATGAAGAACGAATGAAGGAATAAAGGAAGAAGTGATTAAAGGAAAAAGAGGGAACGCATGTAAGTATTGTACAATTGTGTTTGACTTGCGTGGTCTCAGAAGACCAAAGATTCTGTTGGTAATGTATTATAATGCAGCAAAGGACACTTGCACCCAGAAAGGGAGGTGGAGATGAGGGAAGCAGTGCAACGCAGTAGGAAGAAGATATGTGTGTTTTGTGCAAATGCCCTCTTATTATCTTCAAAGTGACAATCGTGAACCCAGGAAAGTGTGAAATGTTTATAGTTACCTGAACGAGAAATTACATATCTTTGTGCCCCCCCTCCTTCTTATCCAGCTCTATTGCATAATGCACTCCAAAAACTGTTAAACATACGACCTCAGGAGTACGTCAGTCTTTTTTTTTGTCCTCATATTACCTCAGATAAATAAGCATCCTCCTGATCGCTGCTGTCCCAATTGCTTATATCTTGGGGGTCTAATCTCAGCTGAGGTCACTGCGGGTTACCAACCCGCGCAATACATCATACCAAGAGGTATAATCATTGGAGTTCATGATCATTGTGTTAGTAGTCCAATAATTTCGACAATAACTCGAGCTCTGGCTTTTTCCTATACCGGTTAATCTTTTGATCCAGATCTCTAAAAAACTCACAGAATTCCGACACTCTCTCCATGTAGGGGGTGCAGCCTGGCACCAACTTTAACATATCTCTCTTCTTGTCAGAAGAATTAAGTAAAATATGAACTCATGCTGCAGCTTCAGAGAGCCCTCCTAACCAAACATTGGCTGCATGATACCAACCAAGATTAAAGTGTGCCTTACCTTTACTTCTCCATCCAAAGCATCCAACATAGTCTTACCCACACTATCCCAAAACCTTTCCAGCACCGGACTTCTGGCAAACATGTGGATATCGTCCGCTTCATGACCTCCACACTTTTTACATTTGACATCTCCTCTACCTCTTATTTTAGACAGCTTCAGCGGTGACCAGTAGATTCTTTGTAGAGTAAAGAAATGATTTCTCTTTAATGCGGCAGACTTAATCACAGAGTAAAACCTGCCTAAAGATACTTGCCATAAATTTTCCAGCTCTTCCATTGGCAAGCAATCTTCCCAGACCAGATGGTGGGGTCTCATGCTTTCTTCCGTTGCTGCGAGCAGGTATCCATACCAAAGAGTCACCTCCTTCTTTCTAGGTCTTAAATCTTGAAGGTCCTAGATAGTGTGCCATTCGTCAGGTTTCTCCAGACATCCCAGGAAAGGCATCTATCCCCTTCCACTATCTACCCCCAACGTGAAATTCCGCAGGTTTTCAGAGGTTTTGCCAGGCCATCCAAAAGATACTCTGGGATTCCCGGAGAATCTCACACTGGGGCCCATTCGATATAATAAGGGATACCCAAATGGGACGACATTTGTACCATACTTTTGCTGCGGCTTTCAAGACCTTCAGCTGAACTTTCTTAAAGAATTTGGGAGCCCCAAATTTGTACATGAAGTCCTCCTCCACAATGTCAGCCAGCATGGCTTTATACATACGGCCCACAGGGGTACCGTCAGGTCTTAGTAAGAGCATCCTACTATTTTTCAGCAGGTATGCCCAACAGTACAGTTGAAAATCCAGGAGCCTCAGACCGCTGTGTATAAGCTTCCTTCCTAGCTTCTTCCTGGAAAGTCTGATCCCCTTCCCTGCCCAAATAAATAATGAAATTCTTCCCTGTACTTTCGCGAGAAACTTCTTGTCAAACTCTAACGGGATGTTATCAAACAGGTAGGCAAACTTGGGCAGGACAAACATCATAACTAAATTAATCCGCCCGTACAAGGTGAGAGGAAGATTCTGCCCGTTCTTTAGTAACGTATCCACCTCTTTAAAGAGTTTCATTAAATTTGCTTTGGGAGCTCTTATAGCTTTTGTAATATTGTTACACCTAGATATCTTCTTTCTTTTGATAACCTAATATCATGGACATCTTGGCTCCAGGCCATAACTTCAATTTTGCTAACGTTGCTCTCATATCCAGACATCTTCCCGAATGCCTGCACCTCTGATAATAATTCCGGGTGAACCTCATTGATGTCAGAGGTGAACAGAATCAGATCGTCAGCATATAGAGCCAACTTCCTAAAGAAGCGGCCCACAGTAAAGGGGATTATTTCCTTATTCTGCCTTAAACTTTGTGGCAAGGGCTCAATATATAGGTCAAAGAGTATGGGAGATAGGGGACACCCTTGGCTGGTCCCTCTTCCTATCTGTACGGGGGCTGTGAGGCTGACATTCACTAGTATTTGCACTCGGGTGCCCTATAGGTTTTTTTAAGGACCTCCCTGAATGTCTCACCAAAACCAAACGCTTTCAAAGTCCCAATCAGGTATTTCCATTTCATCCTGTCAAAGGCCTTTGCTGCGTCAAGGGTGATTATTCATAAGGGAGCTCACTGTGTGGAGGCGAGGTCTATTGAGCCTATCAGGGTATGTGTGAGCTCCTTCATCTGCCTTCCTGGAAGGAAACCCTTCTGGTTCTCATTAATTACAGACCCAGAGATTTTACTTACGCAGGCTGTTAATATCCCTGTAAACATTTTATAATCGCAGTTCAATAAGGATATTGGGCGGTATGACTGGCACTGAGTAGGGTCTTTACCTGGGTTTAGGATTAGGGAGACAACAGCCTCATTCCAAGACTCCGGTAGTTGTGATTTTGTCCCTCAACACTTTATTAAATAGCTCTAGCCAGACCGGAATTATACCTTCAGCCAGTAGTGTATAGATTTTATTCGGAATCGCATCCGCTGGCTGCTTTCCATTTTTTGAGTTTTTTTAACGGCAGTCAGAATTTTATTCAGTGTTATTTCCTGGTGCAGATAAAGTTGGTCTGCAGTACTCAGTTTTGGTAGTTGTTTTTCTGAAAGCCAATGATCTAACACAACCTCATCCACCACAAGATCTTCGAGGTATAGGTCATGGAAGAATTTAGTAAAAGCCAGCTCTATCCCTTCCTTATCCTCCACAACCCTATCCCCATCTTCCAGCTTAATTTTCCAAATGTAATTACGTGACCTGGAGGCGCTAGAGGGCGCACGGCAAGATGGCCGCACCCTAGTGTAGCTCTGCCCGGCTGAGCTAATATCCGTCAAGAATCTGCCTCAAAACGCTGCATCTACACCCCTAAAGTGCATGGACTGCATGGTGTTACCCCCCTGCTTCACTTGGGGAGGATTGGTGAGTGCTTAGGACCGCTGCGGCGTTGAAATCCTGCTTTCTGTGTCCCGGGCGCGTGCACGAAAAATGGCGGCCGCAGTGCTGCCTTGAGGCGGAGATCACCCGCTGAGGGTCCCGTTGTCCACACAGTGTGGTGACGGGGAGCACTGCGGATCGATCCTGGATGGAGGGCGATTGACTTCTGCGCCACCCCCTGAGCTGGTCAGATCCTGCTGCATTGGGGACTGCCGCGAGAGCAACGTGGGCCTGCTGTGTGTATACGGAGCCTTGGAAGAAGTGTGAAGCAGCGCGGGGGCCCGACTGAGACTCCCTGAGCCCTGGACTGCATCGGAGGGTGCCTGCCGCCTGCTGCAGCGCTCCTGGTGCCGGCTGTGGTAAGAGGGGCGCGGCCTGCCTGGGCCAGTGGCTGTGGCAGTGGGTGCGTGTCTTTGGCGCGTGCCACGTCCTGCGAGCTGCGGGGGGTGCCGGGGCACCGCGCGGGTGGCAGGGACTGCTGGTGCCGGCCATCACACAGGGTGGTTTACCTTCACGTCTCAAGCTGCTGCCAACTGGAGGATTTAAGTGGTGCGGGGGCCCGCCGCCGTGCTGGTTCGCCTGAGTGTCCCCCCTGCCTGCTGCTCAGCCTGCTGTATAGATGCCGCCTGCTGCATGAATCGGCCAACTCTGCATTGCAGCAGCTGCCGGCCCTTAATTGCCTTCTGGGGCTGAGAGCACCGCGTGCGGCCTACTGCGGCTGTTGGACTCTGTGCATTGGGCGCTGCGCTAACTCTGCTCACAGCGCATTGTTGACAGATGTGTCTGGTGCCCTAGTTTGGTGATCTGCGGGGCTGTGCTCCTTGGGCCTGCTCGCTGCATTGGGCGCGCATGGCTGTACGCTGTTGGGAGAGCTCTTGGGGGACCCTGTGGCCTGGCCTTGTTCAGTTGTGGGCCTTTGAGTCTCCCTGGCCTGTGTTGTGTTTTCCTCTACTGGCGGCACCCATGAGAGTGGACTCTCTGGGCTCTTTCGTCCGGGGGGGTCCACTGCCTGAATCTCCTCGTAAAACTGCCTCTTATATGGTACAGGATTGCGGTGTGCGCACCCTACTGAGCTCCCTTTTCCTCTTTCACCAACGTGATAAGGTTGGTCCATAGCGGTGGCAGATATGGGGAGAACTGACAAGTCTCAACCTCGCCTCACGTTTGAGGCGCGTAAAACTACGAAAACCCAGCAGAAAGCGGCTTTGGACTAGGAGGCCGATGCTCAAAGCGATGTCCCTCCCACACTTGAAACCACGCTGTTGGCGATGCAGCGCAGCCTTCAATCCATTGAGGGCACAATGGCGGCAGTGAACCACCGCCTGGATCACATGTCTGCGCAGCTGGAAAAACAAAACACTGCATGGGGGAGGTCGAACAACGGGTATCTGCGACAGAGGATGGCCTGAGTGAAGTCGCTGGGAAGGCACTCAATATGGAAAAAGGTCCTGGCTCTCATTCAGGCCAAGAATGAGGACTTGGAAGCGCGGTCCCGGCGCAATAACATTAGAATCACGGGGCTGCCGGAGTCAACTAATGTGGGAAAGATGGAGACATTTGTGGTGAACTTACTCAAAGACATTTTTGGCACCGAGCAGCTGTCCACCATGTTTATCATCGAGCGCGCCCACCGCTCTCTTGCAGCGAGATCTGTCCCGGGTGTTCCTCCTCGCCCAATAATAGCGAGACTGTTAAATTACAGGGACCGTGACTCTATTTTGCGGATGGCCAGGGACAAGGGTAATATTGTTCACCAAGGTAACACACTTGCTTTCTTCCCTGACTTTAAGGTTGCTGTGCAGGCCGCCAGAAGGGAATTTGGTGCTGTGAAAAAGTTCTTGCAGACGGAGGGGGTACCCTATGCAATGTTGTTTTCTGCTCGTTTGCGGATTGGCCCAGACGGACACTCAAAAATCTTTTCCAATCCAAAGGCGGCCCTGGAACATGCCAAACAACTGAAGCGTAGAGGGCGCGAGTCCAGCGCTGTACCGGACGATGAGGAGCAGTAAGGGGGCGGGACAGCATTCTGTTGAATCGCTATTTCACTCTATCATTCAGGGGTGCTCTTTGCACCATCTAATGTAATGTTATCTATATGCTTCTCTTTATGTTGGACCTCTTGTGCACCCTACCCTAGTGACTGTGGGCCCTTTCCAAGATAAACACTAGTGTGGTCGTGTGTATAAATGTTGGCACATGTAATAGACCTGCTCAGCCACCTCCTACTCGATGGGAGGCTAGTAGCGCTCTGACGCCCCCCAAATGGGAGAACCCCATATGCAAATGTCTGTTTTTTCTCTCTGTTGGGGAAGGGTTACACTTTATTGGGATGGCTTTGGCGAGTTGGGGATGCTGAAGTGGGTGGTGGGTTGGGGGGTTGAGATGGTGGGGATAGACCGGCACTGTTCTTATATAGCGAATCTGCAACTGAGTTACATCCTGCAAGTATGGGCATACGTGGAAAGCTCTATTGTATATGTGTTAGATTACCATGGTATTGGCTGAATGAGTGGTAAGGTAAAGTTTTTGACCTGGAATGTACGGGGACTGAACACCCCCAAGAAAATCCAATCTTTATTGGCGTATTTGGACAGGATGGATGTGCAAGTAGCCTTTCTTCAAGAGACGCACCTCACTTAAGTCTCGGAACAGAATGTAGGTGCGCGCTGGGCAACTGTCAGAATTGCGTCCTCTTACTGTACTTACTCATGGGGGGTGATGATCCTCGTTAAGAAGGGGACCCAATTTACTGTTATTCGGGCTGAAACGGACGAACAGGGACGTGTGGCGATGGTTCATGGCCAATTGGGTGGTATGAATGTCTTGCTGGTCAATGTCTATGGGCCGAACATAGATGATCCGTCTTTTTTTGCGGATGTATGGCGCCGCATCTCAGGGTTTCCACCTGTCGAGATTCTCTGGGGCTGGGACTTTAATGTATGTCTAGATGTGGCCCTGGACCGGTTGAGTAGTGGTGCAGTGCGGCTCAAGCAGGCCTCTGAAGCCCTGCTGGGCATAATGGATGCAGGGAATTTGCATGATGTTTGGCGTATGCAGCACCCTGGGGTGAGGGAAAGCACCTTCATATCCTCCGTACATGGTACGTGGTCACGGATAGATTTCTGGCTTGTTACTGTGGCAGTCTGCACTTGGGCGGTGAAAGTTAGCCATATGGCCAGGATGCTCTCGGATCACTCCCCAGTGGTCCTTGAGCTACAGGTCCCTTCATGTAAGAAGCTGCCATTTGCATGGCGTTTACAGCAGACTGCTCTAGCTGACCCTGTTTTTAAACATACTATTGGGGAGGCGATCCTAAATTTCTTTAGGGAGAACGCAGGGTCTGTTGAGAGTGCTGGCGTACTGTGGGAAGCATTTAAAGTGACCATCAGGGGAATCTGCATAGGCGCACAGGCTGGAGTCTTGAGGGACCTAAGGCGCAGGATACATAAATTAGCTGCTGAAATTTCCACACTTGAGCGCGAGTATGAGAAGAACCCTTCTCCAGTAACGCTATCCACGATACGGGACCTTGTTACAGAGCATAATGACACGGTGGATCAAGAGTTGCTGCACAGATCCAGACGTTGTAAAGCTCGCTACTATGGGGAGGGGGGGTCGACCGGGCCACTCTCTGGCTCAAAAATTAGCAGCGCCACGCAGTCAGGAATGTATCACTGAGCTGCTGGATGAGGATGGGGTTGCGCATTATACCACTCCCGAGATTAGTGAAATAGTCCTCAGCTTCTATACCAAACTCTATGCAACTGGGGCCACAGTGCTGATAGCGGATATACACTCCTATCTTGATGACGTTGCACTTGGATGGCTGTCTCAGGAGCACAGGGAATACACTACACAACCATTTGATGTTGAGGACGTAAAACTTGCTATAATGTCTCTTCCCACATGTAAGGCTGCGAGAATAGACGGGCTCCCCAGCGAGTTTTATAAGGCATATGTGGACGATCTGGCCGCTCGACTTCTTGAGGTTGATGCAGAGGCATATGAGGAGGGGTGTCTCCTGCCCACCCTCAAAGAAGCTCTTCTGGTGACACTTCTGAAGCCTGACAAGTCTGCCAATCAGTGCGACTCCTACAGGCCTCTTTCAATTATTAATATAGATGCCAAGATATTGGCTAAGATGATTGCCAACAGGCTTCAGCCGCTTGTTCCCCTCTTGGTCCTCCCTGACCAGTCGGGTTTTGTGACTGCTAGGTCTACCACGCACAACCTGCGTATGGTGTTCTCAACCCTACACTATTTTGACCTAGATTTCCAGGCAGTAGCAGTGCTGCTTGACGCAGCAAAGGCTTTTGATTCCCTTCAATGGGACTACATGTTTACTGTTTTAACTAGGATGGGCCTCCCCCAGTTCTTCCTCCAGTGGATTAAGGTGTTGTACACGGAGCCAGTAGCACGAGTGCGCGTCAATGGCTGGGTGTCGTCGGCTTTTCCCATTGAAAGAGGCACACGGCAGGGGTGCCCCTTGTCGCCGATGCTTTTCGTGTTGGCGCTGGAGCCTCTTGCCTGTAAGCTGCGTCAGCGGCATGCGGCGGCTGCGTTACGCTTTCGGCAGAGACCACTTGTGGTCTCACTGTACGCCGATGATATGCTATTGTATGTGCGCGAGCCTGACACTTTCTTACCGGAATTGCTGCGAGAATATGTCAAATTTGAGAGATACTCCGGCCTAGGGATCAATTGGGCAAAGTCGACGGTGTTCCCACTTATGGCTGGCACGCGGGAGGTGGCGCTGGACTTCCCGCTGACGTGGTCTCGGGACCCGGTGAAGTACTTGGGGATATGGTTACATAGGGATCCGGATCAGGTCATCTCTGTGAACTATGGCAGAGTTATCACACGGATCACTGAGCAGGCGGAGCGGTGGGCTAAGTTACCTCTCTCACTAGCTGATCGTATTGCGGTTCTCAAAATGTCCATTTTGCCCAAACTTCTCTATCTCTTTGTAAATATCCCTATTAGGTTGAACACCTCACTGTTCAAGACGCTCCAGTCTGCTTTACTCGCATTTGTATGGGGCGGCAAGAAGCCCAGGTGCAGTTGGGTTGTTCTTGTGCAGCCATTTGACCGGGGTGGATTTGAGGCTCCCGACTTTAGGTTATACTACCTATGCGCGCAAGCGCAGTTTGCGCACTACTGGCACTTTCCACAGCGGTTTCAACCCCACACTGCTATAGAGTCTGATGCTGTTCTCCCAATGCCGCTGGAGGCGGCGACCCTTTCGGGGGACGTGGGTGGCCCCAGGACTGAGATCAACCCTGTACACTGCACTGCATGGGCCTGGAGGGCTCTAGCCAAGAGGTCACAGCTCCCATATCTCTACGCCCCGTTGCTGCCGCTGGCTGCGCACCCTGATATTTCGGCGGCTCGAGAGCAGTCCGCGCTGAGGGCATTGGCGGCAATCGGAATTACACAGATGGGGGACCTGTATAAACAAGGTCAGTTCCGCTCATTACAGGATGTACAGGGGGGTCGGCACCAAGGCTTCATGTTAGGGTTTACTTATGTAAGAGTGCGGCAAGCAATTAGAGGTATCTACCCGAATTATCCGACGAAACCTAAAACACTGCTGGCACTGCAGGCGGTGCTGGCAGGGGCAGAGCAACGGGGTCTGATCACTAGGTTATATAATGCTTCACTGCGGGAGATGGAGCAAGGGGAACACCCCTCTTATCTTAAATGGAATGCTGCGCTGGGGTCCACGCTTACGCTTGAGCAATGGAAGTCCTGCTGCGAGTTAACGGGTTGCCTCACGGCGAATTGTAATCTTCGCATAATCCATTTTAAGTACTTACACCAGTTATACTATACCCCACTGCAATTGTGTACGTTTGGTTTGCGTGAAACTGCTTGCTGCGTGAGGTGAGGACAGGCGGAGGCCGATTTTTTGCATCTGGCATGGCTGTACGCAGGGATATTTGCATTCTGGTCCAGGGTGGTGAGCGTGCTTACTGATGTTGTGCTGGAATCTGTGCGATGTGCTCCGGAAGTTTGCCTCCTCGGAAGTGTGAAGAGCCTAAAGCCCTGCAGTCGGCGTATTGTCGCTGTCTTGACTCTGTTGGCTAAGAGGGCTGTGGCACAGTGTTGGGGGGCGAAAACCACTCCCACTGTAAACAAATGGATTCGCGATTTAATTTTCTGCAGGGTCCAGCTGGAGGCCTATGCGGAGGAGCTGCCAGAGGCCTCACGACCCAAAGATTTCTGGGCCCCACTTACTGCATATTTATTGAGTCACCCTGATCTGTAACATCTTTTTGTCTATGTGCTTCTCATTGCAGGGACTTTGTTTACCTGAATTGTGGACTCCACTTTTGATGTACGACTTATATTTGTCCGCGATGCCTAGGATTCACCAAATGAACAATGTAATGTCACCTGATGTGCCGGGGGGTGGGGTAGTGGGATTGTTTTTTGTGGGCTCTGTTCTTATTTTTTTTTTTGTATTATGGTGTATTCTGCTATCCATGCTGAATACTCAATAATAAAAATTAAAATTACGTGACCTGTCCATTCTACTCATTGCCAGTATCTTTCCACATTTCTCCCCTTGGTCATACTCGCGCAGCTTACTAACTTCCCATTTCTACAGCCATTTCTCCTCCATCGTCAGTATAAACTTAAGTTGCAGGTCCTCAACTTTTCCTACTAAGCTTTCTTTTATCGCCCCGTGGAAATGCCCTGGCTTCATGTTAGCTTCTGCTACCGCTAACTTATCTTCGAGCAGAGAAATCTGCCTCTTTTCTGCTCTAACCCAAGCAACCGAGGCACTCCTCAAGGACCCCCTCAACCAAGCTTTAAAAGTGTCCCATACCACATATGTGGGGGCTGCAGCTAAGTTCCATTAAAAGAAGTCAGCTGCGTCCCCTTCAATCTTACTCATCATATCCGTTTGCAGAAGTAACCTTTTATTCAAAGTCCACCTTCTAAGAGTCAAGTTCAAGGGGCGTTCAATTTTTAAACAAATTGCAGTGTGATCAGATAAGTAAATAGGCGAGTAATCAATTGTTTTTTACTTTTTCAACTTCTGGAAGAGTGCTGGGGGACACGCCAGCAGGGTGCAGCTAGGCAGGCCAGCACCAGGGGCCTCAGAACAGAGAGGCAGTCCTTCTCTCAGCCTCCCCCAGAATAGTCCAGTCCCTAGGCAGTTCCTCATGGCTGTCCAGCAGCCTGCCAGCCACAGCGGTCTCTTCTGTCCCAGTAGTTCAGTAAGCACCAGTTCAAACTTTACATGGGGTCACAGCCCAAATATTTATTCCACTGCTAGTCTTTGTTCTGCCCTGGCACAGGGCCTTGGACCTAGTCAAAACCAGTTCTGGGGGGCACTTAGAAACATCTCTTCAGTGTACAAACACCCTCCTTTGTTAGTGTAGGCTCTGGCCCAGACACACCACAGGGGGCGGAGTCAGCATTGTGGAAGGCAGGCACAGTCCTATTCAGTCCCAGGTGCTACTCCTCCCACCACTCCAAATGCAGCTTGGCCTATTCAGCCTAGCGCTGACTCACCCAGCCCCTCTGGAGCCACTGCACCTCCCCAGTCTCTGTCACTCCAGAGCCAGACATGCAATACACAACAGGCAGGCACAAAGACACGTAGCACACAGAAATGCCCACTTCCATAAATGGTATTTCTAAAATAGTGATAAAAAATCTGCGAACACCATTATTCAGCATTTATTACTGCTATTCCAAACATACCAAACTTGATCATGCTGCTCCTCTCATGTCAGGAATTACCACTGAAACACATATCAGTGAATCCCCAATGCATTCCTATGAGAGGGCAGCCTCACTGTAGTGAGAAACCAAAATGGCTGTTTGTCACTACCAGGGCATGCCACACAGTTAAGGCACATGTCCTACCTTTTACCTACAGTGCACCCTGCCCATAGGGCTAGCTAGGGCCTACCTTAGGGGTGACTGATATGTAGTAAAAGGGGAGTCACAGACGTGGCACCCACTTTATGTGCCACGCCACAGCGGGAGTAAACTGCACGCATAGGCCCTGCATTGGCAGAGGCCTGAGACAGGTTTGAAAGGCTACTTTGGTGGGTGGCGCAAGCAGCGCGGCAAGCCAACCAGTAGCATTTAATTTACTGGCCCTGGGTATGTGAGATACCACTTTACAAGGGACTGATAGGTAAATTAAACACGCCAAACAGGTGCAGACCAATCTTACCACGTTTACCATAGAGAGCCCATGCACTTTACACTGGACAGCAGTGATAAAGTGCCCAGAGTCCTAAAACCACCAACACCAGGTCAGAAAATATACCAGGAGGAAGGCAAAAAGTTCAGGGATGACCCTGCAAAAAGGGCCAAGTCCAACAGATGCTAGTAGAGAAAAGGATATTCCACTCTAGATTTAATCAGCCTAGCCTTAACATTGTTAATCTGTGCTGACCTGAACCACAACTGATGTCTAACACCCGTCAGCACAGAGTTCTTAGTTACGAATACACAGCGTTAGTTTGGCCCTCCAAAACTACAGCAAAGGAAGGCTAACAAAACATTAATTAATATTGCTGCAAATGCTCTTAAGTCAATAACGTACATTTCTCTAAACACTGAAGCATACAAAGGTAGATAGAACAGAACAAAAGCCAGGCAAGCTTGACTTTTGAGATATCCACATCAATATCCTTGGTAGAAATGGAATATTTTCATGCATGATGTTGTGATTCCTGCATCTGCAAGACTCAAATAAGTTCCACAAGGACAGCCTTAAATAATAGAAAAAGTTGGCAATCATTCTCATTAGCCAAGTACATGGAAGGTGCAGCTCGTCTCGTTGGAACCAAAAACTCCCCTTGAGGACCTTCAGTACCCTAGCTATCACTTCTCCAGATACCACGTCCTGCAGGTGTGCTGACCTTAACCATTGCACGTATTGTTGAAATGTACCTTTCTTATCAATATATTTTTGCTTGATATAAACCAGAAGGGCTGCAGGCAGCCGCGGCCCCTGCAGGTAAGAGCGGTGGGGCAGGGTGTGGGGGGATTCCGACAGACGATGACGTAAGAAAATGTAATTATTAATTTAATTTTCCCTCTTCATTGTCTGTCAAACCCCCTCCTCCACCCGGCCCCACCACCCCACCGCTCTTACCTGCATGGGCTGTGGCTGGCTGCAGGGCATGATTTTCTCAGATAGCATGCACTCACAACTATCTGCAGTTGAAACATACATATTTTGACTACATAGCGCCATCACTCCAACATGTGCTACAGAGAACAGCTTCAAGAAGTCTGTGATTCTAAAACTACCTATTTACCTGCACCATGTTGTCTTCCCTTAGGAATATCTTAACTGGTTCAGTAAAGGTTATAGATGCCTGGTAGAGCCGGTTAAGCCCTGTCTTCTTTGATCATGCACACAAAAGGTCTTCCAAAATATCTTTTAACTCATTAACTCTGTTTCTTACGAGTATGTTGAGAAAATCCCAGGCATTCCAGCTAAACTACTCTCCATTAGTCTCTTGTCTGCACCATTTCCTGCATGTTCTAATCGGAACAGCGGGCTGCAATATGACCTGGCAGCTTTTGTGTGTGATTCACACTGTCCTCTTTTCCCCCAAGGGAGGGGCTCCCAAACCATCCGCCCACATAGGGGGACTATTCATCTGAGAAATGTTCAGCCAGGTTATCAAAACGACATATGTGAAGAAAGTGCAGGGTTTCTCAGAGCTGCCTTGGTAGTGTGGGATTCATTTCTGTAAGCACTTTCTCTCTGGAAATTATCTCACATTAGCACATATGTACTACTAAATTATTTTCCAATAGACATTGAATTGGGAAACACCATTTAATACATTAGGCATATTGATATTTAATCATATTTATGCTAATTGTTTATTCTTTGTGACTGCTGTCCTACAAATGAGCATTTAACCGTGAATGTAAGGGAGTCTCTACTTGCATTGCTCATTGAGATTTTTGCTATCACAGCTTAGCAAATCAGATGAACAACTAGAACAACCCTTTTCCTGGATCCGTCCGCTCTATTTAAATTGTAGTTAAGCATTTTTCCCTAAATTGATTCATTTACCATGTCGAAGCTATACACCAACTATGGGGGTGATTCACAAATATGTGTGCATACTGGTGGCCAGAGAAACAATTTAATTGAAATGCATTACTTATTGTTTATGTTTCAGAACCTAATTGTGGGGAAAAATAGACAATAATATAACAATTTTTGCTTTTGTTTGCTGGCGATTTAGCACTAAAGGAAACAGGGGCTAATGCGTTGATGTTGCCAGGGCGAGACATGGGGTAAGCAGATAGAATGTTAACATTATGCGCATCATCCTCCTATTTGAATATTGTTTGTGCAACTCTATGATATGCTAGTTTAATAATAATTAGACATCGTGAAATGATTACTTAAAAACAGAAAGTGTTGCCACTCAAGTGCAAGGAAACTGCATAAATCTTGTAACCAAAGAGGAAATTTATTTGGTTTGCAATAATTGAATAAACAGTAGCAGCTATTACATTGAAGATTCTAATATCGTTTGCCATAAAATATTTTTTTAATCATTTTTTACAAAGTCATGCATTTATTAGGTTAGAGGTGTTACATGATATGCTGAGATTTAAAAATGCATGCAGGGATATTTAGACTATGGCTGTTCTGGTGGTGGCAGCCCTGCCTGCTGGGCAAGTTAGTGAATTCTGACTTTCTCACCACTTTGGCAGAATATTGTCTTTGGATAGAGATAAGGAGGACATGAGGAAGAGAACTCCCACACACTCAGTGAGTAGCACTGTTGCTAACACCAGCAACCAACAGAGCGGATTGGAAGCCCACATTCCCAGAATTATCACAGCAACCTTCGGCACAAGAAAAAGAGGATCAATAAGAATGTTATCCAGTGCTAAGCACCGGCAAATGACAGCAAAGAAGAGAAAAAAGAATGGTTTTACAAAATACTCCAGTGCATCCTGGAGAAATGCCTTTAGAGCAGGGTTCTCCAACGAGTAGCTTGTGAGCTACTGATAGCTCGCCAGCTACCTGTAAGTAGATCTCCAGTGTACAGACCAGTCAACTAAATTAGAAGCTTGTGCTTGGTTGAATTCATATATGCTTACCAAAATTGAAAAGCATTTATTTGAAATGAAAATGTGTGCATTTTCAGAACTCATAAGCTGATGAGTGGAGAAAAATGGTTGAATTTTCAAAATTTATTTAAAGCTGATATTTGAGTGTGAAAAATCAAACAGTGTTGGGAATTTTTTTTACTAATATTATTAAAGTGGTGGCACAGGCATTACACCTGTGGCTGTTATGTATTACCCATGTAGAGGCATTCCATACTGACAAAGTATTTTTACAGTACTGCTAGCAACCGGTCCTGATGCACTGAAGTGATTACTGTTGGTAATTTTTCCATATGGTGTCCCCTAATGTAATGATGTCTGATGTGGTAACTATTACATCTCAAATAATATTATTAGCTCAGGAGAATTTTCATCAACCATACATAGCTCCTATTGCAGAACAGGTTGGAGACCCCTGCTTTAGAGAGACACCATCATACTGATGGGGGAACTCAATGCCAAGATTGGAAGCAACAACACTGGATGCAAAAAAGTAATGGGCACCCATGGCCTTGATGACATGAACGAGAATGGTGAAAGGCTTGCAGATCTCTGTGCCCTGAACAGCCTGGTGATAGGTGGTAGTGTATTCCCACACAAAAGAATGCATAAGGCAACGTGGGTGTCACCAGACCATTCAACAGAGAATCGGATCGACCATGCCTGCATTGCAAGAAGTTCCGGAGAACCCTGCAGGATGTCAGAGTGATAAGAGGAGCATATATGGCATCAGACCATAACCTTGTCATGGCCAGGCTAAAGCTGAAGAAAGCATGAATGGAAACAACAAACCAATGCAGGTAGTATTACATCACCCTCCTCAAAGATGCACAAAAACGGAGTGAATACTCAGTCACCCTCAGTAACAAGTTTCAAGTCCTGAAAGAACTAGAGGATGAAAGAGACCCAGTAGAAAGTCAGTGGAGAGAAGATCAAAGAAATAGTGACATCAACCCGCCAGGAGGTACTAGGTTCGAAGAAACACCAGCATAAACAATGAATCTCCACTGACACGCTCCACAGAATCCAAGAGAGAAAGGAAGAGAAAGCTGTTGTCAGCACCAGCTGAACAAGAGCAGAAAAAGAAAAAGCTCAGGTGAATACACCAAAACCAACAAGGAAGCAAAGAGAAACTTAAGAGCAGAAAAGCGAAGATTCATTGATGGTCATGCCACAGAAGCCCAGAAAGCAGCAAGTCATTCAAACTTGAAAGAACTCTACGACATAACAAGAAAACTTCCTGGAAGATATAGCAAGCCAGAAAGACCTATTAAAGACAAAGCTAGGAAGACAATCATGGGTAACGAAGATCAACAACGAAGATGGATGGGGCACTTTGAAGAATGCCTGAACCAGCCCATGCTGCAGTCTCTACCACACATACAGCCAGTTGACAAGGACTTGCCAATCAGCTGCAGCAGACCAACCAAGGAAGAAATACGGCAAGCCATCAAACATCTGAGAAATAGGAAGGCAGCAGGATCTGACAACATTCCTGTAAAGGCATTGAAACATCAGTAGACATGCTCTGCCCCATGTTTGGAAGACTCTTAGAAAAAGAAAAGGTGCCATCAGATTGGAAGGAGGGGTACCTTATCAAGATCCCCAAGAAAGGTGACCTGAGTAACTGCTCAAACTACTGAGGAATAACTTTTCTATCAACCCAAGGCAAAGTGTTCAACAGAGTCATCCTGAACAGAATGAAGGAACAAGTTGACACTCAGTGTTGAGACCAGCAATCCAGCTTCTGCAAAGATAGATCCTGCACAGACCAGATCACAACACTGTGCATCATCATTGATCAGTCAATGCAACAGAACTCCCCCCTCAGTGTTAACTTCATCGACTATGAGAAGGCATTTGACAGATTGGACAGAGAGACCTTTTGGAAACTCCTCTGCCTCTACGGTGTATTAGATAAACTCGTAGGAATCATCAGGAACTCTTACAAGGAAATGGCATTCAAGATAGTCCATGGAGGACAGCTCACATTGACTTCCAAGTGAGGACAGGAGTCTGCCAGGGTTGTTTTCTCTTGCCTTTTCTCTTCCTGTTGGCCATAGACTGGGTCATGAAAACATCCACACCAAGGAGAAGAATGAGATCCAAATGGACACCTTGGATGCAGCTCAATGACCTGGACATTGCAGACGATCTGGCCTTACTCTTGCATACCCATCTGCAGATGAAAGAGAAGACCAACAATGTGGCAGCCACATCAGCACAACTTGGCCTCAACATCCACAGGGGAAAAACTAAGATTCTGAAGGTTAGCACAGCCAGCACAACTGTAGTCACTCTTGCAAGCGATGGACTGGAAGAGGTTGAGGCCTTCACCTACCTGGGAAGTGTCATAAACAAGAAGGGTGGCATAGACGCCGACATCAAGGCAAAAATCGGCAAAGCAAGGCCTGCCTTTATTCGGTTAAAGAAGATATTGAGCCCCAAGGACCTTTTTAACACCAACATAGAATCAGTCCTTCTATATGGAGCAGAATCTTAGAGGACAACAGCGACCACAACCAACAAAGTCCAGACTTCATCAATACCTGTCTGAAGAAAATCCTCCAAATACGCTCGCCAAAATTCATCAGCAACAACAACTATGGCAGTAGACTTTCCAACTCCCTGTTTAAGAAGAAGCCCTGAAAATACACTGGGGCTGGATAGGTCACACCCTCCGCAAGCCTGCATCAAACACCAAAATCAAGCCCTGAGCTGGAAACCTCAAGGGAAAAGGAAAAGAGGAAGGCCAAGAAACATCTGGTGCCGAGGCTTTGAGGCTGACTCCAAGGAGATGGGTTACACCTAGAGTTAGATTGAAAGAAAAGCTGAGCACAAGGATGGCTGGAGAGTCCCAGTTGAAGGCCTGTCCCCAGGAGCAGTAGTAGGCAAAAGTAAGTAAGGAGATAAAGAGATGTGATGGAAGAGCCACTGATGAAAATGCATACCGGGTTGGACAACATATTGTGCAGGCCTGCATGGAATGTTATTTCAGAAACAATCCTCTAAAACTGGTATTTACTTCTAAAATATAAATGGAAATTATTCTTGGTGTGTAGGGAGTTTTCAGTCTTCTAATCAGGGAAGCTTGTTCCCCTTTTCCTGCCTTTATCTGTCATTCTCTGCATGGTGGATCTGGGCAGTAAAAGTCTGTTTCGGAAGGCCCAATCAAAATTAGATGAAACTGCAGATGCACAGATGGTGAAAGCCCCATGGTGGATGTGTTGCCACCAAGGAGCTTCCTCTGACAGAGACAGGAAATACTCTGTTGGTGGAAAGGTAGCATTTACTCAACTGAAAGTGAGGCAGGGGAATCACTGTTTTTCAGGGTGGGACAATGATATATCAAACTCATGGTTCTTCTACAGCCTCTTCCAGGAGCCATGAGTTCGATAAAATATTAAATTGGTATAATTTGGAATTTTCTTTAATCATATGTGTGGATTTATAAGGGAAGGGTCAGAGTAGTTCTAGCACAGATTGGTAAAAATGTGACCCATCTCATGTTTACTATGTCTCAGGAATATAGACAATTAATACAAGGTTTCACATCCCACTTTGGATGGAATGTGGGCAAGTAGGCTTTGATAATGTGCAATGAGCATACCATGTATTATTGAAGGACTGTGAGTAGGTGGTTTAATTGCTCTAATTCACCTTTTTAAATGTTATTGTACCACTGTGGCATACTTATGTGGATGAAGTACACATACACCAGTTATAGCTTACTGAGCTAACTGTAACTTGCACTCTACTCATGCACTGCTTATGACCTCACATAATACATCACTTATGACATGTTAAAAGACATTATTGATGACATCACTGATAACATCTCAAATAACATCATTGAAGATGTGACTGATAACATCATTCAAGCTACTTCTCAAATAGAAACAGTTTAGTACTGAGGATGAGTCTTATTCAGCATGGAACAACTAAACCTTTGCCTTACAATCCAATATTTTCCAGTGGACATCTGTGTACATGCTGAGGTGTAAGAGTTGTCATGTAGTGTTCCAGATAATTTCTATAAAAAAAAAAATGAGATTTATAATGTGGAAATATTTACTTCCAAAAGTTCATTGAAAATTCTTGTTTTAAAATGTACAACATATGGCTGACTCACAGACACTTCACATCGCAGTATGATTATAACCATTCTTAAAATAGTGCACACCATTCTGCTCATTTCAGGAATGTGCATTAGGATATTTTTACATACTACAGAGGATTGTCCATAGGGTTGGTAGTGCACGCCTTAGAATCAACTGATGTATATAAGTAAAACTGTTGACTTAAAATTTGAAGTCAGATGTGGTATTTTATAGGGGTGGGCAGAACTTGCGGAGTTTCACTTAATGGAATTCCGCTGAGTTACATGAAAACTCAGTGAGATTCCACAAAGTTCCGCAAACAGGCTGAAATCGGCACGTTGCACTGCTCACACTGATTTTTAGCACTGGGAGCTTGTTCTGTGCTGCAAAATCAGCACAGATGGCACCATATAGTGCATCAGACAACACTGCTTCTTTGCTGCCGCTCAAGTAGATTTTTTTACTCGAGTGGCAGCTTTCTCCCCACGAATGGTCGCGATTGCCCGTGACTACCTGCGACCGCTCTCGTTGAGAATCTCAACGGGTGCCATCCTAGTGCCTGAAAAACACCCTTTGGGATGCCAATTTTTGCTTGCACTCTCCAACTTACCATTGGCAAGCCACACGAGTGAAATAATTCTGCCACGCAGCGGTTGGTGGAGTTTTGCCAGAACTGCGTGTCACAAGCATAACACGGAGTGGGCAAAACCCCAGCAAACTCCTCTGGCAGAGTGGAATTTATCACCCACCCTATTTAACAGACCCATCTCATTAAGGTAAATAACCAAACAGTTTTTGAACAGTATTCAAGTTTTAATAAGTCATTGTTGTAATTAATTTCTACAGTCATTACACAGTGTAAATTATTTTGATCGTTTACTTAATGTGGGTTATTTCACAGCTATGCTGCATGGTCTGCTTGTTCTGCTTGTTGAGAAAGGGTAAACCAATACATTTTGCATATGTTATTGGACATTGGGTCTACGTCTGCCTTCTGTGAATTCCTTCCAGAACAAAAAGCTTATAGCAAACTGTCACATCGGATGAATGTTGTCTTCAGTGATGCGATGAGTGATGTCATCAATCATGTAATTTGAGATGTCATCAGTGATGCCATCAAATGATGTCATTGTACATGTTATGAGTGATGTAATATGTAAGGACATACGTAGTGCATGGTAGAAGCACATGTTATTGTTAGGTCAGTAAACTATAACTGGCTAATTGCAGCATTTTATTTTTGTTTTTAAACATTATTTTTTATAATATTACAACACCTAACTATAACGTCACTTTAACCTTTGTTTTTTCCAGTGAATTTCTGTTTTTTTAATGTAAACTAAAATCTTATTACATTACCTAACTATGACATCACTTTAAACTTTGTTTATTCAGTGAATTTCTAGGGTTTTTTAATGTAATGTCAGAGGTTATTACTATACCGCACAATAGCATTTTAATTAAATTGCTGTTTTTTTGTTTATCTTAATCATCCAAATTTGCTACTGAGCACAGCTTTTAGACATGTGTGGCAAACTGTGGCCAGGCTCTGCGCCCAAACCCCTGGAACTAGCAAACCCAGCCATGAACAGCTTTCAGCCATGCACAGTGGGGAGTTGGGCACAAAACATATCCTGAGCCTATGCCCTATGTCCAACACTTCACGTGTGCCAAACTCTATCTCTAAAACATTTTTTTCACTTGATTTACAAACTTCTTTAGCAGTTTAACTACCGCTTTTTTGCGTCATTGTAATTGTTCTTTTTTGTTTTTGTCATTTCTAACAGTTTTTCACAACTGTTTGAATTTCTTTTATATTTTTCCCTCTGTTATTACTTCTGTTATTTTTTTACACTCAACTTTCTGATCTTTTTGCAGGTGCTCTGCCGCGGCTCCTGATTATATCCTACTCTTTACCTCACAACATACTACAACTGTATGAAAATGTCTGCAGTATATCCCAAAATGCTACGTTATCATTATTTTTTTCCCCTTCTTGTTGCAGTACTTCCTCTGGAGCAGTGGGTTGTCCTTTGACCGCTTGTTTCTTTTTTATCTCTTCACGCGCTATAGTGTTTGGGTGAATATCCCGCAAGCGCTTCCACCTTCAAGAGGTTCCCATCAAATACTCTACAGCATTTCCTTTGTGACGACCTTCTGGCATAAAGTGCTCGCCATCTCTTGTGCACTATTTTGTTTTCATCAGTTGAAAGGTCAGAAAACTGCCACACCAGTGACCCATTGCTTGCATCATATGGTGTATACTTTCCCAATTAAAACTATGCATTTGCTGGACAACATAACCATCAGAACTCTGCGAGACTGATTACATGCACATCATCCGGATATGTTGGCCTAAGTCCTGCTAGCTCACATTGCATCATCTGTACCCCTAACCTTACAGGGTAACAAATGGGTATGCAACCTCAGAACATGACAACTCTGACTCTCCAAGGAGATCTAGAACATTTGAGATGTCATCAGTGATGTCATCAGTGATGTCACTGACCATGTCATGTCATGAGTGATGTAATATGTGACGTCATCAGCAGTGCATTGCGAGGCGCGAGTTATAGTTAGCTGAACTAACTATAACGGGGACATTTCTATGGTTTTGTACGAGTGAAATGTCCAACTAACTATAACTGTCCCTAAAACCTATGGTTTTTTCAGTGAATTTCAAAGGTTTTTTAAATGCTAATTTCTAACTATAACGTGTCTGAAACCTATGGTTTTTTCAGTGAATTTCAAAGGTTTTTTAAATGCTAATTTCTAACTATAACGTGCCTGAAACCTATGATTTTTTAAGTGAATTTCAAAGTTTTTTTTAAATGCTAGTTTCTAACTATGCCTACAGAGGTAGGACATGTGAAGAAAGAAGAAAAAACGCACAGAAAGAAGCAAAAGATGTGCAGAAAGAACCAACAGAGGAGCAGAAAGAGTCCTTGTTGCAAAATCATCCTGTGCCCACAACTTTTTCAGACGGGTACTGGTGGTAACTGACTCTGACTAACCAGAGCCAGTGCTATGCTAAAAGACACTTAGAATACAGTGAAAACACCTACATACACTAGGGAACACTATGCGTTGGGGTACCCCTGTGATTAGCATGACCTCCTCTGCAAGTCCCTAGTACATAATAGGGCAGGGGGATTAAAACTACCTCTTAAAACGCGCTACAGGGCGCGTTTGCACAGTGGTGAAGGGAGGGGGCCTGAGGTGACATGTGTGCAAACGCACCCCGTGGCGCGTTTTAAGTTGCGGGATTAAGTCCCCTTGAATTCTGAGGATCCCTGGGGCCCAACTAGCCCCCAGGTACCTACAGTTAGGACCACAGAGCTGAGTTGCAGAGAGGCGTTCTGAGGCCACGCACTTTTTTCACCTCTCTGCAACGCAACTCTGTTGTGCTTACTGAAGGTACCTGGTGGGCTAGTTGGCCCCCAGGGTCCCTCAGGATTCAAAGGGAATTAATTCCCCAACTTAAAACGCACCACAGGGCGTGTTTGCGCACATGTCACCTGAGGCCCCGCCCCTCCCTTCACCACTGTGCAAACGCGCCCTGTGGTGCGTTTTAAGTTGGGGGATTAGGTCACCTTGAATCCTGAGGGTCCCTGGGGCCCAACTAGCCCACTAGGTACTTCCAGTAAGCACCACAGGCCTGCGTTGCAACGCCTGTAACAAATTGTGCAGTTGTGTTTAGGTAGTGAAGAGGGTCGTGCTGGGGTAGTGTTTTAGTGTTTAGGGTAGTGCAGTGGTGTTTGTGTAGTGTAGGGGGTCATGCTGGGGGTAGATTTAGGGTTTAGGGTAGTGCAGTGGTGTTTGGGTAGTGTAGGGAGTCGTGCTGGGGGGAGTGTTTTAGGTTTAGGGTAGTGCAGTGGTGTTTGGGTAGTGTAGGGGGTCGTGCTGGGGGTAGTGATTTAGGGTAGTGCAGTGGTGTTTGGGTAGTGTAGGGGGTACTGCTGGGGGTAGTGTTTTAGGTTTAGGGTAGTGCAGTGGTGTTTGTGTAGTGTAGGGGGTCATGCTGGGGGTAGATTTAGGGTTTAGGGTAGTGCAGTGGTGTTTGGGTAGTGTAGGGGGTCGTGCTGGGGGTAGTGTTTTAGGGTTTAGGGTAGTACAGTGGTGTTTGGGTAGTGTAGGGTGTCGTGCTGGGGGTAGTGATTTAGGGTAGTGCAGTGGTGTTTGGGTAGTGTAGGGGGTACTGCTGGGGGTAGTGTTTTAGGGTTTAGGGTAGTGCAGTGGTGTTTGGGTAGTGTAGGGTACTGCTGGGGGTAGTTTTTTAGGGTTTAGGGTAGTGCAGTGGTGTTTGGGTAGTGTAGTGGTTCGTGCTGGGGTCGTTTTTTAGGGTTTAGGGTAGTGCAGTGGTGTTTGTGTAGTGTAGGGGGTAGTGTTTTAGGGTTTAGCGTAGTGCAGTGGTCTTTGGGTAGTGTAGGGAATCGTGCGGGGTAGTGTTTTAGGGTTTAGGGTAGTGTAGGGGGTCATGCGGGGGTAGTGTTTTAGGGATTAGGGTAGTGCATTGGTGTTTGGGTAGTGTAGGGGGTCATGCAGGGGTAGTGTTTTAGGGTTTAGGGCAGTGCAGTGGTGTTTGGGTAGTGTAGGGGGTCGTGCTGGGGGGAGTGTTTTAGGGTTTAGGGCAGTGCAGTGGTGTTCGGGTAGTGTAGGGGGTCGTGCTGTGGGGAGTGTTTGAGGGTTTAGGGCAGTGCAGTCGTGTTCGGGTAGTGTAGGGGGTTGTGCTGGGGGTAGTATTTTAGGGTTTAGGGTAGTGCAGTGGTGTTCGGGTAGTGTAGGGGGTCGTGCTGGGGGTAGTGTTCTAGGGTTTAGGGCAGTGCAGTGGTGTTTGGGCAGTGTAGGGGGTAATGCTGGGGGTGGTGTTTTAGGGTTTAGGGCAGTGCAGTGGTGTTTGGGCAGTGTAGGGGGTCGTGCTGGGGGTGGTGTTTCAGGGTTTAGGGCAGTGCAGTGGTGTTCGGGCAGTGTAGGGGGTGGTGTTTCAGGGTTTAGGGCAGGGCAGTGGTGTTCGGGCAGTGTAGGGGGTCGTGCAGGGGGTGGTGTTTCATGGTTTAGGGCAGTGGTGTTCGGGCAGTGTAGGGGGTCGTGCTGGGGGTGGTGTTTCAGGGTTTGGGGCAGTGCAGTGGTGTTCGAGCAGTAAAGGGGGTCGTGCTGGGGGTGGTGTTTCAGGGTTTAGGGCAGTGCAGTGGTGTTCGGGAAGTGTAGGGGGCGGTGCAGGGGGTGGTGTTTCAGGGTTTAGGGCAGTGCAGTGCAGTGGTGTTCGGGCAGTGTAGGGGGTGCTGCAGGGGGTGGTGTTTCAGGGTTTAGGGCAGTGCAGTGGTGTTCGGGCAGTGTAGGGGGTCATGCAGGGGGAGGTGTTTCAGGGTTGAGGGCAGTGCAGTGGTGTTCGGGCAGTGTAGGGGGTCATGCTGGGGCTGGTGTTTCAGGGTTTAGGGCAGTACAGTGGTGTTCGGGCAGTGTAGGGGGTCGTGCTGGGGCTGGTGTTTCAGGGTTTAGGGCAGTGCAGTGGTGTTCGGGCAGTGTAGGGGGTTGTGCTGGGGCTGGTGTTTCAGGGTTTAGGGCAGTGCAGTGGTGTTCGGGCAGTGTAGGTGGTCGTGCTGGGGCTGGTGTTTCAGGGTTTAGGGCAGTGCAGTGGTGTTCGGGCAGTGTAGGGGGTCATGCTGGGGCTGGTGTTTCAGGGTTTAGGGCAGTGCAGTGGTGTTCGGGCAGTGTAGGGGGTCTTGCTGGGGCTGGTGTTTCAGAGTCTAGGGCAGTGCAGTGGTGTTCGGGCAGTGTAGGGGGTCTTGCTGGGGCTGGTGTTTCAGGGTTTAGGGCAGTGCAGTGGTGTTCGGGCAGTGTAGGGGGTCGTGCTGGGGGGTGTTTCAGGGTTTAGGGCACTGCAGTGGTGTTTGGGCAGTGTAGGGGGTTGTGCTGGGGCTAGTGTTTCAGGATTTAGGGCAGAGCAATGGTGTTCGGGCAGTGTAGGGGTTTTGCTGGAGGTGGTGTTTCAGGGTTTAGGGCAGTGCAGTGGTGTTCGTGCAGTGTAGGGGGTGGTGTTTCAGGGTTTAGGGCAGTGGTGTTCAGGCAGTGTAGGGGTCTTGCTGGGGTTGATGTTTCAGGGTTTAGGGCAGTGCAGTGGTGTTCGGGCAGTGTAGGGGTTCGTGCTGGGGGTGGTGTTTCAGGGTTTAGGGCAGTGCAGTGGTGTTCCGGCAGTGTAGGAGGTCGTGCAGGGGGTGGTGTTTCAGGGTTTAGGGCAGTGCAGTGCTGTTCGGGCAGTGTAGGGGGTCATGCTGGAGGTGGTGTTTCAGGGTTTAGGGCAGTGCAGTGGTGTTCGGGCAGTGTAGGGTGTCGTGCTGAGGGGTGGTGTTTCAGGGTTTAGGGCAGTGCAGTGGTGTTCGGCCAGTGTAGGTGGTCTTGCTGGGGGTGGTGTTTCAGGCTTTAGTGCAGTGGTGTTCGGGCAGTGTAGGGGGTCTTGCTGGGGGTGGTGTTTCAGGGTTTAGGGCAGTGCAGTGGTGTTCGGGCAGTGTAGGGGGTCTTGCTGGGGCTGGTGTTTCAGGGTTTAGGGCAGTGCAGTGGTGTTCGGGCAGTGTAGGGGGTCGTGCTGGGGCTGGTGTTTGAGGATTTAGGGTAGTGCAGTGGTGTTCGGGCAGTGTAGGGGTCATGCTGGGGCTGGTGTTTCAGGGTTTAGGGCAGTGCAGTGGTTTTCGGGCAGTGTAGGCGGTCGTGCTGGGGCTGGTGTTTCAGGGTTTAGGGCAGTGCAGTGGTGTTCGGGCAGTGTACGGGGTTGTGCTGGGGCTGGTGTTTCAGGGTTTAGGGCAGTGCAGTGGTGTTCGGGCAGTGTAGGGGGTCATGCTGGGGGTGGTGTTTCAGGGTTTAGGGCAGTGCAGTGGTGTTCGGGCAGTGTAGGGGGTCGTGCTGGGGCTGGTGTTTCATGGTTTAGGGCAGTGCAGTGGTGTTCGGGCAGTGTAGGGGGTCATGTTGGGGGTGGTGTTTCAGGGTTTAGGGCAGTGCAGTGGTGTTCGGGCAGTGTAGGGGGTCATGCTGGGGGTGGTGTTTCAGGGTTTAGGGCAGTGCAGTGGTGTACGGGCAGTATAGGGGGTCTTGCTGGGGTTGGTGTTTCAGGGTTTAGGGCAGTGGTTTTCGAGCAGTGTAGGGGGTCTTGCTGGGGGTAGTGTTTCGGGGTTTAGGGCAGTGCAGTGGTGTTCGTGCAGTGTAGGGGGTCGTGCTGGGGGTGGTGTTTCAGGGTTTAGGGCAGTGCAGTAGTGTTCGGGCAGTGTAGGGGATCGTGCAGGGGGTGGTGTTTCAGGGTTTAGGGCAGTGCAGTGGTGTTCTGGCAGTGTAGGGGGTCGTGCTGGGGGTGGTGTTTCAGGATTTAGGGCAGTGCAGTGGTGTTCTGGCAGTGTAGGGGGTCGTGCAGGGGGTGGTGTTTCAGGGTTTAGGGCAGTGCAGTGGTGTTTGGGCAGTGTAGGTGTCGTGCTGGGACTGGTGTTTCAGGGTTTAGGGCAGTGCAGTGGTGTTCGGGCAGTGTAGGGGGTCTTGCTGGGGGTGGTGTTTCAGGGTTTAGGGCAGTGCAGTGGTGTTCGGGCAGTGTAGGGGGTCTTGCTGGGGGTAGTGTTTCAGGGTTTAGGGCAGTGCAGTGGTGTTCGTGCAGTATAGGGGGTCATGCTGGGGATGGTGTTTCAGGGTTTAGGGCAGTGCAGTAGTGTTCGGGCAGTGTAGGGGGTCGTGCAGGGGGTGGTGTTTCAGGGTTTAGTGCAGTGCAGTGGTGTTCGGGCAGTGTAGGGGGTCGTGCTGGGGGTGGTGTTTCAGGGTTTAGGGCAGTGCAGTGGTGTTCGGGCAGTGTAGGGGGTCGTGCTGGGGGTGGTGTTTCAGGGTTAAGGGCAGTGGTGTTCGGGCAGTGTAGGGGGTCTTGCTGGGGGTGATGTTTCAGGGTTTAGGGCAGTGCAGTGGTGTTCGGGCAGTGTAGGAGGTCTTGCTGGGGGTAGTGTTTCAGGGTTTAGGGCAGTGTAGTGGTGTTCGGGCAGTGTAGGGGTCATGCTTGGGGTGGTGTTTCAGGGTTTAGGGCAGTGCAGTGGTGTTAGGGCAGTGTAGGGGGTCGTGAAGGGGGTGGTGTTTCAGGGTTTAGGGCAGTGCAGTGGTGTTCGGGCAGTGTAGGGGGTTGTGCTAGGGTATGTGTTTCAGGGTTTAGGGCAGTGCAGTGGTGTTCGGGCAGTGTAGGGGGTCGTGCAGGGGCTGGTGTTTCAGGGTTTAGGGCAGTGCCGTGGTGTTCGGGCAGTGTAGGGGGTCGTGCTGGGGGTAGTGTTTTAGGGTTTAGGGTAGTGCAGTGGTGTTTGTGTAGTGTAGGGGGTCATGTTTTAGGGTAGTGCAGTGGTGTTTGGGTAGTGTAGGGGGTCGTGCTGGGGGTAGTGTTTTAGGGTTTAAGGTAGTGCAGTGGTGTTTGTGTAGTGTAGGGGGTCGTGCTGGGGATAGTGTTTTAGGGTTTAGGGTAGTGCAGTGGTGCTTGTGTAGTGTAGGGGGTCATGCTGGGGGTAGTGTTTTAGGGTTTAGGGTAGTGCAGTGGTGTTTGTGTAGTGTAGGGGGTCATGTTTTAGGGTAGTGCAGTGGTGTTTGGGTAGTGTAGGGGGTCGTGCTGTGGGTAGTGTTTTAGGATTTAGGTTAGTGCAGTGGTGTTGGGGTAGTGTTTTAGGGTTTAGGGTAGTGCAGTGGTGTTTGTGTAGTGTAGGGGGTCATGCTGGGGGTAGTGTTTTAGGGTTTAGGATAGTGCAGTGGTGCTTGTGTAGTATAGGGGGTCGTGCTGGGGTAGTGTTTTAGGGTTTAGGGTAGTGCAGTGGTGTTTTTGTAGTGTAGGGGGTCATGTTTTAAGATGCAACGCTCCAATACCTGACCAGTCTGCACTACATAAAACTGCAAAAAACTAAAAATAAAAAGTGTTTTGCACACTTTTGTCATTGGGCTATATGTGGGCTACATCTGGGTAATATCTGTGCTACATTTGGGCTCTTTTTTCACTGGTGGCCATCTTGGAAGACTTCTTTGTTATGAAGTTTCCTAATTTCCTCATTTACTGCAGTCTCCTCAGTGGGAATGCTTTCAGTTTTTTACTTTGATTCCATCAAGAAGGCATTCAGATGTGTCACACATTTGCTATAAATTCAGAATGTTATTACTCTAGATGTTCATTAGATCACTGTAGTAAAGCTACTGCTCACCAAGGAGTTAACTGGAAGTCTACTGCTGGTATTGAAAGTGATTGTTTCAGTCTGCATGTCAGAATTTTCTAATGAAATAGAAGAGGATTTGAGATCTCACTTAAAACATGCACTAAAGTTTCTTTTTGCAGCACTAACCATAATTTCTATGGCAAAATGAACCCCTCATTTTGTTCCTTTTTAAATTAAATGTTTTAATTGTTACCAGTTTATTCCAATCAAGATGGCTTCAGGTGTGCCATACTTTTGTCATAAGTAAGGCTGTTAGCACTCTAGTTGTTCTTTAGAACACTCTGGGAAGCTGCAGTAGAACACAAAGGCATCAACTGACAGGCTGCTCCTGTTGAAATATAACAGGAAGATATTTGAGAACTCACTTAAAACATGTCCTAATTTTTCTTTCTACAGCACTAACCATAATTTCTATGGCAAAATGAACCCCCTCATTTTGTTCCTTTTTAAATTAAATGTTTTAAGTGTTACCAGTTTATTCCAATAAAGATGGCTTCAGGTGTGCCATACTTTTGTCATAAGTAAGACTGTTAGCGCTCTAGTTGTTCTTTAGAACACTCTGGGAAGCTGCAGTAGAACACAAAGGCATCAACTGACAGGCTGCTCCTGTTGAAATATAACAGGAAGATATTTGAGATCACACTTGAAACATGTCCTAATTTTTCTTTCTACAGCACTAACCATACTTTCTATGACAAAATGAACCCCATCATTTTGTTCCTTTTTAAATTAAATGTTTTAAGTGTTACCAGTTTATTCCAATCAAGATGGCTTCAGGTGTGCCATACTTTTGTCATAAGTAAGACTGTTAGCGCTCTAGTTGTTCTTTAGAACACTCTGGGAAGCTGCAGTAGAACACAAAGGCATCAACTGACAGGCTGCTCCTGTTGAAATATAACAGGAAGATATTTGAGATCACACTTGAAACATGTCCTAATTTTTCTTTCCAGAGCACTGACCATAATTTCTATGACAAGAGGAACCCCATCATTTTGTTCCTTTTTAAATTAAATGTTTTAAGTGTTACCAGTTTATTCCAATCAAGATGGCTTCAGGTGTGCCATACTTTTGTCATAAGTAAGGCTGTTAGCACTCTAGTTGTTCTTTAGAACACTCTGGGAAGCTGCAGTAGAACACAAAGGAATCAACTGACAGTCTCTGCCCTTGTTGGATGTACATGTTTTACTGAGAATGTCAGACTTCATTCTCACATGACTGAGAAAGATAATGTGAATTTACAGAAAATATGCTCTCATTTTAGCTTCTGGAGCACCTTCCAAAACTGTATGGGACAAGCATGTGAAAATAGTTTTCTCTCAAACATGATTCATGATATCCCAGCAGAAGGTTTTTCACAGGGTAAAATCACCTTAGAACACACCACAATTCCTGAAATTAGTATCGTACCATCAACAAATGAATTCAAATGTAACTAAAGTCTGTTATCACCCTTTATAGTTCTCCTTTTGGTAACCCTCAAAATCTTCGATTCACTACAATGCATTTCAATGGGGTACTATCATTTATATTGGTCCCAAGATGGCTGCCAGCAATTCCAGGATGAAGTGCTGACAGCCAATCAGATCTCACGATGACATGTGTGGTTAGGCTCCGCCCAGATATATATGTGTTTTTACTTTTGATTTTCTCAGCAACTACTGAACGGATTTACACCATTTAACAAAAAGGGTTCTTTTGAACCAAGAACTACCTCTTTGCCAAATTTGGTGTAATTCCGTTCAGCAGTTCGGGCTGTAGCCTTGCATAAAGTTTCCTATGGGAAATTGATTTTTTGACTCTTATTTTTTAATTTCTCCAGCAACTACTGAACGGATTTACACCATTTAACAAAAAGCGTTCTTTCTGAAGCAAGAACTACCTCTTTGCCAAATTTGGTGTAATTCCGTTCAGCAGTTCGGGCTGTAACCGTGTCTAAAGTTTCCTATGGGAAAATGAATGGGGAAAACACGTTTTGGGACCCCCTTTTTCTCGGCCCCCGCTTGACGAATCACCCTGAGACTTTCAGGGTAGGAGCGGACCGGAGCGGGCCATAAAGTTTGAAAATTTCGCGAAGATTCGTCAACCGACGCAAGAGTTATTTCAAATAGAATGTCGCGGATTTCCTATGGAAAATAGGTCCTAACTATAACTATCTACTGGTGACCGCCAGTAGATAATATATATATATATATATATATATATATATATATATATATATATATATATATATATATATATATATATATATATATATATTTCATTTTTCACACCATCTCAGAGAAAGTTTACTGTCTGAGAAAGCACCGATTTACCTGGGTGCATTATCTCACTTGTCTCTGATACGGGCAAGACAGACTCTGTCACAAATAACTGGGTCTCCTCTCTCCTTGTGTGTATTGCATACACAGTCTACACAGACATATATAAAAGATGAATATGACACTTAGGCCCTCATTAGAAGTTGTCCTGAGTGGTCCCCCGGGGGGGGGGGTGATGCTCTGGGCAGATACGGGTTTTCTGGTGTCCCTGGGGCAGGAATTATCAGGTCCTCACACTCTTGAATCAACAATTCTGGGTCCAGAGACTCAGGATCCAAAGACTTCAGAGAAGCTGCGGAGGGAGCAGGCATCTTCTTTGCCCATACCCCGCTCGCACTATTCCATCAGCTGGTGAGCAGAAAAAGCTTACATTCGCTAAAAGAAAATTATATCTGTCCTCCCACTGCCACATAACTCCAGACCACCCTCATGAATAAGAAAAAAAAACCTTGCAACATTGCCACAAGCAGGTGCCAAATCTTTGCAGATTTGGCCTTGTCATTGCCACTGGAATGGCAATAACAGGTCAACAGGTCAAATTGCACTGGCCATGTGCATTTTGACTTAATATTACCAGGTACTCATGTTTTTCCACATTCTGGAGGGGAAAACATGTATTCTCTGTTATCTCACAGGAGGCAGCAGTTGGTGCTGTTACATCCACTCCCATTATCTTACCACAGAGGTAATGAGAAATTCATAACGAGGACCTTAGTGTTTCTCAAACAATGGTAATGTTTTAGAGGGCAACACATGCAGGACGAGGTGCCTACCATGCACTTACTTCCCAGAGATCCAAAACATACCAAAAATTTAGGTCCATAAAAGTTACAAAATTTAGGGGAAAATAAGACAAAAAGCAAATTGTTCTGCAGAAGTTCAAATTATTGACAATTCACATCAGTTATTCTCACTGTAAAACCTAGAAGCTCAGCCTGAAGAAGCCAGAGAGAGGGAAAGGCTGGGAGTCAGTGAGATTATCCATGTCTTGTTTTCTTCATGACTCTGACTGCCTCATTTGTGGCTCAGATCTATTAGTGAAGTTAATATTCTCTATTTTCCCTTGCAGCACAAGACAGATGCAGTATCGAATAAAAGTAGATGAGTAATTTTTGAGTTTTACTGACAGTGCTGTAATAGTTTTATGTGTTCGAAGGAAGTTTACCCGGCTGATGGCTGTTTTGTTTGCGCAAAACTTGTTCTTTTGCTGTTTGTGATTGCCCGGGTTGTATGCCTCTGCTACTGACTGACGCAGTAACTGGGATATGAGAATAAAAGAAATTTGCATTGGCAGTTCACTTCCTGTACTTTTGACTGTGTGTGTGGGTGGGTTTGTGTTACTATCCTAGTGGGGACTTGGCTGTGATCACACACTCATGCTGTTGGAAGCTGACTGCACTGTGGGGACCTGAACCCAGGTCCCCACAAGGCAATGACCTTTAAATGATAAAAAATGACTTCAGGAACATTTGTGTCAACTTTTACAACTTTTAAAAGAACTGCCTTGTGGGAACTTAGGGGCATATTAGCAGGGCTGGCGATATAATTATCGCCGTTTTAGCGTCCGTTTTTGAGCGAAAAGCGGCGATAATTATATCGCAATATCATCAAGGACACGCTAGCGCGTGTTTCCTTGATGTAGAGCTCGCTTTTTCACAGCCTCGCCTCGCTAATGAGATGCAAAGAAGGCGTGGCTGTGAAAACAACACATGTTAATATCGTGAAGGCAGCTTCGCGATATTAACAAGGAGGTGCAGCGATAAAAAAATCCCGCTACCTCAGCTTTAACTCAGGAATTTAACGTCTGTTAAATTCCTGACTAAGGCATACTTTTAATGGGAGATGGATTATGCTGATACGACCACAGGGTCGTATCAGCAATGTTATCGCTAGCTTCAATGGAACATCGCTGGAAAACCAGTGATGTTCCATTAAAACACCGCTATCGCTGAAATATTATCGCCATAGCGCTATGCGTTGTAAATATAGCGTTATCATGGCGATAATATTCAGCGATAGCCAGCGATAATATTTCTATCGCTATGTACGGCCAGCGATAATTATCGCTGGCCGTTGATAATATGCCCCTTGTTTTTCATAAGTGTGTTTATATTTTTGCTCAGCTCTGCCCATGTAGACTGGAGGAGGTACTGCAGTCTTAAACATACTTTGCATTTAAACTCACTTTGTTTACCAGGGCCAAGTGCTAGCAGCAGAAAACACAGACATTTCAAAGGAAAAGCTGCATAATCCTGTGTTAAAAAATATTTTCCATGCGAAGTAACCTTTCCCTAGTTATTAAACTAAACCTTTATTTACATGAAGCTTTTGAATTTAGTCTATTTGTGTCTAAAAATTGTTAGTGGTTTTATAAACATTGGTAAAAGCAATTTGGGTCAGTTTCGAATCTCAGATTACCGTACTGCTCTATTACGTTTGACCCTCATCTGCAATTAAAGAATGATGGTGCACTACACCGTGAGACAATATAAAATGATCTCATCGTTTTTTGCAAATAACTTAGAGGCATCAATGCCTATTGTTACATTTCAAATGCTTTTATCAGGAATTCAGAGCCTTTGGGCTAATGTCCCTTTGGTTACACATTAATGTGCACTATGGAATATGTTCTTAAGATGATGGCTAGATGAGTGAGTGACTAGAGTTGCACTGTGCTAACAACTTTTTTCTCGCAGACACTGAACTGCAGTAATGTTATGCCCACAACATGGGGAAGTTTAATTTGAACAGAAAAGGCATGTTCTTAGAAAATTAGTGGGGTTCTTAGAAGATATATTCAAATATTGCCATACTATGTAATTACATATAAATCCTTTGAATTGCTTAATTTAAAAACTGTTATCAAAGCTTTACAGATGAAAACAGCTTAATTCCCAAAGGTAGGTGAAGAAAAGTCATATAACAAGCATTTGTAAAGCCAACATGTGTCGCCTACGAGAGAGCTACTGGCTTTGTCAAAGTTTTTTTGCCATGTTGTACAGCAGCATTCCTGCTCTGCTGCATGGATGAAATTGAAATTAAAATTTTAATAAAGCACTATGACGTGGCCAAATATGACCTCATCGTGGAACTTATTTCTATTGCTGGAGGGAGGGTGGGCATGTGAGGGGTCAACACTAACAATGGAGGAGGTGGGGAAAAGAAAAATCGCTGACGCAGCCACTACTGATCACTGTATTCAAAGCAGTTGTCAGCGCCTTCTTGGCCATATTCAATTATAAGAGATACTGGGTCCAAGTTCACCCTAAGTAGCGGATATTTTTTTAAATCCAAAAAAGGAGAGGTTGGTAGAAAGCCACATTCCAATCTTGCATTAGGGCCCAAGGTGCCCATGCTACTGCATTGGCGCCCACACTTATTATCGTTGGGGCTTAGCTCTTCAGCTGAGGTGCGAAGATCTACTGTAAAATAGGCCACCTCATGTTGGTGTTCATTTCAATATGCCCCTCATGTGTATTTAAATATAGTTTGCTTTCCTAGACCACACTAGTTTAACTACAACATATTGCAGTAGCATAGGCTGTGCTCAACCACCTGCCTTATGAGTGAGATGGTTTTCAAGGTAGATGTGTGGAGAGGATGTCGTTTTAAGCTAGAGCTGCAGACTTGGGACTTGGAACTCGGAACTCAGTTCTTGACGTTAGCTTCACATCCTGTGATTCTCGTCAAATCACTTAATCTCCCTGTGCCTAAAAAAGTTGAACGTGACCTAACTGCTGCTTATGTAAGGTGCTACAAAGTGGAGTGACACAAGCACAGCACTGGTGGGGATTGAGGTATTCACAGAAGTATGTGAGAAGTGACCTCTGTTGCTTCACCATGAGAACTTTCGTGCGGTTCAAGTCTACTAATGCTACCGCAGCCACTAGCCAGGATGAGATAGACTACTGCTCAGGTCTTGTGATCTGTCATGAGATAGCTGCATCCTGTCACACATCAGTACTAGACCTACTGAGAAAATTATCTGCCTGTTTGTTCGCATTTCTTCCTCTTTCCTTCAATTGAGAATGTTAATATCACCTGCCTTGAGAAGAAACTCAGACAGGGCTTCAGGAGATTGCCCCTCGCACATAACAAATGGCCCATTAACAAGTGATTAGGCTGGTGCACTTGAACCTCCTGAAGATGGCTCCATTCCCAGAATGGGAGATGGGACCTGCTGTTAAGAGCACACCTTAGGAACGAGAAGCTGCATGGGCTGAGCCTGACTTATGACCTTGAAAGCAACTAGGCAGGGAAAGAAGCATCCAAACTGAGGGCCTTACTGATCATAAACGTTTGATCACTTCAATACATACATCAATAGCAAATTGCCCTGAGCACACTATTGTTGTACAGAGCTGAACTCTTTTAGCTACTCACAGCCTTTACTATGACTACATACTTATTCTATATTAACATGACACAATCCTGAATAGCCTCATACACCACCCAAGACAAGAATTGCTTATAATTAGGGCTCCCTGTTTTCCGTTTTTACGGATTTTTACAGATAAATACAGACAGAAAACAATGTGCTTTCAGTCTGCATTTATTTATAAAAACGGATAAATACAGAAAATGTGCTTCTTTTAAGTAACTCTTCGTGCTGTCTTTCATGAATCATAGCCCAACAGCTGAGCAGATGGACAGCATGGGAAATTAAAAAACAGGATGAAATTTCGTTAAAAAACTGCATTTTTCAACATACATTTGTGGTATAATGCTAATATTTGCCAGTATATGTACTGTAATGTAAAATTTGGCAACTTAAATAGCTAAAATACGACAGACATCAAAGTATGAGTGCACGTCTATCATTTAAATAAATATGGAAATGTACAGTTTTACAACTACATTTTTATGCAAAACACAAAATAAATATGGATAAATACAGATAAAATGGGCCAAAAATAAATATGGATAAATACAGACGGAAATGTTAAAAAAATAAACACCATAAAACCGGGAGCCCTACTTATAATGCAGACATGGGGTACATAAAGCATGAACAAGTACATTACATTTAGGGGATGAAAAATATCTAGTTTAGAAGTGAAATATTTCTTTGGCGTAGTGTGTTGAATATGATCATATTGGTCAGCAGTTGGGAGCAGAGACTGTGTGGTTCACTAAACTGCAGACTATTACAAGTATTTATTAGTTTTGGAGACATACCTTTAGCAAGGAGTCCACCACACGAATATTGGAATTTGAAACATGAATGTTGCTGCGCTGCAATTAGACTGTCATTTAAGGAGGAAAGCACTTTTTCAAATGGGGCACTTCACTTAATATTTAGGGTAAGCCTAGAAAGTTATTGATATACATCTAAGAAGAAAGAGCCATAGGATGGATATGCGTACAGGCAGAAAAAAGTAGATGTGTGTCTGTTTTGGAATGTAATTGCGCTACAGTACCAACAGCTAATACATTAGCATGGAAATAGTCCAAGTTAGTGACTAAGCTGTAGACGGTGTATATTCAACATAAATCCATGCTTTACTAACATTTTGATCATGAACTCGCCTGGCATTGATGGGGTTTCAATTACCTTTGCCACATAAAATGCTTTTTGCGCCAAACGTTGACATGAGTGCAGCACCAAAAGCTCTGCTCTGTGGTGCACCAACCCACTAGTAGTGTGAGAACAGTGCAAAGACAACTGGAATCCACACAAAGCCATCTTTACTTGACTAACATGTCCTGGCTTTGTGTGAAGTTATTCCACCAAAAGAAACCAAGCACAAACAATGGGTAAACGGAAATGACAATGATATTTCCATATACATCTGTAATTTCTGCAAAACTATTCATTTCACACAGCTTACCCTTAGCGTCTCGACATTGTGTTGAAGTTTGTACTGGATGGCTTCATCATATATAAATCTCACACAAGACACTACTAGCTTGCCTTATCACTGTCGTGCAATGCTTAGAATCACACAAAACAGACATCATTGGCATGCAACTTTGAAAATATGGTGCTGTACTATATGTACTGTTTGCCTAATGCAGTGCAATGGGATGCTACAAATGTTTATAAGGCACTGCCTCAAGTTTAGTTTATCTAGATTACAGGGTGGCACCACAGCTCAATGTTTCTGAACTGTGCTATCTTCAGCTTATGCATTAACTTGTACTAATCAATTTATTGAATGCCCACATAGACAGCCCAGGTTAATTCAACACTGGTGCACTGCTACCTTCAGCATGGTATGCCTTCTGGACTCTTTAAGCATGGAACTTGAGTAAGAAGAGTCTTAGACTGCCCACTGAACTGTGATCATCCACAACAGATGTGTTTGTGGATTTACAGCCAGCCAAGAAATACTTCTCAAGAGTGACTGAATAGATTCATGATTTATTTTGAAATTACTAGCACAAACATTTGACTCCGCAACATTCCTTACTTAATTCGTTTACTCCCTCAGTACATATTTGTAGTTCTAACTTAATCACAGTGAATTGATCAGTCAGTCCTCCTAACTCATTAGATGCTAAGGATTGCATTGTATTTTATTTGCATTCATCTAGTGTTTGCTACCCCGACAAGGCGTTGAAGAGTCCTACGGTGGATGGTGTACTACTCCGGAACTGAAGGGAGGTGCTTAGTTCAGTGATATTGCATTGGTGTGTCCCTCCAGGGCCAGTACAAGTCCAGGACCACACTCTTGTCAATGGCAGGTTTATGGCTCTGTGTCCATGCTAGATCAGCATGAGGCTGTGGCTACAATTTAACAAACATGATAACAGACACTGCGCAGGTGGGCCTGCAGTGGACACAAATGTACACCATGCAGGGGATTTTCTGCATCCTCAAAATACAGAAAGTTGGTTGCACAGAAATATCCCTAGGGTATATCCATTATATGTTACAATTTATCGCAAGACTCTTATGACCATTTACTAAAGATACTTCGTATTGCCTTTAGACAACCACTACATCTTGTAGACTTCGGTACCCACCATAAGAGGTAAGTAAGAATAGTGGAGTCCAGTGTCACTGTTTTCTCTCTCACCCCATTTCTATTGCAAATTGACTAATATTGGCCCACATATTCTTGTGTAAGTGGTTACTGGTGGTGGCAGTGAGATATGGAAGAGAGCATTTTTTCCATTGGATTGTGAGTAAGTACAAAGTTAGTGCTCTCTGTCAGAGACACAGAGAGCAGAAGAATTGATGGAAATGTTGCTCAGATATTCTTTTCCCTAAAAAATGAAAAGACAAGAGACGTTTGGCAAAACAGGAACAAATTGGTTTAATTAAACGCAGTGGCTGGGAGAGTATCGACAGAGTAGTGTATGAAGAAAATTATTGTACAGAAGTTTTGACTGGCCATTTATACTGTTCGCAAAGTACAGTAAACCAATCTGCCATTCTTGGCCTAGTCATAAATAACAAGTACAACCATCAGCTAAGGGAGACACAGGTGGCTCTCGACCTTGGGGAGAGCTAGTGTGGGCCAATGTGTATGTGTCAAGATGTCCGGCGGGGGGAGCGTGTGATCACTATGTGTGGTGTGTATGCTGTGTCCTGATTAGACGAGTGTTCCTAACTTTATGTGACATCTATCTTTGTGGTATTTTGAGAACACGCGTCTCTGGCCAAATTTGTTTTATTGGAGCCAATTTCCTCGGACCTGTTCGTGGTGTAACTGCATATCTGTGGGATCGATCAGGTTTTTCCCTGGGTGCGTGTTTGTCTTTGGGCTAAGTGTAACCTCACCTGTGACCTGTCAATCGGTAGGCTCGAATTTGGGTTGCAGAGCCTATCTGACCACGTATCTTTGACTCAGTGTTGATGGGGAGGTCACCTTCGGTGAATCCGACAGCAATGATATGTGTTCATTAAAAATGTGTACAATTAACATGGCAGTCATTGATATCATTTTTACTGACATCCTCAGTTTTATGCATACAGTTGTCATAGCGTACATTGATATTGTCTTTACTGATATTGACATTGTTATGGGTGCAAAGATTATGGCATACATTGACATTGTTCCGACTGGTATCGACATTGTTATGCATGCATAGATTATGGCATACATTGATATTGTTTCTACTGGTATTGACATTGTTATGCAAGCACATTTTATGGCATCCATTGACATTGAATTTATTGGTATTGCCGTGCTCGGGCCTGCATTTATCATGGTGTGTAGTAATATCATATTCACTGATATTAACATTCTCTCTTCTAGATGAATTTTCAACTACTTCATCCGCTCCATGTCATGACAGTTACATTAATCTCGACTGTGTGTGTTGCTGTAGTATCTGTTATCCTGTCCCTAGCTATTTGCATATTACCTAATTTGAGAACTGCATTTTTACAGCAGGAAACACCCATTCGTAGGAAACCACACAGCAGTAGTACACCAATGAAAACTGGAAGTAGTGATGTGAATAGTTTGGTCACCCATAGGGGGATCCAAGAAAACAATACTGGGAAATAAACCTGCTCAAGGGTACCGCCCTCACTCTTCACGTCAGCTTGTAGACGATGCACTGCTCGGATAGCAAGGGTGAGAGTTCTGTTCTCAAGATCATTTCCAGGGATAAAAGTACAACAGAAAGCATCAATCTAGGCACACACCCCTCCCTCCAACGTGATCACCAAGTCCAACATGTATCAATGTTGCATCACCATAAGGCGGATGGCACTTATTTCTTCCTTGATTGCGTTTAGGCCAAGCTTGTTCATCTTCGTTTGCATGGTGAAGAAAGGTATGGACCATCCTGCATTTACGTGAGTCTCTGAAAACAGTCTAAATTCGTCCGGAATGTCCTTGTACTGAGTCCAGCCAAAATAATCAGCTGTTTTTCTTTGAGCTTGATGCAACAGAGTTGTTTTCTTCTGTAGTGGATGTTGAGAAAACTCAGACTTATCTTCACTAGGGATGAACAGCTTTGGGGTGAGTATGGTCACGAGGGTGCAGAGGCCCCACAATCTGGGGATGAGCTTGGTGTAGGCAAGTTCACCACATTGCCAGTAGGAATCCATCAACATGGAGGTGCCCCATTGCAGGTTCGGTATATGCAGTACTACTGCACAGTTCTCTTTATAACCATGCGTTATGGGTCCATTGCCTCTGAAACACAAGGAATACAGTGTAAGCTTCCGTACAATTAGGGGTTGCCCCTTCCCCTTCAACCACGTGAACATATTAATCTCGGTATCCCAGATTTCCTGGCACAGGGTATCTGTACTGGCGTTTGACCCCCTCCCATGAGTATCATTTCCCCTAGCATAATTGAGGTGAGGGGCCATGCACTGGAATTCCATGTCTGGGGTCTACTTGTCATTAAAAAAGGTGGCCCAAAATATGTTAAGGGCCACTCTGGGACCACAGATGGAGGCGGGAATGGACGCATTTGTGCACTAGTGTGGTGGTCTTGCTACATCCAAGAATCTCTTTACTACATTTCCTGGGGCCAAATAGTGTCCTCCCCTATAGTGCCCCTTCTGCACATCCTGTCTACCTAAGTTTGGATGGTGCTAGGTTTGGTAAAAGGGACAGTTCTGTTGGGTTGGTCCTGCACCGGGTGATGTTTACTATTGCTCTATGGGGTTCTACTCTATTGGGCTGAATCTTGGCACTGATCCTGCATAGGTACAGGTGGATGAGGCATTTTGCTTTTTCGGGGGCTATCTCTTGGGATAAGTAAAGCCTGTCTGCACCTACGGCGTGGGGTATCAGTGAACATATGTAACATGACCTGTTTGTGGTTTGAGTGCCCACGACGGTCATATGTTGTTGCTCAGTGTTGTGTAGGAATGCGCTGTGTAGTGCATGAGCAATTCTAGCGTTTGGTTCAGCATAGATGTAAGTGAGGTGAGAGAGGTCCCTGCACATGCATTGCAAGAATTTCAAAGTCGCTTTCGTGAGACTAGGCATATTTCTGTCTCTGGAGGAATGTGAGCACACCCAGGCTAAACAGAGTGGGTACAAAAATACATAAATACAAAACTTACAAAACATTCATAGGCTGTAAGATGGTCTTCAGGGGAGATGTCTGTCATCTGAGGTGTCTTGTTTTGGTACAGTGCAAAAAGAGTCTTTTTATAAAAAAAGTTGTTGTAAAGTCAATTTGTAGTCTGTGTTCTTGAGCGGTTGGCATTATTGAAGTCCTTTTGGAAGCTTTGATCAAAGGGGCAGCGGACTGCGTCATTCTTCATGCATGTGTGGCTCGATTGCAGTTCTGTAGGATAAGAGCTGTGGGTTGTAGATTAGCTTGGAAAAACACATTGTTAGGCAGTTTTTCAGAAAATTCCTGTGTTTATGTTTTACCGATACACTCTATGGCTCCACTGTGAGCGATATTTTCTAGTGGGGTACTGGAAGGAGGTGCTAGCATTTTTAGAGAATGCTGAGTTTAAGCTTGTTTAGTGCTATTTATACATTGGTTTCCCCCTCTACTTGCTACAGTGAGGACAGTGATCTTCCTCTGTGGGCTGCTCCATTCACATGTGTGTTGTTTATTCGGTGGAGGGGGTGTCCTTTTTAACTGCATGGACTACGTGCAACTGCGAGGGGAAGTGGATGTTTAATTTTTAAGTTGATGTTTCCATTGACAAGTGTGCACTGCATTCCTCGGGTCTCTGAACATGTCGTGTAATGAGGTTTTCTCTAATGGGGTTGGAATGTTGGATTATGCCATCTTTCTGGAAGGTTTGGCATTTTGGGGCTACTTTTGGGCTGGTTTGTGTGGGTCCCATTGGGCGTTTACCTGTTGTTTGGGCGATGCTGCTTCTAACGTAGCATATCGGAATTAGTCGGGGGATCATTTGTGGCCCCGTACAGTCTTGCAGGGTAATAGCTGGAATCATGCTTGTTTGGAGTATTTTCGCTGAAAGTCTGGTTGGGACTCGTGTGCTCGGCCCGATGTGGGTACTACTAATGGACTCGATGGATGTCTCCCTATGGACTGGGGTAGTGTAGTTGTTTCTTTTCGAAGTTTTGAGGACGTCCATGCCCTAAGCGTGAACCTGGTTCCCGTCACTGGAGCATTTACCTTGTTTTGGAACTACGGGAGGGCCTCCTTTTGGTGGAAACCCTGGGGTTGGTGAGACTTACATAGATCACCCAAGGCTGGACTTGAACTGCTGGACCTGGGTGCCGCTTTTATGCACCATTTGGGGGCCGACCTTTTCCCTCATCAGACTGTCTTCCACCCGGGGACGTGGTCAGCCAACCACGCCCCGGGGAATCAACAGGAGTGGGAGCCCCGGCCCCTGCGGGCACCTGGATGGCAAACTCTAGCGTGAACCTCGGGTTGACATAGTAAAGTGGGACTAATGTTGGCTGCGAGTGCAGGTAAGGAGATGTAACTGGGAGTGGTTTAAAGGGGATAGGTCACTTGGGGGAATGGTTTTGGAATTATTGCCTGTGTGTACTCTGTGATTGCACTATGGCATTACCACTCCGGACAGTCACCACTACTTGCCTCCTGGCCTCCTTGTGGCCACGGTCCCTGCTGGCCTGGGCTCCCTGTCTGTTGCAGCGGTTGCCCTGCACTTGGCCCACCACCTGGCCCATGTTGTGGTGGGGTGACTGTAGCCTGATTTCCTTGGGGCTGATTGTATGATGCAACTACATTGCTCTAGGATGGGTTTTGGGGTTTTGCTCTGTGGGGGCTGTCCGGGTACTATTCCATTCTGATCGTATCCACAAAGTTAGTGTGTGACTATAATGCTGTTCTATTGTCAAAGAGGGTCTGATTCACAAAGGAAAGCTTACACTTTTGTGTAAGTTTACAAATTTTCACAATTCATAAAGGAGTTTTACGAGTAGTTTCTTTACGACTGCGGAGTCTCTGCACTTGTGGCAGAGACTCTGCACATAAAAAGATAGGGAGTCGTAAAGATACTAATCGTAAAATTGCTTCGTGAACTGCAAAATGTCATAAACTTACACAAAAGTGTATGTTTACATGGGTGAATCAGGCATCAGGCCCTGTGTGATTACGTAAATCATATTCAAGTCCCCACAGAGACAGTGTGTAAATCCAATGGTCAAATCTCCCTGCAGATAGTGTGTGGTTAGTGATATGTTCAAGTCCCCAGAGAGATAGTATGTAGTTTTTGGGATGTTGAAGCTGCCAAAAAGAGAGTGTGTGTTTTTTATGATGTTCAAGCCCCTACAGAGATAGTGTGCAACTATAATAGTGTTCAAGTCCCTGCAGTGAGACTCTTTACATATAATATTCATGTCTTTAAACAGATGGTGTGTGAAGGTAAGATTGTTCACATTCAAACAGGGGTATAAGCATATTCAACCCTGCACATACATAGTGTGTGATTATAGAGATGTTCAAGCCTTAAAAAGATTATGTGTGAAGTAAATGATCTTCAAGGCTCCACAGAGATAGTGTGTGATTATAGGAATATTTAAGATCTCACAGAGATCATGTTCAAGTTGCCACAACAATTGTGTGTGAAGATAATGATGTTCAAGTGCCCACACAGATAGTTTGTGATTCTAGGACTGTTCAGGAACTCACACAGATTGTGTGTGAAATTAATCTTATTCAAGTCCCCAAAAAGATAGTGTGTGAATATAATGTTCAGATCTCTCCACAAATAATATGTGGTTTTGTAGGAAATGCTTCATTTTCCATGGTTAGCCCTCACTTATTGCCTGATGTGATTTCGTACTGTATGTCCACTGGATCCCTGCTAACCAGGTTCCCAGTGCCAGATCTCTTTCCAAAAACACTGTACCACGATTGGCACAACTTCAGCTACCCTTGCAAGTCCCTAGTACATGGTACCCATAGTACCCAGGGCATGGGCATTGAAGAGGGTCCTCTGGGGCTGCAGCACAGGTTGTGCCACCCCAGGGCCCCCTCATCAAGGCTATGCACTCTGTCATTGCAGGTTGCATGTCTTGGTTCAGGAAAGTCCGAAGAGTTGACATGGCACACAGCCCTGTGTACCATGCCTCTCATGCACTGCATAAGATGTAGGTAAGTCACCCCTACTGCAGGCCTTTAGCCCTAAGGCAGAGTGAACTATATCCTATGTGTGGGCATATCAGCATGAGCAGATATCCCCCACTCTGTGATGTTGCAAGTGAACAAGGAAGCCATAAAGAGTACATGGGCTACATGTCAACACAAGTTTACTTGCTCCATGATGGCATCACTGATATCCAGGATGATTGGTACCAAAGATCGTGTCTTAATAAATCCCCACTGATGCCAGTGTTGGTATTAATACGTTCACACATAAGACTCTTTTAAAGGGTCCCCTGAAACTTAACCAAACATTAGTGGGGTCTCTGGCCAGTTTTCACCAGCCTGCCACCACCAGACCTGTTTCTGACCTCATATCTCGGCCCGCCTGACCCCAAAATGGTGGTCGTCATCCCTCACACAGGAGGAGTGCAGGAGGCTTCCCTGTAGTCCCTTGGAGTTAAGGAGGACTGAAGTAAGGCTCCCTGTAATGTCGTGGGCAGATGTGAAGAAGGCACAGGATCACTGATACACGGGAGCATATAGCCACTGCCTGACCTTAAGATGGCTGCCAGGTGACATTATTGCCTCAAGGGGACCACCATTTCAGGCAGTAATCGTGCCTGATCGTCGGACTCTGCACAGAGGGGGCCCGGAGTGCTTCATACCCACATTCCACATTCGATCTTGGAGAGCGATGGCTCCCATCTAATTTGCATGTTTCGAGCGTGTCCGTGTTTCACGCGCTGAGCTGCTGCTGCATACTTTTGGTTTTTCTGTGGCTGCTCCCCAAGGCCGGGTCTGTGGTGAGGGGCATGGGAGCCACCATGATCTTTTGGCAAGCAGGTTTTTGAGCCCTCCCTGTTACTACCTGTCGAACCCTTGCCTGACCCCAAGATGGCTGCCACTTTGTTCCCTACCACGTCGTGCTACACCTCTGGGAAAATAAAAAAAAAACAGACTTCGACCAGACCTTGTACTCATCCCCCATCTGTCCTACCCTTCAGGATACCGAATCTGTGAACCTACCTCTGACCGTGGAGACCTAGCTTTTTGGCCGATGCCCGGTGGAGCTACTTGATAGTTATAGAGGAGATGGGCTGTGGACTACCCCTTCGGCCGTCACCTACCCAGCCGGACATTGGGCAGACCTTACTTCGTCTCTCGGTTGTACTCTCCCTCCTACCCCTTTACTCCACCCACTTTCTCCTTTACGCTCCATTTATTCCTCTTCTTTGCTCTCTAACTGTTTTCTCATTGAGACCTAGCCGCTTGACTGATGCCCGGTGGAGCTACCTGATAGCTATAGAGGAGATGGGCTGTGGACTTCCCCCTCGGCCGTCACCTACCCAGCCGGACTTTAGGCAGACTCTCCTTTGTCTCTCCATGCATCCTATCTCCATCCTTTCTCCCTCCTATACCTTTTCCCCACCCCCTTACCCTTCTAAGCTCCATTTACTTCGTCTTCCGATGCTCTTGAAATGTTTTCTTGGAACTGATGTAACTTGTAACTGATGTAATTTTGTAATTTTGTGGATCCTTATGTAAAGCGCTCTGATACCTCCGGGTCTAGCCAGCGCTATATAAAACTCAAATAAATAAATAAATAAAAATTGGGTGAAAGCCAGTGCTCTCAGATGACAGAAACAATAACTGCTCTAGGCAGAGGTGTTTCACACCTCCTCCAGGATAGGATGGCCTTCTCGGGTGGGAAGCTTCAAAGGTAATGCCGCCTTTGAAATCCAACCCAGGAACCCCCAGGTAGGGGGGAGGCCAAGCCCCCTTTCCTGCTCCACTTTTAGCAGGAGGAAAGGTGGGAAAATTAGTTAGATGAGGAGGAGGGTATCCCCTTAGTCTACACCACACCTAGGGTGGGGCAGGTGAGGTGAGGTGAACCTCTTTCTTGAAATTCCACCATCTTGAGAAAACCTCCAATCAGGGCTAGGGTAATGCCCCTTCCCATAGGAAGCTGTTACTAAAGGCTGGAGACAACCTAAAGGTATATAGCCCATTGGCTATTATGTGTCTCCCCTTGTAACAACCCTAAATTCAGTATTTAGGTTGCTCCCCAAGACCTAAACCTCAGATTCATTGGACCAAAGAAGACCAGGACAAAGAAGACCTGCTGCACGAGAACTGAAGCCCAACTGCAAAAGAGAAAGGCACCAAACCCTGCCAGCTGCTCCAAGGACTTGACAGTCTCTGACTGCTGTGTTGTCCTGAACCTCCAAGGACTCCAAGACCCAAGGAGCACCAACAACCTTCGAGAAATCTCTGAGAAGCTCCTTGGAGTGAAGGTATTAATCCCCTGCACACCATAGGCAACGATCCCATGAAGTCTGGTTTGTCAACTTGCTACTCCCTGATGACCTCGACATAGCACCAAAGCCAGAAGAACTGCAATAGCTCCAGAGGATTAGATCTGCCTCTCCAACAAGTTTGGCGCACCAGGACCTCCCAGAGCCATGGCGTACCAATACCTGGGGTACCGGACCCCCAACATTAAAAACCAAGAAGAGAGTCTACTCCAGATTCCAAAAGCAAGCACCCATTGAGGGATGTCAAGACACCTGAGACCCACTTCCTGAGTGACTCAGCTGTCTTGAGATCACTTCTCCAAGTCGCCTGCTCCTGACCTTGAGGACCTCAAGACGCACGATGTCTGGCTGACCTGCTCTCTCTGCACCCAGCCCCACTGGCCCTAGCACTGACCGACCAGCCCTGCTCCCATGGTCCCCAGCCCCTTCCAACATCCTCCCTCTAACAAGACCCACCAGACTTACCTGTAAGTCCACCTGTGCAGTGCACTTTCAAGTGGACCCCTTCGTCTTTGCGCACCAGTTCTCAAGACCCTCAGCACTCCTGCCCGATCCGGGACGCTCCCGAACTTCTCATGCAGAAGCTTTGGGCATGGTCCCAACATCGACCTAAAACAAAAAGGTGAACTTCGTGAAAGCATTGCCTGATTTTATATGCATTTTCCCCATTATTTCCTATGGTACGTAATTGCACACAAAAGTCATATATTTTCTGAACTTTAAAAAATTGTAACTTTGAAAGTACTTACCATGGAGCTTTGTTCTTGTTCTTAAAAAATATATAAAAAATCGACTTAATTTTTATAAATTGGTATCAGAGTTATTCTTGAGTGTGTCTCTCATTTATGTGAGTACAACAAATGCTTAGAACTACCCTCTGATAAGCCTAACTGCTCACCCACACTACCACAAAAAGAGAATTAGAATGTTCTGCTTTTACCTCTGTGTACCATTCGGACAGTCCCTAAACTCTCAGCACTGTGTACTTCTTTTTAGCACACTATATAGAGAGCCAGCTTTCTACATTTGGCGGCCGCTGTGGGATAGATGACTTTGCATATGCTGGAACCATTTTGACAATATTTCACCACATGAATAAATCCAAAATTGTCTTTAGCAAGACAAATTTTTGATTGGTCTGTTTTTTCCAAATTTCTATTAATAACTTTTGTGGCCTTGGTTAAGTCCCTGAAACAAACTGTTTAGAAATTTAAAAATCTGTACTTTAGCCAGGACAAAGTATTTAGTGTGTAATTATTCTTTTTAACTACGTAAAAAGGTCCCAACTTTAGTAAAGCAAAGCCTGAAACCAGTAGCTAGGATCAGGAGCTCGATCTGATCCCCTACATAAACCTGAGCCATGCTAGATGCAGGGCCCTCTGTAAAGACTATGGCAGAACAGGGAAAAGTCCAAAAAAGGAATATCTAAAAAAGCTCAGTTTGAGAACGATCACCCAGACCTGGTAGCCCAGTCTGAGGATGATGATAATGTCAATAAAGATCATACTGAGGATGGACATGAGTCAATCCACTACGATACAGCTGAGGCTCCCTCACCTGAGGACCTAATGCTGGAAAGATTGACCAGGAGACTGAACGTAGATGCTCAGCTCCTAGAAATAGAAAGGCAATGTAAAGAGATGGGCCTAGGACCTATCCTTTGTGGCAGCATAAAAATAGATAGGAGTAGTTAATGTTTTTATGACTCCAAAGTCCCCAAAGGGATTGTCCATATAAATTCAGATGGTGATGATACCACCAAATGGTTCCTTACATTTGAGAGGGCCTGTATAGGAAGGAAAGTAGCCAGAAAAAATGGGCTCCTCTCTTGTGGGAACTATTTGTGGGGAAATGAATGGATAGACTCCTGACATTGCCTGAAAAAGATGTTGAGTCTTATGACCTCATGAAGGGTACCCTGGTTGAGGGGTTTGGAGTCACCACTGAAGAGTATAGAATAAGACACAGAGAGACTCTAAAAACTCAGAGTCAGTCCTGGGTAGAATTTGTGGACTTTTCAGTGAAAACACTAGGTGGTTGGTTAACAGGTAACAATGTGAATGACTGGAGGGCTTTACAGTTTAATTATGAAGGAGCATCTTTTGAGTAATTGTTACTATGAGAAGTTACATCGCATCTGGTAAACCTAGATACAATTTCTCCTCTTGAGTTGGGGAAGAAGGCAGACCACTGGGTCGAAACAAGGGTGACTAAAACTACCACTGGTGGTGGTGACCAAAAGAAAGACGCCAAAAAGACCCTCCAAGGGAAAGATGGTGACCAAAAAGGCAAAAACTAAAATAGGTCTTCTTCAGGCCCCCAAAAACCTGCTCAGGATGGTGGCCCAGAAGCTCATCACAGCCCAAGGGTGGGTACTAGGGTAAAACCTGGGATCCCAGGGAAGGCTTGGACATGACTAAAATTAAACAATTTATCTGTGGGTACCTTTGCATGACTTTAAACAGACACTATCTCTTAGAGGAGTTGAACATGACTATAATCACATACTATATGTGTGGCAACCTGAGCATCAGTCTAATCACATGCTATCACATATGACTTCAACATAACTGTCATCACACACTATATCTGCGGGGACTTGAATATTACTATATTCACACACTATCTCTGCAGGGACTTAAAAACATAAATATGATCACACGCTATGTCTATGTGGCCAGGAGAGTGACTATAATTAAATGCTATCTCTGTAGGAACTTGGGTATCAATATAATCACACACTATCTATGGGGGGACCTGGGCATCAATATAATCAATCACACCCTATCACTGTGAGCGCTTAAACTTCACTGTAATCATACACTATCTCAATGGGGATTTGAACATGACTATAAGGATGCACTGTCTCATTGGGTACCTGGGTAACCCTATAATCATATACCATTTCTGTGGGGGGATTATAGGGGTATACAGGACACTCCTATAAGCACACACTATCCCTGTGGAGACTTGAACATTACTATAATCACACACTATCTCTGAGGGGACTTGGGCATCGTATTAATCACACACTATCTCTGTGGGGACCCGGGCCTGTCTATTCTCACACACTATCTCTGTGGGACCTGGGCTTCAATATAATCACACACTATCTTTGTGGGGACTTGAACTTGACCATCACACACTGTCTCTAAAAGGACTTCAACATGCCTATCATAAAAGATTATCCTATATGGACTTGAACTTAACATTCATCACACAGTTTCTCTACAGGCCTATAATCACTAGCTCAATGAGGATGTGGCATCCCTATAATCCACACTAATCTGTGGGGACCTGGGCTTCACTATAATCACACAATATCTCTAGAGGACCTGAGCATGAATATAATGACACACTGTCTGTGCAGAGATCTGGCCATCACTATAAAAACCTAGCATCTCTGGCGGGACCCAAGCTTGACTATTATAATATAGTGTTTCTGCAAGGACTTGAACATGACTGGCATAACACTCTCTATGTGCGGGCTTGAACATGCCTTTAATCACACACCATCTCTCTGGGTATTTGAACATAACTATAATCACATACTGCCTCTGGGGGGACTTGATCATGAATATAACCCCACACTATTTCTAGTGGGAATTGAGAGTAACTATAATTAAATGCTACATTTGTGTGGACTTCAGCATTAGTGTAATAACACACTATTTCTGCATGAAATTTAGCATGACTATCATAATGCACTATTTCTTTGAGGACTTGGACATGACTAAAATTAAACAATTTATCTGTGGGTACCTTTGCATGACTTTAAACAGACACTATCTCTTGGAGGGGTTGAACATGACTATAATCACACACTATATGTGTGGCGACCTGAGCATCAGTCTAATGACATACTATCACATATGACTTCAACATAACTGTCATCACACACTATATCTGCGGGGACTTGAATATTACTATATTCACACACTATCTCTGCAGGGACTTGAACATAAATATGATCACACACGCTATGTCTATGTGACCAGGAGAGTGACTATAATTAAATGCTATCTCTGTAGGAACCTGGGCATCAATATAATCACACACTATCTCTGGGGGACCTGGGCATCAATATAATCACACACTATCTCTGGGGGAAATTGGGCATCAATGTAAGCACACACTAGCTCTGCGGGGACTTGAACATGACTATCATCACACACTCTGTAAGTTCTAGAACATTACTATAATCAAATGCCATATATTTGGGAACTATTATTCCACAGTCATATGAAGAAGAAGGTGCCTAGTGGTGAAGGTAATGAAAAAGAATCAGGTAATCTTAGCTTGGCTTTCACATCTGACCACATTGTAGGATCTTTGTCAACTGAATTAATTTAACTATGTGTTGTTTCCTTATTCCTTAAAGTGTGTGAGCACTCAGCAATAGGTTAAATATCCACTTGTAATGCTATTCTTTTCTCCTAAAAAATGCATTATCATTTAAATCCAATTTCTGTGTGTCCCTAGGACACATGGGGTAGTTCTTATATGACTAAACTATCCTATAATTTAGGTAGAACACTGAAGAATAGCATTTAGCAATTTGTTCATGACTGTATTCAATCACAAATGAAAAGTTTGGAGTAAGTCCTCACAAGGTTAGTTAAATGTGTTCAAGTCCCCATAAGGATGATTCTGTGCATGTTAGAAATGGGGTTTCTGGTTGGCTAGGGTATTCCCCCTAAGCCGGGCAGAACCCACCACTCTAGTCTGGGTAAGGGAGTTACACACCCAAGATAACCTCTGCTCATCCCCTTGGTAGCTTGGCAGTGCTGTCAGGCTTATCCCAGAGGCAATGTGTAAAGCATTTTTGCAACTCACCCACACACCAGTGACACACCACAAAAGAGACTTCACAGAAGGTTATATAAAAATGTCACCTGTATTACATATAAAACACATAGACCACAATCACATAAATCACTTGCCACTAGACAATTGTCATAACACCACCTTTAGTGCAATATATCCAATACTTATAAGTTGCACATGCCATAACAGCATTGTGAAAACATTTTGCATAACACCGCATTTAGTGCACCCTCACTGCAGTTTCTAAAAATAACAGTACTTGTTATTCTGCCTGTGTCAGGTATGAGCTCACGATTCATCATACCATAAACTAGGGCAAAAATTGGGCTACCAAACATCCCTGTACATATATCACCATATATTCATAGTGTACAGAGCTTCTGCGCTTTTAATACACCCCTACTAATGTGGCTCCCCAATGTAGTCTACAGGGCCACGGGCCCGCCTACAACAGTGAATGCGGCAATTTATGAAGAAAAATCAGGGCCCCGGGATTCTGAGCAATTACTATGTGGTATATGGTCATTCTGCAAGTTCCTAAAGAAGGCCAGCCCTGAGGGGCGATCAGACCCCATCAGGGATCGGTCCCGCAATCCTGAATGGTGCTCCCCCTGGTACATTTAACCTGAAAAGGGGGGCACCCACACTGCAGATTCGGTGGGGTGACCTAACTTGGTCCCCCGCAAGTGTAAACTTGGGGAAGTGCAGCTGCCCGCGAACATGCGGTGCAGCTGCTGCTGACCCTAGAGATGCGGAAATGGGGTAACAGAAAACGAATTAGCCCAGTGCGCTGCTATCGTCAGCGCGATCCCTCCTGGTGTTCCGCTCTGGCAGCTCATCGGGCTCCGGGCCCGCTTCAGCCGCTGATGCTCTGGGGGCAGGGGTGGTGCTGACTTGGCCTTTGGACCCTGGCTAGCCCTGGATTCACCAGGCAACACATTGTCGTGGCCAGGAGGTGCGGCAACTTCACTGGTGACTCCTCTGTTGCTGCAGCTACGGCTTCTGGTGCGGCCTTGTCCGTGCTGACTCTGCCTTTCTCCCTCAATGCCCAGCAAAGTCACCCAGCCTCACTTCTAGTGGGATGCAGGCATGTCTGCCCTTGTCTCGCTCAGAGATGCGTTGGCTGGGGATGACAGAAGGCTGAGGCTCCTTGAGCCGGGACGGGACTCATGCTGCTGCTGAGCTCCGGAGCCCCTCATAGGCGGGGCGAGGCAGCACTGTCTTGCAGGAGGCATTGAGGCAGGGACTCCTGTGGCGCTGCTGTGATCTCTCAGCCTACGACGAGCACAGCGCCTGGGGAGCCCAAACACCAAGGCTCAGCACAACCCCTGCAGACAAGTGGCTTACCACACGCTGAGGAGGAATCCGTAGCGCTTCCTGGTGCTGACCAGTAGCCACAGGGGCAAGGAAAAATTAAAGCGCTCACCATGCACTATATCTTCACAGAGGTCAGCAAGCACTTCTCATGCGCTGACGCAAGGGTAAAGCGCTCATCACAGACGGTTCAAAATGAAAGAGTGCAGAACAGTCAAGTCCTTCTCCTGCAAGAGCAGCAACTGCAGGCCAACCCACCCCTCACACAGCAGGGGAAGCACTCCCCACGCAGCTCTTCAGTACTCCTTTTAGGCAGGTTTCCTTTAGCTTCAGCAAGGATCTTTCCTGAAGCCTTGGATTTCCCTGAATCTTCCAACAGGAGGCAAGCACACACAATCCCTTGGAGATTTTTCACAAGCAGAATACCACAGGAAGGCAAAAAAAGTCAGTCCTTTTTCTCCACCTTAAACAGCAGCAACTGCAGGCCAACCCAGCCCTCACACAGAAAAGCCAGCACTCCTCATACAGCTCTTCAGCTGTTCTTCTTGGCGGGGTCCTCTTGTTTCTTGAAGAAATCTAAAGTCCTGGGGTTTTAGGTCTCATACTTATACCTCATTTTGCAATTGTTCTCTTTGCTTCAGAGTCTCTGAGCTCAGTCAAAACCAGTTCTGTCCTCCCTGGTCCAGCATGACCACAGGGGGTGGAGACAGCATTGTGCAAAGGAGACACAGCCTATTCAGGTGCTAGTGAAACTCCTCCCACCACTCTAAATGCAGACTAGGTCTATGCAGCCTTGCGAGGAGTCACCCAGTCAAGGCAGGACACACCTCAACCCCCCTTGTGACTGTCTAGAGTGATTGCACATCCCCAGCTCCTGTCACCCCAAAACAAGACGCTCAATAAACAAACAGTCAGGGGTTCATAGAATGGTTATGTAAGAAAATGCCCACTTTCTAAAAGTGGCATTTCCAAAAACGCAATTTAAAAACCACCTTTACCAAAAGGTGTGTTAATAAATTCTGAGTTCAGAGAGACTAAATTCCATTTCTCAATCTTATCCCAATTGAAAGTTACAGATGTAAAATGTTACAGTGCAGCTCCAATGATAGCCTATGAGACAGACAGCCTTTCAACAGTGAAAAACAAAATACACAGTATTTCACCATCAGGACATGTCACACACCAGTACATGTCCTACCTTTCACATACACTGCACCCTGCCCATGGGGTTACCTTGGGCCTACCTGAGGGGTGCCTTACATGTAAGAAAAGGGAGGGTTAGGACCTGGCAAGTGGGTGCACTTGCCAGGTCAACATGGCAGTTTACAATTGCGCACACAGACACTACAGTGGTAGGTCTGAGACACATTTACAGGGCTCCTCATGTGGGTGGCACAACCAGTACTGCAAGCCCAATAGTAACATTTGATTTACATTCCATGGCACACACAGTGCACTTTACTATGGACTTACCAGTAAATCAAATATGCCAATCATAGACAACCGATCATATCACAATTTATACAGAGAGCATATGCACTTTAGCACTGATCAGTAGTGGTAAAGTGCCCAAAATCCTATAGCCAACAAAATCAGGGTCAGAAAAATAAGAGCCAAAAGGCAAAAAGTTTAGGGATAGACCTGCAAAAACAAAAAGGGCCAGGTCTAACAGTGTGCACGGTGAAATAAAGCTATATTAGCAAATTTGAAGCAGGAACCTGTATCTTGATTTCTTTCTCAACAATTTTCTGTAATTAATATATTTTAAGACCATTCAGAAAGGTTAGTCCCCACAAGGCAGATATCCACAAGAGGGCCCAGATTCTGAAAGGTGTCACGCAAAGCAGTGCCCAAAGAGGCTGCGCTGCGTTGTTTGACAGGGAGAGAGCAGGAGAGCGCCATATTCACATAGATATATGCCCTCTCCTTCCCTCACCATAGCGGCAGTGCTGATTTCAGCTTCGGTGCACCAGGCAAACACCTTAGCACCAGTGCTAGGGTGCATGCTTGAGTCTAGCATAGGTTTTGTACAGGAAGGGTACACTTCCTGCACAAAATACTATGCCTACACAAGTTTAAAACCTTTTCCTACTTTGTATGTGTGCTGCACAGTGCAGCAGGCATACAAAGTAGGAAAAGAAAGGAGGAATGGAATTTTTTTTCCATTTAACGCCTGCTTTCCAGTGGCATTAATTTTTTGCGCTAAACCCAGTTTACTAATGTTCGAAGATAGGCCTTAGCATCAAAAGCATGAGTGGCTATATGGGAACGCCCATGTGCCACCCATGTAATGCCCCCTTAATGCAACTTGTCCATAGAAACCAGCGCTATTGCAAATTAGCGTAGGTTTGTTAATCCCCAAATAGGTTTAGCGTCGGGTTAGTGTTACAAAATTGACGCTAATCCGAAGCTAAACTTTTGTGAATCTGGGCCACAGTCCCAAAAAGGATGGTCACACGTGTATGTGTGTGAGTGCGACTGCGTGCGTGTAGGTGTGTGTGTGTGAAGTCCACACTGCTGTGATATTTCTTTGCCGGTTAGATGCCCTAGAGGACGATTTCACTGCTGTCGCCTATAACTGGCCTTGACTTATTATTTCTGTAACCAACAGTGGAGTTTGAGGATATTATTTCATTAAGCAGCGTCTAAAAGAAAATGAGTTTTCCCATGTTTTTTAAACAAGGTTAATTGAAAAAGCAATCCAATATTTCTATTCGTGTATTAGTTCAATAGACAAATATGATCAAATGAAATGTAGGAACGGTTAAAAATACAAGTGAACAGAAAATTAAGCAAGTGTAGTCATCATAGGATGAAACCCGCAATGCAACAGAAGGTTCTCATTCATTAATGGTTCATTGCTTCAGATAGAATATCTTTAGCACCTTGTGTGACTCACTCGACAATGAAAGGAAAGGAACGCATGATTGCAAAAATCAGGTCATTGCACATGAAGCACTAATATTATCTTCTCATATCTGGTGTGAGCTTTTCTAAGGTAGTAGAACTCCAATTTAATTATCACCAGTGGCATTCGATGCAGCTGCGGAATAGAAGCCAGGTAATTGAGAAATAGGTTTATGGAACTTCTTGGCTAATCAGTATGCAGAGTTTACCTACTTTCCTTTTTTATCAGCTCTACGGCGTAGGTTTATGGTCTGATAACCCGACAGCATAGCTAGGTCGTCTGATTAGTGTCCTGCTGAATTACTTGCTATTACTTGAGTAAATTCACAGGTTGCTTCTTTAAAGACTTGGCTTTAAATTGTTTCAATTGCTCTACTACAAAGAAATTGGGCCCTGGAATTACTAAACTTTCATAGAAAAGGCAGCTTGCTGCTCTGATTTGCGTGAAAGTGACGAAGCAAAAATGCGGCATATCTACTAGGATATGACGCACTTCTGATCTTTCATAGTGCTTGAATACTTCAGATAGCCTAGCACCAATGCAGGCACACTTGCACTGTGGTGCAAGCGTGCCTGTGTTACTGCCAGTATTGCTTTGTGCAGGAAGTGATATCCTCTTGCACAAAAACAATCCTTAGAGGCACATTCCTCTTTCTATATGTACTGCAGAATGCAGCACACATGGAAACAGGAAGCGACGACTAGAAATGCAGCTATTTCTCTTAGCCATGCCAACCCCTGGGGTGGGCACGCCGTTTTGGTGCAAACCCTGGTTTACTGTCTTTAGTAAATCTTGGTTTGAGTAAAGGAAATCTGGATGGATGCATGGCAATGCCCAGGATCTACTCATGTAACGCCTACCTGATGGAGTGTGAGGCAACACAATGCAAGGCACTGTATTGCATCACTTTGTTTTCCAAAGCTGTGCAAGGCAATACAAATTGGCCTTTGCGTGGCTTTTTTAAAGCTCATCTAGCATTTTGCGTTGTGGTTGTGCCAAAAAGTGGAGCAATCACGACGTAAAATGTTAGTCAATCATGGCCTTTCTGAAGCAGGCATGAAGTATTGTGAGTTTGAAAAACCATACTCATGTAAAACATGAAAAAACGCGGTTACTGCCTTTTTTGGCATACGGCATTTCTTTGCTTCTTCCTTTGAGTGAATTGTGTGTTGATTGTGACTTGCAGGAGAGACTATAGGAGGATTTGCAGCTATGGATCCAGTAGCCGCAGAAAATTACAAAGTACTACAAAGTCATTAGGGACATTTTTGTCAATGATCCCCTATCTAAAGTGGAGACTTCCACAGCAGAGATAAGTACTTTGGTGGAGAAACCTCCACCAGTATAGCAGCAAACTGAAAGGACTTAGACTGTTTCAATACCACCATATCAAAGGACCTGACCCTACCAGACTATCAGTTGAAAATTCCACCAGCAAACCCTTAATCTGACCCTCAGTAGAACTAGGCTCTAAGAACCAGATTTTAGAGTAGGGCGTAAGGGGAAATCCTACAATTGTTGGAGGAAGTGGTAAATTTGGAAAATATTTCACTGGTGGAGTTCCGGCTCATGACATCTCTATGATGGATTACATTTTGTGGTGGAACTTTCCATTGGATTTAGCACTTCATTAAGGAATGTCATATTTCCCTTCACCAATCAACTCTAAACCAGGACCTCTCACTGCTGCTCTCACCAGTTCCTGAAACAGCTTTTTTAATTAGCTATATCAGAGAGGAGTCGCATATAAATGCACTCCGTAATCCCTGTTGGGTTTTCAAATGGTTTTGCATCCCTTCTTTCCTGCAGTGAAGTGCAGTCCAGTTTGATGTTTGACTGCAGGTTATCAAGCATTGACAAAACCTCCTAGTAATACACCTAGCTTGACGGTTCCAGGCGTGGACCAATCTAACTGCATTTGTTTCCAATAACTTGTGTGAAATAATCCCATCACAAGCTATTTGTAAGTCCCTGTAAGAAAGTGTACAGTTCAGGCCTGTTCCAATGATTGATGTTAAGTGACTAGATGCAGAGGAAATTGGCGAAAAATGTTTACAAGTGTTAGGATGGTCCTTATGTAAAGCCTGGTGAAAGTCTTCTGGGAATCTCAGACAAGGTTTCATATAGAGATAAGAGCCACACTGGCATTGTGTCATTAGGTCCTTCAAATAATACACTTACATATATGCGCAGCCATACGGCATCACTGTATATTGGCATGAAAGGAATAATTACAAACTGAGTCAATAATGGTACTCTGTATGAAAAACTGCTGCACCAGATGTTGACCAGGAATAGAAATCTGCATATTACAGGTTTTCCAGAATGCTGGGGCCAATGCTAGACAGTGGACAAACTACTGCTTCTGTGACCTGGCAGAAGAGGCTATTGAGAACAGGAGTTCCTTGACCTGCAAGGTTTTGAAGCAAGGTTTATAAGAGAGAAGCCTAAAGGATGATCGTCGCCAGAGAGTTGGCCACTGAGGATCCATGGGGATCTGGCAGCTCTACTGTTCAGAACTGGCCCAAGACATTTTTTAGCATCAAGAGTGTTGGGGACCTGCAGGAAAAGTTACAGGACACTAAGGGCCCGATTCTGATGCGGGTTGGAAAAGCTTCCCGACCGATGGCCTGATTCTGATGCGGTTAGGAAAGCCTCCTAACGGCATTTGCTCCTTCCAAATCGGATCAGGAACGTGTCTTCCCGACCGAGTTCCCAATTCTGATGCGGTTAGGAACAAATGTTCGTTTGAAGTCAATGGGAGTTCAACCAAATCGTATCTGGAAACATCCGGATGCATCCTACTCTGCCGGTTGGACTTTCCCGATCCGAGTGGGTCGGAAACCATTTCCCAACCGATTCGGTCGGGAAGCTTTTCCAACCCGCATCAGAATCGGGCCCTAAATGTTGTGAGCCCTCATTGTCCTCAAATCACCCCTTTAGATTGAACTATATTGTAAAATTAATATAGTATCCTGTTGGTTATGGGAAGGCACTTTGGTTCTTGTCTTTAAAGCCATTCAAGTTTTAATGTTATTATGCATGCAGCTGTCCAGCCTTTGGGGCCGATTCCGATTCCGGCCGGAAATCTCTCCTACCGAGCCGGACCCGGAGAGAATTCCGACCGAATCGGACCCTAGCAGTCCGACCGGACGAGTACGATGCATTCGCATGCTATCAGACTCGAGTCGGTCGGACTCCCATTGAAGTCAATGGGAGATGGTCGTACAACGCGTACGCAGGCTCCCATTGACTCAATGGGTGCGAGGCGAACAAGGGCGCCCCCTATAGCGGGTACACGTCCATGCGCATCGCGGCATACATGCACAGGTAGGGGGGACCCATGGGTCCCCCCTGTGTGCGACTCGCGCACCTACGCGTACAGGGGGGTCCGACGCGGACCCCCAAAGTCCGGCTCCGACAGTGTTTCTTCGAGCAGGACGGCGCGAGTCGGTCGGACTGCTCGCGGCGCGCATCGTACTTACCCAGCCGGGAAACGTCTCCATAGCGCGGTGCGAGTCGTGTCCATGCGAGTCGGTCGGAGTGTGTTGAAGCCGCGTACGAGTCGGTCGTCGATTTCGCGGGTGCTTGCATCGTACTCGCTCGGCCGGACCCGCGTACGATTCGGTCGGGAAACAGGGCTCCGAATCGGATCCGGTAAATCCGAATCCGATTCGGAGCACTACCGGCCAAGATCGGAATTGGCCCCTATGTGTGCAAAAAAGGAAAAGTGAGTCAGAAAAATAAGGATTGGATAAGGTAAAAGAGTTGAAGTGATGCACTGGTGTAGATTAAAGTTAGAAGAGCCTAAACGAGGGGAGTAACAAAGGGAAGTGAGGGTAAAACATTGAACACTGGATGACATGTCAAAAGTGAAAAAGTCCCTGAGTATTGCAAATCAATTACACATTTCTGGGTTCAGCGGTTAAGTCACTATGTCCTGGCCCGAATTGTTATTCTAAGAAAAGATATTACAATTTAACAAGGTAATTTACAAAATTACCAAGGTAATTTGGTCTTGGAATTAGAGAGGTCATGGGATCTCCCATCATCCATTAGTACAGAAAGTGAAATCTCTTGCTTCCCACCAAAACTGTCTATACAAGAGAAGCCAAGCAAGAGGACTTTATCACCCTTCTGCACAGGAAGTGACATGACTTGATTTCCCATCATCCATCTACATAGGAAATGACATCTCTGCTTTCCCACCAAAACCATCTTTAAAAGAAGAAGATAAGCAGAGGACTTAATTTCCAATCCCCCATCTGCACACAAAGTGACATGACTTAATTTCCCATCACCTGTCTGCACAGGAAGTGACGTCATGGTATTTCCGCTGACAGCACTCTGCGCTCCTCCTCCCTCCCACAACCCACTTAATGGTGGCTACAGAACAGACGCATAGTGAATCTGCACAGCGGGCATGCCACTGGAATGTCAAAGGCAAGTCCCTCTGCACCTGTCTGGGCATGGACCATGTCCACCATCAGGAACCCTGGTTCTCTCGCTGTCAACACCTACTCTGCCGCGCTCTTCCATGCTCTCAACCCTGGCTGCTTCTTGCCGCACTGCTGCCACATCGTACCACACAACTTGGAAGGGGCATTCACATGCACCTCCTGTAAGTTTCTTACAGTTTTTCACCCCTTCCACCTACCTGCACCAATAGCACCCAGCAACCCATTTGCAAACCAGTCACTGGCTTATGCTCACACAGACCAAATGCCACCCACACAACACACTGCACTTGTTTGCATGCTCCTCAACACCTTCTCACTCATCAAGTGTGCCACAGAGATATGGGACTGTTAGACCTGTCATACTTAGAGTGGTCTTCCCCCAAGCCTTTTGCCCGCTAACCTCCTCTTTTTGCTTTATCTTCTTTTGGCCTTAGGTCTCTGGGCACTTTACCACTGCTAACCAGTGCTAAGGTGCATGTGCTTCTCCCATAAACATGGTGATATTGGTGTATACTCAATTGACATATTTAGTTTACCTCTAAGTCCCTTGTAAAGTTGTATACTATATACCCGGGGCCTGTAACATTAATGCTACTAGTGGGCTTGCAGCACTTCAACTTGGCATTTAAAACCACTTGCGAAGCCTTAAACACCCCTTTCATTACACATATGTCACCTCTAAGTAGGCCCTAGGTAGCTCTAATGGCAGGATGCTGTGTAAGTAAAGTTAGGACATGTACATTTAAGTTTTACATGTCCTGGTAGTGACAAACAACTAAATTCATTCTTCACTACTGTGAGGCTTCCTCCTCTCATAGGTTAGCATTGGGAATTCCTTAATACACCTTTAAGCTGTAATTCCTGATCAGAAAGGAATAGCTGCATCATGCTTCATATCCTTGAAATAAATGGTAATGATAAATCCACTATACTGGTAAAGCTGGATTTAACATTACTATTTTAGAAATGCCACTTTTAGAAATTGGTAATTTCTCTGCTCCTATGCTTCTGTGTGCCTTGCAGCCTGAATCCAATACACGTCTGGGGTGGGTGACAGCTACACTTTGTGACAGCCTCAAACACAGAATGGGTGGGTGTGAAAAGAGAACTCATCTGCATTCATCTGCATTTTGATCTCTCTTCCTGGGCAGGAAGAGTGAGGGGAAGCTGACGTGTACACCTGGATAGGCAGTGTCCTGTTTCCCACACAAAAGGCTTATCACCCCCTACGGATAGTCTGGAGACAGAGCTGGGAAGAAAGGGGGACCTGTGCACTTCAAAGGCCTGCTTTGAAGTCACCCCCACTTCAAAGGCACAACTAGGTATAAGTACTGGGGCTCTGACCATACCAAGACAGTACACAACTGGACCTTTGAAGAACTCTTCTAGGTGTAAAGACTACTTTGCTTCAAGGATTGCCACTATGCTTGACTGCTGCTCTGGAAGAACTACTTTTCTGCGTTGCTGTGCTGCCCTGCTGCCTGCTGATCTCTGCTCTGATGAGGACAAGGACTGAACCCATCTCACTTGAACCCAGAGCGACTCCAAGAGCTTTCTGGCTGCCCCATGTTCTGAAGTCTCAGGGCCATCAAAGACTTCCTTCAACCCTGCAACAGCAGCTGGACTCTGCCATCTGTGAGTCCTACTCTGCCAAGTAGTGCCAATTCAGTCCTGGGCCCTTGGAAGGTGACTTCTGTTGTACAGAACCATCAAAATCGCTGCAGTGATGATCAGAACTGAGGCATTGCCTCTTAATGCTGACGCCGGAGCTGAACGATAACATTGCTTTGTCAGACTGCGTGGCTCGATGACGATGGACAGCATGGCTCGACAATGACACATCACCTGCATCGTTAAGGTGATCACCAACAAAGCTTTGATCACCTGAGCGGATCAGAACCAATACATCGAGTCTTCGACATTGATGCTTGCGCCATCCAAGGTACTTTATTAGCCAGACTTGTGTGAGTCCTGTAGCCAGCCTGCCCTCCATCGCAGTTGGCCTGAATTTTGGATTTACCTTGGTCCAGTGCGACCTCAAGTAATCACTTAGTACCATATGTTTCTAAGCACCAACTTTTTATTTAATCTTTAAAAATCATATCTCTGGTTCTACATTTTGCATTTTTGTCAGTTTGATCTTGCTTTACTCATATAAATATAATTTTTTTGCCTAACCCTGTCTGGAGTATTTTGTGGTGTTTTCATTATGCTACTGTGGGTGTGTGTTGCACAAATACTTTACACATTGCCTCTTAAGATAAGCCTGACTCTGCTCTTTGCCAAGCTACCAGAAAGTGAACACAGGTTATCTTTTAGTGTGCATCTAGCTTACCCTGACAAAAGTGGTTGTTCCTGCTTGTACAGGGAGCATACTCTGACAACCAGAAATCCCAGTTCTAACAGGGACCTACTGACCACACTCTGAACCTGCTCTTCCACCCAATCCCTGCACCAGTCATCACTACAGCCATCCCTACTGGCTACAAGATCGCCAGGCAAGACTGTCAGCACAAGCTAGGAGGAGGACTTGCCATCATATTGAAAGATCCCATCAGCTGCACCACCTACATGGACACCTCCACCAGCTACATGGAACATCTCACATTCAAGATACGCATCGCACCATCAACATCTACCTGGGCAGAATCCTCGTATAGAGACCATCATGACCCCACCCAATTTCACCAGTGACATCACATACTTCGTTGTACCCCTCATCCTCAATGCCAGCAACTTCATTCTCCTTGGAAACCCTAGCTTTCACCTACCCAAATTCTACCCGGCCCTCTAGAAAACCACAAAAACACTGGCCTCACCCAAACATGTTACCACACCCACCCATCTTGCTGGACAAATATTAGACTTGATTTTCTCCTCAAACAGCAACATCACAGTTGACAAACGAGCAACCATTACCTAGACTGACCATGCACTTAACAGTTTTATTATACCTCATCCACCACCAACACAGTATTTATGAATATAATTTTGTAAAACCTTTTTATTCCTTGTTATTTAACATACTTTTTTACTTTTAATTATTTTTTCTTTTTTTGTTTTAAATATAGGTGTTTTGTGTTTTTTTTTATTGGGAGTTAAAAATGTAATTTGATTTTATAATTGACAATATTATTTTTTAATTTTTTTAATACTTTTTGAAATTAACAATATCCTGTTATTTAGGATCAATTCAACTTATAAAATCTAACGTTATCGTACATATTTGTTAATTTTTGTTAGTACTACTCCCAATTTACCTTATTTATGTCAAGTGGTTTACTTTTTTGGGGTTAATGACTATTATAATTATGTGAGAAGTTAATTATAAACCTTAAAAGTCCAGCACTTTCCCCAATGTTGTTACCTTTGGGGTAGGAATAGTAAATCTGCCCTGCACCCAAAGCCCACACTTCCCTCAAAGTGGTGAAGATTGTAGACAGTATATAATAAGTTTCACCCCCTCAAAACTCAAAAGTCCAACATTTTCCTCAATGTGGTTAAATTTGGAGGGGTATTAGTAAATCTGGTCCTCCCAAACTCCAACTCTTGCAACTCTTGTGCTGCAGATGGGAGTGGGAATAGTAAATGTGACACCCTTCAAAGTCCAACACTTGCGCCAATCTGGGTACGTTTGGAGTGAGAATAGTAAATCTGACTCTTCCAAAGTTCAACACATTCCCCGATGTAGAACATTTGGAAATAGGAGTAGTAATTTTGAAACCCTCTAAAGTCAAACACTTTTCCCAATGAGCTTACGGGCCTGATTACAATTTTGGCAGACAGGGTTACTCCATCACAAATGTGACGGAAATCCTGTCAGCCAAACTACAATTCCATTATATCCACTAGAACTTGTAATACGGTTATCCCTCATGTTTGTGATGGAGTATTCAATTCGCCAAATTTGTAATCAGGCCCTAAGTTTGGAATTGGAATAGTTAATCTGATCACTCAAATTCCACTCTCCTCACTTAAGTTTGGAGTGGGAATAGTAAATTAAACCTTCCGAAAAGTCCAACAATTTCCCCAATGTGGTTAATTTTAGAGTGGGAATAGTAAATGTGATCCCAAAAAAGTCTTAACCTTTTCCCTATGTAGTTATGTTTAGAGTGGAAATAGTAAATTTGAACTGTCCAAAGCCCAATACTTTTCCCAATGTGCTTATGTTTGGAGTATAGTAAATCGGATTCCCTCAAAGTCCACTTTCCTCAGTGTGGTTAAGTACACAGTAGGAGTAAGAAGTTATCCTTTTGAAAAGTTTTTTGCAATGTGGCTAATTTCTTATTGGGAATAGTAAAAGTGATATCCATAAACTGTTAGAATGTGTTTGAATTTTTTATTTTGTACATTAAAAAGTTACAGTAATTTATAGAATATTTTTTGTTTATTAATATAGGGGCCGATTCACAGAACTAATCTGAGACAAAATCCTAAACTTACTACTTTTGGTATTCACAGAAGGCATTTAGTAGTAGTAAAGTTAGGATTTTGTCTTAAGTTTGACTTAAAACAGACTTAAGACAGACTTAAGACAAACTTAAGACAAACTTAGGACAGACTTAAGACAGACTTAAGACAGACTTAAGACAGACTTAAGACAGACTTAAGACAAAATCCTAACTTTACTACTACTAAATGCCTTCTGTGAATACCAAAACTAGTAAGTTTAGGATTTTGTCTCAGATTACTTCTGTGAATCGGCCCCAATGTTTTTGTAAATGATCATTTTTTAGATTGTATTGTTATATACATTTCCTAAACATCTCTTTTAATATATACCAGTTTCTCATGAGTTTCAGGCACTGTAAAACATTACCTAATCCTTGCTGCCCACTAATGCAGAAGTGTACAGCTGGTGATGGCTGATGGAAGGGGATTGGGTGCAGAGCCTGGCCGGAGGCCAGGCCTTGTGCCCCAGTCCTGAAGGGATGGCCTGGTAACAGGGTATAGATGATAAGGTGTGCAGGGCTGTCTGGAGAGGGAATTAGCAATCCATTTTTTTCAAATAAAAACATTCAAATTCACTGAAAAAACATAGTTGAAAAGTCCATTATAGTATTTGCTTAAATGAAAACCACTGAAATTCACTCGTTACGTTTCTTAGTGCACACCATAACTAGCATTGCCCACCTTGCTCAAAATAATGATATGACTCTAGCATAGAAAAAAAACAACTAGCATGATTAAGACATGGTGGGCAATATTAGTTATGTTTAAATGGAAGAGGGGTGGGAGTACACTGCCTCACATCCCAGCAGAGTTCGCCCTTTGCATTATGGTGAATGCAGTTCACAATTAGCGCTTACTTGAATATTATTGGTAGTATTTCACTAAATTTGGTGCAGGTAGTGCTGTTTAACTCTAGACACAGGTTTCTGGATTTTATCCTTCATCAATAGAGATCAAAAACTAATTTTATCAGGGGTTGCTGAGAATGCTGCCACAGCCCTCCCAGGTCTCAGTACCTCTCACAGCCACACAAGTGCACCTCCAAATGTTCGTCAGTTCACTGGCTCAAGGGAGCCTTTTTAAAAAAGAAGGAGGATGGGAGCACAGTGCCTCACATCCCAGCACAGTTTGCCCCTTTGTATTATGGTGAATGCAGTTCACAATTAGCACTTACCTGAATATTAGTAATAGTGTTTCACCAAAGTTGGTGCAGGAAGAGCTGTTCGTATCTAGACACATGTTTCTGGATTTTATCCTTCATCAGTAGAGATCAAAAACACATTTTATCAGTGTTTGCTGAGAATGCTGCCACAGTCCTCTTGGGTCTCAGTACCTCTCACAGCCACACAGATGCATCTCCAAAAGCTCGGCAGCTCACTGTCTCAAGGGAGCCTTTTTAAGCAGAAGGGGGATGGGAGCACACTGCCTCACATCCCAGCAGAGTTCACCCCTTATTAATGTTTAACCTAACCCCACTCCAGCAGATTGCTTCCACCATGCCAATGCTCTTTATAGAGGCTATACCTATTTACACACACTTCTTTCAAAGTTTTATTCTCCATATGGAAATATTTTTCCTTTGTTACCTGTGTGAGTATTAATTTAGTCAAGCTGTTGCTGCTACATATATGGCTGAAGTATGGGGTCTACTATAAGGAAAGAGATAACGCATATTTATTGGCCCTATCTCAACTGATATTCATCCTGTGACCCAGACTAATCAAAATAAAGAAGTGTCTCCAAAGATACCATCTCTTCCATCTGAGATTAATTTCTGTCCATCTAGACCTTTTTTTTTACATCTGTATTTTATTGCTATGGCCATCTCTATGTTGCTGACATACTTTTGTTGTCCCATCAAGTTATTAAATTGAAAAGGCATTACGTTTTTCTAGTTTTTTGCAATCATCAATCTTGCAAATCTCGTTACAAAGGTGTGAACCTAACACTACAGTGGAATTTATATGGATCATGCTTAAAACAAAAAGAGCCAAAATGGAATCAAGTTGCACATTAGTCTGCATAATCGATGAAAGAATGTCCTTAATATATATATAAGTATGCTTTCTGAAATTAGAAATTAGATCTACGCTCCTTGGAGATTCGTGGATGGTTTGTGCATATATTTTACTCAGTCATCTAGGTGGATAGAATCATTATCAAATGCTGCTGGCGGTAATGAGTATAAATACTTCTTTTACATCCATGTGAAAAGAAATGCTGCTGAAATTCATCATTTGATTCTATGCCTCCTAAAGAACGTCCAACGATCCTTCAGCTCTAAGGTTCAACCATTATCTTCCGGGATTTGATTTCTGTAGAGTTGAGAAATAATATGTTTATGATATTCAAACATGTTGATTACTGTTTCAAACGGATAAGCGGGAGAGTTAATAAGATCGAGTGTATGGTTTTGTATCAAAGCCTGATTCATTTGACAGCACAGCAACAAAATAAACCCATTGTTTGTATCTTGTTGTAATTTTCAAATGTATTAATGTTGCTACATCATCAATTAAGTCTTCCAAATAGGTAATTCTATAACGGATATTTGGATTTCGGGAGATCTTTAATAGTGACAAATCTTGAGGATCCCGGATAGTTATGTTGAGAGTAAAATGGAGATACTTCAGAAATGACTCTTTACCAGCCCAAATGTATCTCAATGTTTGCATTATTTATTTGCAGTTGAAACTTTTTGAAATATTTTGGTTTGTTAAATTTACTCAGGAAATCTGTTACCGAATGTGCTTTGATTGGAATGGAGAGAAATTGGAATTGACCAGCTTTACAGATCCTGAAAGCCAGTACTGAATATCTTATAGGAGTGCAGCCCAGTGATATAATTTCAGAATTAGTCAGGCAAATCCAGATTCTTTGATTTCTGGTTTGAGCAATTTCTTTGAAATTCTCTTATTCTTATTGTGCCAGAAAAAGCTGTGTAACCTGGACCTAGGCCACTTGAAATATGTATGCATTGTGAATGTGGGGGGCTGTTCAAACACCCAGAAAAGCTTGGGCAGGAGGTTTATCTTAACTAGGGGTGTGGACATTTTGCATAATTTTCTTTTGCATAAACATGAAATCTTAGAAAACCTCCACAAAATGTATGCAAAATGAAAAACTGGTTTTTGGTGTTATATTTCAGGGTGAAATGCATCCTCAGTTCTAGTTTGAACCTAAACACAAATGCTAAAAGCAGGAACAGCGCTCATTCTTTTAATTTTCATTGTTCCCATGTGCTTATTATGCTCCATTATTGCCACATTTGACCTATAATTAATGAAGTGGTGTAATAGCATCATTTGGGAATTTTTGTGTAACAAGTGTAATATGAAATTACTGAAATTAAGTAAGATTACGCCCACGTAAGTAAAACTTCACCTGGTATTATTTCGAAGATATCTTAATCTGCCCACTATTAAAACAGGTAATTGATGATTGTGGTCAAGCAATTGTGTCAATTTTGCCTATCTAGTAACTTAATTCATCTTGAACAGGTCCCTCAATTAAATCTGCGGTGATAATGCATATTTTAAGTTGTGGCAGATTCCTCATCAGTAGTTCTGACTTCTGTGTATTAATTTTGTAACCGAACATAGTGCCAAAGTAATTGAAGGTGTCTAGAGTTATATTACCAGCCTCTGGTGTCAGTCGTATTACTAGACGTTACTCAGTATATAATGTGACTTTATGTGCCGAATCTTCAAGATATTATCAATGTATCATTTTGTTCCCCATTAAAACTCCTGACAGTGCCTCAATAACTTTGAAAACAGTAGTGGAGACAGTGGATAGCCTTGACTCATACCTCTATGAAACAGCAAGAAGGGTCCTGTTGAGGCTTACTGGAAATAGCACCAGATGCTTATGCCATGACTGAGAAGCTAGACATGTGTGATAAACCTTCTATCAGACTGACAACAGTGAGTATGCCAAGTCGAAATTTAAAATCAATTTATCAACGATTTCGAAGGACTGTTCCTGGTACATCAAAGCTTTACTCAAAGCTTGCTTCCACAGTCACTGAATTTAGTCTGTCTCTGAGACTCAAAACTTCACCATCAAAGACCATAACTTTCTAGGGTCCTCTTCATGCTAAAGCTAGTTTTCTGAAACTGAGATTTTAGATGACTGCCCGTGCTTCTCCTTTCTGTATTTTGTCTAACCCTGATAATTTGCCTCATCATTAATCCAAAAGTTCTGTTCCTTGTTATTTATTCTTTGTTACAAAATCAGGGTCCTTTATCAGAGGCCAATGGGCGATCCAATTAATTGCATTTCTATCAGCTCTTGATTCTTTTATATAGAACAATATTATTGAATTGTTGAAAATGTGACATGGTTTTAATGATACCTCAAAGTTCACTGAGGTAAGTGTTGCTGCAAGCAAATAGATTGACCCTTGAGCATGAGTCATACCCAGCTGAATGAAATGTATAGCAGCTGATGGTGGACATACCCTTCTGAACTGATCAACACGATGCAGATATTGTGATAGAGACATTATTGCCCCTCTCATTTTTTGGTGGGGTGTGGTCAACTTTTGGTACCTCTATCAGCTGCATGGACACATTTTACTCCATTCCAAATATTAAAGGGCCACCATTTCAGTTACCTTCACTTACATTTTCCTAAATGCTTATTAAATATATGATTTTGAAGCAAAAGTGGAGATTTGAGAAGTGTTCCTAGTGAATATTACTGCACACATTATTGGGGTTTCTCGTGTGGAACCACAAATGATTGTAGAGTGTAGCTCACGGAGCATTTTAATATTCACTCCCGCATTAATAAACTGTTTCAAATTTTCTTCTACTACTACCAATTTCTCAATCAGATTGCCAATGCCAGAAAACTGTGTGGGAGATGCACCTTTAGTATTAATATTTTTTCTTTTTAGCTGTAAGCAGTTGCTACCTAGTTGGCCCAATATTGCTATCCTTATTATCAGTCTGTTTCTTGAGTCTGCGAGGTCACTTTTATCTACCTGCCTGTCTTCACTTGATATCATATTCTCTGATCAGTCCTCCGATCTGTTACTTATAGGGTGTGTTTCTGAAATGTTCCTCTAAGTGTAGCTGAGTGTAACTGTGTTTACTTTGTATTTATCATTACTAGATGTCTCCTTTAAAAGGGGATGCTACCTACAGTCATCAATTGCGCAAGCATCTTCTTGGTACTTATCTAGCTCATGTGCATGAATGCTTTTGTAAGTCTGCTCTTGATCATCAGAGATTTAGGGCACCTAGGGTCATCTTTTTCAGATATCATCCAATTCAGAGTGGAAGAAACTGTGTAGAAATTGGCAATAAAGAAAGATTTTTTTCTAAGAATTCAAATTCCTATTTTTAGTTATTTTTTACACTATTCAAAGGGGCCGATTACGGTGAGTGTTGGACACTCATCACCGGTTTTTAATTCCAACCGGCTGATAGCAATACAGCCGGTCTGAATTGAAACCGGATGGTCATTCCAGCTGGCTTCCAAATGGAAGGCTTTTCCGCCTTCTGGAGTACGATGCACGGTTTCCGGCAGGGTTTCCATGCCGGCCTTTCTGACAAAGAAAAAACACGGCTGGATGGTTTTATCTTCATACGAGATCCGGACACCGCAGCCGCACCTTGTCCAACACATAACTCCATCTGTTCAGCACTTTCTACTTTTGATTCGACTGGGAGCCTTTTGCTCAAAAGATCTGGTCCCAATCTGGAAACAAACATGGCCGACCACCCAGTGCAGACTATGCGAACAGGCAGAAGAGACACTCATACACCATTTGTGTATTTGCCCAGCTGTGAACAATTTGAGACGGCATTTTCTACTCCATGCTTTCCGTTCTCTTCAAGTTAGATCATGCCGACCAGCCGTAATGGCATTATTAAACAGCCAGACATTGCAGACTTCATGTAGGGCAACTAAATTCTTGCAACAAGTCAGCACATTATTACAAAAATCAAACATATAACGCTTATTTTAGTGTGTGTTATTATATGGCTACCACATCATATCCGTAAAGTTTGCATAACCTTTATCTTGACGGTCGCTATAAAGGGCTCAGCGTAGAAGTGCAGCCTTTATCTGGTATTAATAAGCACGCTGTACATTTTTCTCCACGTCTAAATGCCGTTAGTGCTAAGTTGACATTAGACAGTTCCATGTTTACAGTGATACGCATATTTGCACTTTTGCACATGAATTCGAACTATGAAATTGAGGATGATTTTTAGATGTTTTTTATATTGAAAATGTAACTAGAAATGTTTGTCAAATTGATGATTTTAAGGGAAAAATTGTAATGGTTTTAACTAACTATACACAATAAATTGTTATAAAGCCCTGTCAGAAAGCGTGTTTGGGGTCTCCTAGCAGAGCCCCCTTTTATTTTCGGTCTCGGCTTGGGCACCATAGGTGCCCCCTTGATGATCCCTGCACCTTGTGGCAGGCACCTTGAGGTGCTTGCCACGGGGTACAAGGATGAACACAGACTCCCATTCATTGGCCAGTCACTTTCAAGAAAAGGTTAGCCATATCTACGCCAACTTCTCAGCCCAAACGAAGGCTGGCAATCAGACTGACGACCCCAGTGACGATAAAATCACTCCTAATTTCTCTGAATTTAGCCAGGTCTCACTGGAACAGATCACAGACCTAATTTCCACTGTCAAATCTGGATCCCCTAACAACCCTTGCCCTCCATCTATTTTGAAATCGATCCCTGACCTGATAGGCCCCAACCTAGCAAACATCTGCAACTCGATGTTCCGCACAGGCACTTATCCTTCCATTTGGAAAAAGGCTATCATCAAACCTCTACTAAAGAAGAATAATCTTGATCCCGCAGAGACCAAAAACTATAGGCCAATTGCATGTCTCCCATTTCCAGCAAAAAAAATTGAAAAAATCATGAACACACATCTGGCCTACTTCATTGATGATAACAACCTACTGGATGACACACAATTTGGCTTCAGAAAGGGCCATGGTACGGAGACAGCCCTCATCAAAGCATCTGATGAAATCAGGATGGTACTAGATCACGTTGGTGCCGCGGTCCTTGTGCTGTTGGATTTATCAGCAGCCTTTGACACGGTCGATCAAGCCACCCTGATTGGCCGTGTCTCAGCCATCGGCATCAGACACAGGACCAAAGCCCTCCTGTCTTCCTTCCTATCCAACCGGACTCAGCTAGTAAGTCTTGGCGATTTCAACTCCCCACCATTTGCGCTCCAGGGTGGTGTGCCACAAGGATCATCACTGAGTCTGACCTTATTTAATATATATGTGTCGGACCTGGCGAGGGTTATCAAATCCTACGGGATGGGTCTAACATCGTACGCCGATGATACGCAATTGGTGCTAGCAGTACACAATGATGGAGGGGCAGTTGCGGCAAGCTTTCAAGAAGGAATGTTGGCCATCAGTGCATGGATGGCTAACAATTGCCTCAAATTAAACTCAGACAAGACGGAGGTGATGATCTTTGGTAATCTCTCCCTGGCTGGTCCCCCACTTGGTGGCCAGCCAAGCTGGGATCACCTCCATCCCCTGTCACAAAGGTCAGAAACCTGGGTGTTATGTTCGACGACAAGTTGTCTTTCACACACCACGCCAACGCAGTTATCTCCTCATCCTTCTACGTCCTCAGGATGATAAAAAAACTGCTACCATTTCTCCCAATAAGTGCTGGTAGAACTCTTATCAGCACACTGGTAATGTCAAAAGTTGACTATTGTAACGGTCTCCTAATCAATCCCCAGGAAAAGGTCCTGAGTAAGCTACAACTGGTGCAGAACGCAGCCGCCAGGATTCTGTCGGGCACCCCCAAGTTTAAGCTGATATCTAAGGTGGTGCGACAGCTCCACTGACTGCCCATAAGAAGTAGAACCAAATTCAAGGCGCTATGCATCGCATACAAGGCAACCCATAACACAGGACCTGAGTTTCTGAAGAAAGCTCTCAGCTCATACACGCCCAGTAGAGCCTTGCGCTCTTCAACAGCCAACCTTCTGACTGTCCCTCGAACCAAGAAAGCCTCATGGGGCGATAGAAGATTCACAGTCACTACTGCCAGATTGTGGAACACGCTTCCCCTTAATATTAAGACTAGTCCTACCCTGCTAGCCTTCAGGAAACAAATAAAAACCTGGCTCTTCAACCAATAAGTCACCCGCTCCATGGCCTTCCTTTTCCTTTCAGTCCGCAGCGCCGAGACACCCAAGGGTATTTGCGCGCTTTACAAGTTGCTTAAATAAATAAATAAAAATTCCTCTGTGGGGGGCTTGTGTTACAGCCAGTTTATGGCCAAAATACGAGCTCCCATAGGGGAATGGGAGTATGGTGCGGTCACATCATGATTAGGCGGTTGGGACCGCCGACCGGAGGTCGGTTGGTCCCGTTTCCGCGTCAGTGTCGGGCAGGAGCAAGTCCGCCCGACATCGGAATAAGCCCCTAAGTGTTATCTTTTGCCTTTAACTCTGTATCACGTACATTTTATTTAGCTTCTGATATATGAGGCAAACCAACCTCTTCTCTGTTCTCCCTTGCTCTGATATTTCATAACACGCCCATGCCCCCACCCGACTTTACTGGTACTTTTTGTGTGTCAATTGAGGAATACACTTTTTCATATGTGAAATTCCAGTAGCGATATTGGTGTTTCTTTCACCAGAGTCATTTTCCTGCTGAGTTCCTCTAGGGTCAGGATATCAGGATATTTTGATGCCCTTCTGTCTGTAGTGAATTCTTTGAGCCCAGGCATTACCTGGAGTAGCACGTGATATATCAGCTTGTATCGAGCTCATCTCCACTCTGAATGCAGGAGTCTATGGCTTATCCATTCTGGGCCATCTCCCTCACCATTCCACTTACAACCACAACATTTCTCGCCTGTTTGCCGTAGGGCACGCTTCCAGCCCTTTCACACTCCACAGATTGTGCTCATCCTTCTTGGCTAAGTACTCTCAGTTGTTTGCAGTGCATTTCAACAGAAGCCAGCCACAGCTTTTGCCCAAGAGATATACCACACCGGAGGTTCCCAGGAAAGAGTGACATAAACAGGCTATAAACCTCAATTGCCATTCTTGGTTTCTGAGGATCTGGTATTGAGCTCTACTGATGAGACTTCCGATGGAGCAAGGACTTGAGAAAATGAGACTTGCTCGATGAAATCTTTCATTAACTCTTACTAAGTATTAATTAATAGATAAGGCGAAATTAACATGCACCCAACACAGAAACATGGGGAGAAAAGCTTACGCATGCTTGAATTAATGAGAAATAAAACGCAACACAATTAAAACCTGCTTTAACTTGCTAAAACGCTTTTGCGCATGTGCAAACCCGAATGATGCATAGAATAACGTGACTAACTCGCTTTGAGAGGGAAAACCCTCACCCATGCGCAAGAAGAATTGAAATGCGGTCTTGAGGTACCGCATGCTCGGCATATGCTTGCTTGATTTGAAAAGAAGCTGCTACTATTGACGCTTTTGCCAAAGAGTAATAATAATTACATGGGATAGAGTAGAAGTGGGTGGTGAACAGTAAGAATTACATGTATAAGAAATTAAATTAATATCTGTTTTTAATTCTCTTATTAATAGTGAATATTTGGGCCTACTGGTCCTTGACCAAAAAGAAGATGGCGAAAGCTGCGCATGAGCAATGAGCCCATGAGATGACCAATGACACAGAGGGAGCTGAACGCTTGCCAAGCTCCAAGGACAGAAAGGATGGGAAAAGAAGAAGATGTAGCAGAAACTGTGAAGCCTGTATTAAGTGAATTATGGCATTTGCAACAAAATATGCATGTTTCAAATAGAATTATGAATGAGTAGAAGGGGCAGGATTAACAAACAATAGGTTTTACTAATAAAATGAATACGTCAGCTTGGGATGATGAAGACCCTAACCCCGTCCAATCATATTCCGTAGTTTAGTAAAGTTGCAACACTTGAGGGTGGGACATGAAGGAATAAAGACTATAACTAGAGTGATTTGAATAGAGAAGAAAAAATGCTGATATTGACGATGACGATGATATGATGCTGACATCGCTGCTGGGAGCTGAGCAGGAGAGAGAAAGAGAGGGAAGACGAGTGTAGACTCAGAAGATCCAGACTATTGCCGGATTAGAATTGAAGATTGCGGAAGAATATCGAGGAGGGAGAAAGTGAAATAGAGGGAATCGTCCTGGTGCGTCGGGTTGTAGAGAAATCTAGTAAGTATCAGACCTGTCCTGATCCTATCCTTTGATCTTTGTCTTCTGATCCTAAGTCAGGGGACCTCCACCAGCCCTTTGGCCAGAGGGTTGGTTTTCCAGTTATCCTCATTAGGTAAATGTCATTCTAACCAGTATTTGCATATTTTGTTGCAAATGTATTTAATGTGCCTGTTGTCTCTTCATCTATCCACTCTTATGCATTTGATGTTTGTTGGAAGCTTGTGTAATTGAATGTATTGTGCTTTATGATTGCTCTCTCTCCCGTTTGATAAAAATGGAGTTTGCACTGTGTATTTGTAATTGATGAGCGTTCAACTTAATGACTGAAATTTTAGATAAATTCATCATAATTATTATATTCAGAGTCTGTGGTTATTTCATTACGAAGTTTAGTTAAGAAGTTGTTAATATCCCCATCAACTAACTCAACTAATGGTCCATCGACCAGAGGAAGAGTGTTGATTCGTGAAGATTAGTTAGTCACAATATTGTGACTGATTTGTGGTTACAGGGAAATAACTAATCAGAATTTGTAAAATTATTTGAAATCAAAACCCTTCCAGCGGAAATTGGCCAAGGAGAATACAAACAAAGGTATTTGGATAAAGGTATATGGGCCCATTGAAAAAGTTCCGTTTTTGGTGTGTAAAATATCCAACCTTGGCCTCTTCGCGCTGGATCACTTCCATTAAACTATACTTTCGGTGTGAAGATAGTCCAGTGCTTAATTTGTGAAAAAAAGAGAGCTGGTGCCTAACTCTCTGCTTAGAAGCCGGCGGTCAATTAAATTAAATGTCGGTGTGCTGAATACCAAGGCTGGCAGTCTCTAATCCAGTACCAGACACTGTCTTGGGCATATTTACAAGGGGATATAGCCAGTATAATATCACTTTAACAATGTTCTGGTGGCGATATCCCAATCTTCTTACTTACAAAGCGGCGTTAATCCACTTAAGGTCGCTTAACGCCACCTTGTAAATAAGGCCCCTTTTCACGCTTCACTTAGCCTGAAAGGGGCATGCAATGGGTGTTGCAGTGAGCATTCCGCCACAACACCTATTGCTTTTTGACGCTGTCCCATATTTACAAGGCTGGGGCAGTGCCAAAAACCATGAATAGGGAATACCTGGTCTTAGACTGGGGATACGAAGAGAAACTATTAATTTTTCCTCGTTTTTCTCCTCTTTTTTGCTCTTTCGATATGTGCTACATTCTACAGCACACATAGAAAGAGCAAATCGCCTTTTAAGATTGTTTATGTGCAGGAAGGTGTCTCTTCCTGCACATACACAACTGCCCCTGCAGCGCAGGCACCCTTGCAGCATGGCACAAGGGTGCCTGCGCTGGCGCTAGGCAGGTTTATTAGCACCAGCGCTAGGGGAAACAAAGAGGTGCGCCGTATTTTTGTAAATACGGCACATCCCTGCGTTTTAAAAATGTTGGAGCGCGGCGTTACCAATTATGGTGTAACACCGCTCTCCTACATTTTGTTGTAAATATCCACTTGTGTGTTGTTCCCCCTGATGCATGTGGCAAATATCTGATGCGGTGAATGAGTGTCGGTCTCCAAAATTAAGTGCCAGTGGGCCCCTACTGGCAACCACAGGTCCAACTTAAGCACTGGTAGTCACCCACTCCATACACTCTGATAACAATCATTATGATTACAGCACTCTCACACAATCAATGCATCATTACTCCATCTTAATGAAACAGAATATATACTTTGCATTTTGTGAGAGGATTTGTACAAAGAGCTTTTGTGAAAACGAGCAATGCTTAGAAAGTGAGGGGAATATTCTCAAGGACTTATCGCCGATTTATCGGCACTTTATCGCCGCAAAAGTGGCGATAGATTTTTCGCCCTATTCTCAAGCTGGTGCAAACTGACGATATCGCCAGTTTTCCTGCGATAACTGCCACAAAAAACATTGCCACGGATGAGAGCGACAACTAACGCTAATGATATGCAGAGTAGGCGTTCCCGTGCAAAAACACACGAAAACACCACTTTGCGATATTCTCAATGACCAGCCAAATCGGCGAAGCGATCCAAAAACAAGTGATAAGGCACGTTAGCAGCAGGGATTTAACACCTGCCTATTACTGGTGCTAAGCAGGAGGACAACCCCGCAGTAGAAAGGGAGCCCAGCCCAGAGCCACATCTGAAGACCAACAGATGCCATGGAGCCAATGATCATGCAGCTTGGAGACTCAAGAGGGCCACAACACCCACCGCCACAACCCCCAGGACCCCCCCCCCGGACCACCACCCCAGACTACCACCAAGGCAGCGCAGAAGAAGAGAGCAGACGTTCCTAAAACGCACCAGCCTCAGACACTCAACGCCAGAGGATGCCATTGCCCACTACAGGCCCAAAAGGGCAACCATTCTCCGCATCCTGACCCACATTGCCCACAGGCTGACGGTACCAACACAGCAGAGAACCAACATCCCTCCACAGACAATGCTGCTGGCTGTGCTGCACCTGTTGGCCTCTGGTACCGTCCAACCGACAACTGCCAGAGTCGGAGGAGTCTCACAGCCAGCCCTATAAAAGTTCCTCACACCTGTCTTGGGTGCATGTCCACAAAAGCAACGGCGGGCCCCTGTATCCGCACCACACGCTAGTTCAACTCGTAGTGTTCCTGCGCAACCAACCCCAACGCCAGCCGTTGCTTGACGCCTCTGTGCTCCAGATCCAAGATTGTAGTTACTGAAATGGGGGTGTGCCAGGTCATGAAGTCCAGTAGTCAACAGTAGTATAAAAACAGTTCTTTATTACAAATACATAAATCAACAATACGAAAAGCTCAGCCAACGCGTTCCATTCCCAACGGGGAACTTCATCAGGGCAACGTGTGGATTTAATTAACTGCATATGCTGCAGGAACTCCCCAATACAATTCCATATTCCCGAAAGTCAGTATTCAGAAACCTGTTGGATAAATGGTGACAATGGTCAAGCGTTCGTATAGTCACAAACATAATCTGGCACAGTGTATTGCACTTGGACAAACCGGAATGCTAACAGGTATGATAAATCCTGCACAAAAAGACCGTAACAGAAGTTCGTGTGGTCGTAACCTTCGTAGGAAAGAAAAGGAAGTTTACGACCACACGAACTTCTGTTACGGTCTTATTATGCAGGATTTATCATACCTGTAAGCATCACGGTTTGTATCAGCTTGATATCCCTGCACCTTCACTTCCCCCACACTGCGCAGGAACAGCTGGAGACCAAGCAAGGGAACTGCGCCATAGCTGGCTTCCTGCATGTGTTGGGGGCAATTGACTGCACACATGTACTACTTGTGCCCCCTGCCGACACTGCACACAATAACCGCAACAGAAACCACACGCATTCCATCAATGTGCAGGCAAACGTGGACCACTGGGGCCTGTTCACGAATGTCGTCGCAATCTTCCCAGTCAGTGTGTAAGACCTTGGACATGTAGCTTTGTCCCCCCCCTGTAAGCGTAAGCAGAGTGGGCTGGGCTGGCGTATGCCAGTCCAGCATAGGGGTGTGAACAATGAGCCCGGGGCTCTGGGCGTGGTTCAGTTCTGGGCTGGACAAGAAAGTAACTAATGCATGTGTCTCTGTCAGCACCACCCGGACCGCAATTGGCAATGTTGCACCCTGTGACTCAAGTCCCACAACATGAGCAACATGGACATAAGGGGGAATCACTGACCCTACATTCATCCATACTTTCATACCTGAATGATCATAGACATGACATATCTGTGAGAATTTGAATATTTTATTCACATTCAGTGGAGTGTTGAAGCTGGAGCAGTACAGGGCCATGCAAACCCCACTTTACATTGTTGCCCCGTGGAGGGCCAGCCAGAGTCCTTCAGGGAATGACAAGTTCATCGGAAGAGGAAGAGTTCAGTCCGCAGTCTGATTGCTGTGTCATTGGTAACCAAACAGAATATGGCAGTCCATGTCGAGGTCCAAGGTGAGTGTCGCAGAGTGTATCGGGGGACAGTGGAAGGTGATGATGCAGAGGGCAGAACCAATCAGAAACAGGCCATATGGCGGAGATGAATGCTACCGCTTCCTTCTTACCACTAAAGCAGAATCATCTGCATCTTCGTCCTCTGAAGTTTCATGTGCCTCACATGTGGGTGTTGGTGTTTTGTCTGCATTACTGTTTGGCACTGACACATCAGGGGCCGGAGGTGGAATGTCTGCCACACTGTGCGGCAGTGACACATCAGGGGCTGGAGGTGGATTGTCTGCCGCACTGTGAGGCACTGACACATCAGGGGGCGGAGATGTGGATGTAGAAGCAGCAGCAGCATTCATCAGCGCCAAGCCTTGTGGCAGCAATGCCATGATGAGGGTCTGCAGGGCATGGAAGATCCCAGCTACATCTCGATGGTGTGCAGCTGTGGCAGCCATTCTTTCCGCCTGCATCTGCTCCCTGTTCTCCATGATCCTCCGCATGTGTCCCAACTCCCGGCTGACAACGCTGGAGCCACTCTGACTAGACAGTTGTTCTTGTCTCAGAGTCAGGACTCCAGCGATGTCAGCCATGGATCGTTGGAGAGCATGGAGCAGACTGTGGGTGTCTGTTAGGGACTGTAAGTGGTCCCTGACGGGACTTAGACACCCAAGTATGGCATCTAGTTTGTCTGCCATGAGGTCGAACCCCACCCGCACCTGATCAGCCATCTTCTCCTGGCACCCTAACACACGGCGTTGGAAGGCCATGTGTTGTTCGTGGGGGTCCTGGGAGACAGCCGGGGTGGTGGGTGCTTCCTGCTATGTGGTCTGTGCAGGGGGTGAGGTCTCCTCGATGCAGCTGGCCAGCCCTGCTCCTGGAGGTGAGGTGCCGAAGCTGTCCATGAGCTCTTGGAGGGCGTCAGTGTCGAAGGTGGGGAGGTCCTCTTCGTCATCAGTGTAGAGATGTTCGGTCCGCTCTGCAGGAGGTGTTGATTCTCCCTCTGCAATGTGAAGGGGAGATGCAGTTTAACATTGTGTTCACATGTATGTTGACGCATTGTACAAGTTTACATACAGACTGCATGACAATGTACATTGTGACTGTTTGGGAGGAGCTGCCTATTTGATGCGGGACAGTGGACATTTCGACATCATGGATGTGTGTTTGTACTTGTACATTATCATCTCACATTTCCCTGCTATGCCAAATGTGATTGGCCAGTTTCTACACACAAGTGGCACTAGTTGTGTCCTCTGTTCTGTTGTGAACGTGTTGCAGTTTGTACCACATTGTTGTCAATGTTGATGTGCTCTGAATGTTATGTGTGTGTGCTGCATTTTGGGAAAGTCGCCCCTGCAGCTCTGATTTTGCTGCCCCTTATCCCTTTCAGGCGGTGTGCCTTTGACTTCTGTGCTTATACAGTGCTGAGATGTTGCATACTTGGGTAAATTGGGCTCTTGGTGGGAGTTGGTACTCTGGGGCATGGTTTGTCCGCAGATGTGTTGTTGACGTCAGGGGTTGTTTGTGCACGTGGATGTGTCAGAGTGTGACCTGCTCCTTTACGGATGTGGTCCACACTCAGCCACCTCAGTGTCGTGGCGTGCAACATGTCATGATATATTGACTGCAGCCATGCTATTCGTCATGCAGTGTCACTTGCATTGTCAGTGTGGCTCACAGACATGCCACTTTGCTGGGTATGGCACATGTGCATGGGTTGGTTGTGAGATTGGTGATGTGTGGGAAGGGCCCCCTCTGGGCACATAGTCGACAGGGGCCTACTTGCTGTTTCTAGGTGTGCTGCAGTGTGCCAAGGGGATCAGAAACATGATCCAGAGTCATTGTGGGTGTGCACTGTGCTATACTTAATTGTGCATGTGTTCCATTGTGCCCATCTCCCCCCGTCCCCCCAGTCCCTGGTTGTTACTCACCCTGTTGCTGTTGTGTCAGGTCATGTTGAGCAGTGTCCGGTCCCCCAAATCCTACCAACGTCTCCACACTGATGACTGTGGACACCATTTCCTCCATCTCATGCAGCTCCTCCTGTGGCGCTGTACTCCCACCTCCAGTCTGCATTGCTGCCTTCTGGTTGTTTGTGCTTCACATCATTCCAGCGCCTCTTGAGCTCTTCCATTGTCGTCCTCAGCACTCCGACTGCATTCACCTTGTCCACGATGGACTGCCATATTGCATTTTTTGTTGCCAATGACACAGTGGAGGTGACGAACAGTTGTTGATGGTGTTCTATCTCCTCCGTTATCAGGATCCTGTTTTCCTGCGGACTGAACCGCGTCTTCCTCTTCTTCTTCTCCTTGCCCTTCCCTGACCCCGAGGTCCCAGGCTGGTCCTCCGTGGGGCTTGTGGGGTTCTGGTTGTCCTCTGTACTTGCTCCGGCTACCTCCATTGTGCTTTGCGGTTGTTTTGGTTTTGTTTGGGTTTTTTTTTTCTGCTTTTATGGTGATTTTTACCGTATGATGTGTGTGAATTGCAGGCCTGGCGCAGCTTATCGCTGATTTTTTTATAGCGGTTGGGCCCATCGCAACTTTTTTCACGTTCGGCTTTGGATTTTTATCGCCGTCCCGGTAATTTTATCGCGGACATTTGACGCGTTATCGGGAAACTATCGCATGTTACCGCCGTGTTGAGAATAAGACGTTAATACGGCTTTATTTTCCCGCGATAGACGGCGATATGAAAAATTGCGTTAATCTATTTTGGCAATGATTATCGCACGTTCTTGAGAATATCCCCCTGTGAGTGGTAATATTTTCAAAACAGCTCCCCAATTGATTCTCCCCTGAGAGCGAGTGAGCAAAGTGATACAGTCATTTTACGTCGAACCTCCCATAGTCCTTGTGGATATTATGATACCCAAAGTTTGAAATGTTTTTTACAAGAAGATTTTCACATTAAAGTCAACTATAAACTTAGGAACAGTAGAAAACTCCATGGGGCATATTCTCAAGCCCCCATCGCCACCACAACGTCACTTTCAGTGACGTTGTGGTGGCGATAGGGGCTTTGCCCTATTCACAAGGCAGCATTAAGCCACGTTAAGTGGCTTAACGCTGCCTTGTGAATAGGGCCCCCTACACGCTGTTTTTAGCGTGAAGGGGGGTGCAGTGGGTGTTGCGGTGGGCGTTCTACCGCAACACCCATTGAGTTTGACGCTACCTCCTATTCACAAGGGCAGCGTAAATAGGAGGTCGCGCCAAACTTAAGAGCAGGAAAAATCTGGTCTTAAGGTGGCGGAACGAGGAGAAATGCTTTATTTCTCCTCGTTTCTGCTTTTTCCATGTGTGCTGCCTTGTGCAGCACACATGGAAAAAGCAAAGTGCCATGGTTTGTTCAGGTACAGGAAGGTGTCCCTTCCTGTACATGAACAAACCTTTTTTTTAAATGCCGTTTTGTAACTTACATGTGTGCTGCATGAAGCAGCACACATGTAAGTTACAAACTGGCATTTAAGGTTTGTTTATGTGCAGGAAGGGGCACCTTCCTGTACATAAACAAACCTCCCTGCTTGCAGACACCCTTGCACTCTGGTGCAAGGGTGCCTGCGTTGGCGCTAAGTTGTGAAACTTAGCGCCATCGCAGGGGGAAACGCGAGGCTGCACCATATCCTTGAGAATAGGGTGCAGCCTCGAAGTGGTGGAGAGAGGCGTTAAGCCAAGAAGGCTAACGGCTCTCTCCGCAACTTCCTTGAGAATATGACCCCAAGAGCTGTGGAAAGCTATTGGAATCTAGGCGATATCCGGCTTGCACAATAACAACTTTGCACACGGTTTAGTATTGAGCTCAGTGTGGAGATGTCAAGTTATTTTAATCTTGATTACTACTTAAGTTGCTTTACATGGTACTGCTTCAGTTTTCTGAAATAAAAATGCTACATAAGTTATTGGTCGTATTACGTAGTAGTCTAAACATTTCATCTTATGGTACAACTAACTCATAACATAGAACCAAACATATCCCCTAGTTTTTCATGGAACCTTTTCAAAGAATCGTGGGGCATATTAGCAAGGGCACTATCGCCGCTTTAGCGGCACTTTTGCCGCTAAAGCGGCGATATTCATATCGCCCTATCAGCAAACTGTCTCTAACAGCAGTTAGCGACAGTTTGCGGGCATTAGCGCCCGTTTTTACCGCTTTGCATGTCAGCGATATTTATCGCTAATGACATGCAAAGTGGGCGTTCCGACGAACAAACCTGGGAAACACTCGCTAACAGGCCTATCGCCTATTAGCAAGGTGGCCATGGCCCCAGTTAGCGACGTGAAAAGTCGCGCTAACCGGGTCATCGCTATTTATTTAACACCTGCAATTAGCAGGTGTTAGCCATACCTAACATGGGGGTGGATTATGCTGATACGACCACAGGGTCGTATCAGCAAGGTGTTCTTCCTTCTCCATGCAACATCGCTGGTTTTTCAGCGATGTTGGCCCATTTCCCCGCTATCGCTGGAATATTCATCGCCATAGCGCTAATCGTTGCTAATACAGCGTTAGCGTGGCGATATATTCCAGCGATAGCCGGCGATAAAAAAAATCACGCTAAGCAGGGTTAGCAATGATTATCGCCTCTTCTTGCTAATATGCCCCCGTCTTCTTTCACTTCCTTCTCCATGTGCTGCTGTTGGCATGTGGCTAGCGAAGATTTAAAAACGCTCATCTGTGATGCAAAATGGTATGGCTACTTTTGATCAGCATATCTAAAAAAGGAACACAATTATTGAGGTACATCCAAACTCACAGCTCTTAGAGCCTGATACAATTAGTGTAGCACTTCAAAAGCTGAATTTAATCAGTGTACCTGCGTATGACTTGTTATGCTCACTTAATAACCGGGCAATCATTTGTGATGATGTAGTGAAGTGCTAGATGATGACGGCTGAAAATTACATATCTAGTGGCTAATGGAGCGGTCATTAAGTGCATTTAGGTAATAGCCATGTCAGAATGAATAAGAGGCAGAAGAGAAAAATCCCTTTTGCAAAAAAGCTACTTACAAATAGGTGCTTTCTGAATAAAATAATGACTGTGCTGTGGATAGAAAAATAGATGCACCTTTAGGGTTTGTTTTTGAAAAAAAATTACTGTGCGGGCTCTTTGAACATGGCACCCGTGCACAGCAAAGTTTCGGTGGCTTCAGTAGATATTTCCAACTACCTGGCTAAGATCACTAAATATGATGGTCTGTAATTCACAAGCGGATTATATCCCTCTTTTGAACAGGTGGAGCAAAGTACATCCCACACAAGGACGAATAAGTCATTCAGGGGCATATTAGCAAGGGCACTATCACCGCTTTAGAGGCACTTTTTGCCGCTAAAGCGGCGATATTTATATCGCCCTATCAGCAAACTGTCTCTAACAGCAGTTAGCGACAGTTTGCGGGCATTAGCGCCTGTTTTTACCGCTTTGCATGTCAGCGATATTTATCGCTAATGACATGCAAAGTGGGCGTTCCTGACGAACAAACCTGGGAAACACTCGCTAACAGGCCTATCGCCTATTAGCAAGGTGGCCATGGCCCCAGTTAGCGACGTGAAAAGTCGCGCTAACCGGGGTCATCGCCATTTATTTAACACCTGCAATTAGCAGGTGTTAGCCATACCTAACATGGGGGTGGATTATGCTGATACGACCACAGGGTCGTATCAGCAAGGTGTTCTCCCTTCTCCATGCAACATCGCTGGTTTTTCAGCGATGTTGGCCCATTTCCTCGCTATCGCTGGAATATTCATTGCCATAGCGCTAATCGTTGCTAATACAGCGTTAGCGTGGCGATATATTCCAGCGATAGCCGGCGATAAAGAAATCACGCTAAGCAGGGTTAGCGATGATTATCGCCTCTTCTTGCTAATATGCCCCTCAGTTTTGTGCAAAGTTACCTGTATTATTTCTTTCTACGTAATAATCTACAAGTAATATAAACAAGTTAGGGGCATATTATCAAGAACGGAGTTGAAATTATCGCCGGTTTAGCGGCAGAAAACTGCTGCTAAAGCGGCGATAATGGGCTTGATAATATGCCCCGGAGAATTCCAATAGAAGTCCATGTTCTGGTGTGAACATGGGCTTCTATTGGAATTCTCCAGGGCATATTATCAAGCCCATTATCGCCGCTTTAGCGCCAGTTTTCTGCCGCTAAACCGGCGATAATTTTAACGCCGTTCTTGATAATATGCCCCAAAGTGACTAAGCTAAATAGTAATTGTTTTTAAAAACAGGTGCTAGAATGTTTGCTTTACTTCGTTGTAACTGAAACGGGCAACACTGATAAAATCCACTGATAAAAGTCATTTTCAGAACAGTCTCCCATAAATATTGTATCTTATATATTGTTTATAAACAATAGCATGTCTTTGAAGTTCGTAATGGAAAATCTACATCCTTTGGTTCCATAATTTTGTAAACTATATCTAGAATATTATATTTATGTCAGGCAATATTTTTGTGTATCATATTCTGACACACAAACTCCCCAGTATTTATTTATACAGGCACCACTAAATATGCTACTTTAAACAACATAAGCTTAGACAGTGTTACCGCAGATATGTCTGAGTAAACTCTTTGGGGCATATTATCAAGGGGCCGCGATAAAATTATCGCCGCTTTAGCGTCCGTTTTCGGGCGAAAAGCAGCGATAATTTTATTGCAATATCATCAAGGACACGCTAGCGTGTGTTTCCTTGACTTAGCGCTCGTTTCCAGCACGCCTAACTTCGCATCTCTAATGAGATGCAAAGTGGGCGTCACTGGGCATACCCCTGACGGACTACCTGGTTAAATATTGCGAAATGTACATCGCGATATTAACAAGGAGTCCCACGCATTTTTGCAGACGTTAGTTTTTGGCGAAAAACGCGGTTTTTGCCAAAAACTAACATCTGCAAAGATGCAGACTTACCTATACCTAACAATGGGGGTGGATTATGCTGATATGACCACAGGGTCGTATCAGCAAGATTATCGACGTTTTCCATGGAACATCGCTGGAAAACCAGCGATGTTCCATGGAAAACACCGCTATCGCTGGGAAATTATCGCCATTGCGCTATGCGTTGTTAATACAGCGATAGCATGGCAATAATTGCCAGCGATAGCCGGCGATAAAAAAATCTCGCTAAGAGCGGCCAGCGATAATTATCGCTGCCGCTTGATGATATGCCCCTTTATTCGTTAAAATTACCCTGCCAATTTGCTTTTCTCATTGTTCTGCCAACCACACTTTAAATTATCATTTGCATTGGGATGTTAAAGTACTTTCAATCCATCTAAGCTCACTGCGTCGGAAAAAATGCTCAAATTTGGTTGAACAGGTTTTGGTGCCACTTCTTGGGAATCAATGAAAGAATGTTAGTGAGTATGTTCCTCTTAGAATCGAATTCATTCCAAATAATTTACACCAGGGCGTGGCCAAGCAATGTTTGTTTTTACAGTATACTCATGCGTGACTATATTGTTTTGCAGGCTCTTGTATGGAGATCAGAATCCGTTCTCATCTAAACTCTGAGGGCTGAAAATATTCAACCAAGAGATTTCGTTATGTATTCAAGATCACCTGCCAAAAACTGGCAAGTGGCAAATGTGCAAAGAGCTGAACTACAAGCTGTTGTAAGTAGAGCGATGACTCCAAAAACACATCAAAGGGCCTATGGCTGACGTTTCAAGGAGCACCTGAAGAGACAAATCTTAGAATACATTTTTGTTACACCTGTCAGCCTTAGGGGGATCTTCCCACACACTTTTTGCTTCACCTCCTCCATTTTTTTACTGCACTTATATTTGCTGTCCCTAAGACCGTGTACTTGACCACTGCTCATAGAAAAGGAAGGCGCACTCTGATTGCGGTCACTCAAAGAACACGTGCTGTGCGGTTTTGGTGTTTAGAGTGAGAAGACCTTGTCACCTTTGTCTCACGCGACTGCTGTTCATGTGATATTGATGTGGACATTGGATTGTTTTTTGACACTACCAGATGTCGTTCTACACTTGTTTAGATTGAAATATCTTCTATCTTGACTGCACCAGAGAGCCTTAATTAGGCGTTTCAACACCCACATGATTGTCAAGGGGTGTTTCATTCAACCTTGAATTAGCCCTGACGAAGTTCCCCTGGCACAAGGGAACGAAACGCGTTGGCTGTGTGCCTATTTTACAGTTAAAGCAACATTAATAAAAAGATGATTTTTTGTACTACACATGTTCTTTGAGTGACCGCAATCAGAGTGCGCCTTCCTTTTCTACGAACTTTGTTGCCTGTTTGACATCCCTCAGCAGCGGATGTCGGGAGTAGCTGCACTCGTAAGATATTCATGAAACTGTTGGAACTTAAGTGCTCGACCTTTGTCAGCTGCTGAGTGTGTGTTTTCTCATTACTTTACCACTGCTAACTTGTGCTAAAGTGCTTGTGCTCACTTCCCTCAAACATGGATAGAGTGTCTAAGAAGGCATCTGGGGGGGACTCCCAAAAGGGTGGTCAGGGTTCCCCCCACAAGAAAGAGGGGGAGATACAAATAAAACCAAGGAGTTCTCCCAAGGCCCCCAAAACAGTTCACAGGGGAAAGGATCCCAATCTGGCCACCCCAAGTAAGACTTAATTGATAAGAATACTGGAAAGTTTTTCCCCAAGTGCTATGAGTGCTACCAGTATGGGTATGTCAAGGGAATGGCAAGTGCACCAAGAGGGCACTGTCCCTCAGTGGTGGGCAGTCACAGGGAATGGCCAGTATAGCGCTTGGCGAGGGGATGGCCCCAGTCAGTGTGGGGGAGACTAGTGAGATTACCACAGTGTCCCTGGGTGATACAGAAATGGTGTTCAATGCCCGCATGCTTTCCAATACTTCATAGTAAAGTCAGTAGGTCACCATCAATGGGTAGAAGACAGAGGCTCTGAGGGACACATGAGGCAGTATGACTGCTGTCAGGTGTCTTCTGGGGTCCTCAGAGCAGATGATACCCAATACATTTCACCAGGTCATGATAGCAGACACCCGGGAGAGACACTATTCTGTGGCTGTGGTTCCCTTCGAGTGAGGGGAGTGTCAGGTCTTCCAAAAGTTACTGTGAGCCCTACTATGCCCTGGGACTGTCTGTTAGGGAATGACTTGCAGCACAATGCCTGGAAGGAAGTGGAGCTCAGTTCACAATTGGAAATGTTAGGGTTGCCTGAGTGGATCTGTACGACTGCCAGGTCCATAACTGCCCAGGAGGGGAGGCAGGAAGGTCTGGAACCTGCGGAAATGGACCAGACAGCTGCCAGGAAAGGAAATGGCACAGGGCATGGGAAACCAGCCCTTCAATGCCCCCCAGCACAGGTGCATGGGGCATCAGAGGAGGGCAACCTAGAGCTTACTGGGGAAGACATTGCCTCCCATGATACCCTGCCTGAATTGCCTAGATGGCAAGTAGAAGGGGGACCTACCAGGGAGGAGGTATGCAAGCCACAGAAGGAGTACTCAACACTTGAGAGTCTGAGGTGGCAAGCTGATGCCCAGGTAGCTGGTGACACCTCTGGAGATCACTTCATATATTGGAAAATTGCCTCCTGTATAGTGAGCCTAAGGCTCCTGAGCATGGGGTAACTTGAGTATTGGTAGTTCCCCAATGTTACAGGGCCTTCCTACTGGGACTGGCTCATGAGATACCTCTTGCAGGACATCTGGGGCAGGAAAAGACCTTTGCCAGGCTTGTCACCAACATTTACTGGCCTGGGATGAGGACAGCTAGTGATGTATTCTGCAGGACTTATCTTACTTGCCAGGCTAGTGGGAAGACTGGGAAAAAGCTAAAAGTCCCCCTGACTCCCACGCCTGTTGTTGGCACACTCTTTAAGAGGATGGGCATTGATAATGTAGGACCCTTGGACCCCAAGACAGCCTTGGGTAATAGGTTAATCCTAGGCATGGTGGACCATGCCACTAGGTACCCAAAATCCATTCTTCTGAGGTCTGTCACTGCACCTGCAGTGGCTAGGACCCTGATGGGGATTTTCACCAGAGTGGGTTGCCCCAAATAAGTTATGTCAGACAGGGGTACCAACTTCATGTCTGCATACATGAAGTCTATGTGGAAGGAGTGTGGAGTTACATATAAGTTCTCCACACAATATATTCCACAAACCAATGGGCTTGTTGAAAGGTTCAACAAGGTCCATAAAGGCATGATATGGGCATACCTGAGCCCAGAAAGTGGAAAAGGGACATCCTCCTGCTATGCTTGCTTTTTATTTACAGAGAAGTGCCTCAGAAGGGAGTTAGTTTTAGCCCATTCAAACTTCTGTATGGCCATCCTGTAAGGAGCCCGCTCAGTCTGGTCAAGGAGGGGTGGGAGTAGGCTCCCAAGAACCCCCTACCCCTCCCCCAGGATGTAGTTAGCTACATGCTAGCCCTGTGAAACCAAATGGCCACGTTCTGGAAGAAGGTTTCTGAGAACTTCAAGGCTAGCCAGGAGGTAATGAAGCAGTGGTATGACCAAGCGGCTACTATGGTGTAATTCCAACCTGTGCAAAAAGTGTGTGTGATGGAGCCTGTGGAGCACACAGCTCTCTAGGACCGCTGGACTGGGTCCTATCAGGTGATGGAGAAGTTGGGGGAGACCACCTACCTGGTGAATCTCAAGACCCCCAGAAACCTCTTAAGGGCACTCCATCTCAAACGTCTCAAACCCCAATAAGAGGGCAAAAGTCACCATGCTGCTGGTGACATGATGGGGGGGGAGGCGAGTGAACCGCTCCCAGATCTCCGGTCACCTAAAGAGAAGGATGGGTCAGGGGAGGGTGACAACCACTCCCCTACCCTGACCCCAGATCATCAGCGGGACTGTTGGCAGTTACTGGAACAGTTTGCCACCCTAGTTCCTCTCACTACTGGGCATACACACTTGTGTACCCATGATATAGAGACTGGAGACCAGGGCACGAGTCGGGGTACCACGCGGGTGGACGGCGTCCCCCCACTTATTTTACAGGGTGGACGCCGTCCACCCTGCTCATCAAAAGCTGGATACTCGACCAACCAAGCTTTTCCAGGTGATTGCGGCTGAATCCGGAATTTCTCGGTCTGCCGGTCACCACGCCCCTGCACTTAACTTTCTTAGAAGGCATAAATTGACTTGCCCGCCCATCTCTCAGCGCTACCTATCACAGCTCTTGCCTTGCATTTTTAACCTGCCGCAATCGCCTCGCATCCTTGCCGGGCTGCTGCTGGTGGCAGGGGCGTGCACGCTTCGCTCCCTCGCCCCCCTTCTGCCGTCATTTATTGTTCCACTGCTGCCGGCCCGATCCCTCCTGCCTTTTGGTGGCCGCGCCCTGTATTATGCACTGAGATGGTGCACCAGGAGAGCTCAAAAGGCTTCAGATCCCCCGTCGTGTGTCAGCCCGGGCTGAGACAGCTTCCCGGGCACACACAAACAAAGACTGTTTTTGAGCTGCTTTAGGCTGGCTGGTCTGGCGTCAGTCTAAATGCAGCCGCACCCGAGTTCTTCACAGGTCTTTAAAAGACCCCGAAATTTGGCTCTAGTGCGCCTCTGGTACCAGGTAAGGATGCGAGCCGGGGCTGGGTCCCTGCGCTCCCCCTCAGCAGAATAGGGCCTGCCGGCCGCCTCTAGGGCGGCAGCAGCAGGTTTACTGCTATGAAGCAATGGATGGCGCGTGTGGTGTTTATATTCCATCTCGAGTTAAATTCTGCTGGTGTCAGAATGAAAGACTCAGATAACGCAGGCCTATCCTGAATTTTCCATGAGTGGCGCGTGCATGTTGTGATGTTCTGTGCTCATTTCTGTACACATACTGGAGTCCCTTCCATTTTACAAAGTGAAGAGGGCAGCATCGGTGCGTGAAGCAGAGAAGCACTACTGACAATTCAGCCTGCCTGTTTTACAGAGAAGCCCCATAGACTGATTTCATGTTTGGTGTTGATGCCAGGAAGCCTGGCATGTACATGCTTCTCTGGTCCACGTTGTTAGATTTGTAGTGCAGTTGCTAAATGGTGGTAGTTCCCACAAAAATAAACGTCTTGTGTGGTTGCCCGTCAATGAACATGGCTTTGAAAACGGTATGGCAGTGGCTGGAATTGTTGCCTTTCCATAGAATCTAATATACCATATCATATTCTTGCAAGAGCAGCTACAGTGAATGTAAAGGTTTTTCCACAGCCTTGCATGTGTCACATAGGTAGGTTATGTAGATAGTGTGTGTGCAATGTGTAGTGCGTCTTTTTACAGGTGACACCCAGCAAGTGTGGCCTTGCTCTTGAATTGCTGCAGGTTCAGCTGTTTAAAATGACAGAAGGGCTTCCAAGCAGGTGCCTTGGTAACGTCTAACTCCCTCCTACTGCTATGAACTCCCAAACAAAACTTCTTAGACCTTTCCCTCTTCTACCCCCCAGTATTCCTTTTCAATCTAACAGACTAACATGTCCACTGCTCAAATTCATTTAATATTTCCCTATCTTGTGATGTCACGCGCCGTGATGTCACGCGCCATGATGTCACTTCCTGTGATACTTCCTAACTTGGAGAGTCCCCCCACTTTTTTTTTTAGGACTTGTGCCCTGCTGGAGACAGCTTGCCTATCAAAAATAAAATATAAAGGCTGTCTGACAATGTGAGGGTGAGCATCAAAGCAGAAGTCTCTAGGATGCTGGAGTTGGGGGTCATTGAGCCATGCAGTAGACCTGGGTCCAGCCCAGTAGTACTGGTACCAAAGGCGGCCCCACCGGGAACCACCTCAGAACTCAGGTTCTGTTTTGACTATAGGGTATACAACTCAGTCACCAGGACTCATGCACACCACATCCCCCAAGCTGATGAGCTCATTGATAGGTTAGAGTTTGCCATGTTTCTGAACACTTATGCTTTGACATCAGGAGACCGGCAGAATGCCCTGACAGACGGGGCTTAAGAGAGGTCAGCCTTCTCTACTCCACAGGGCCACTTTCAGTTTAAAGTGATGCCCTTTAGACTAAAGAATGCCTCTGCCACCTTCCAGAGGCTGGTGAACCAGGTCTTATCTGGTATGGAGGCCTTCAGTGTGGCATATTTAGGTGACTTAGCTGTCTTCAGGAGCACCTGACAGGACCACCTATTTCAGCTGCAGAAAGTGCTTCAGGCCCTGCAACAGGCAGGTCTGACTTTCAAGGCCAGTAAGTGTCAGATAGGGCAGAGGTCTGTGGTGTACTTGGGACACCTGGTGGACGATGGTAAGGTGCAGCACCTCCTGTCCAAAATATAGACTATCCTGGCTTGAAAGCCCCTAAACATCAAACAGAAGTGAGGGTCTTCCTGGGCCTTACTGGGTACTACAAGAGGTTTGTCAAGGAATATAGCACCCTTGTTGCCTCCTTGATTGAGCTGACTTCCAAGAAGAGTCCCAAGAAGGCAATAAGGACAGAGGTGTGTCAGAAAGCCTTTGACTTCCTAAAACAAGCCATTTGCACAGCCCTTGTGATCAAGGCCCCCAACTTTTCCTGGGAAATTATTGTCCTAACAGATGCCTCGGACAATGGTAAAGGGCCAGTCCTATCACAGCTAAATGAGGAGGGCCTAGATCAACCTGTATCACTCTTCTGTAGGAGACGGATTCCCAGGGAACAGAAAAGGAGTGCAATTGAAAGAGAAGCCTTTGGTGTGGTCTGGGCACTGAAGAAGCTGAGACCATACTTCTTTGGGACTCACTTCTGGTTCAGACCGACTACAGGCCCCTCAGTGACTAATGCACATGAGAGGTGAGAATCCAAAATTGTTGAGATGGTCTATTTCCCTAAAGGTCTTTACGGTGGAACACCGGCCTGGTTCAGACCATGTCAATGCAGATGGTCTAGTCAGGCTTTTCCACCTTAGTGAAGAGAACTCTCAAGAGTTTGGGTAGTTCTCCCCACTTTCAGCTCAGGGGACAATTGTTAGAACTGTCAGTCTTAGGGTTGTCTTCCCACAAACGTTTTGCCTCACCTCCTCCATTTTCCTGCACTTATTTTTGTTTACTTTAGGACGTTGTGCTCTTTACCACTGCTAACCAGTGCTATAGTGCTTGTGCTGACTTCCCTCAAACATGTTTACATTGGCTTATACCCAATTGCCATATTTAATGTACTTGTAAGTCCCTTGTAGAGTGGCATACCATACACCCAGGTCCTGTAAATCGAATGCTATGAGTGGGCCTGCAGCACTTATTGTGCCTCCCACTTAAATAACACTTCAACACATGCCCCAGGTCTGCCACGGCAACCTGAATGAAGCTTTAAGCTGCCATGTTGACATGGCATTAAAATCCCCTTGACAACCCTTAAACTCCTCTTTTAATACATATAAGACTCCCCTAAGGTAGACCCTAGGCAGCCCATATGGTACTGTGCTGTGTAATTGAAAGGTTGGACATGAGCTTTTAAGTTTTAGATGTCCTGGTAGTGAAAAAAAACTAAATACATTTTTTACTGTGAGTGGAGATTCCATTTTATAGGTAGTAAGCTGTAATTCCTAATTTTGGAGCAGGTAGCTTCATCATGTTTGGTATCTATGAAATTGCAATGATAAATTCTCTTTAATAGTAAAGTCAGATTTTTTATTACCACTTTTAGAAAGTTGGTATTTTTGTGCCCATAGCCCTTTGTGTCTGGAGTCTGTCTTGGGTCATATGGTGGGGTGTAACTGAGAGTTAGACTTTGTGAATTCCTCAGAGACAGTCGCACAATCGAGGGATTAGGTGTGCCAGAATGGGCCAACTTCAGGCAGACTGGGGGCAAAGCTGAGCACAGCCCCATTTGCAACTGAATAGCCTGTGGTCTGCCTTCATTGTTATATTTCGTATATAGGCCCTAATGTAGACCCGTTCATATATGCCATGATGTAGAAATACTCATATATGCCCTATTATGGTCATACTCGTATATGCCCTATTATGGTCATACTCATATATGCCCTATTATGGTCATACTCGTATATGCCCTATTATGGTCATACTCGCACATCCCCTATTATAGTCATGACTCCTAATATAGGCATGATCTTTCACCTACATTAGTTCCCTACTGTACACAACGAGCTCTGGGGCTGAACGTTATCTAGTCTGTGGTTAGAACACTGCAAGGTCTTTCCAGAACACAGGCCTACAATGTACTCATAAATTATGCATGAGCATTCACCAGCTACATCTCCCGCATAATATGTATGTACAAAGTTCACCCCTGACGTCTTCCTCATTGTCCAACAAAGACCAATACAAACCATACTGAGGGACAAGACACTTTAGGGTATAAATACACCACATCTTGCCACGGTAAGATAGAGGGAACCGAGACTTCCATCCTGACACACTGACCAGAGACGCTGAGGCTCCTGCATGCAGTCGCTCCAGCTGACAGCGGTCTAACACAGCCTTTGCGGGGTGTCCAACTCGAGACCAGGATGGGGTCCCACACTCTCTCTATTCAGGTATGGGTATTCGAATAAATCCTAGAAGGATTCTTGGCTCTTAGGCTTTTAGACCTACACACATATGCTAGGTACATTCAGGTACATCTAGTTAGGCATCGTAGGAGTACGGGCACTTTTCATAATGCTTTTTATATTCATGTATGTATTCATGATTATTGCAATATGGTAGAACTGTTCTACCCCTTCACTTTTAGTGTACTGCTGATAATATATCTCTGCTATTGTCTGCTGGTTACTGCAGTACGTATATTTTGCACTAGAATAACAACTGTTCAATAAATACTTATTGAAACGCCCAGACTGTTTATTCTGTGTACCTCTCTGAGACAAACCGAATAAGTAAGCACGAGTGACTGAGCGAAAAGTAGTATATTGTTTCCACGATTCTGAGGAATTAGGGTTGTCATGGTCTAAGGTTGCCAGAAACTAATCTCTCCTCGATAAGAGGAGATTCTAGTGGCACTGTGAGCTAGCTAATGCAAATCCGGCTAACATATACAGTGGGGGTGCACAGAGCCAGTCAGTCACCAAGCCCACAGTTTATGTTATCCAAACGCGCAGGTCCTGCATGGGTACTATAGGAACTACACGACATGGCGCCGCCAATGTTGGTTGGGTACTTATTTAACAGTAGAATCTGAGTAGTTCAGTCGTGCTATATTCAGAGAACCTACTCACAAAACCCCAGAGACGTCTGGAGTGGGTGGGCAAAAAACTCCGCCACAGCTGAGTAGTACGAGAATACTATTTATTGGCTGTTCCAAAGACGAACTTGTGTTGGGACGGACGGTCGTTTGGCGTTTTGGAAACCTCTGAAACTAAGGGCTAGTGACTTATCAAGGTCCTGGTCTCCACGTTTACACTGCTCTATGATACAGGGAGTTTGGTTCTTAAACGAAGGTCTAATACAACTGTGTCGCGCTGGACTGAATTTACTGTCTTTGATGAGAGAGTGTATGGTGCTACGTATTCTATCAACTACCGTATGGCTAAGCCTTGGAAAAGTCGTCATTCGACAAAACACGTGTCGGCTCTGTGCTCAAGCTGAATTGTGAACAATTAAAGAATTTGGAAGTTGCCTTTCTCTGTATACTTATTGACGTATACTGCTGGACACAACTGTTAAGGAACCACAAAGAATATGGACCTTGTAATTGGTGTATAGCGGTGGTGCTCTGGACAAACTCTGTTCACATTTCACTACTACATAGCAGGAGATGCACCACTGGAATATGCCCGGTTTGAGGACATAGAGATTCCACTCACTTACCAGGAACATCATTACTGGTTTAATGGTGCCCTACCCCACATACGAGAAAGAGTAAGATTAGGCCCGCTCTGAGGAGACGGGGCCACATGGCTAATACTAGCGGCTTACACACCGCATCCTGACATTGGAACAATGCCACAGCTAGAATTACTCGTACAACACAGAGATTTAATCAAAATCTACAGAAACCTGACACAATTCGTCATGAGGACTTTAACAATTCAACCTGCACAAGGTGCAACAAATAGTACTCCAGCTCAGGGTACAGGAAATAAAATTACTCCTCAAACATTACACGCGGTAATGGGCAAAATGCCCGCGAAACGCGAACAAATCCCATTCTGAATAGCTCAGAAAATAACTCAGCTTGAGGCAGTTTTCCCGAATACTACCACCTATGAAAAACACAGAATTCTAACAATCTGCTTGCCCATGGGGATCACACCACAAGTAGAGGACTGCACCTCTTGGGGTTCAGTCTTTGCTGCCATATATACCAGTGCAAAAGAAACAATTGATGGACGGAATGCTGGACAATGCAAACATTCACCCCCAGTCACAAGGATCTGGGTTAAATCCATCATTCTTTTGCTCACCACACCACCCCAGTTTGGACCCAGCCATATGCAAATCAGTCTTGACCCTGTTCCTTGTGGGAACAGTCCAGCCCGAACTGCCAAGCCAGGTCCTCGCTGGACCGGAAACAAGCATCCTGGGACCGGTTTCAGGGCATCACCCTTCTTCAGCCAGGCTAGCTTGAATCCAGTGGTGTAGTGAGCACGGGACCCACGTCTGGGCATACCCTTCCCACTTAGGGCGACAACTGCAAAAGAAACAATTGGTGGACGGAATGCTGGACAATGCAAACATTCACCCCCAGTCACAAGGATCTGGGTTAAATCCATCATTCTTTTGCTCACCACACCACCCCAGTTTGGACCCAGCCATATGCAAATCAGTCTTGACCCTGTTCCTTGTGGGAACAGTCCAGCCCGAACTGCCAAGCCAGGTCCTCGCTGGACCGGAAACAAGCATCCTGGGACCGGTTTCAGGGCATCACCCTTCTTCAAATAGTACTCCAGCTCAGGGTACAGGAAATAAAATTACTCCTCAAACATTACACGCGGTAATGGGCAAAATGCCCGCGAAACGCGAACAAATCCCATTCTGAATAGCTCAGAAAATAACTCAGCTTGAGGCAGTATTCCCGAATACTACCACCTATGAAAAACACAGAATTCTAACAATCTGCTTGCCCATGGGGATCACACCACAAGTAGAGGACTGCACCTCTTGGGGTTCAGTCTTTGCTGCCATATATACCAGAACACATGGTATCCCGTCCTTAGCAGTAGTGCCAAACGTATTGAGACAGATACAAAATGAGTATGGAGCAGAACCTGCCCTTAACTTAGGGATGAAGTTACTAAATAACTTTGATCAGGTATCAGCCATAATACTAGCTAATATTAAAGGGGAAGCGGCTTCAGTGGCGATCCGCCAACGCCTAAGCGAGTTCAGTCCAGGAGATCAACAACATGAACTACCCAAAATAATTTAAACTGCATATGCAGAACTAGGCAGAGACAGTCTAGGTGGGAAAGCATTAAAACCACAACTGGTGGGCAGTCCTGAAAAGGACACTACAAAGCAGACACTTACTTCTTCTAAAAAGAAGTGGGAAAATAAAAAACAACAAAAGTCTAAAGACAACAGATCTCAATCCAGAGGTAGGTCTCCTCAACAGGAGCCCTCTGAAAGGAGGTATAACCTCAGGAATAGGGATAATTTAAAAAAACCTGACAGGTATCAGGATACTGATACTCGTTCCTCTCAATCCTTTCAGGGTTCATCAAAAAATGCTGAGAGGGAAGGACGGTCAGAGGAGCGTACAAAGTCCAGAGACACGCAACGCGCTGCGGACTACGCACCTAAAAAAGAAGATAAACAAAAACAGAAACCTCAGTTCAAAAAGAAGAAGGTAGCAGGTCTCAAGATAGACATGTCCAGAATTCTGAGGACACAGCTTCTGAATGGGGAATGGGCTCTGATGATGCTAGACAGCGCGGCAGAAGTAATGATAGCTTGCCAGAACCTGAAGGAATTTCTGGTGACAGCGGAGTTGAGTGAGTATATCACAGTGGAAACACCTGATACTCGGGTAAGTGTCCCACATAAGTTACATGAGATAACACTACGGATGGAGGGGGACAAGCCCAGAAAAATTAAAGGTCTCTTTTGGAAAAATCTGTCATCCGGTTATGACATCCTATTAGCAGAGCAAGACTGGCGTCATGGAGTGCCCTAGGGGAGAAATTGTAATTTTTCCAGCCTTTTCCGACCTCGTTCCCATACATTTAAAACATGCATATGCGCAGGAGTGGGCGGTTGCCTTAGCTCCAGCATTGTACAAAAATCATGTTGGTTGGGATGAGGATTCAACCCACCACGTGATCCCGTTAAAAGTTTCACCAAATGCTCAAAGGCAATACCCTATAAAGCAGGAAGCTAAAAAACAAGTCAGGGAGATCCTAGATCAACTTGAATACCAGGGGGTGATAGAAAATTGCACCTCACCAATGAACAATCCTTTGTTTCCCGTAGCAAAACCTGACAACACATATCATCTAGTCTTAGATTACAGACATTTAAACACTTGCACAAAGACATTTGCAGTTCAAAACGCACACAGTGCCGCATTAATGAATAACATTGTGCGTAAAAAATACAAAACAGCATTTGATATCTCAAATGGATTTTTCTGCCAAAATATAGCGCCTGAAAGCAGGTATCTGACCGCATTCAGTGCATTAGGGTCCGAGCGACAATTTTGTCGACTAGCCCACGGGTATAAAAATAGCCCCAGGGTATTTTCAGCAAGAGTAACAGAGTTACTCCAAAATTTGGATGAAGAAGCATTGTCCTATGTAGATGATATTTATCTGACGGACGATGACTTAACGAGGCACTTGACCAGGGTGAGCACCATTATTATGGGATTCGCCTCTGAGGGCTATAAATGTAATTTCAAAAAATCAAAAATTGCCCACTTCAATGTTCTATTTTTAGGGTATGAGCTGTCAAGTGAAGGAAAAAGCCTAGCAGCTAACATTTTAGAAAAGTGTGCGCTGCTCCAACCTCCAAAATCATTAAAGAATTTACAAACAATTCTGGGATTCCTAAATTTTGGTCGAACATACATTTTTGGATTACGCAGAAAGAGTAAAACCTTTCTACGACTTAATAAAACCTGATTTTTCAGTCGGACAATGGACACAGGAACATACAAATATCCTGCGTTTCCTACAGGAAGACATGATAGCTTCTAAACATTTACAGACACGCGTAAATGTACGCAACTTAGTGATCCGAGTAATAGCGGGTCAATGCGGGTACACTTATTTAACTTTCAATGAAGGCAAAACGGTACCAATCACATACAAATCACACCTGTACACAAACGCAGAGATGCGTTTCACTTCAACAGAAAAAATCCTGACAGCAGTACAGACCGCTGTAGCAAGAGAAAGAGCTCTGGCTCAGGGTAAACGCATAATTGTCGTGACCCCAGTACCAGCTTTAGAAGCTGTTACAAAAGCTAGCATTCCAAATGTGAAAGCCTTACATCCCAGATGGATACAATGGGCTAATTCTCTTACTGCAACGGATGTTGAATACAGATTTGATCCAAATTTAAAAACACAAGCATTTCTGCAATACGAACAAGAATATCCTCTTCCAAATGAGATTTTGCCTCTAGATCAGTATGAATACATTATTTACACTGACGGATCTGCTCAACCAGCCATAGGGAGTAAGCAAGCTTACAGCGCAGCGTGTGCGATTGTTAAAGGTCACATGCACGATGGAAAGTTCCATCCGAGTTGCACTAAAACGCAATCTCTAGGAGACTGCACGTCTCAGTTGGCAGAGTTAAAAGCACTGATACTGGCACTTGTAAATACGGAACACGAATTCCCCACACTGATTGTGTGTGATTCCTTTTACTGTGTACAGTCGTACAATGAATATTTACATAATTGGGAACAAAACGGGTTTAAAGACGCGAAAGGTGGCACAATTAAGCATAAAATGCTATGGGAACAGGTAGTGGAGTTGAGAAACGAACTACCAAGGGCTCATGTGATACATACACTGAGTCATCAGCGTGATGGCGTTCACGTTGAAGGGAATTCATTGGCTGATGTAGCCGCAAAGGGGGCTGTTCGCACAGCTTCCGTAGCTGCAGTTACTCGTTCAAAAACGAGAATAGACGGCGAGATTTTGGTAGCTGTCAATGCTTCAAGCAAAGGCAGCGCAGCAGTACCAAAGAAATTTCCACTCAAGTACTCCTACAAGTTAGATGCACAAAACATTCCATATGCTCAGATTCCTGGAGTGGGGGATAGAGTAATACCAAATATGGATCGTAGGCAAGGCTTAATTCTAGCAGCACACGAGGGTTTGGGTTCTGCGCATACAGGCGTTACAGCGACTATTTCTTTATTGACAGCGCTACTGGTGGCCAGGGTTAACAAAGCAGACCAAAGACTAAGGGGCCGATTCCGATTCAGGCCGGAAAACAACCTGACCGAGCCAGACCCGGAGAGATTTCCGACCGAATCGGACGCTAGCAGTCCGACCGAACGAGTACGATGCGTTCGCATGCAATCGGACTCGATTCGGTCGGACTCCCATTGAAGTCAATGGGAGCCGGTCGTAAAACGCGTACGCGGGCTCCCATTGACTCAATGGGTGCGAGGCGAACAAGGGCGCTCCCTACAGCGGGTACGCGTCGAAGTGACTTGCGCCATACATGCACAGGTAGGGGGGACCCATGGGTCCCCCCTGTGTGCGACTCGCGCGGCTACGCGTACAGGGGGGTCCGACACGGACCTCCAAAGTGCGACTCCGACTGCTTTTTGGAGCCGGACTGCGCGAGTCAGTCGGACTGCTCGAGGCGCGCATCGTACTTACCCGGCCGGGGAACGTCTCCATTGCGCGGTGCGAGTCGTGTTCGTGCGAGTCGGTCGGTGTGGTTGGGTCCCGCGAACGAGTCGGTCGGCGATTTCGTGAGCGCTCGCATCGTACTCGCTCGCCCGGACGCACGTCCGAATTGGCCGGGAAAGAGGGCTCCGAATTGGATCCTGTTAAGCCGAATCCGATTCGGAGCCCTACCGGCCGAGATCGGAATTGGCCCCTATGTCTTGAAATGCAACATCTGCCAGCAGATGAAGGGCTCCACCGTAACACGCCCAGCGCAGACACTGTTGCTAAAATCAGACAAACCTCTTGCATGTGTTTATTTAGACCACTGCGGACCCCTACAATCAGATGGGGCCAAGAAATATATCATGGTTGCAGTGGATTCCTGCTCTAGATTCTTATGGGTTTGGCCTCAGCGCTCGGCAGACGCTCGAACTGTTATAAAAGATTTGCGAGTCTTTATCGGTACATACGCAGTTGGCACGTTACATTCTGACCGTGGCCCGGCGTTTAGCTCTCGGGTTTACAAAGAGGCCATGGAAGGAATGGGTGTAGGATTGCGGTACTCCTCTCCGTACCATCCTGAGGGAAATTCTGTTGTGGAGAGGAAAAACCGGGACTTAAAACTTAAAGCAATCTTTAACAGCTAGGGTATTAGGCAAAGGCGGTAGATGGGACGATCACCTTTATGGGGTCCAACGAGCAATAAACAATCAGCCAAGAAGCTCTCTAGGGGGTGTCACTCCTTACGAGGTCCTATTTGGGACAAGAATGTGGGTACCTGATCTTGATTGTGAAGGCACAGTGGCGTATGAGAAACCATTTGATATCCATGATCGTTTGGCTGTTTTACAGGATCTAAATGAATCCAGGACACAACAAAGCAACGTCCACTTAAAACAGACCACCACTGAGGAAGTCAAGGCAGTAACGGCAAGAGCTGTCTGGATCCCAAAAGACGGGGATCTGGTCAGAGAAAGGATTGCAGACAAGAAAGAATTTGGGCCATCCTACAGAAAGCCTGTACCAGTCCTAGCAATACAAGGCACAAGAACTGTACTTCTGCCGCCTCTTCTCGGAAAAAAGGAGAAAAGATTTGTCTCAATCTACTTAATCAAACCACACTATGTGGCCGATACTAAACAGTAGGCCACATGGACTCCACAGTAGCAGACGCCCTCCTCTCGCTACAATCCAAGAAGTCCAAACAGAAAGACTCATCACGTTTGAAGAGCCACCTGTACGGAATGAAGGACTAAGCAACAATGCTATGGAACTCATTCCACTTCAACAAGAAGAAAATCAACTTGCAATCAGACCGACTACAGACATCTACGTCAACATGCCTCGTCAAGAGCAAAATCCGATTTCAACAAATCCCGATGCAATTCCAACAATTGATCGAACTGCCTCTGGCTATTTCATGAACTTTGATACGTTTTCACTGGATCCAAGCGAGCCGGACACGACGCCAGCCAAATAATCACACAAACAGAAACTCATTGACTTTTTGAACTTTTTTAGAAAGACTTACCTGGTGTCACCTTGGATAGAACTATAGTATATCACTGGGACGCGCTAATCGGCACTTCGCTCTTGCCGTAACGGGGAACGGCTCCGCAGATATCCATACCGCCGTGAGGGGAACGGCTCCGCAGATATTCATACCGCCGTGAGGGCAACGGCTCTGCAGGCACTTACATTGCCGTGAGGGGAACGGCTCCTCCAACGGACTACACCACCCAGCAGCCCCTGGCCCGGCGCGAGAGAACAGCGTCATCCTTGCGCCCGGAGCCCCATCAAAAGCGCTGCTGCCCTCCCGCAGCACGGGACGCGCTAATCGGCGCTTCGCTCTTGCCGTGAGGGGAACGGCTCCGCAGATATCCATACCGCTGTGAGGGGAACGGCTCCGCAGATATTCATACCGCCGTGAGGGGAACGGCTCTGCAGGCACTTACATTGCCATGAGGGGAACGGCTCCTCCAACGGACTACACCACCCAGCAGCCCCTGGCCGGCGTGAGAGAACAGCGTCATCCTTGCGCCCGGAGCCCCATCAAAAGCGCTGCTGCCCTCCCGCAGCACAGGACGCGCGCGGGCAGCGCCCTGGCCAAGGGCGGGCCCATCTTTGCCCGTCATTGCCAGGAAGAGGCGGGGCAGGGCCACCCACCCCTAACCCCCAGGGCTTGGGATCCGGTCCTGTACCAGGAGTCGGCTGAGAGGTACTGTGAGTTCTATTCCTGACCTCCCCATTATTTGTAATTGGCATCAGTACCTGCACCTCAATTCTACCTAAAAAACTTGTGTGCATTACGCCCAAGCTGACCGGGCATGACTAAATCTTTACATTGAATTTGGATTAATTGGACTCCCCGGGTCTAGTCACTTACCAATCAGGGCATCGCATTGCACGTTGCACTTTAGTGACAGTACTCCGTTCAAACACCCTTACTGTTTTGCTGTTTTGCTGCTAAAAACTTACATGCACGCCGCACCTTTCTCTGATAAGGCAAGGCTTTCCAATAGTCTTAATATCTTGCACTTTATGGTTCGTGTTACTGTATTGTACTGTAATTACTGCACATTGCACTTTGATCTGTAAGTGGTGAAGTATTCTAACAGCATATCGAATTTCCATTCAGTTGTTTATTGGAAACTATTGGAAATAGCACGCTGCATTTTGCCTCTTGGGGCCTGTTATTAATATTGAAAGCATATTGCACTTTTATTTTGTGAGGGAAAGACAGTGAATTAAATCCCTGAGGATACCTTAGCCCTTAGCACTTGATTGTACGACTAAGTTGCTGATTACTGAAAATGGGAAAAAGGAAGCAAACAGCAAGCCATGTATCCAAACTATCTAGTAACCATAGAAAAGTCAACATGACCTTGCTTAACTACTTAACAGGGGCAGTTGGAGACATCGAAAGACAGATAACTTCTGTAGAAGAAACCCTAAATATGGACCCAACGGATTCATTAGGCCCTAAACCGAAGGATAAAACTAGTACGTTAGTAATAGGGGTTGACGAAACTGGTACTCTGGGAAAAACACCCATTGAGCAGATAAGAAATGGATCTATCCAGATCATTCCTGACGATATTTCCACTGGCGACCTTGATACTGATCATTTACCCCCTTCAAAAAAATCTTGTAAATCACCAAGCACAGAAATACCTGATTCAAAACCGGATGGTACATACATTCCGCAACCCACTTCTAGATTAACTAAGACCCACTCAAAAAAATTACAGGGAAAACTACAGGGCCCTAAAAATAAAACTCAGATGAAAATAGGCACCACCAACGCACTATGTGTAAAAAATAAATGTAATGCTTCCCCAGCTGAGACCGCAAAGTTGTCCATGGCGATAAAAGAACTAACTGAGTTCGTCACTAAGTCTATTAACATTCTTACTGGTAGACTGGACAAAATAGAAGCAGGAATAGAGAAAGTTCTCGCAACTCAGAATATGGTCGCTCAAGTTGGGATAATGCAACCTAAGAAGCCACCTAGCACCATTGCACAGTCTGAGAGGGAAAACATGAAAGCTACCCCCATAACAGTAAAGGGACAACCAGGGGTTAGAGATAAGGGCGAGGGGCCTGGAATTTACCCTAACATAACAGTAAACACGAAAAATACCACCTTAAACGAGAGAGATGTATGCAGGAAAAATGATACAGGAAGGATGGGTAACCAGATGGGTGAAAGACGGGGGACGAGAAAAACACAAGAACGAACCCAATAAATAGTAACACATCAGAGGACGAACGCAGCCCACAGATCTTAAATTTGCCACCAGAGGCCAACCCATACACTGTCATTTTAGCCAACGTTCCCTTCCCCTCACCAACTGAAAAGGAAACCTGGTCTGCCTTAAGAAACAAAACCATATACTGGCTTGGAAATAGAACAGGCCTGACCAGTGCCCTTTTTAGAGAATTCAAGATGGTGAGGAGAATTGGTTGGGTGGGTAACAGTAACAAACTCTACCAAGGTGACTGTGTTGTCCTCTCATTAGGATCACCCTCACTGGTAAGGGAAGTCTTACTAAGAACACAGGATCCTAATCTTAGTTACACGAATATACATGTTTTCCCATTGGGCTTTTTTTTAATCAAAATATGCACCCAACAAGACAAAACAACTCCTATCCTCCTAGACAGCCTACAGACAGCTCCCTTTTTAACTTAGAGACATCAAATAGATTCGGGCCTTTATCGACCCTAGACGTAAATGATTGACTACCCACTAGCCAGAACTTAGCATGGAATGACAATAACTCCTGTACTGAAACCCTATGCGAACCAGCTCTGAATAGTTTAATTAGAACTGAACCAATGGAAGAAGGGGACAGTAACTTTAAAGGCGAAGAAATATCTGGGTCTGACCATACTAGTAGGGTTTATACTGAAATGGACAGTGTTGGGGTCTTTAACCAAGCTTTACAAAATGAGTCTGAACCAACAAACCAGCCCGAATTTGTCCCTGAAATAACTCACCTCAAATTAAAAGATTTTAGAGTCCTTTATGGGAACGTAGCAGGCCTTAAGAATAAAGTGAAAGACACGGCTGGAACGATTTTATAAATAATTTTGACATCTTGTGTGTACACGAGACCTGGGCTATTAACGAAGTACACATTGACAGCTTCAGGACATTGCATACACCAGCACTTCATTCATTGAGCGGAAGACCCAAGGGTGGAATCTGTGTAAATGTCTCAAATTTGATTGGGGCCCTAAAGATCGAAATGATTAGCTCTGAAATTTATTACCAGATTGTACTGATCCATATAGATATGAAATGTATATTGGCTGTAATTAACTTTTATAACAATGTTGAAAAAGGGCAATTGGGCGCCGTAATGAAGAAGCTTAGCCAGGATATTAGCAAACTAAAATCAAAAGGCGAGATTGAAATAATTCCTATTTGTGGCGGGGATTTTAATGTTGGTTTATGTTCATTAGCCGGGTTAGGAAAATGTGGCTTAACAACAGAGGAGGATGATCCGGCAATTCATTTCTCCCATTCAGATAGAGGAGAGATGTTTAATGAGATCTTATTCAAGCATGATTTCGGTTACGCAAATTGTTTATGTTCACCCAGGGTGGATTTTGGGCACACCTTTATAGGTAGAGGTGCTGAATCCACAATAGATTTCATAATCATGCCAAATCGATACGCAAGTTATGCTACTGGTTATAACATCCATCAAAATGTAATGAGTGACCACCTGCCTCTAAGTGTAAATATAACCATCACAACTATCGCAGTAAGGAAATATTGCAATCAAGTAGCAGGGGTACAAAATGTAACACTAGGAAGACAAAATGGTTAGAAATTACGCTGGTCTAGTCTGGACCCTTCGGAGTTGAGCAAACAAATTGTTACTAAGGCGTATGATTCAATTTTAATGTGCCTGAACGATAGTCCATTGTATGATAATATCCTGATTGCTTTTACCCATATAACTAAGGCAGTTAAAAACTTGCTGCAAGTAGAAAGGAAAGGTACTCGTAATGGTAGAAAGGGATGGTTTGATAATAATTGCACAAATACCTACACTAAACTAAAAGAAGCTTTGCATAAGATAGTAAGAGACAAGGAGGAAATTAGGAAATGTAGGAAGCTGTACAATGAAGCCAGAAAAACTAGAAAAAATGAAATGAAAGATAAGGCTTGGGAGAACCTTAAAATGCTTCAACGAGTAAAGACAGCTCCCTATTTTGTCAGGCTGTGAATGCGCCCTTTTTTTCTACTAATAAACCCGATGCGTCTTCCATTGAGGTAGCAATAGAAGAAAAAACTTGGGTGGACTTCTTTTCAAACGTTTACTCCCTACAGAAGGCCACAGAGAGGAAAACAGATTGGAGGCGAGAGCTCGGGGGGGGGACCATCAGGATTTTCAAGATTTTCTGCCTATTGACTTTCATATCACTCTGGAAGATGTAACCATGGCTGTAAATGCAAGCAAGAGTGGTAAGGCCCCAGGCGCGGATGGGGTGCCAATCGATCTATTTAAGTCAATTCCGCAGCAATGGTCCCCAATATTAACACGGGTTCTACAAGCATGTTGTGCAAAAGGATTCATAGATACATGGTCCGAATCGATAATTGTCCCAATTTTTAAGAAGGGGGATCGGGAAAATCCCGCCTGCTACCGCCCAATATCTTTATTAGATTCCCTTATGAAGGTGGCTGGAAGGATTGTTTTAGACCGGTTGCAAATATGGGCTGAGGAAAATAATATTTTAAGTGATGAACAGCATGGTTTTAAATCTGGTTTAGGAGTCAACGATCAGGTTCTTAATCTTAGTATTTTAATTGAAAAGTATACGCAGGCTAAATCAGAGAAATGTTACTTGGCTTTCGTCGACCTTATAGCCGCATTTGACTGTGTTATACACAGCAAATTGTGGGGCATTCTTAGTGATCTTAAGGTCGACCCAATTCTAATTCAGTTTTTAAGCCATTTATACTTTGGTGCCACAGCTAAAGTTCGCTATAGGCTGAATGGAGAGTGTACCGCACCGTTCAAAGTGGAGAGAGGAGTGAGGCAAGGATGCGTTTTGGCACCACTCCTGTTCACTCTTTATACTAATGCGCTGGAACAGGAGTTGGTGTCAAACGCTAGGGACCCGCCATATGTAAACAAGCGCCCGATAGTCTCCCTCCTCTACGCGGATGATGCAGTACTTATGGCACGCACCCAGATTGGTTTACAGAGGGCTCTTACTTTCTATACTAGTTTTATGGCCACCCTGGGTTTGAAAATGAATGCAAAGAAAAGCTTTATAATGACTTGCGGGAGAGGGAAACAAAAGTGTAGAAGTTTTCAAGCTGGGGGTAGCAGGGTAGAATCTATTGATACTTTTACATATCTGGGTGTTTTATTTAACCGTACTGGGTCTTGGGCCCAAGCGATCAAGACCAGGAGCCTTTTGTTCATGAAGTCCACTGCGGCCTTAATTAATTTTACCAAAAAACTGGGCAAAAGGCCACCTGAAATTCTTTTAAAAATCTACCAGGCTAAATGCGTGAGCATAGCAATCTTTGGGGCGGGTATATGGGGATTTCATGACTGTGCACCAATTCAATACGTTGAAAACGCCTTTTTAAGATTCGTATTGGCAGTTCCTGCAAGTGCCCCAGTTTTTAACTGCCACAGTGAGTTAGGTGTACCACACATCTCAGATTTAATTAAGGTACAACCTATGCTGCTCTGGCATAGAATTTGGACCTCCACAAGCACAGGTCTAAACAAGGAAATCCTAACCGACGCAATGAGATTAGATCATGCCAGAAAGATCACCTGGTTAAGATACGTAAAAAAATGTATGCAGGATATAGGGCACCCAGAGTATTTTTCCCTACCTGAAACGATGAACTCCATACATCGGAAGGAGTTTAAAAAACTTTGCATGACTGTCCTGGAAGAAAACAGGCTAGCTTTGGAAATGAATAAACCCATGGTGGTGCAGCACCAAATAATTACTATTACATATAACATCCAACCGTATCTATTGTGTTGTATGGGGGGATATGATAGATACGTGTTAACACGTTTTAGATTTGGGACTTTCCATCGCTCGATCAGTCACCCAGACATGAATAATTGGTCAAGGGATTTAGTCCCGTGTCCCTGTGATAACATTTCTTTACAAACAACTATCCATGTAATTCTATTCTGTAAATTTTATGTAAATGAAAGACGCAGATGGATCAAACCCTTATTAAAACAGGGGGGTTGTAGACAGTGCCGGCCTGCTCTTTTGAATTTACAGATGTTGGATAGCTATTATTGCATTGCAACTATGGTGGGTTTCCTAAAAAGCACACTGAGAGCAAGGAAAATTCTAAATGCATAGAAGTCTGATGGAACACATATGAGAAGTCTTAATACTGTGATGGATTATTTTTAGCATAGATGTCAAATGTTACAATGTTTATGCATTAGAAAAAGCTGCCATATGAACTTGCACATATTTATGTTGATCATTGTATTTTAAGAATTAAGATGAGATGTTTTTATTGATTGCTTTTATGATTTCATATGCCTAAAATCGAATAAAGCTCGTTTTGACTTGACTTGACACTGGGATACTATTTTTTCTTTTCTGGTTAGGTTTAATTATAACTTTTAGTATGCTTATTAATGGACGATACCTCCAGCAGAGCTCGACAGCCCAAAGAGTCAATTTGATTTTAAAACCACACCAGTCTTCACATCGTGAACCAAGAGACTTGTCTTCTGTGAACATCACAGCAGTTCCTATACCGGACGGTATAGTATGGGACAAGATTGATTATGATATATTCGGTCCGACTGAACTTTTAAAACTTTCACATGTATTTAAAATGTCATTAAGTGATATCATTACCTCCAGTACATTTTCTGATGATTGGGACACTGAAACTGTAAATAATGTAATGTCTGATTTAGAAAAAACTGCAGCATTTCCGAACAATGAAATGTTAGAAGGAACTTCAGACTATGATACATTGTACTGTTACCAACATTATGGTCATCATTTCTTGCACAAATCTATAACACCTAGAAATTTATTTGAATACCACCAGTGGGAACACTGCCCAACTCCTCCAAAAGGTAGTTCGCAAACTTTTGCACAGAAATTCACATACTTTTCAGGGTTCAACACATCTGACCCGAAGTCATTTTATTACAAAGTGATAAAACATCAGCACAGAAAATTGTGTTGACTAACACCAAACAGATTTACTTTGCTTCCTTTATGGCCCAATTGTCTACACAGGCTTTCGACCTATGGAAGGACACTATAGATTCAAAATCAATCTGGGGTTCTAGGGACTGGCAAGTCCAGGGAACAGAAGCGCTTTTTAGAGCATGCCTCATTCCACAGCAGATAATATTTCTGAATGAAACTGTGCAACAGACATCCTGTCTTGGAATAGCCAAGAACAAGGAAATGAACACACCTGGGTTTCCAACACCATCACAGATGGGTGGAGGGCAGAATTCAACTACACATGGGGTAAGAGTATATGACATTCTCCAGTACAACAGGTCAGATCCCAATTGGACAGGATGGCTGATTTGGCCCATTGACACGAACACATGTCAACAAAGATTCCTAGGTACACCCGAGGGATTTAGTATCCATAGGCCAGATCCTCGCTATGTACAGAGACAACACCCGGGGGTAGTGACATCCTATAGTGTTGGGAAGTTGTGCCTTGATTGGCTAGAGACCTCAACACTCACAGAAGTTAAACATCACTTGACCTTACTCACACCCGATGTAGACCTTAGGGATTTCTTACTAGGCCCAAGGAAAACACGTCAGAAACGTTTCATATATGCTGACATTTATGCTTACTATAATGAAAACTGAAAAATATCCCAACAGGAGGCCGCAGAAAGAATACGGGAAATAGACCGTATTAACCTAGAGAAGGCATTAGCTGTAGTGGATAATGGGTTAACAACTTTGACCTCCAGGATTTATTCCTTAGGCAACATTGTGTCTTCGGCAATCGACATAGAACAAGACCTGGCCTTGTTACAACACGGGCAATCCCAATTACGTTCTATTATGATGTTAAGCTGGACGCTGCAATCTTTGCGTGCAGGCTATGTGCCCTGGCATTTTATAAACACCACGTCTCTGTTTTCAGAATACAATCTAACCGATAAACAGACAGAAATGGCACAGAGGGGAGCCAAATATACAATGCTGCGTATTGAGAAACTGGAAAGGTTACCATTCACTGTAGCCGAATCACCATCAACCGAATGGCTAATTCATGGCCATATCACTCTACCGGTCACAACGTTTCAGTTTCAATATTGCCTTGAGCAAAGGCAGGCAGGCACTTATGAAAAAATGGGTAAGGGATACATTAAGGAAACTTGGGAGTTACCATATAGATATCGATGCCGGAATGGGGATCGAGAAGTGTATCTGAGTGGTACAAACTGCAAGAATGTTTTAAGCGGTTCTCTCATGTGTCAGGATATTTCTCTGCACGGAGCATGTAGTAGTTCAGTAGCGAATCTATCTTGTCACCAATCAGGGACCCCAGCGGCCATGATCACGCCGGTTTTCCAGCTGCTCTCGAATGGGAGTTACTTAATGCTAAATGATCAGGGTTGCTGTGGGATGCTTCCGGGCGTCGCCTATCTGGTCACTGTTAACTCCAGGGTTACTTGCTGTATGCAAGTATTGTTTCCACCACTGAACACAGTCAGGGAGGCGCCATTATGGCCTTCGTTGAATGTTTCCTTTATACAATTTGATACTTTGAGCAGACTGAAAGCCATGCTTTTACAGCAACCCGTGCCCTTAACCTCTGCTCGAGAAATCTTTGAACTTCAAGTTGCAAGGACCTCGACTGAGATACAAGCGCTTATACATACAAACTGCCCCTTTCATTTCACAGAAATGGTGGGTCGTATCTTTAACATGTCTGATACGAGCGGTATTGTACACCTATTTAAGACCATAGGGTCAGGACTATTAAGCAGCTTTCAGACAGTCCTCGGAGTAATCCCAAATTTTATACACTCCGTATTGGGAAGTGTCTTTGGAGGTCTCCCGCTTATCCTGTTCCTAATTGCAGGAGTCCTGATTGTAATATTACTGCTACGCAATGGACGGCCCCATTTCCGATGAAATGGCGAACACGCTCATGGAACGGAAATATCGTGAATGCATGGTGCAGCTTCTGGGCATACCTTGCCTAAGAGAACTGAACGCCTCTTGGTTTCTATCATTTAGACCAGTCTGGGTGTACTGCATCTTACCTGTTCTTCGATGCCTGTTCTGCGGAGAAGAATGCACGTTGGATCTCTGTCTAACGTTTCCATCGGAAACTCCACTGGACCTAGATGCTATGCTGGACCCCCTAAAGGCCCATGCTCTGCGTTGTCCCCAGCGTCTTCCAATTCTGATGAATGCATTTCTAGAGAATCCACAGGTGCCGTTTGCTCCTGCTGGGTTAGGTGGCTCCTCCACAGGCACTGAGGTAACAACTGCTGCACAACCTGCCGCAGCAACAACTGTTGGCAGTGCCGAATTCCATCTATGTTCGATTGACGTTCTCTGTGAAGCGTTGGATTTGTCGTCTGCAGTAGCTAACACCGATAATGCTGTATCTCCCAGCCAGGACACTTAATCTTGAATTGGCTCATCGCGTCCTGGGAAAGAATTCGGCTTCTCCACTTCGTTTAATAAATAAACTAACAAAATCTGGAACATTGCCTAAAATTGACACTTTTGCTTGGAAAAGCATGGCCTTCTTCAGCTTATAGTGATGCAACTTTTTATAGATGGGACAGAATTTACTTTTTCAAGTGGTAACTAAGAAATAATTTTTAACGTTTTTTAACTTTTTTTTTAAAAGTCCTTTTAAAATCCATGTTTTAGATGTTTTTTAGTGAATATTTTTAAATTGTCCAGACTTTAAGTATCGTCATTGTCATCCAATTCGGAAGTGGAGTGGGTGTTATGTTTCGTATATAGGCCCTAATGTAGACCCGTTCATATATGCCATAATGTAGAAATACTCGTATATGCCCTATTATGGTCATACTCGTATATGCCCTATTATGGTCATACTCGTATATGCCCTATTATGGTCATACTCGTATATGCCCTATTATGGTCATACTCGTACATGCCCTATTATAGTCATGACTCCTAATATAGGCATGATCTTTCACCGACATTAGTTCCCTACTGAACACAACGAGCTCTGAGGGCTGAACGTTATCTAGTCTGTGGTTAGAACACTGCAAGGTCTTTCCAGAACACAGGCCTACAATGTGCTCATAAATTATGCATGAGCATTCACCAGCTACATCTCCCGCATAATATGTATGTACAAAGTTCACCCCTGACGTCTTCCTCATGTCCAACAAAGACCAATACAAACCATACTGAGGGACAAGACACTTTAGGGTATAAATATACCACATCTTGCCACGGTAAGATAGAGAGAACCGAGACTTCCATGCTGACACACTGACCAGAGACGCTGAGGCTCCTGCATGCAGTCGCTCCAGCTGACAGTGGGTGGTCTAACACAGCCCTTGCGGGGTGTCCAACTCGAGACCAGGACGGGGTCCCACACTCTCTCTATTCAGGTATGGGGGTTCAACTAAATCCTAGAAGGATTCTTGGCTCTTAGGCTTTTAGACCTACACACATATGCTAGGTACATTCTGGTACATCTAGTTAGGCATCGTAAGAGTACGGGCACTTTTCATAATGCTTTTTATATTCATGTATGTATTCATGATTATTGCAATATGGTAGAACTGTTCTACCCCTTCACTTTTATCGTACTGCTGATAATATATGTCTGCTATTGTCTGCTGGTTACTGCAGCACATATATTTTACACTAGAATAACAACTGTTCAATAAATACTTATTGAAACGCCCAGACTGTTTATTCTGTGTACCTCTCTGAGACAAACCAAATAAGTAAGCACGAGTGACTAAGTGAAAAGTAGTATATTGTTTCCACGATTCTGAGAAATTAGGGTTGTGATGGTCTAAGGTTGCCAGAAACTATTCTCTCCCCGATAAGAGGAGATTCTAGTGGCACTGTGAGCTAGCTAATGCAAATCCGGCTAACATATACAGTGGGGATGCACAGAGCCAGTCAGTCACCAAGCCCACAGTTTATGTTATCCAAATGCGCAGGTCCTGCATGGGTACTATAGGAACTACACAACATCATATAAAGGGCCTGATGACCCACATTGTCACTGCAGCCAACTTGGAGCCAGGGCAGGGATGGAAGAAAATTCCATTTATTTAAAAGCCCCTGTCTATCAGCTTCTCCCATCTTCCAGATCCAGGGCACCAGTGTATAGAAAGGGACCTCTGACACCAACTCCTCCCTCAGTACACGTCCGAACCTGTGGATACTCTGCCAGGAAGAAGGATGTTGTCCTGCTGGAAGAGCTGCCAATCTTCTGGCCTGTTGCGATGAAGGAGTGCTGCCCTGCTGGATTGCTGCCCTGTTGTCCTGCTGCTCTGCCCCCTTCTGCCTCAGGACAAGGACTGGATCTTCAACTGTACCAGGACCTCCAGAGTGACTCACTAGGGCTAGTTTGCTGGCCTCCTGTTCAGAGCCACAGGGACACAAAAGGCTTCCTCCATCTTGGACCCATACCTGGACCCAGGCTGAGTGTGTCCTGACCCTCCAAGTGGTGTACCTCCAGTTATGGATCCTTGGAAGTGGTGCTAAACGTGCCCACATAGCAAAATCCAAAAGTGAAGACTACATTTTTGGCAAAAAACTGCTCTTGGAACCAGGAGGAGATGTGGCCCACCCTGCTCGCCTATCCACCTGAGGTGCATCGCTGGTTGGATTGACTTCATGGCTTCTCCTGCTATGTTCTTCTCCGCAGCAGCAAATCTTTATCAGCTGTCCTTCCCCAAAGGGGTACCCGACCTCGTGGAACGGTCTTTGTCCTGCTAGGGATTTTTGACTTCTATTTCAGTGACTGAACTCTGCTTCGACCAAAGGTCATCCGACGATAACGCTCTCTCCTCAGACACCTCCTGCAGCCTTGCCCTGCTGAACATTACCATTTCTTTCAAGAATTTTTCTAGGTCCGAAGGCAAGCGCTGACTGGACCCAATCCCCTTCTTGTATCCAAACCACGCTCGATCATGGTTTGCCATATTTTTCAACTTTGACCTAGTCTCACAAGACTAGATATCCGCGTTTGGCCCTTTGATCTTTTAGATGCTAGCTTTTACTAAAAACGTAAACAATTCATAACTTTGGTTCTACAGATTGGATTTTAGTTGTTTTGGTATCATATCATATCATTGATTAAAATTGACTCCATTTACACAATTTTTCTAACTTAGTTTGAGACTTTTCTTGTGTTGTGTTTTCACTTTATTACTGTTTATATGCTGCATAAATACTTTACACATTTTCTCTAACTTAAGCCTGGCTTTTTCTTGTGCCAAGCTACCCTCGGTTAAGCACAGGTTAATTTAATGACTTTTTGTGGTTCACCTTGCAAGGGATTGTGGCTGTTGCTTGACCAAGGTTCACACACTAGTCAACCAACAACACAGGGGCAGATTTACAAGACCCTTGCGCCACTTTTGCGTCACTTTTCCCATGTTAAAAATGATGCAAAAGTGGCGCAAGGGCCTTGTAAATAAGCCCCTCAATTACCAAATAGCAATTCCAACCACACCACATAATCCATGGACATAGATGCACCAAAATGAATGAATTTAGACACAAGGTATTTGAAACTATTAAAGACTACAACGAGACAAATATATTGGACAGGCGCACACAGGCAAACCAAGCGCACATATCTAATGATGCTCCTACGGTATCGCTACACTGCCACAAGCAACTCTCAAATAAGTCAACTCCACCTCATCATTGACATAGGCACATGCACAAAAAGCCAACAAAGACAGTGCCTGCTGTCAAATTGTCAGCATATCTAATACATAAGACTTTCTCACATATACAATAGGTAACAAGAATTAAAGGGGCCATCCTGTTAGTGCCACAGTAGATCTCAAAACACAAGATGATGTCATCAAACAAAGCAACCTCCCAGAATGCCTATTGTTAGAGATTGTTACCATTGCATTACTGGCTAAAGAGAATTTATTTATCTTTCCCTCTATGCTGGATTTCCCTTTAAGCAACCATGTAGGCATTGTTACAACTTCATCCTTGAGATCCAAGTCAGGATGCCTAACTAACCTAAGTCTTTGCTATAGTTACCTCTGTATGACCTCGGTGTGACCTATATATCATACATTTGAAATTTGAAATTTGGCAAATTCAACCCTGACTTTCATCCGTTTCAGGTTGATTAATTCCATACAATTAAAATGAGTAATATAATGTATGTTATTTACAGCCCTTAAAATAGGAGGAACTACAGGCTTAAAGGCCTGATGCACAAACCTGTTTTGCGATTGCAAGTGCTGCAATTTATAAAATAGGTGCATTTGTGACTGCAATATAGCTTATTAGCACAAATCTTATTTTAGGTGTCTGTAAACATTTATGGATTCCTAAAATGTAACTGCAAATGGATATTGATTTGCAATTTGTAAGGTGGTGTATTCTTGGTGCCCCTTCCAAATTGTGAATCATTATGAAATGCATCAAAGTTTTGTGATCGTTATGTGATCACAAAACATTGAAAAGTTACTGACTCCTGTGCCGGGGTGGTAAGCCATTTGCAAAAGGAAAAGGGACTCCATGGCACCCCTTCCCCTTTGTGATAAAAAAAAAAAGTTTGTTTGGGAGTAGATTGTGGTCCAGGGGATTACTGCCAAATCACAAACAAACTGTAGCCTTTTTTTAAAATGCTGATTATTTTCCTTTAAGAGAAACAGGCTGCATTAAAACAAAATACTTTATTTAAATGTGATCACAGGCATGATAGTCTGCTGAGCAAAGCAGCCCATCTTCCCTGTCTGCCGAAATATAGATCCCATGATATCCTATGGGATTTATATTTCGGCGTACTGGCTATCCGTCACCATTGTGACGTAGTAACCCGTCCGCCAAGATCTAAATCAGGCCGTAAGTGATAGTAGATTCTTTAACCAAAATGGCCACCTTTGTAGCTGGGATCACTTGTCCTGTGTATTACCAGGGTCGGGGTTCTTGTCTGTCTAAAAAACCCTCATTCACGAATTAACCTTGGTTGCGGTATATCTTGATTCTCTGCAAGGAGATGGTTACGTGAAAAGCATCATCATTGGGTTTCTTTGTTATGCTTTCCTCGACCTGGAGGAAGACCAACTGGTATTGACAATAGTGATTAGGGAAAGTGAGTGGTGAGGTACAGTGAGGTTAAAATTACCTTCATCTGACGACCCAGTGTTATTTGTCGTAGATGGGGCAAGGTTAAAAATTAAGTGGTGGTGTGGTGTTAGAAAAGTTACTGTTCTAATGCACCTATGGTTCTAGAGGTCGTGATTTGACAGGTAGACATGTTTCAGCCCTACTATGCCCCGCAGGGTCTATGGGCTTTCTTCAGGACCAAGTGTGGCACGCGAGAGTGGAGTAGCGTGCTTATGGGCAGGTGATTCACTTACCCATCTTCTTTAAGTGAACATATTTAGACACTTATTAGTGTTGCAGAGGTTTCTTTGTCTACAACTGGAAAAAAGAGCATGAGGACAAGTAAAGGTACATAACAGTCTAAGTTAGCAATCATATCCACACGTACTAGTCAATGTAGATGCTTTTCGGTTCAATTTAAACTTATGGGGTTGTACTGGGAAGTCTAAAACATTGTGTCGCTATCTGCTATGGTCGTAGTGAAGTGTTTATTTGGTCTAAATATAGTGTCAGTGTGGTTGAGCACGAAGTTAGGATGGGCGTGGTATATTAGTTCGAGTTACGTTGGCCTCATGACGTGTTGGTATGCGTTAGGCCTCGTGTCTGATGTTACTCATTGGGGTTAAGCGGCATCGTTTTGGTGCCGGAGTTAGAAACTGTTTGCAAAGTGACTTCCCTAACTGATGTTGGGAATTCTATAAAGTGCCAAACAGTACTGTGCGCTGTCTAAGTAAGTAAGTTGAGCGAGCGCGGCTATTCGGTTGCATAAATATCTCTTTCAGCATTCTTGTTTGCAGTGGTGATTACGCACTGTAAGCATTTAACATTAGCGATTGAGCGCAGTCGTTTTACCTTAACACGGGGGGAAAATATCTCCTTCGAGGAACGGGCAGCTTGACTCACTGTAAGGAAGATAGAGATTCCTAATGTACAATCTTCGCTGTCTTATTAACAGCCATGCCCGGTGTGGCCGTGCGTTTCTAACATACCTCTCTGAGCCTCTGGAACAACTTGTTCTGGCGCCGTCTGCCTTGCCCCGGTGGAAGGTGCCGGCAGAAGAGCTTGTTTTTATGCTGAAGTCTTTCTAGTGGGCATAGTCGAAAGACTTACGTGTGGGCACATATCCGGGGTATGTTGAGTTGATTAAATGGTATATTAATTTAAGTAAGTGGTGGGGTCCCAGGGGCAGTTGATAATTATCTGATCGTTATATTTCGAAATAATTCCGATTTTACGGCGAGCTGAGTGGGAAAACTCGCATCCGTTTTTACAATGGTAAGGCAGATTGGTCGTGACTAGGCTTGTTTTGTATAAATAACCTTGTATGTTATATGGTAAAAATAGGTGTTTTGGTATTGCAGGATAACTTTATTGTGAGTTTCTCACGATGTGCATTGTGGATAGGCTCGTGTCTGTCCCGGAAAGGGAGGGATATGTGTCGGTATGCCAGATATTATAGCGGGTTAGGTGGTCATTTTAGGAATTAGAGGGTTTGCTACTGTTTGTGTTTGCGTATGGTACTGTCATTCCTGCAGTTCGATTTGATGCTTGCAAAATGGGTCGGACTGTGTTTGTCAAGTAACTGTTCTGATTCATCTTGATAAAGAGAGCCATGGTATATTATCATTCAGTCCTTCTTTATAAGTTTTCAGACGGTGGACCCATCTTTGCTCTTTTTCAAACAGGATGCGCTCAGCGTTCTCATTTTTGTTCTTAAGGGTCTCTATAATTACCCAACTGTTATTAGTTTATTGTATAGTTAGTTAAAACCATAACAATTTCCATAAAACAACATCCTGCACTCGAAAATTTAAAACAAGTTAACATTTTACATAATAAAAATCATCATAAAGTGTATAAAAAAAACAGCAGGTATAAAATCAGCGTGAAGCGCGTGTCATTTTTTTGCTCTTACTTCCTTGTTTTACTAGCTGAGCATGCAAGAGTACCAATAAAGTGCATGTGATAAGAGTAAACATTATCAGCATCAGTCTATTATTTACTTCCTATCTGGTCATAAGTTATATCTATAAGTCTCTTTGTCCCGTATCTAACAAATTGTACTGGCAATACTACTGATGGGGGGCGTACTTTGTTAGTTCGAGTAATCTGAGATGACCGCCTGTATCGTCTCCTCCTCTGTACTTTGGTGAGTGGGAATAGCTTTCATCCTCTGTTAAGATTACCTCGTTAAAGTGCTTCTGCTTTCAGTGCTTGGTCATGAGCACGTAAAAACTTTATCAGTTTACAGTTCATTTGGGAGTCGGTTGGATCCAGTTCTCTAATGATGGCAGTTCTACATGAGCTTATTCCTCTATCCAAGAAAGCTCTCCTTAAAAAAGTAACTCGCGCTGGTTGTAGTTTCTTACAATGACATATGAGATGAATAAAGTCTTCCTTTTGACTGCCGCAAAGACGCCATTCTTTTGACTCAATGTGCTTCCAGTGCGGTGCATCAGCCAATGTAGGGAACTTCCCGAACCGCAGTGCCAACAGTTGTCTTTTTATGTGGATGGAGTGTGTAGAATCTAGGTAGGCCGCCAGTTTAAGGACTTTGTAATTATTAATCACTGCCCATGAGTGAGATCGTTGGGAGAAAATGCCTTTATCCAATATCAGTGAATGAAATTTTGCTGCTTTATTTAGTGCCATCTTGAATGTTGGAAAAGGCATGTTTTTATTCCAGAGATCAATAGTACAAGTTGCCTTAAGCGCGCTGTCCAACAATTGGTTGGCTTGCGATTTTTTATCCTTTTCCAATTCCAACCATAATGATTTGTTGAGGCTGTTTTCCTCCGCGTTTTGTTTTATCCGGTACCACACCTTTATATATGTATAAAGTCTACCCAATGATTCATTCATTAGCCCAAATTCTAGGTGCATTTGCGCTGGCGAGGCGGTCATGGGGAGTTGAAGAACCTTTTTATAAATGCTTGTTATTAGGTTGTTAAGAATTTCCGAATCCTTCCCATGCATAGCGGCGCTAGCATAAGATAAGGTTGGCAGTGCTTTGGCGGATATGATCGACAGGAGCGGCATTAGTGATGGCTCCCCCAACTTCTTTGCCAATGACCTGAAGGCGAATGTTAAGGCCCCCGCTCGCTGTGTCATGTAGTTTTTCTGGTCACGAAGGGATAACTTGTCATCTATATAATATCCCAAATACTTGTAGCTGGATACGTTCTCCAATAGTTTGCCTTCTAGCCAGATGTTGTGTTGTGGGGCTAGTCGGTTGGTAATAAGCATGGTTTTTGTTTTGGACGTGTTGAGTTCCAGCTTGTTTGTGGACAGAAATTCTGAAAGTTCGATTAATAGCCTGGTCAGACCGACCTTAGTTAGACTCAAGAGAACAATGTCGCCTGCATAGGCAAGGTGCGAGAGTTGTAGCTTACCTAAGTACGGTGAATGTGAATTGGTTCTATCGAGCTTTCCAGATAGGTCTGATATGAATAAGTTGAACAGGTACGGGGCCAGCACACACCCCTGTTTCAGGCCAATGGTAGTATATACTTTTCTTGAGATTCTAGCACCGTCTCCAAGTTTCACTTGAACCCAAGTATCTGTATAAAATAACAATAGACCCCTTAATATTCTCTCCGGTATGTCCCAGGCTTTTAATTTTGGCCACAATGGTCGCCGGTCCACACTGTCAAATGCAGCTTTTAGGTCTATGAAACAAAGGTGCAGATACTGTTTCTTCTTCTTACATTTTTCTGCTATCAGAGAGATTGATAGAATGTTAGAGATAGTTCCAATCCCCTTTCTGAAGCCTGTTTGATTTTTGGGATCAAATTGCATTCCCCAGATCAGTTGACCAGATCTTCAAGGATTAGTGAGGCAAAATATTTAGCTTCTAAATCCTGTAGGGCAATTAGCCTGTAGTTTGAAGGGTTAGTACTATCTCCTCCTTCATAAATAGGGGTTATAATTGATCCTTGCCAGCTGTCAGGAATTTGATTGTTGATCTCTACATCAGCATAAAGGTTCTGTAGATGTATACTCCAGTATTCAGAGTCATATTTGTAAGTGGCTTGTGGAATACCATTCGGGCTCGGAGCCCCGTCGCTTTTGCTTTTATTTATTACATTTGTTATATCCTCTGTTGTATATTGGGAGTGGTTTATTACTGGGACTAATTCTTGCACTAGTGACTGAATCGTGCCCATTGATAGTGATTGACTGTCGCCTACGTCCAATAATTGTAACTTATTTGGAATTTCTGCTTTCGATTGTTTCAGCTGAACGCTAGGTGACTTCTGTTTAAATTTCTGTGTGAGAAAGTTGGCCCATTCCTGCTCCTGAACGTTTGACATTAAGATGTTTTGATACCTGGTCAGTTGGTTTATCGTCTGCCAAATTTGATTCAAGTTTGGATGCCTTACGCTATAAATTAATTTGGACCAGAAGCTCTCCATTTTCACTTTTTTGAATTCCCAAATCCTCTTTTTGTGTTGTTTTCTTAATTGTCGAAATTTTGCCCACGTTATCCCTTCAGTATTTTTTGATTGCAACTTCCTTTGTGTTCTTTTTAGGTCCCTTTTTAACTCTTGCACTTCATTTGGTAAGTCTTTAGTTGGATCATGTCTTTTAACCTTAATTTGGGGTGCTTTCATTTTCGTCGTTAATTGGTTTAAAAAGAGAGACCAGGCTTGGATCCAATTCATAGGTTTGTTTGTCAATTCAGCCAGGAGATCTTTTATTATTGAGAACCAATCTGTTTTAGTTTCGTTTGTCCATTTAATGCGTTTTAAGTTTGTTGTGTAGATTTGGCCCTCTGGTATGTTAGTGGACTGAAATTTTTCCAAGTTAAAATTAAATATGATGTGTTGAAACGAGTGATCGCTCAAGGTTGTATACTCTATATAAAAACGGGCCAGCAATGGCATTAAAGAGAGAGCTATAATTGTAAAATCAAGTATCGTTTGTGCCCTAGGGCCATAATATGTTTTTTTCGGCGGGCGGTCTTCTTCCGTTCTTCCATTAAGCACTCGCATGCCTTGATATTCGAGGTCTGTTGCTAATTGCTGTCCAATACGGTCCACGCGAGTCGTCCCAGCTTGAGATTGCTGTTGAACACACCAATACGTGTTATCTGCTGTCAGGATTTCATCTTCGTCCGGCGTGAATATCAGGTTAGAATTAAAATCTCCTGTCACTATTAGATTCCATGTGATATTGTTTTACTTAGGAGAGCTTTTTTCTCCTTTTTAGTTCGGAACTTCGGTTGTGTGTAATAATTGATCAATATTATTGTTCTTTTTTTGTCTGAATATTGGTCTGAGAATTTAACAAGTTGTATGCTAGGATCAGGAGTTTCAACTGTTCTGTTTTAATTTTTAAAGCTGTAGATACGTAGACTGTCAGTCCACCTATTGCACGGCCATATTGCTTACATTTTTCTGCTGCTACTGTATAATGAGTGAAGCCTGCTATCAGGAGTTCTTCCTGCGACCACGTCTCTTGCAGAGCTATTATATCACAATTTGCCCACTCCTTAAGCAGGAGGCCCTCCTCAAGTAGTTGCCTTGCCCCAGCTATATTCCAGGATAACATATGTACAGCGCCAACCCTATCTTTCTTTTGTCAGTCACTCCTCTTATTGCTAAGTACGCTGGGAAGCCAGTTCCATTGGTCTGAGTTTGAATCAGTCTCCCCATGAGGATCTTTGACTGATCTGTCTGGGGTCTGGGCTGTACCACTCCTACCTTTTGCGTTTTGTAAAATTGAATAGATCTGTGTAGGTACTGCCGTCTGGTTTACTTTCCTTTTGATTTGATGCGTTTGAATTTCTTTCAGGGGAAATTGGTAATGGGGTGTAGTAGGTGCTGATATTTGTATACCCCAGGCTGAAAATTGTTCTGAGCTATTTAATATTAGGTGTGCTAACTCTGGCGTCTGCCATGTGGTTAGTGTTTGTCCTTTAATTGTTTCATTGTTCACTGGAAGAAATTGGACTGCTACGAGGTCTGATGATTGTATGTTCTTTACTTCCAGAATTTCAGCCATGAGTTTCAAAATATTGCTTCTATTCAAGATGTCGTGACTGCCCTGCTTTTCATATTCTGGTGTCCATTTTATCTGTTGAGTTACCTCAGTGCATTGTGCTATTCCCCTTTTTATGTCCTTATCATCGCAGTTCTTCAATTGAGGTTTGACCTGATTTGAAATACAAAAACTTAGTTGCCCTTGAGACGAGCAACACTGCTTTGTTGCATTACATCGTTGTATTGAATTTTGAAGTACTTCTGGATAGCATTGATCGATCACTTCTTTTAATGGCTGTAGAGGTGAAGATGTTATATTCACTTTCTCTACATATGTATTTACTTCCGTGGGGGCAATTATTCGATTATTTGTATTATTAATTTCCATGTTTAATCCTGTTTCCAGTGTCGATTTGTGGGCGTTGGACTGGGTTTGTAACTTCGATACAGCTTGTATCTTTGGAGATTTTAAGTTTTCCTCTGTATTGTTTCTACCTTTCCCTACTTCCTTTTTAACTTCTTGTAGCTGCGGTCTCGTTGGAGTGGCTGTCTTCTGTATTTCGGGCTCCTTATTGCTAACCGCATCGTCAGTCACTTTAGCGGCCCAAGTGTTTTTTTCCCGATTTCCTATATTAACTGAGGGTTTACCCAGTAACTCCACATTCAGGGGATCTTTAAGTGATGTTAAGGGACAGACCTCTTTTTCCGTTAAAGTTGTTCCCTCGATGTATTTTCTCGAGGCCTGAAACTTGTCTATATACGTACCTCCTGACCCTTCATTAGAAGATGTGGAGTTACATGAGGGTCTATCCGATGTAGTTTCGGTGAGATGTTCTTCTTGGGAACCTCCTGCTTTGGATTTGGAGAACATAGAGTATACTCTGATGCCTCGCTGAGGCTCGGGATCAGTCATTTTGTTTCTTGCTTTCCTTTCCTTCTTCTTTTGTCTTCTCGATTGAGTCAGCTTCTTTTCTCGTTGCCCAGTTGTGACATTCTGTGCTACCGCTTGCTTGGTTCTTGTGTGTTCCGCCATCACAGCAAAAGGAGGTTGAGATTCGTTCTTTTGTTCTAAGGTGGAATTTTTTGCTACCTGTGGTTGAATCTGACTTGTAATTACCTCTGATTGTTTTATATGAACAGTCTCTAAGTTAGTAGCCGGAGTAACCAAGCGTTTGTTCAGATTAAGTATCTGTTCTAGCATTATTGGTAAGAAACTTAATTTGTCTAGTATTGGCCCACATGTGCAGGCTAGTTCCTGTGGGGAATAAATTGATTGTTCTCTTTTAATTAGATTGGTTAGATTATCGAGTTTCATGTTTATTCCAGCTATATATGATGCGATAATGTTCATTAGATCTATTTGTATGTCCAATTTACCTGACTGCATTATCAAGGTAGCTGTTGATGTTTGCAATGCTTGCAGTAGAGGGGTGATGAATTCTGTTTGCCCAGTAGTGTTGCTATTATTGTTGGTTGCCCCTTTTTCGGGAGTACTTCCAGATCTCTCAACTTGTTTTGGTAGTAAGTTGACTCTAAAGTCTAGTGTCTTGTCTTGTCCGCCGGTATGGCTAGTGCTAAATAGCTGATTCTCCACTTCTTCCCTTCCTTGGGCCTCCACCCTTATCTCCTGTGTGCCTACTGTAGGTTTCCTCACCCGTGACTCATCCAAGTTTGTGAAGGATAGGCATGAGTTTAGCCTTAAGTGCGCAAGATCTTCAGTGCTTGATTGTAAGCTTTGTGGGCTGACTGTTTGACCATGTTCAAAGAATTGGGAGGAGTGGCTCATAGAAATATTGAGGTCTTGAATCTTTTGCATTATAACCAGACTGCCTGGCATACTTTCTCCCTTGGTTTTACTAGGGGCGGGTAGTAGCTCTTGATGCTCTGTTTTGATGCTGGTATCTTTTCGTGCAGCATGTACTGTTGCTGTTGTTGTAATGATATTTTGCAGTGGGGTTCCCCTGGCTGGGTTACTCTTGTCTTGATCTACTAGTTGTTCACTCCATGTGCACGTGCTTTGAATCTCAATGGAGTTTGGATTTAGTATTCCCGAAGTAAATATTTGGACTTGCTCTTCCCCCCTTGGGTCTGTCCGCTGTGAGATTTTTAGAGGTGCCAGTGGGATCATCAGACCCGATGTTTCTCCGGGTGTAGCGCAAAAAGATGAGCCGGGATCCTTTAAAAATTGAAATCTCGAGTTTTGTGTCGTTTTTGTGTTTGCCACTAGTTGAATGAATGAATGAATGAATTGGCATTTGTAGAGCGCATGGCTACCAGAAGGCCTCCCAGCGCTTAGGAACAGAACCTACACAAACGGCCATTAAACAGCAGGGAACAGGAAAGTTTTAAGCTGTCTTCGGAAGGACAGATAGTCGTCTTCCAGGCGGATGTAGTTTGGAAGAAGGTTCCAGCATTTGGGAGCGATGTAGGAGAACAATCGTCCCCCGCTCCTAGACCTATATATCCTAGGGACTGCCGCCAGGCGTTTATTCCCAGAGCGCAAGGATCTACTGGGACAGTAGGGGGAGATGATGGAATGCAGAATTGGTGGACCCTTAGAAGATAGAGTCTTGTGTACAATGCATAGGGCCTTGAACTGAACTCTCTCAGCGACTGGGAGCCAATGGAGAGAAGCTATTGATGATCGCACGGATTCCCTATTGGGGGTCTGTAGAAGGAGTCGGGCTGCACAGTTTTGCACAGTCTGTAGCTTCTTAATCGTAGAGCATGGAGAACCCAAATAGAGAGCGTTGGCGTAATCCAGACGGTGGATTTTCCAAACATGGAGGCTATAGGCGAGATTAACGGGCTCTTTAGTGTGTGACTTGCACCGTTTGCATTTGCTGGTTTCCCGATTTTTTGCCTTTTGGGGAGTCTTTTAAGGGTGGCGACTTTATCTCCCAGTGTCTTCCTCACCCTGCCTGATCGCATGGTTGATTATCTTGGTGTGCTATCACTTTTGCTAGCCACACGGCCGCGGGTGCGCTCGATACCTCCTCAATCTATTTGGGTAGACCACACCAGGCTACAACAGTCACAATGTCACAATGGTCACAGCCAACGTTACTGGTCATTTGACTGTGACCACACGTTGGCTTTGTTAGTTTTTGTTAAAAAAAAAAATTTTGTATTTACTTTTGACCTGCGGCACTTTTCCTTGGCCAACGGACACTTTGAGGGATCTTTAAAACGGTCCTAGGGCACTTAAAACTGACGTCCTCGTCCTCGGCCGCGTCCGGGTGAGGGGGAGGAGGGCGGGAGGAGAAGCCACCACAACTGAGCAGTCACACTTGCGACTGCCTCCCTGCTACCTCCCTGCCAGTAGGCATGTGTGGCCGAGTGTGAGTTCAACAGGACTCTGGTTCACTATCCACTCTCCCCAGCTCTCCCCCGACTCAACGGGATCTTGTCCGTAGGCCCTGGTTCGCCTCCCGTTCGCCAGACCACCGACCAACACCCATCACCTGATGTTCCGGTGTCCTCGCTCACTTGCCGGAGTTTCTTTTCCTGGTGCTGCTAGTGAGCCATTCCGGTGCAGGCTAGTTAGTTGCAGCAAAAGGGACCACTCAGCACTGATGCTGATTCTGGCGCTGATTCTCCTCCGCGCCACACCGCACCACAACCTTGCCGTCAACCTCTGCCTCATTGCCTCGCTTCCGCTCCGGGCCCGCTCTTGACCCGAACCCGCACTCAGCAGTTTGGCAATGTGAAGCAGCGTGTGGAGCAGCGTGTGTCAGTGTCAATGTCAATGCCCGTCCAGCGGTAGTTCAATAGGAGCGACCGGAATCTTGTAAACGCTCCGGCCGGCCTCTCCCGGTTGTTTTCAGGTTTTCAGAGGGGATTTTGCCGGGGGGATCGGTGCAGGGTGCAGGGGGTTGCGTGAATCCGGCAAGGAATTCGCTGCGCTGCCACCGCTTTGTTTTCGTTTCCGCTGCTACTCGCAGATATTCCATTTTTTGTTGACCATTTTCTAGACTGCGTTAGAAGCCGTATTATCCTAACATCAGTAGAAATAAAGTGGCCCAAACCATGATTCGTACAATAAACGAACCAGAAATCTCCGTGACCTCTTCGTCCACACAAGACCACGACCTCACATTCAAGAAATTGAGTCCATAACAAATACCTGGAACCTGACGCCAATAACTGGCCATTGCCCCTGCGTATCCTGCTCAGTATGCAAACTTACGAAAACTACTAAGACCCTACAACTCAAGGACACCTTAAAATGGACCTTAAGAAATCACACAAACTGCAATACAACCTATGTAATCTACATGATTACCCGTCCATGCAACCTCAAGTACATAGGGATGACTTGCATAAAAGTAAAGCAGAGAATCTGTGAGCACAGGAGCAACATCAAGTGCAACAAAACAACAACTAAAATGAGCACCCACTACATCAATTCAAAACACACCATTGATGAAATCAGTTGGGTAATTATAGAGACCCTTAAGAACAAAAATGAGAACGCTGAGCGCATCCTGTGCGAAAAAGAGCAAAGATGGGTTCACCGTCTGAAAACTTATAAAGAAGGACTGAATGATAATATACCATGGCTCTCTTTATCAAGATGAACCAGAACTGTTACTTGACAAACACAGTCTGACCCATTTTGCAAGCATCAACTCGAACTGCAGGAAGGACAGTACCATACGCAAACACAAACAATAGCAAACCCTCTAATTCCTAAAATGACCATCTAGCCCGCTATAATATCTGGCATACCAACACATATCCCTCCCTTTCAGGGACAGACAGGAGCCTATCCTCATTTCACATCGTGAGAAACTCACAATAAAGTTGTCCCCACCCAGTGAAAATTAATTCCTGCAATACCAAAACACCTATTTTTACCATATAACATACAAGGTTCTTTTATAAAAAACAAGCCTAGTCACGACCAATCTGACTCGCCATTGTAAAAACGGATGCGAGTTTTCCCACTCAGCTCGCCGTAAAATCAGAATTATTTAGAAATATAACGATCAGATAATTATCAACTGCTCCTGGGACCCCACCACTTATTTAAATGAATATACCATTTAATCAACTCAACATACCCCGGATATGTGCCCACAAGTAAGTCTTTCGACCATGCCCACTAGAAAGACTTCAGCATAAAAACAAGCTCTACTGCCGGTGCCTTCCACCGGGGCACGGCAGACGGCGCCAGAACAAGTTGTTCCAGAGGCTCAGAGAGGTATGTTAGAAACGCATGGCCACACCGGGATTGGCTGTTAAAAAGACCGCGCAGATTGTACATTAGGAATCTCTATCTTCCTTACAGTGAGTCAAGCTGCCCGTTCCTCGAAGGAGATATTTTCCCACTGTGTTAAGGTAAAAAGACTGCGCTCAATCGCTAATGTTAAATGCTTACAGTGCGTAATCACCACTGCAAACAAGAATGCTGAAAGAGATATTTATGCAACCGATCAGCCACGCTCACTCAACTTACTTACTTAGACAGCGCACAGTACTGTTTGGCACTTTATAGAATTCCCAACATCAATTAGGGAAGTCACTTTGCAAACAGTTTATAACTCCGGCACCAAAACGATGCCGCTTAACCCCAATGAGTAACATAGCCATCAGACACGAGGCCTAAAGTATACCAACACGTCATGAGGCCGCCGTAACCCAAACTAATACACCATGCCCATCCTATCTTCGGGCTCAACCACACTGACAGTATATTTAGACCAATTAAACACTTCACTCCGACCATAGCAGATAGCGACACGATGTTTTAGATTTCCCAGTACAACCCCATAGGTTTAAATTGAACTGAAAAGCATCTACATTGACTAGTACGTGTGCATATGATTGCTAACGTAGACTGTTATGTACCTTTACTTGTCCTCATGCTCTTTTTTCCAGTTGTAGACAAAGAAACCTCTGCAACACTAATAAGTGTCTAAATATGTTCACTTAAAGAAGATGGGTAAGAGAATCACCCGCCCATAAGCACGCTACTCCACTCTCACGTGCCACACTTGGTCCTGAAGAAAGCCAATAGACCCTGCGGGGCATAGTAGGGCTGAAATATGTCGACCTCTCGAATCACGACCTCCAGAACCATAGGTGTGTTAGAACAGTAACTTTTCTAACACCGCACCACCACTTACTTTTTAACCTTGCCCCATCTACGACAAATAAACACTGGGTCGTCAGATGTAGGCAATTTTAACCTCACTGTACCTCACCACTCACTTTCCCTAATCACTATTGTCAATACCAGTTGGTCTTCCTTCAGGTGGAGGAAAGCATAACAAAGAAACCCAATGATGATGCTTTTCACGTAACCATCTCCTTGCAGAGAATTATGATATACTGCAACCAAGGTTAATTCGTGAATGAGGGTTTTTTAACAGACACGAACCCTGACCCTGATAATACACAGGACAAGTGATTCATTCTCCTTTGATTACACGTTACTGGCCAGAAGCCGAATGAATTGCAACTACTTCTCTCTCCCTCTCTGATGATTATAAGACACATTTGTAGCTCTAAAAAAGATTCCTAAGGCCCTAAAGTTTGTACAAATTTCTATCACTAACATAGTGAGACTACACAAGTTACCACTTGTAATCCTTTCTGACAGAGGACTCCAATTCATTTCCAAGTTTTGGGCGAAACTTGTGTGCAGCTCTAGAGATTGACACCTGTTTATCATCAGCTTACCATCCTCATCCCGATGGGCAAACTGATCATACTAATCAGTTTTGGGAACAATACCTTTGATGTCTATACTCCTCACATAGTTCTAATTGGGGGGATCTGAGTATTGCAGAGTTTGCATTGTTCACTCAGGCACAGAGGTCTCTCCATTCTGTTGTTTGACTGGGATACATCCCAAAACAATCCCAGTGGACTGGAAAGATAAACCTGCCTGGTACCATCTGTTACGTAATATCATGAGAATCTTGCTAAAAATTAACAAGAAGCAATAAAACAACTTCAGTTCAACAAAGAAAGTAACAAGGCCAAGGTAGATCAACATAGAACCAAGAAACCATATTTCTAGTGGGGAACTCCGTGCGGTTATCAATAAAAAGCCTGAGGCTTGATGACCCTAGGAAATTACAACCAAGGTATTCAGGCCCATTCAAAGTTTTCCATATAATACAGCCTGTAACAATACAAATTCAGCTCACTGATGACTTACAAATCTACCTTGTTTTTCACATCTCCTTGGTGAAACCATTTCTTGAGGACACTCATCCAGAGCCCCCACTGCCTCCTATGTTGGTAGGACAACAGAAGGAATACGAAGTCAAGAAACTTGTTGATGATAAAAGACAGAATGGAAAACTGTATTATCTACTAGCCTGGAAAGGCTACGGACCTGAGGATTAATTCTGGGAACCAGCTGGGCATGTCTACTCCCCAAAATTGGTACAAGCCTTCTCCTTATAACAGGACATTGATCACGGATCTAGTAATGATGACCACCCAAAAATACTGTGCCCCACCATTCCTCCAGGAATACCAAGGTTTAAGTGCCCTGTGATGATGTCCTCGGCCATGAGACCCTCAGATATTATCAAGATATGTTACTTGGAACAACTGGCAAATCCACTTCCAAACTGCTGCTCAGGAGGACAATATCTACCATCTTTTAGGACACGGCTGCCATTTCCCTAGGTTTTGGGAAGTACCACATCAGGATGACTCTAGAACGTGCTCCAAACAGTATGCTGACAGGAGAAATCGAATCTTCTCATTCTCTAGTGAGGGGATATGGTGCTAGTAAAGTGAAATGCTTCACACAAGGATGGCCTGAGCGTTGATCCCTGTCCATACACCAAAACAGATGTGAAAGTATCATTGCCCACTGCTTGGATGGAAAGACTGCCATGAGCAGTAATTCAACATATGTGCATGCTCTAAATAGTAACACATGTATGACTTCCTTACAAGACAATGAAGTTGGCATTAAATTTGTTGAAGTGCATGATGAGAGCCCTTCTCCCTGAGTATTCAGGTAGGACATGCTCTGATTGGGCTTGGACTGTGCAGTGTTGTGGAGAGGGCTCTAAGATGGTGCTGCTGCCTTGATTTGCGCAATGCCAGAGTGGCCGACTGAGGGTAGTGCTGTGCTGAACTTCGCACCTGTGTGGGGCACAGAGGCCCCTGCTGTCTCCCTTTGCCACAAGGCGGACAATTGAGAACTGTGTGGGTGCCAGTATTGGGTGATGGCCGGGCCTGCTTGCATGTCCCAGCATCTCTGTAATGTCAAGGAGTAGGGTCAGGCCATTCACCCTGAGAAGGATCACGGGCTCTGAAGCTTACGGGCATGGTGGTGCACTGTGGGCAGCCCAAGATGCCACTTCTATCTGCCTCGATCTATCTCAACATGCTCTGGCCCCAAAAAATGATGTCTGGTGCCATGTTTGTGGAGTAACAGTGGGCTGTGGGATTGCACTAAGGCTATACCAATGATGCATTACTAGGTGGCTATGTGATATGAAAACCCTTACAGCGTGAGGCAAATTTAGACACAGCCAACCCTTCTTCCTTTGTGCCACAACATAACATTTGCCATTCCAAAATAGCAGACCAAATAATATAGACACAGTGTGCACCCAGTGAAAGGTCTGTGGTATTGTGACTGTACAAGCTCTAGTATAGAGTGTTGCCATTAACTTTCATCCTTGCTCACAGAAACTGAAGGAGGTGCCTTGATGGGAATAAATGATGATAAGCAAACCAAAATAACACTTGATTTAAAATAAGTGCCTAGATCAGTAGATCGGAATGTCTCTTGGTAAACATAGGCCATATCAGAAAGCCTAGACAAAAACATAGGACACAGATGTCAAAGCCCTGGAGCCGATATTTTGCTGATAGAAAGGTGGATCAGATGAAATTAAAATTGGGCAGTGAGGAGGGCAGGCTGACAACTACCTAAAAGGGTATTTCCAACATTTAGGACCACGCTGAAGTCAGCAATGAAAAACTGCTCAATCTGAACTAAGACAGAGAGTGGGCGCGGGTCTTTCAAAATTTAATTATATCCAGTTGCAGAGTTGGGTACAATCCCAGCTAAGACAGAAAAAACTCATAGGTGGGGGCAATAGTTTCGAGCAACAGTTAGTCGCGAGGAAGGAGGTTTCCCATTGGTACGGGGCTATAGAAGAGGCTGTGGAGGGTGAATTCAAACTTGCAAATGAAATATGGAGCGAACATATTCCAAGTGCACAGTGTGAACTTCTATGGCAGAACTCATTTAAAACTCTCTTTAGCATAGTTAAACCTGCTTGGCTGAAGAGAAACCACTTGTTCACTGTGCACAGGGCCTACTTATCTCCTCTCAGGCTATCTAAATTTTTAAATGGGTCTCAAGTAATTTGCAAGAAGTGTGGGTTTGTTGAAGCCTCAGACATACATATGTTCAAAGACTGCCCCGCCATCGCCTTATTCTGGGAAGAAATACGGAAAACGCTGGAAAACATCTTGAGAGCCCCAATCTAAATTGACTTAACCTTGATAATTTTTGGTCTTAACAGTCAAATCGCCGGTCCAGCCAGATCTCTCTTATTCTATGCTATGTTGCTGGCCAGGAGGCAAATTTGTAAGCATTGGATAGATCCAGTCCCTCCCATTCATTCAGAATGGTTGACATCACTATATGAGGCATCCAAGATGGACATGTCCAGAGCTTGCAGTAGGAAAAAGATCACATATTGGGACCTGCTACTTCAATGGAAGTAAGTCAAGAATGAAAGTGTGCTATCCATCTATGTTCCCTTGCTTTATCTACACTTTCATGAAGGGTCGGTCCTATGATTATGCCTCCTGGTTACTCCTTGGACCATGTTGGGCTTCCCCGTGCCATCAAAAGTGTCCATCAGGTTCTTGCGGACCTAGCTGGAGTGAAACCTCTCCCCTTTTTGAGGGGAAGTAACATTCAGGTCTGATAATGTACCTTTATAGGCTGAAGGCACCAAGAGATTCCACCACAAAGCCTATGTCTCCTCAGATCGTTGACTAAAGGTACGGACAAACGGTATGTTCAATGTGGTTTGAGGCGAATGAGGACAAAAAAAAAAAAGAAAAACTGCTCAATCTGGAGAAAGTCCAAGCATTATTAAAGCAAAGAATGAGGATTTAAAAGCGAGATCCCTCCGCAACAACCTTTGCATTATTGGCATTCGAGAATTGACGAATACAGGCAAGCTTGAATACTGTGGTGAATGTCTCCTTATTACTTTTTTGGTGCTCACACCTTTTTCTGAATGTGCGCTGTGGAGAGAGCTTATCACTCCCTGGTGCAGCTCCTCACTCCATCGTTGCCAGGCTATTAAGTTTTACAGACTGCAATAAAGCTCTCAGTCTAGCAAGGGAGAAACATACCATATCATATGAAGACAATGCTGAATACTCCACACCAATGTGCTTTTGAAGATTATTCTTGTAACTCAAACTCTAGCATCAGCTCTTCCTACACCTCCAGTAGTCTCCACAGACATCCCTCAAGCACTCCTCAACTCTAAGCTCATTACATTCCAGAGCTCATTCAAAGTCTCACAATCTATGCTACGCCAACATTCTCTCATAGCTGTCATGCCAAGAGAACACAACATATCCCCCCTTAAAATGTAAATGAAGATAAATCCTTCCACATAATAAACAATAATTATACATATGCAAAAAATTATACAACAGAACAATAAGTATGAATACTACTTCTATAGAAACACACTAGACAATGTAATGAATAAATACAGCACATACACGGTTAGATGCAGGTAGCAACATGTGGTTTGCAACAGTGTATTCTATAGGCTGGTGTTCACTGCTCCATTATCATTGTAGCGCCTAGGTTTCACAATCATTCTACATGACCTGGTAACATTGTGTTCAGTTTCCACATTCTCTTCTTCCCTGGTTATATTACAGTTTTTCTCAACTCTCTTTATCATCTGATTCCCTTGTGGAACAAAGTACAAATGGCTCGAAATTACCAAGAAGGGGAGCATATCATCTAAATAATCATTGTTCCTTACTCTAGGTTAAACATTAAATTTATAACCTTTAAATAATGAAAATCTTATTGCATGCCAAATCTCTCCATCACTCAGCAATGCTGAATTGCAAAGAATTTTAACAGCTCGTAAAGGCTTAGATATCTACTCTCTCCCTTTCTAACTAGACCTCCCTTTTTCACCTTCATAAAATCCCCAACCTTGAGATCAACCTTCTTCACTCTATGCAATGAATCAAACCTGTTCTTGTACTTCACTTGGTTCGTTTCCATCCAGTTTCTGTGTGACCAATCAATCTTCCTAGTTTTGGTTAACCAACCCATGTTATCATTATACTAATAATAGTGGAACAACAAATGCAACTTTGGTTTTGAAATGGGATAGGAATCTTTGGCATCTGCGTCCGTGGGTACAAAGTACTTGATTGGCTGAAAGCCAGACGGACCAGAGAGGAAGATGTTTTGGGTTGAATCGGGTAGGACTCCATGCACGCATTGGCATTCACAGGAATGAAGTAGCTGACTGGCTTAGTTAGACCAGAGAGGAAGATGTAAGACTTGCTTCCAGTTACATAAATATGAGGCCATTTTTGGTTGGTTCATCTGACGAATGGGGAAGGGGAGGCTCTCTTAGAAAGGATAATTGTGTAAACCGCCCGTAGAAACTTATTCAGGTCTGAAAGGTGGGGATAATTTATGCATAGCCCTTGGATCACGGAGGGGAGGCTTTTTTGATTGGCGAATTAAAGAACGGACCGGAGAGGGAATTGTCTGTGAAAAAACATCTGTCTTTGGAGTGGATAGTTAATGGAGGCGTGCATACAGATGTGGAGGTGTGGACACATATAACATCACACAATTGGTTGATTCAAATGGGATTAGGTTAGAACGTGAGATGGTTTGTAAGACATGTTCTGATTGGCTGACAATATGCTTTAACTAGTGTAGGCACATTCCCCATGGCATTTTGAGATTGGAGCTGAAGGAGAAAGGTCAGTACAGAACGATAAAACAGAATTCTTACCAAAGTTAGGTGTCTTGGAATATGTTGTTTATGTCAATTTTTCTTCTGAAGGTAGTCATTTAGTGATGGTGTATGAATACTTAGGTAACCAGGACTTGGGTTTAACATTTTTGGATGGCTAATTTCCCTGTCCTAAATCTAATGATTAAAGATGGAACTATGTATAAAATAAATAGGTATTGGAGTATGCCAGGACGTATGTGAAGATTTGGATAACAGGGGACTGCTAATTATGATAAGGATTTATTAAGAGGTCTATGAGTGGAAGTGAAAGAAATTGTAGTTTTTGAGAAGAACTAAGTTCTTGGATACATAACATATGTTTCTAAATGTCGTAGATAGAACAAGGAGTATTATACCACCCACAGCCATGACTGGTTCCTCATGAAGATACTGGATTGGGGAGATGATCATGTAACATTCAGAAATTTGACATTGATGCAATGCAAAAGTGAGAGAAATTATTCAAAAATAGAGGGAAAAAAGTTTTTATAAGGGGATTATTCAGAGAGGCCATTTGATGAAATCCACAAGGGAATGATAATTTTAGATGCCTTAATGAAAATGGCCCTGGAAGATGGGGACCACATTATGGGGTTAATGTAAGGACCCTATAAAATATAAAAAATTCTCTGTGAGATGTTATGTCTATTTTTTTATCATTTTTTTGAAATATTTATATTAATTGTATGGTGAAAACACACAGTTTCTAATTAATGCAATAGGGGAGCACATGGAGCTACAATCATCAATTTAAGAAATGTTATTAGAATTTGTGTACATCTGTGAATTAGAACGTAAAAGTTTTTTTAATGAGACAAAAAAGTTCTCTTAAGATTGTATATAGATAGAGAGTCTTGTGCCATTCATTTGTTTTGCAAATAATTTTGAAAAAATGTTATTCATGTAGATAATGTGTGTGTGTATGTATATATATATTCACTGAAAAAACCATAGGTTTCAGGCACGTTATAGTTAGAAATTAGCATTTAAAAAACCTTAGAAATTCACTGAAAAACCATAGGTTTCAGGGGCGTTATAGTTAGTTGGACATTTCACTCGTACAAAACCATAGAAATTCCCCGTTATAGTTAGTTCAGCTAACTATAACTCACGCGCCCGCAATGCACTGCTGATGACGTCACATATTACATCACTCATGACATGGTCAGTGACATCACTCATGACATCACTGATGACATCTCAAATGACATCACTGATGACATCATCCTTGTGATAGAGTGGCAGACCTCCTCTCACCCTAATATAACCTTTGATACACACACTCAAAAATAGAAACTAACATTTTCAAAACAATGGACATACCAATACCAGTTACAACACACCTATTCAGTAATTCCAAGATCTACACACACATCCACTCATTCACCAACAGTCCTATACAGTCACTCATACATGTACTCACTCATCATATGTACTCATACACCTATACATCCTGTTACACACCAACACTCTTCCATAGAGTTACTCACACACATAGTCACACATGCAAACAAAGTATCAAACATCCATTTACTTGCATATACAGTTATACACACACCACCACACTTACTTCTACAGAAACTTACACATACACATAAACAATCACTTATAGAAACACATACTTATTTATACAGGAACTCTTCCAATCTCTCACTCTCACATACACCAATACTCACATATACTAGTTTAAAACATATGTAGTTACTCATAAAGACACTATTGAGACAGTCATTCACTCACTAACACACCCATACACACACTCATCCACCCATACAGTCCTGCACACATGCTGTCTTCAATACATACAAACAGTGAGTCACTCATTCATGCATCTATGCACTAAGTATTACCGCCCACCGAACCATACAGACACTCAGACACTCATACTGATACTCAAAAACCAACAAATAACCCATATAGACATGCATGCAGCTACTCACCAACCCATGCAGCCACTTATACACAAAGTGAGAGACTGATACAGATATTTACATATTTAAACATTACTCACTAACCCATGTATTCACTAAGATACACTTAATCAGTCAGTTATACAATCAATTTTACAAAAAAAATCATCCATTTAGACAATTATATACCCATTTATTCTTCCATCGACCTTGAGATATACATATATAAAACATATTTAATTTTCAGAAAAACACACATTCACTGGATGATGTCATCAGTGATGTCATTTGAGATGTCATCAGTGATGTCATGAGTGATGTCACTGACCATGTCATGAGTGATGTAATATGTGACGTCATCAGCAGTGCATTATGGGATGCGCGAGTTATAGTTAGCTGAACTAACTATAACGGGGGAATTTCTATGGTTTTGTACAAGTGAAATGTCCAACTAACTATAACGACCCTGAAACCTATGGTTTTTTCAGTGAATATATACGTATATATATCTCCACTTTGATAATAGCTACAGCCCAAGTCTGCTTGCAACAGGGAGCCCGCAGCGGGGAAGCGATCCCCTATATCTCCAACCTCTGTGAAAATCTTTTGATTTAGTCCATTAACCAAATCCAAAGAAAAACACACCACGGCTCCAGTCTTTTCAAAGCGTGTTTATTTTATCTGTGCAACAACACTACCCAACGCGTTTCAGAGCTCTTGGCTCCTTGATCACGGGTCAGGTGTTTACTCCACTTCCTCATTTTTATCACACCACACGTGCTTGTTGTGCTTAACAAATATAGAAGACAGACTCTTCACCGTTACTGCATGGAGTCACCTTGCATTTGAATTCATAAAAAAAAAAAACTTGTTCATGAAGTATAAAAGCCATTATTGTTTATAAACCTAAGACAAACCCAAGGAACAGCGATGGGAACCTGCTTCGCCCCCAGTTTCGCTGGTTTATACCAGGGCTGGTGGGAGGAGCAGGTTGTGAGTAACACCAGTCATTTTGACAACCACGGCTTTCTTTGGATGCGGTATATTGATGATATTTTCTGCATTTGAAGAGGAGAGGTTGAACAAGCTTATGATTTTGTGAATACATTGAATGATAATTCGCTAAATCTCACATTAACGATTCATATAGATAAAACAACCATTGAATTTTTAGATGTGAAAGTTGCTGTCAAGGGCAGCAAACTAGAAAGTAATCTTTTCCGGAAAGAGACAGCAGGGAACAGTCTGCTACATGCAGAAAACTGTCACCCAAAAAATGTGATTCAGGGTATCCCATTCAGAGAATTACTAAGGGCTGAGATGCAAGAGAGGGTAAAGAAATACGAGCAAATTATAAAGGACAGAAAAGCGGTCAAGTTTAGAAGTGTTAAGCTTGACTACCAACGAGGACAAATCTTTACCTTCTCGAAACGGTTTGAAAACATCCACCGCCAAAAATTATCATAAAGCCTGAAACCAACTACATCACAAGGAAGAGATGAGTCTGTCTCAGAAATGAGCTCGGAAGTGGATACAGACAATGAAGATGTCAGGCCAATGCTGGCAATACCATCTGTAGACGACGAACTTCGTTTTTTACGCTGGGACCGAAATACCAATCTCAGACCACTGAGAGGCCAGGAAAGGACATTTCGGGGCGGAGGAAGAGGAAAAACAGGAGGTCAAGGCGAACAATCCGGCAACAACGAAGCCAACAAAGGATCACGGAAGAAAACCAAATAAATGAGGATGTGCTGGATATGAGAGTAGTGAATTTGACGGATCTTGAATTAAATACAGCAGAAATTAAGACACTGTCTCGTGGTCTATCATTTTGCATTTTTGAAGACATGGACTATGTCCAGACTAGGATAGAATGTTTCAAATTCACTCGCAAATTGAGATTGACGAAATATTTTGTTAACCATACAGCATCTGGAACACAAAAGAGTAATATGGGTGCAGATAATGACGATTTGTTGGTCTCTGATTTGAATGTTTTGAAGGATTTGGACAGCCTCTCCAGAGGAGATTGCACTGATGTCACTGATGATATACTGGTAAGGGAGTATGCTCTGAGGATACATGAAAAACCTAGTACACCTTTTAAACCCAGGGCAACGTTTTCTCCTATGGTTCCAAGGGATTCCATAGATACATTTTCAGACCGGGTAATACATGATATAAAAGAGTTGTACAGCAATGTTAAATGTAATCCAGAAGACAATAGATCATCAATAGGATATAAAAGCCTGATGACTAAGTTAAGACTATGTACTGATATAGTGGTGAGACAGGCCGACAAAGGAGGCAATATTGTGCTTTGGCCGCTCACCATGTATCACGAAGAGGCTCTCAATCAGTTAAATGATAATCTATGGTATTTGAATATCGACAAGGGCTGTTTGGATAATGTAACAATTGAATACCATGCAGATCTGCTGAAATGGCAAATAGAAGGTCTCTTATCCCAAGCAGAATACAAGTTCCTCAAAATAGATGCCCCGGTCACTCCCATTTTATTTCTTATACCTAAGATTCATAAGAACATACACATACCACCCGGCCGTCCTATAATCTTTGCCATAGGGATTTTATTTGATAACACCTCGAAATATTTAGATTATTTCCTCCAAGACTACGTGAAAAACCTCAGCTCTTACACGAGAGACACAGGAGATTTCCTTTAAAAAATGTATGATGTAGAGTGGGAACAGGATCTCCTAATTATTACATTAGACGTGTCGTCTCTATATACGAGCATTTCCCACTCAGATGGTATGAATGCAATACAATATTTTTTAGGCTTGTGACCTTTGTCGCTGCACAAACACACTGAAATGCTGATGTGCATGTTAGGATGGTGCTTGGGCAACAATATCTTTCTGTTCGGTTCGGAACTATATCGGAAATTGCGAGGTACTGCGATGGGCACCTGCTTCACCCCCCATCTATGCCAATTTGCATATGAGCTGGTGGGAGGAGCAGGTGCTCGCCAATGAATACGCAAGAGAAATGTCTGAAAATGTGATACTTTGGTTATGCTACATAGACAACTTATTTGCCTTGTGGTGTGGCAGCAAATCCTCAGCAGAAATATTTGTTGAAAATATAAACAACAATAAGTTACATTTACAATTTATTGCACATCTCAGCGATCAGGAAGTACAGTTTTTGGATTTATCTGTATACGTGGCAGATGGAAGGATACAAACTAAGACATTTAGAAAGAGTACAGCAGGAAATTCTGTGCTTCATGCACAGAGCTTCCATCCCACGAAACTCAAAAACAGTATTCCATATGCGGAAAATCTCAGAATGAGAAGAAATTGCAGTAATCCTGAACAGCTCTCTGAAGCCCAGTCAGCCCTAACACGGAGATTCAAAGCAAGGGGCTACAATATGGCCATTCTAGAAGAGGCGAAGCGTAAGGCCAATTTGAAATCCAGGGCACAGTTAATTGTTTTCTGAAAAAACGAAAGATAAAACATCAGATGTATCTGAACAGAAATTTCCCTTTATTACCAGCTATAATGTGCAACATCAAAAAATACAAGCAATTTTCAAACAACATTGGAACTTTTTATGCAGTGATCCTATTTTAGGACCCAACTACATAAGAAACTCTCATTACATTTCGTAAGGCCAGATCAATGAGGCAAGATCTGGTGATTAATTGTACGGGCATAAAACAACAGGAGACTTGGCTGAGTGGAGGGAGAGGCTTTAGACGGTGCAACAAATGCAAAGCGTGCACCTATGGTATTAATACTAAAGAGGTATTTTTACCCTTTGGGGACAAAAAATGGAGGATCACGAAGCCGCTTACATGTAGAAGTGAATATTCAATATACGTGTTAAGATGTAGTTGCCAAAAGCTATACATTGGAAGCACCATTCTTTGTGCACATCAGCGAGTGTTGCAACACATTAGAGCCATTCAGAACAAGGATCAAACCTATCCAGTGGCGAGACATTTCGAATTGATCCATAACAGTAACCTTAATGATTTAGAATATTTTGTACTGGATCAAGTGCCAGTGAGGCTCCAAGAGGGCAACAGAGAAAGATATCTGAGGCAACTTGAATCCAGATACATAATACGGTTCTATTCGAGAATTCCAAATGGTCTCAACACCTAGAAAGACATGCATATACATCTGTAGAATGATGTTCCAGCTTCCGATGTATGACAACTGTAATAACAATGTAGCTTAGAAGGCCAGACTCCACACAGAATATGCAGCTAATTTTATACATAATTTGTACACTCCCTATCAGATCCATACGATGATTTCTATATGTGACTCTTTTTGCAATCCTGACGTTATTGTATTGATTTGTGTATATGCACTTTAAAGGATATGGATGTCGTGTTAAAAATTGCAAATTTGCACATTTTCAGTAGTACTGTTGATGCCATTTTGCACATGCATTACATTGTAGACGCTGCTAAATAAGGATACTGAGTCATTTGGGGATGGAAGTAATAAGAATATGAATTTGATGACTAAGGCACTTGCCTGGAATCTTCGTTCGTTTTCTTTGAAAATTTTCCTCAATTCAGTCTTGTAAATTTAATTGGTTGAAATGAAAAGCTGAATAGGTTTTAGTAAAATCCGTAAATGCCTCTCTTTGTATATTTGATTGTGTATATATATGAAACACAATCAAATATACAAAGAGAGGCATTTACGGATTTTACTAAAACCTATTCAGCTTTTTCATTTCAACCAATTAAATTTACAAGAAGCTGAATTGAGGAAAATTTTCAAAGAAAACGAACAAAGATTCCAGGCAAGTGATGTCACTGACCATGTAATGAATGATGTAATATGTGACGTCATAAGCAGTGCATTGCGGGGGCGCGAGTTATAGTTAGCTGAACTAACTATAATGGGGAAATTTCTATGGTTTTGTGCGAGTGAAATGTCCAACTAACTATAACGTCCCTGAAACCTATGGTTTTTCAGTGAATTTCTAAGGTTTTTTAAATGCTAATTTCTAACTATAAAGTGCCTGAAACCTATGGTTTTTTCAGTGAATTTCAAAGGTTTTTTAAATGCTAATTTCTAACTATGCCTACAAAGGTAGGACATGTGAAGAAAGAAGAAGAAAAGCGCAGAAAGAAGCAAGACAAACGCAGAAAGAGGCAACAGAAGTCCAGAAAGACGAAGAAAAGTGCAGGAAGAAGCAAGAGATGTGCAGAAAGAACCAACACAAGAGCAGAAAGTCCTCCTGTGTCCCCAACTTTTTACTGACGGGTACTGGTGGTAACTGACTCTGACTAACTAGGACCGGAGCCAGTGCTATGCTAAAAGACACTAGGAATACAGTGAAAACACCTACATGCACTAGGGAACACTATGCGTTGGGGTACCCCTGTGATTAGCATGACCTCCTCTGTATTTGCCATGAATTAGTGCCTGGGTCATTGCATGAGTACATGGATAGTGACTGGATGATTAGAGTGCTGCAAGGACAGTGCATGGTGATTTTATAAGTGCTTGGGTTTTGGCGCAGTGATTGGATATGCACATAGGATTGGCTGGGTGATTGGAGGACTGCATAGATAGTGCCAGGGAGATTACTGGACTGCATAGGTAGTCCTCAAGCTATTGCAGCAGTCCATGTGTTAGTGACTGGGTCATTCCATGAGTACATGGGTACTGACTGGATAATTAGAGTACTGCAAGGAGAGTGCGTGGTGAACTTATAAGTGCTTGGCTATTGGAGGAGTGTATGGATTAGTACATGGTAGTGGCTGGGTGACTGGAGGAGTGCACAGGGAGTGATAGTGTGATTGCGGGACTGCATGTGTTTTACCTGGGGAATTGAAGGAGCAAATGAGAAGTGTGTAACTGGGTACAGGACTGTATGGGAAGGGCATATGGGATTGTAACAGTGATCAGGTAGTGCCTGGAGCATTGCATGAGTACATAGCTACTAACTGAAAGATTAGAATACTGCAAGGAGAGTGCCTGTGTGAATTTATAAGTGCTTGGCTATTGGAGGAGTGTATGGATTTGTACATGGTAGTGGCTGGGTGACTGGAGGACTGCACAGGGAGTGACTGGGTAATTGCTGGACTGCATGGGTACTACCTGGGGAACTGAAGGAGCGAATGAGAAGTGTGTAGGTGGTTAGAGGACTGCATGGGTAGTACACAGGGATTGTAGCAGTCAATGTGTTAGTGCCTGGATCATTGCATGACTTATTGGGTAGTGACTGGATGATTAGAGTACTGCGAGGAGAGTGCATGGTGAATTTATAAGTGCTTGGGTTTTGGCATAGTGATTGGATAAGGACATATTACTGGCTGGGTGATTGGAGGACTGCATAGGTAGTACCAGGGAGATTACTGGACTGCATAGGTAGTCCTCAATGGATTGCAGCAGTGCATGTGTTAGTGACTGGATCATTGCATAAGTACATGGGTAGTGACTGGATGATTAGAGTGCTGCAAGGACAGTGCATGGTGATTTTATAACTGCTTGGGTTTTGGCGGAGTGATTGGATAAGTACATAGTGCTGGCTGGGTGATTGGAGGAGTGCATGGGTAGTGACAGAGGGATTTCTGGAGTGCATGGGTACTACCTGGGTAATTGGAGGAGTGACTCAGTAGTATGTAGGTGGTTAGAGGTCTGCATGGGAAGTGCTAAGGGGATTGTAGCAGTGCATGTGTTAGTGCCTGCGCCATTCCATGAGTACATGGGTACTGACTGAAAGACTAGAGTACTGCAAGGAGAGTGCAGGGTGAATTTATAAGTGCTTGGGTTTTGGTGGAGTGATTGGATAAGTACATGGTGCTGGCTGGGTGATTGAAGGAGTGCATGGGTACTGACAGGGCGATGGCTGGACTGCATGGGTAGTGCTCAGGGTATTGTAGCAGTGCATGTGTTAGTGTATGGGTCATTGCATGAGTGCATGGGTACTGACTGGATGATTAGAGTATTGCAAGGAGAGTGCATGGTGAATTTATAAGTGCTTGGGTTTTGGCGGAGTGATTGGATAAGTACACACATGTCACATCAGTCCCGCCCCCTCCCTTCACCACTCTGCAAACGCACCCCCTGGCAGGTTTTAAGTTTGGGAATGAATTCCCCTTGAATCCTGAGGGTCCCTTGGGTCCAACTAGCCCACCAGGTACCTCCAGTAAGCGCCACAGAGTTGTGTTGCAGAGAGGTGGCCAAGGCCATGCCCCTTTTTACACCTCTCTGCAACACAGCTCTGTGGCGCTTACTGGAGGTACCTGCTGTGCTAGTTGGACCCAAGGGACCTCAGGATTCAAGGGACTTAATCCCCAACCTACAACGCACCAGAGGGCCCGTTTGCACAGTGGTGAAGGGAGGGGGTGGGCCTGATGTGACAAGTGTGCAAACGCGCCCTGTGGCACGTTTTAAGTTGGGGATTAAGTCCCCTTGAATCCTCAGGGTCCCTGGGGCCCAACTAGCCCACCAGGTTCCTACAGTTAGCACCACAGAGCTGCGTTGCAGAGAGGAGGTCCGAGGCCACGCCCCTTTTTTCACCTCTCTGCAACGCAACTCTGTTGTGCTTACTGAAGGTACCTGGTGGGCTAGTTGCGCCCAGGGACCCTCAGGATACAAAGGGATTTAATCCCCCAACTTAAAACGCGCCACAGAGCGCATTTGCACACTTGTCACATCAGGCCCCACCCCTTGCCTTCACCACTGTGCAAACGCGCCACATGGCTTTTTTTAAGTTGGGGGATTAAGTCCCCTTGAATCCTGAAGGTCCCTGGGGTCCAACTAGCCCACCAGGTACCTCCAGTAAGCGCCACGGAGCTGCGTTGCAGAGAAGTATAAAAAGGGGCGTGGTCTGGCCTAGGACCACCTCTCTGCAACGCAGCCCTGTGGTGCTTACTGGAGGTACCTGGTGTGATAGTTGGCCCCCCTCCCAAGGCCAATTTCGGCCCCGGGGACCCCTTCCCCCGGGGCATGGACACATTTAAAAAAAAAATTATTTTTATTTTTAAAGGAGGGGGACTGCGTAGCCCCCCTCCTAAGGCCTCAAGTGGCCCCGGGACCCCATCCCCCGGGGTTGTGCCTCATTTTTTTTTTTTTTTAATTCATTGATGGAGGGGGGCCGCGTGGCCCCCTCCTAGGCCACTCTTGGCCCAGGGGACCCCATCCCCCAGGGCCTGGCCTCTCTGTTGGGGACCGTGGGGGAGCCCCAATGCCCCCACCGTCCCGCCAGCTCCCCGCGTCCTGCAGGAGCCGGCATTGCTTTCCACACGGGGAGCTGCTGACATGCAGCTCCCCGTGTGGAAAGTATCTGGTTTGGATTTGGAAGCGAGAGCAGGAAACCTGCTCTCGCTTCCAAAATCCAAACCAGTGTTTGCTATGGCAGGACGGGAGCCGCACGGCTCCTGCCCTGCCATAGCAAACAGCAGTGTCCCGGGGGTAGGCACCCCGGACACTACAGGAGCCGGCGCTGGGGGGTGGCGGGCCCCAGGGCCATCGAGGGCTCCTGGAGGGGAGCCGCACGGCCCCCCTCCCAACCAGTGTACAGCCCTGGGGAGGTTGCACTTTAGTGCCCCGGGGAGGTGGCACTTTAGTGCCCCCCACACAGGTTTTTTTTTTTTTTTTAAAGCCCCGGGGGCTAGCGGTACCCGGGGCAGCGGGGGGCCGTGTGCCCCCGCAAATAATTAATAAAAGCCCCAGGGGTGGCGGTCATTGGGGCTTGGGGGCGCCTTGGAGGCCCCCCACACATTAAAAACGAAGCCCCGGGGGGTGGCGGTCCCCGGGGCTGCAGGAGGGCCGAGTGCCCTCCCGCACATAATTTTAAGCAAGCCCCGGGGGGTGGCGGTCCCCGGGGCTGCGGGAGGGCAGAGTGCCCTCCCACACATAATGTTAACCAAGCCCCGGGGTGGCGGTCCCCGGGGCTGCGGGGCCCGCGGCCCTGCATATATTTGTTCGAAATGCCCCGGGACCTGGCCCACCTGGGGGCCTCAATTAAATGAAGCGCGGGAGCCCGCGCTTCATTTTTTTAAAAAATGTCGGCGGGATTCTCAACCCCAGCACGAATTTCGCCGATTTTATTTTTAAAAAAATGCTTTTTTGGGCCCTGGGGGCCCTTGTGGGACCCCCTGAGCAGGCCTGGGGGGTCAGGGTGTTTCTACCCTGACCCCTTTTCTTGTTTTTCGTGTTTGTTTCCCTGTTTTCTTGTGACTCGGTTCTACCGAGTCACAAGATGGCTGCCAACACTTCCTGGTTTGGAGTGTTGACAGCCAATTAGAATAAAGCTCGTGGTCGGGAGGGTCCGCGGATCCACCGCGCCTCTGGATATCGAAACGTTTATTTTTTGATTTTCTCAGCAACTACTGAACGGATTTACACCATTTAAAAAAAAAAGGGCTCTTTCTGAACCAAGGGCTACCTTTTTGGCAAATTTGGTGTAATTCCGTTCAGCAGTTCGAGCTGTAGCCGTGTCTAAAGTTTCCTATGGTAAATTGATTTTCCGACCTCTTTTTTTTAAATTTCTCAGGAACTACTGAACGGATTTACACCATTTAACAAAAAGGGCTCTTTCTGAACCAAGGGCTACCTTTTAGCCAAATTTGGTGTAATTCCGTTCAGCAGTTCGAGCTGTAGCCGTGTCTAAAGTTTCCTATGGAAAATACCATGGAGAAAACACGTTTTGGGACCCCCCTTTTTTCTCGGGCCCCGCTTGGCAAATCACCCCAAAACTTTCAAGACAGGAGCTGACCGGAGCGCCCCACTAGTTTTGAAAATTTTGCGAAGATTCGTCATCCGGCGCCAAAGTTATATGGAAAAGAAAAAACACTTTTCCTATGGAAACTAGGTCCTAACTATAACTATCTACTAGCGACCGCCAGTAGATAATACATATATATATATATATATCCAAAACCTCGTAGATTAACGATCCTTCTCCAAGGAGTCCAAGAAATATGAGTGTGGACCCAGCTTTAGTGCAGGTATTTTTTATTTTCAAATTTCACCCATTCAGTCCGCCATACAAATATCAAAATAAGCTTTATTCTACAATAAATGTCACAAAAGCATTGAGCATAAAACACTGGTAAAACAATGAGACAGTGAATTAAAATGTTATAAAAATTAGTACAAATAGTTAAAAAAAATCAATTCATCCTAATACATTATGATACAGCAAAATCTTAAAATGAGAAGCATGAGCAATAATGTTATCAATCTGTGGCTATGGCAACCGGGTCAGAGAAAAGCACCACAGCTCGGTGATAAAAGGGTAATTTTACAACCACGAGTAGCCTGATTCCAAGTTTAATTATTTACAGTCAGTGATTGAGATCTTATAGACCACATCCATCTTAAAAACTTTGCTACTGGCATTGTATAGTGGTGTGATGGATCAGTACATAGGATTCGCAAGGCAATACTACATGAACTAGTACCCATGTTCCTGCATGTCTTCGCCAACCATACTTTGCGTGGACCAACATAAGCAGGGCAGAAAAACAATACATGCGAATAACTTTCTTCTCGATCATTGCAAAAAGGGCATTTGTTGTCACCTGATGTGGTCCATTTGGCGGTAAAAGACTTTAGTGGCAAACAGCCCACTCTAAATTGAAAATACATTTTGCGATCTAGGGGCTTTGAGATTGCATCCCAGTAGTGCTTAAAGCTCGACCAAGATTTTATTTGTAAGAAACGGCCCATCAACGTTGTGCAATCACTTATTCTGTTTACATCTTGTTCTATCAGTTCCCAGTATCTTTGCTTTATTGAATCTTTCGGTGGAAACTGGGAGCTGGACGGGGTTTCCCACAAATGGAACAGACCCATGCTAGCCAGGAGACTTCTGATGTGACGCAGCCAGCTAACTTTATGGAAATGGTCAGCTGCAATAACATCCCTGAGGCCTTCTGCAAAGGTAGCCAGTTCTGGCGTGCACCATATTCTATGCCAGTAAAGGATGGGGCATAGCCTAGCTAGGTCTGCCAAAACTTTTCTGCCTAAGTCATTCCGCAAAGGTAACATGGGTGTGCTTTGGGGTAGGCTAGTAATCCCTCAAAAAAACATGTTCTCTGATACAACTAGCTGCGTGAGTTTCTCAAAGCCCCATAGTTCAGCACCGTATAAAACTGAGCTCACCACCTTAGTGTTATAGATCTGGAGGACCAGACTAAGGGGCCTGGTCAAAGATGTTTTAAATTCACTAGTGTCAATGTGTGGCCTCCATCTCAGTTCTTTCTGCAAGGTAATACCCAGGTAAATGAATGCGTCTACCTGTTCAAGGGGTGACCCATCCATTACCATACTGCCCTTGAATGATTTTTGTTTGTTAAAAGTCATAAACTTTGTTTTTGCTGCATTAATTTTTAAACCTAGTAAAAGGCAGAAATCTTCAAAATGTTGCAGCGCACGCTGTAACCCACTAGGAGTTTTAGAGATTATAAGCGTATCGTCTGCAAACATTAAAATCGGGATATTTTTGCCTGCTAAAACTGGAGCATCTGTGGGGGTGATGGATAAAAATTTAGCAACTCCGTTAATAAAAAGTGAGAATAATGTGGGTGCCATTACACAGCCTTGACGTACTCCCTTCTCTACAGGAAAGGAGTGAGTCTTATTCCCCTGTGCTCCCCAACGTATTTGGGCAAAGGTTTCCTCATGTAGGCGGATGGTGAGGGAGAGTAAATCAGTAGGCATCCCCAACTCCTGTAATACCCCCAGAGTTTGTTACGTGAGATCAGGTCAAAAGCTGATTTAAGGTCAACAAAGGCAGCATACATGCTGCCCTTGCCAAGAACTATGGTCCGCCGGTGTATTAAGATAAAACAAAAGACCTGGTCTATTGTGCTTATATGGGCCTGAAAGCCCGCCTGGAGTGGGCTTAGGATGTTATTGTCATCTATCCATTCTTAGGCCTTTGCCAGGACAAGTTGGGCCACCACTTTTTGGATCGAGTCTATTAGGCTTATTTGCCTATAGTTTCCTGGCAAAGACTTGTCCCCTTTTTTGTATATTGGAATAATATCCTCCCCCCGCCAAGAGACCGAGATGGGGGCACCATGGGCGATGGCATTTGCTAATAGCATTATATACTGACTCCATTTAACCTTATCCTGCAAGAAGATATCTGCGGGAACGCTATCAATACCAGGTGCTCTCCCACCAGTAATGGCACTATGAGCTGCGCTAACATCTGCCAAGTCAAATACTTTGGCTGTCAAGTAATAATGAATCTGGAAAGGCTCCCAGTCCTCTTCAGTGTCAGTGGCACATTGTCCAGCAAAGTGATTAACCCAAGTTTCGGGGTCCACATTATTGTCAGGGGGCGGTACAACTCCACCCCTGCCCCATTTTACCAGGTTCCAGAAGTGTTGGGTGTTGTTCCCACTAAATGCTTGCTTTAAGTCCTGCCATCTGTTCTCATCCCATATTTTTTTATTTAGCTTTTACCATCTCCTTCTTATAAATTTTCCTGGCATTTTGAACTGTAGCCGAATCACCAGATCTAATTGCCACCCCCAGGGCTCCACAGGTTCGTTTACACTCTTTATTGAACCAGTGGTGCCGTGCCTGGGTACCCATTGCCTTGGTTCTAAAAGGTCTTTGAAAATATGTGCGCATTTTAGCAAACAGTATGTTATGCAGCGTTGTTATTTCTTTAAGAGGCTGGGAGTTAAGGATGGAGGACTGCATCTCCACTAGAATGTTTTCCACGTTGCTTGTGACAGCCGACAATATTTCTGGCCGTTCTAGAATCATAGGCCATTTTAATCGCTGCATGTCATTGGTGGGTTGCAAATCACCAGTGGAAAATGAATTGAGGGTAGGTGTTTGTTCTTGTAATTCCCTAAATACAAACGTAGAGCATAGGGGGTTATGATCGCTCTCAACACAGTCAAACACAACCATATCCTCAAGAGTGTGCCATAATTTTAGACTAAGTAGAAGATAATCAATGCGGCTTAAGTGGTGGCCATTGTTAAACGTATTGGCCCCTTGCCTATCGGAGGTAGTCCTACTGTTGGCCACCCTTAAGCCATATTCTAAGCATATAGCTTTCAGTTGAATAGCTACTTCTGTCCATCTTTTGATTGGAGGTATTTCCAAATATGGAATACCCCACTGCTCATCTTCCTCCCCCGCCAGGTCATTTTCCTCGCTGTCAAGGGGCTCAAAAGTCAAATTTAAGTCCCCCACTATAACAACAGAGGCAGTCCACGAAAGATTATCTAGGAGCTCACCCAAGTCAAGAATGGTTTCGGTCCTTCGCCCCCCACTGTGTCCTCTCGCATATACATTGTAAATGTCGATGTTACCGTAGGGACCACACACCAATCTGATGGCAAGAATATCATTTCTCTCTGTTGGGAGTACCTGTATCTTGAGGTTGATTACCTGTCTAACCCATATCGTAAGACCCCCGATGGGCAACCCTTGCCACCTTGGATAGCTGGAATATAGTAGTTTAAATACCCCGGATGGTAGAGTGGTTCTGTGGACTATGGGCCTGATTCACAGAACTAACTTACGTCAAAAACGTAAAGTTAGTACCTTTTGGTATTCACAGAATATACTTACTCATTTTGGTATTCACAGAATACACTTACTCATTTTGGTATTCACAGAATACACTTACTCATACTAACTTTATGTCCGCACTCGGGCCGGAGATTCCGGCCCGGAGGTGGAGATTCCGGCCGTTTGTGGAGATTCCGGCCCGGAGGTGGAGATTCCGGCCGTTTGTGGAGATTCCAGCCGGAGATTCCGGCCGTTTGTGGAGATTCCGGCCGGTTTTGGAGATTCCGCCACCGGCCGGAATCTCCACAAACGGCCAGAATCTCCACAAACGGCCGGAATCTCCACCTCCGGGCCGGAATCTCCACCTCCGGGCCGGAATCTCCACAAACGGCCGGAATCTCCACCACCGGGCCGGAATCTCCGGCCCGAGTGCGGACATAAAGTTAGTATGAGTAAGTGTATTCTGTGAATACCAAAATGAGTAAGTGTATTCTGTGAATACCAAAATGAGTAAGTGTATTCTGTGAATACCAAAAGGTACTAACTTTACGTTTTTGACGTAAGTTAGTTCTGTGAATCGGGCCCCAGGTTTCTTGAAAGGCGCATATATCAAACTTTTCAATGAAGGTGTTCCAGTCGGGAGAGGCACCCTTTGACCTCAACCCAGCGATGTTCCAGGATAAAAACTCTATTCTACGTGGTGTCAAATATAGATCAGATGTCAGCCTCTCCCTTGACTCTGTGGTCCCTGATATGCAACCTGCCACACTCTCTACACTGATGAGGCGACTCATCTATGAATGAGATTTTACTTCTTGGTGGGGTACGATGTGCTCACTAGTGTATTCTAGTCTAGTTACCTGGTATGAACGGTAGGGGGGTAACCTTCAATCTATCTCTCGTAGAGGGGACACACCTACTTGAAATGTTGGTGAGTGGGCCTTGTTTGGCTCTTTGATCGCCTCAGAAAGATTGTATTTAAGGCGGATATTAGATTTGGTAAGATGTTGAGTGTATATATCAAAGGCCACCTGATTTTCGACAAGATCTTGAGGTACTAGAATAAGTTCAATGGCGTCAGTGGCAGCCCTCGGGTAAGAATGTCTTTTGGCCCCTATAATGTCATCCCTTATCACAGACCGGCACCCCCTCACATGCCGGATCCAGTGGATCGACTTGTATGTCAGAGTGTCCTCATCCTCTTTTGTGAGCTGGGAGGAAGCTTTGGAACATTGCCCAAATATACTGTTCGTCTCTTGTCTGAAATCCTACCCGCAATCTTTGGAAATGGGATCGTATTTGGATGATGGCAAACCAAACTAGGTAAATGACCTTGGGCTGTATTTGGATTAATAGGTTGCCGAGGTCCAACCCTGTTTTGACCTACCCCGCTAGGATGTCTAGTGTCTGGGTGATCAACCTTATCACTCCAAGATGAGTTTCACTCCCTGTTCTTCTTATATCATGGCTTGTGGGGCCCCTAGGTATCTGGCTCACATGGCTCACCCCCCCTTGGCCATTGACTGAGTGGATTGGATGGGATCTCAGTTGTTTCTTGACAAGTTGAACATCCGTAAATACCTTGGTTAGGTACTCCGAGAGACTACCAACAGTTGCTTTGAGCACTCTAATATCCTGCACTAGATCAGCTATTTGCAATGTTAGTGGTCTTTGCGTGGGAGCCTCATTTAATATAACGTTTAATAGGCCCTCTCTACTAATAGTGTCATGACTACTTGGATACATGGCTGTACTTGCTACTGACTGGCCGTCTGTATTTTGGAATAAAATAGCCTCTATGCCCTCTTTTTGCGCCCCTACGTCTTCTAACAGTGTAGTAAACATGCTACTGCAGGTGAAAGCTGAGAGAACGACTACGGTCTCTTGCACTTCGATGCCCCCTCTAAAGGACCTGCTAAGTTGTGAATTTAAGATATCAGGTGCCTGGTTCCTACTGGCGGCCCTTTTAAACATAGCTGGTATGCTCCCTGTTTGTGAAGGACTTCTAGGTACCTGTATGTTAATGTGCTTGGGAGAAGTGTTGGTTGAAGTTGGATCTAAAAGACCCTCACATTCGGTTAACAAGCTGTCAATAGGGTCTAGCACCCCTCCCACAAAATAAATTTATAGATACTCTTAATGTCATTGAAGTAGGTTCAAATTTAATGGCCTGAGTATCTTCGTGGGTTCAGCTTCAGGTTTGAGCAGCTTTTCACCCATCTGTTGAGTCCAATTAATACACCCCACTGATGTGATTTTGAAGATTTATTTTTGTAACTCAAGCCCTGGCATCAGCTCTTCCTACACCTTCAACCTTCTCTGCAAATGTCTTTCAAGTACTCCTCAACTCTGAGCTTATTACACTCCAGAGCTCTTTCACACTCTCACATTCCATACTACACCAAATTTCTCTTATAACTGTCATGCCAAGAGAACACAATAGACAACACCATATCCATGTACTGATACTTTACCATGGCTGTGTAGGAAGCAAGGTAAGTTTTAACTGACTGGCATCTAATATGCTATGTTGCATATGGCGCATTTAAAGATAATGCACCAAAACATGCCTCACATGTTTGCAACATTGCAAAGCCCTGCATGGTTTGTAAAATAAAATACCTTGTCATGCGACCACCCACCTTTTCTCACTGGGCCCCATTCCGGTGAGAGGGGTTTAGCAATTTAGAATGACTGTCACAATGTTCAGTATCTTATGAGGGAACAGTTAATATGTAAGTGCAAGCCTACAATTTTGCTCACATAAGCTGAGTTGTGCTGACTGAACAAAATGGTTACTTCATGGAACTTTGCTGCAATCCCTGCATAAGCCCACCAGGGGAGGAAGAGTGCTCTAAAAATAGTCAAGTCATCTACAGCAGAAAAATATCCCCTCTCTCGAATACTTTAGACCCGGAGGGGGGTATCCCCGTTCATAAGCTGTGGTGCATGATTTACTATTCTTGCTAAATCAATGTAATATTTGACCATGGTGAAGTATTTATATGGATGCATCTTACCACTCCTAATTGAGAAAATAGGCCTCCATTCAGATGAAAGTATAATTGCAATATGCCTTGGTGGCTACTTAAAATTAACACTATTGTCATGTTGACAGAAATTCTCATCAAGCACCATCTTCAAAGAGGTGCTGACCAGTTTCCTCCAAGATAGCCCACTCGACCATGAAGGATGCTCCTAAATATTTTTGTTCTGCACAAGTTCTTAGTTTGATATAGCACTGGAAATGTGGAAGGGACATTTTCACTGGCTGGTTGAGATGGCTGGTGTGGGGGTGGAGATTGGGAATTTCTATTTCCACAGATATATCACAAGTTACATTGCTAATGTCTAATGCACATATTTATATGCAAGTGGAAGGTTGGCATGCTTTAATCATACCCCATGTAATGTACTACCCAATGGCTAACATTACTGCGACCTATCAATATTTTGTGGACTATCTGGGGCCTGAATAACCCACATAAAGTTAGACAGCCTATTTGGACCACCACTAGTTCGACTATGCCATTAAAACCAATGACAAAACTACCACCAATCCCTTATCCTTATATGTACAACTCCCTAAGAGGGCCTATGAAGTTCTATAGCCGGGAGTTGTATATTGTTAAGTAAGACATATATCTTTTATGTCTTAAAAGCAACACTTCGAAATTGTCATATTGCTGGGGAAAAGTTTGTAGCCCTATTGGTTAACACAGTGTTTCCGGCTGGCATCACAGCTGACAAACTTTTAAATGGAACTACCTAACTGAGTTCTGTAAGGTATCAAATTAATCATGGCATAAATCATACTTGATGCCCATGTTGACATTCATGTCACTTTTAAGGTTAAGCACCTTTTAGAAATTTGCCACTCTCTGTCAAGCTAGTCTAGTGGCCTCACAACGGGAGACTTGTGAATGACCCCCCAGGCTAAGAAACAAAGGCAGTTGACACAGAGTGAGTTGTTACCTCCTCTCCCAGGAAGACCACATGGGGTGTTAGCCCAAAAGGCAAGCTTCACAGGGGAAGCCGCCTTTGAAGGGACATTTGCAACAACACTCCCGGGCAGCATGCCTTTTGCTCCTGCAGACAAGGTGGGAACAAGAAAAAATAGGGAAAACCTGGCCCCAAAGTTTGTCCATGGGTGTGTAGCCTACAGGTAGCCACCCCTCTACAGTGGGCTACCAAGCTCCTGGCAGCTGAGGAAGGGTTCTGATATTTTGAGGGTGGCTAGAATAGTGCACTCTGGTATAGCCAGATGCCACACTTTGCACGAAACATATCGCTAGGCGAGAGGGGACGCAGTAGCCCAATGACTGGTGACTGCGTGGTCCCCTCAGGACACTTTCCTAGGATAAAAATGGCACTCCTAGCACCCTGCTCTTCGGATCACTCTTGATTTGAAGAAAGGACTGAAGAAGGACTGCATCTAGCCCTTGAAACTGCATGGAGAGAGGCTGCACCATTGGAAGGACTGCACCTGCTGCACTTTGGGCTAGTGAAATCGGACTGTGCCTGTGGGTCCTGACCTGGGGAAAATGAGCTTTACAGCTTCATATCATGTCAGTCATTCCAAGGATCAGGTGGATGATGTCCTGGATCCAGATCCAGGGACACAAGGGCTTAAAGAGCCCAAACCAACAAGTTAATAGCCACCACAGGCGTTTTGCCACTACCAGTTGCCAAGCACACAAAATGACAAATCCCCGATAACCAAAGTCTGCACCTGTGTCTGCTGGACCCAAGAGTGCTATCAGAGACCAAGGGGCATATTATCAAGGGCTTTATCGCCGCTTTAGCGGCACTTTTTGCCGCTAAAGCGGCGATAATTGTATCGCCCTATTAGCAAGCTGCGCTACCAGGCGTTAGCGACAGCTTTCAGGCGTTAGAGGCCGCGTATTCCATCGCCTTGCATGTCAGCGATAATTATCGCTAATGACATGCAAGGAAGGCGTTCCCTACTAAAAGCGACTGAAAACAGTCGCTAATCCCACTACCCCCTATTAACAAGGCAGGCGAAGCGATATAATAATTTGCGCTAAGCGTGTTTATCGCTAGATTCTAACACCTGCTAGTGAGGACGACTTACCTGTTTAAAGTATAGGAGGTGGATTCTAATGCTGAATCCACCTTAGCGTTAATGCGAGAATATCGCTGGTTTTCCAGCGATATTCTCGCTTTTTGCCGCTATCGCTGGAAATATTATTGCTATGGAGATAAACCTTACTAATAGGGTGTTATCTCAGCGATAATTTCCAGCGATAGGCGGCGTTAACAAAAAACGCGCTGGTAAATATCGCTAATCCTTGATAATATGCCCCCAAATTTGTTGTACTCAAGGAGCAATAACCCCCACCCAATGATTTTGCCCTAACCGTGGTGCAACAAAACTAGCACCCCAGCATTGGCTGGCCTGTTACTGCAACATAGAGGACTTCAAGGAACTTCGATGGCTGTGGCCAGAGTTGCCCTTGGTCACCCAAGAACCGAAGGACAACCACACATACACCCTGCCGACTGCACCTCAACCAGAGTATCCTTTGAGCTTCTTTAGACTGCATCCCCAGCATCAGGACTACTCAGTTGTAGTCTATGGCAGTCATCCTGTAGAGCTTGGGCCAGTATATAAAAGCTTTACTGAACTTAGGAAATTAGGACCCATCCCAAACTCCTCCAGCACTTGCAGAAAGTAGGACCAACTCAGTGTTTCAAATGCTTTCTTGAAATCCAAGGTGACCGCCACCGGAAGGTCGTCACTCTGGACATCGCATCCATAATGTGGCATGGGTGCCGAATGTTTTAGTGTGTCGCCCTTTGAGGCGCGAACCCACATTGGTCCAGACTCCAGAAGAACAAAGGAGCTAGGCATCGGAAGCAACCTGTTCACAAGGATTGTACCTAAGATTTTGTAGTCAATGTTTAACACTGATAACGGGCAATAAGAGCTCACCTCAAAGGGGTGTCTACCCGGTTTCGGGAGCACCACTATGAGGACCTCACGTAGCAAGCTCGGTAAAGCACCTCAGTGACACATCTCGTTAGACCTCTGGCAGGCAAGGAGCAAGAGTGGTTCCAATAGCTGCATAATACTCCATGGGGAACCCTTATATGCCTGGGGTCTTGCTGCTTGCCATCTGACAGATTGCTAAGTTGATCTCCTCTATCTGGCAAGGCTGCTCCAAATCGAACAACTGCTGTGGGGTCAAGTGAGGAAGTGCCACTGCTCACAGGTAATTCTGAGGCTGGGCAGAGGAGGGTTCCTGGTGGGAAGAATACAACTGATTGTAATACTGAGCAAACACTTTATCAGCGTCTTCTTGAGTATTTATCATGTGACCTATACTATTATGTATGGCACCCACCAGAGTCATGGGGGCCTCCGATCACAGTAACCACGCCAACTTGAGCCCTGGATTATCACCATCCTCATGCTGGTGAGCTAGGAAGGACTTAAAGTCAAGATCAAAGAGTCGCTTCACCTCCTCCCGGTATTGGCAATGCAAGGTCTCCAGATGAGGGTGTTCTTCAGGTATCATCACTGCCTTGAGCTCCGTGGTCCGCAAGCATGTCTGCCAAAAGCCAGCACACTACGAGTGAGAGACTACTTAACTCTCCATGTCATGGCGATGCAGTGCCCCCTCATGACCAGCTTCATGATGTCCCACTCCAACCCACAGGACCCCACTTACCCTGAGTGATCCTTGAAATACATAGGAATATGTGTGGCTATCGTGTCTCTGTAAACTGTGTCCTGCAAGGCTTCCGTCCGAAAGCGACACGTCGGGAAAGGAGCCCTAGTCCCCCCAACTGGAACGTGACCCAGAGTGGGTTGTGATCAGAGAGAGTCCTATCCAGGTATTCAGAATCACATATTTTTTGTGTGTAAATATTTATATTTGGAGATAGTTCATCAATGCTTAGTACAATAATGTTGTAAAGAGAAAATACATTAATACCACTTCCTACTTATCCACATGATTTGAGCAAATTATTAAAACCATATACAGTAAAAACAACGAGATTTATAAAGTGCAATATTACAAAGCAGCAATCGTACCGTCAGATTTATAATCATTAATAATATATAAATAAATAGATCCAATCCAGCAGCGTAACGACCCCTTACTAGGTTTTAACTTGAATTCTCCCATAAGGTCCTAAACTTCCTGTAGGAGCCCGATCTTAGCGCATATTTTCTTTTGCGCTCTTTAATCCTGTATAGTTTACTGAGTAGCTGTGAAAAAGTTGGAATATCCTCCGACCTCCACCTTTGAAGGATCAGCGACCGCGCAGCCAGAACTAGTACATATATCTGCTTTTTTTGTAGGGCAGTTGCTATTAAATCGGGAGAGTATCCTAAAACCATTGTCCGTGTATCCAACGCCTGTGGTACTTTCAGTATATCCTGGCAGTATCTATTGATCATATCCCAAAATCTATTTAGCTTCGAACACGCAAAGATAATATGGGTCCAGTTCCACCCCCCTCAATGTTGCACCGAAAGCAGTTTGACAAAATTTGGGGGTTTATTTTATGCAAAAATTCCAGTGTTCGATATAACAGCCATTTAGAATAATATTGCATTCGTTTGAAGTTGGCTGCTTTCAGCAAGGAGCTATTGAGATTATTTTTCTGGCTCCAAGCTGCAGCAGAAATTAGCAGCCCTTCCTGATTCTCCCATTTTGTCAGTGCTTTCTGATATAATTTGCCTGCCCCTCGAGCTCGAAGAAGGGAGTCCCAACCACTTATTGAAATACGATGTGTAGGATCTAATAGGTGCCCTACTAGTTCAATGGCATCGATGATATGTGTAGGGTTGAGTTCCAACAGAAAGCCTCTAATCCTAGAGAAAGACCATTGTAAAATTATTTTGCTATGTTTGATAAATGGTTCTATTTTGGACCAGGTTTTCCAATCTCCCAATAAAAAATCTCCTATTTTACAGAAGCCCTGACTACTTCAGTTAGCTGTAATCGCTGGATCTAGTAATGGGTTTTGACCTATATATATATATTCACTGAAAAAACCATAGGTTTCAGGCACGTTATAGTTAGAAATTAGCATTTAAAAAACCTTAGAAATTCACTGAAAAAACCATAGGTTTTAGGGACAGTTATAGTTAGTTGGACATTTCGCTCGTACAAAACCATAGAAATTCCCCGTTATAGTTAGTTCAGCTAACTATAACTTGCGCCCCGCAATGCACTGCTGATGACGTCACATATTACATCACTCATGTCATGGTCAGTGACATCACTGATGACATCACTGATGACATCTCAAATGACATCACTGATGACATCATCCAGTGATTGTGTGTTTCTGTAAAGTTTAAATATGTTTAATATATATAGGGAAAGGCATATTGAAGAATGAGTGGGTGTATAAGTGTCTGAATGGATGATTTAGTAGGTGCGTGACTGACTCTATAAGTGAGTGATTAAATGTATCTTACTGAATGCATGGGTTAGTGACTAAACTGTGTGAATGTCTGTATCCGTCTGTCTGTTGCTGTGTAAGCGGCTGCATGGGTTTGTGAATAGCTACATGAGTGTCTATATGAGTTATTGATTGGTTGTCTCAGTATCTGTATGGGTGCCTGAGTGTTTGTGTGGGTGGGGTGTGTGTGACTCTGTGCATAAATGTGTGAGTGGGTGATTCACTGGGTGCATGGTTTCAAGAGTGCATCTGTGATGGACTGTATGGGTGGGTGAGTGTGTGTATGGGTGTGTTAGTGAGTGAATGTATATCTCAGTGGTACATGTGTGAGTAACTACATATGTAAAAGGCAGTATATATGTGTGTTGGAGTATCTAAATGGCTATAAGTGAGAGTGTGTGATTGTGAGAGTGGCTGTATGGATGAGTGTGTACTTGTATCAGTGATTGTATAAGAGCGTAAGAATGTGCTAGTATTTGTATGAGTAAGTGAGCTGGTGTGTGTATAACTGTATAGGTGAGTAAATGGCAGTGTGATTAATTATTTGCATGACTGACTAGGTGTGTGAGTACCTCTATGGATGAGTGGCGGTGTGTGAGTGTCTATGTAGGTGTATGAGTGCATATGATAGTCCTGTACTGAGTGACCGTAAGTATGAGTGACTGTACGGGTGAGTGAGTGGATGTGTGTGTGAGACCTAAGAATCAGTGAGTGGGTATGTAGTTATTGGTGTTGGAGTGTCTATGGTTTTGAGAATGGCAGTCTGTAATTTAGAGTGGGTGTATCAAAGGTTATATTAGGGTGTGAGAAGATGCATCAAATTATCACATGGATGATATCATCAGTGATGTCATCAGTGATGTCATTTGAGATGTCATCAGTGATGTCATCAGTGATGTCACTGACCATGTCATGAGTGATGTAATATGTGACGTCATAAGCAGTGCATTGCGGGCGCGAGTTATAGTTAGCTGAACTAACTATAACGGGGGAATTTCTATGGTTTTGTACGAGTGAAATGTCCAACTAACTATAACTGTCCCTAAAACCTATGGTTTTTTCAGTGGATTTCAAAGGTTTTTAAATGCTAATTTCTAACTATAACGTGTCTGAAATAAGCCTGGGCGGTGAACTTCGCTACGCTCACGAAGCTTGCGAAGTTACGGTAACTTCGCGATTCGCGTAGAATGCGAAGTTACCGTGCACTACGCAATTTGCGGCGTAGCGTAGCTGTTTTTCTTCATCGCGCGCTCAATATACGTTCTTGCACGCGCGGTAACGACCTACCGTGATTCTGCGTTCGCCGACGCGACTTCCTATCCGTTCGCGGGCGCCACGAGATTTGGAATCCGGCCGCACGATCCCGCAGAGTGTGCGACCGCGAACACGTCATTCGGACGCGCGATCTGACTTCCGGCGGCAGTGTTGGTAAGAACGCGATCCCAAACACGAAGAAACTACAATCTGGCGAAGAATATATCTCGAGCATCATAAAACCTTCTAAAAAATGATGAATTAGTTCATTTTGCACAAAAAACTCCTCAGGTTGTCATTTAGAGATGTAGTTTGGTGAGCAAGGAGTCCTTTTTCTTTTTCCAAGAGGAAGGAAGTGCCCCTGATTCTCAAACTTCCTGTTCCTGTCCAGCAGGCTCCTCCCAGTGTTTTGTCCATGTGCTGTTCACTTTCATTTGGATTTGGAGCTGGAAGGATCACTTTTTGTGTCTGTCTGCTGCATCATATCATTGGATTGGATTTGAGGACTCTTGGATTTGAGATTTTACAAGTAAGTTGGAGAATTGGTGTACTTGTTTGTTTGATTGGGGCTTGTTTGTACCTACATTTTTTGGGGGATTTCCATATTTTTTAAAATGTATTGTTGTGGCCTGTAGTTTCGGCAGGGGCCTAGTTGTTTTTCTTTGATTGGAATTTCAGCCAGTAGGCCCAGACTAGAGCCAGAGGTACCCATGGGTGCATGTTTCTGTGGTGTCTGTTGAATTTAAAGTTTAAACATCATGTAGGCCGGGCATCCATGGATGGCATTGTTTTGAATTGGTAAAAGTGGTTTTTGGGGCGTATTTTATTTTTTGTGGTGTTTGTTAAATAAATAGGCCTTTTCAGCCAGTAGGTAACCCTGGGCGTTCAGCTGGCGGACTTTGGGCAAGTCCGCACTGCGCGACAACGCGGACTTACACTTTTATCTTCTTCGCGCTCAATGTACGTTTTCGCGCGCGATAACGACAATTTGTGACGATCGCGATGCCGAACACGCAGAATTTACAATCTGGCGAACAATATCTCTCGAGCATCATTAAACCTTCTCGAAAATGTTGATTTAGTTCATTTTGCACAAAAAACTCCTCAGGTTGTCATTTAGATGTAGTTTGGTGATCAAGGAGTCATTTTTTTGTTTTACAATTTTTTCCAAGAGGTAGCAAGTTTCCCAGAGTCTCCAACTGCCTGGTCCTGTCCTTTGTCTTCACTTTTTGTTATTTTGGGTGGCCTGGCCATGTGGGTGGCAGCCATTTTGTGAAGCCAGGCATTGTGCTTTTGCCATAGGCCTGCATTGTCTGTCTTGTGTTCCTTTTCTTGTTGTTCTGGGTGGCCTGTCCATGTGTTGGCGGCCATTTTGTGTGAACAGCCACTGTGCTTTTGCCATAGGCCTCAAAGCTTGCGGCCTAGTGTGCCAGTAGGCCCGGCGGTAGTCATCCTCATGGGTGCATAAAAACTGTTTGTGTTGTCTGTTGAATTGTAACATAATTGAGGCCATGGATGGCATTGTTTTGAATTGGTAAAAGTGGTTTTGGGGCGTATTTTATTTTTTGTGGTGTTTGTTAAATAAATAGGCCTTTTCAGCCAGTAGGTAACCCTGGGCGTTCAGCTCGCGGACTTTGGGCAAGTCCGCACTGCGCGACAACGCGGACTTACACTTTTTATCTTCTTCGCGCGCTCAATGTACGTTTTCGCGCGCGATAACGACAATTTGTGACGATCGCGATGCCGAACACGCAGAATTTACAATCTGGCGAACAATATCTCTCGAGCATCATTAAACCTTCTCGAAAATGTTGATTTAGTTCATTTTGCACAAACAACTCCTCAGGTTGTCATTTAGATGTAGTTTGGTGATCAAGGAGTCATTTTTTTTGTTTTACAATTTTTTCCAAGAGGTAGCAAGTTTCCCAGAGTCTCCAACTGCCTGGTCCTGTCCTTTGTCTTCACTTTTTGTTATTTTGGGTGGCCTGGCCATGTGGGTGGCAGCCATTTTGTGAAGCCAGGCATTGTGCTTTTGCCATAGGCCTGCATTGTCTGTCTTGTGTTCCTTTTCTTGTTGTTCTGGGTGGCCTGTCCATGTGTTGGCGGCCATTTTGTGTGAACAGCCACTGTGCTTTTGCCATAGGCCTCAAAGCTTGCGGCCTAGTGTGCCAGTAGGCCCGGCGGTAGTCATCCTCATGGGTGCATAAAAACTGTTTGTGTTGTCTGTTGAATTGTAACATAATTGAGGCCATGGATGGCATTTGATTGATTTGCAAAATGTGGCTTTTGGGCGTATTTTATTTTTGTGGTGTTTGTTAAATAAATAGGCCTTTTCAGCCAGTAGGTAACCCTGGGCGTTCAGCTCGCGGACTTTGGGCAAGTCCGCACTGCTGCGACTAACGCGGACTTACACTTTTATCTTCTTCGCGCGCTCAATGTACGTTTCGCGCTCCCGATAACGACAATTTGTGACGATCGCGATGCCGAACACGCAGAATTTACAATCTGGCGAACAATATCTCTCGAGCATCATTAAACCTTCTCGAAAATGTTGATTTAGTTCATTTTGCACAAAAAACTCCTCAGGTTGTCATTTAGATGTAGTTTGGTGATCAAGGAGTCATTTTTTTTTGTTTTACAATTTTTTCCAAGAGGTAGCAAGTTTCCCAGAGTCTCCAACTGCCTGGTCCTGTCCTTTGTCTTCACTTTTTGTTATTTTGGGTGGCCTGGCCATGTGGGCGGCGGCCATTTTGTTAAACCAGCCACTGTGCTTTTGCCATAGGCCTCCAAGCTTGCGGCCCAGTATGCCAGTAGGCCAAGAGGTAGTCACCAAGGGTGCATAAAACTGATTCTGTGTAGTCTGTGGAATTTTGGCATCATTTAGGCCATGGATGGCATTGAATAGATTCAATTGAATTGCGAAATGTGGCTTTTTTTGGAGGGTCTGACTATTTCACTTATTGGGTGTGGTAAATAAATGCCTTTTTTGCGTGTGTACTGTGTCATTATAATTGTGTTGTTGTAGTGGTTGTCTAACTTTCCAAAGTGTTTTTAGCCATGTGGATTTTAGTTTTTGCATTAAAGCTGTGTGTGTTTTATAAGGCATCCTTTGTCTGCCCATATATAGGCCTGCTTGAGTTCATTGTTTGCCTTGCCTTGTGCCTGTGAGTCACCATGTTTCTGGGGGCCATTTTCTTGTGGTAGTTATTAGTGTGCTGTTTTTGCCACATAGGCCTGCGTGTCTTTCCATTTTTCCTCTTGTTTTACTGCTTCCAAATCCATCCCCATTGCCAGCTGCAGCTCCCTGATGCTGCTATATAATACATCCCACGTGATGCACAAATTTAGGCCAAACATGCTCCAGTACATTTTAGTTTTTGTTCTTTAATATTCTTATTCTTCCAGAGTGTACAGTAGCCAGGAAAGCCCTGGCCTTGTTGTCAACGTCTCATAAATGGCTACACTGTGTGTTGTTGTTGGCAGAGTTTCTGAAATTTAATAATTGAGGCCACCACACACTAAGTTTTATATTCTATTTGTTTGATTTGTGCTATGTTTGACTGATGTTCTGGCTTTTTTGCTTTTAGGTGCACAAAGACTGAGGAGGAGGTGTGTCTCTCATCATTGCCTGTTGCACTTCCAGACAGACATCCTGCTGCTGGACACACAACGTGACGTGAGACCTGACCAGACATCTCTGCAACTGAGTGCTGCTGACATCTGAAGAAGATGGGCCCAAAGAAAGCAGGTACCAGGTCCTCCAGTACCAAGAAAGTTGCTATTGAGAAGAAGAAGGAACAGAAGAAGCAAGTGACACTGAAGTCTGGTGTGCCGGCCAGTACCTTTTGGGAAAAAAAATTGCGCCTGCAGCAGCGGTGTCCGGGGGGCAAGCTGGGGGCAGCACATCCGCATCAGTGGACCCAACCCACCAACCCAGGGCCAAGCACATGAGTGGGGAAGAGGTAGCCAGCCTAATGGTGGAAAGCAGTGATGCTGAGCCGGAGATAAACTTATCGCTATCTCAAAGTAGTACCCAATCAACGCGAGGAGGAAACACAGCAGATAAGTGGTCAACAACAACAGCCGCAACCACCGCCCGCAATAGTAGTTGTTGTTCCTCCTGAAGTAGGGGCAGTTCAGGAAATTGAGCCTCATGCAGAGGTAGAAGAAGAAGCCACTCATTCAGAAGATCCATTGTCTTCCAAATCCCCAGCAAGGAAAAGGAGGGGTAGTCCATCGAGTTCTTCGCCAAGCCCCCTTCTGATGATCTAGATGCCACTTGGAAGCCACAAACTGAGTCTGAGAGGGAGCCACGTTCCAAGACCAAGCTAGGGAAAAGGAAGGTTCCAGAAAGCCTTACACTTATGGAGGTCGATGTAGAACAGCAAGATGATGATGATGATGACGACGAGCCAGTCATCACGAACATCACTCCTGGCCCCGAGGAGATGGAGACCAACATTCTTACTCTATCCAAAATCGCTGCGAGGGATGTAGCACGCATACCTCCACAGGTAACACCAACACGACCTACAGCTTCCATATTTGCATTAGCAAAGGCCCGGCAGCGACCTACATCCAGCACAACCACCACCTCTGTAGGAGTAGGTAGTGGTACAGCAGCACAGAGTCAAATTCAACACACACCCTACAGATCATCCGGCATTGGAAGTGGCACCTCCAGCAGGAGGCCAAAGTTAAGCTCCCCAGTTTGGGACTTCTTTCACGGTTAGCGAAAAGGAGGAGAACATTGCTATATGCTCCATTTGTAATACCTCTGTTAGTCGTGGTAAGCTTGGTACAAACTATGGTACCGGAGGCCAAATGACCCATCTGAAAAAACACCACTTGATCAGCTGGGAGGACCACCTTCGCGACAGAAAAAAACTGCAAACATTGGTGTTGGTGGGGATAAAGGAGTAGAAGAAGATCCGATCACGGTGGAAGAGGAAGGACAGGGAGACATTCTCTCTGGTAGTGGTACACAAGGTGTCCCTGACCCCAGCAGTGCAGTCTTAACGTTGCACACATCTTCAGCAACATCTCAGTGGCACAAGAGTAAGAGTCAGCCGGAGACACCAAGAAGTACCAGGTCCGCACTACCAAAAAGTGCGTTGAGCCTAAGAGAAAGGAAAACCATGCAGCCTACCATTATCAGCATGTTTGGGGGTGAGGGGCAGTACGAACGCAACCACCCAATAGCACGTTTGTACAATGCGAAGCTGGCTAAAATGTTAGCACTGGACTTTCTCCCTTTTTCTTTTGTTGAAGGGTTGGGTTTTGTGGAATTTGTGTCAACCATCTGCCCAAAATGGCATGTTCCCAGCCGCTACTATTTTGCCAGAGTTGCAGTTCCAGCACTACATCACGACGTGCTGGAATTGCTAGGAAAGGCCTTGAAGCAGAGTGCTGTTCACAGTATCCACCTGACTACAGACTTGTGGACCAGTTGCCAAGCCACAGATTACATGTGCATCACTGCACACTGGATCAGTTTTGTGGGTGTTAGAGAACAGCTATCTGCTGGTGTTGATACTGCAGAGATTTTTCATGCCACTCGCAAACATGCAACTGTAGCCATGTTTGCCATGGAGAAATCTCATACTGCTGCAAACATTTTGGAAGAGTTTAACACCAAGGTCTTTGAGTGGCTGCACCCAAGAGGGCTTACGATTGGTTTTGTTGCCACGGACAACGGCAGTAATGTAGTTTTGGCCATGCGCAATGGTGGCTATTTCAGGGTACCGTGTTTGGCACACTGCATTAACATTGTTGTTCAAGACTTTTGAAAAATGAATCAAAAGTCAGCAACTTACTGGTCACCTGCAGAAGAATATGCACACATTTCAGCCATTCTTTTAAAGCCCGGAAGCAGCTGAGGGTCATTCAACGTGGAGCATAAACTGCCAGTCAAAGCGCTCATCCAGGAGGTGCCAACACGTTGGAACTCAACTTATTACATGCTTGATCGTCTGTTTGAACTGTACATACCACTCAATGCTTATGTCATGCAAAGAATAGGGAACCTACTGTGAGAGGCATGACCGTTGAGATGGCTCAATGGGACCTCATTAAATGCCTGACTGAGATGCTACTTCCTTTTGAGATCTTCACACGTGAAGTCAGCAGGGAGGACTGTACTATGGGCCAAGCTATCCCATTGTTGCACATGCTAGAGCAACAGCTGAAGGATGTGTCTGAAACGTACGCAGGTGTGGATGACAAACAAGACGCATATCATTTGGCGGGAGACATTAGCCGCTCGCTTATCGGAAAATACAAGGATTAAAAAAAATTTTTTGTCATAACCACATTACATTAGTGCCACAATTTTGGATCCACGGTACAAAGTATTTCTGAACAGCAAGGCAGTAATTCCTTTTCGGAAGTGGATGTTGCCAACTACAAAACTTTGATAGCTAAGGAAGCAACTATTTTCGAAAGCGAACGGCTGTTAATTACAGGCCCCCCACCACAGGCCATAACCAGTACTACAGGGCATCCAGAGTCAAGTTATACTTCGGAGCCTGAGGGCAGTGCATTTGCCTCCCAGCAGTCACCTACACCAACAATAACATCAAGAACAGGATCATCCACAGCACAATGTGCAACTGATTGGTTTCTACAGCAGGGGTATGGTAAGTCCAGTGCTGATGCAAAGGCAAAACCGGCCGAGCACATCCGAGCACCCCTTAACATTGAGCGGATGGTCCAGGCCTATCTGGATGACCCAACAGAGGTCTTCATGGATGGAAACCCATTGGTGTATTGGTATGGGAAAAGAAGCCAATGGACAGTGCTCAGCAGGCTGGCGATAAAGTATCTCGCTTCCCCTGTCGCAAGTGTCTCTTCTGAGCGTGTTTTCAGTGCTGCTGGTGCCATTGTAACTCGAAAAGGACCAGTCTCTCGGCCCAAAGCGTGGAGAGGTTAACCATGATCAAAATGAATCAGCACTTTATACCACCGGATTACAAAATACGTGAATCACAGCAGGAAGAGCAGAGCGACTTGGATGACGTAAATAGTGCGTTACAGGACCTACTTCTGTCCGAACCACCAGAGTTTGAGGACGAGCTCCTCTTCCCTGACAACTAGGCTTTCAAATTGTTGCTTTCTTCCTTCCTTTATGTGTCTGTTTATCTGTCTTTCTGGTTCAAATCAAATCACAACAAAACCATCACCACCGTCTTCTTTTTATTTCCCTATTGGAGTTGCACGTCTGTGCATTTAACTGTCCACTCTTCAGAGTCCTGCTTCATCTTCCTGTCTCGCACAAGTACATTTCCATCAAGCCAGACATTAGTACAAGAAATGTTGCCTTTACCAGTCCCGCCTCCATTAGAAGTGAAACGTGACTACTATAGCTATCCTCCGTTTTGTTTTCGAGCCGAAACTCATCAGTGTCCGAAGGCTACAGCCTCAGCAGGCATCCAAAGGTCCTCACTGTCAGGACAGAAGGTACTTGGCAGAGAAGACAAGAGACTCTTCGAAGAAACTTGCTGACATTTGTGCAAACTCAAATGACCAGCAATGAGCACTACACAGGCCGCGGCCCATCATCACAGTGCTGACCATGGGAAGCAACTTAAACTGTGACAAAGAAGTGCCACAGATGAATAAGACGAAAACCGAAACAGCGCCTAACACTCAAAATGAATGTGGACTGGAGTAATGATGAGGCCACTGCCCCGCAAAAAAAAACAAAAAATGTCAGAACTAGGCATCTGATGATCTGACAGCCAAAGAGAAGAGCAAGACAGGTAATGATGGAATGCATTGGATGTTTGCAGACTCTGAGCGATTGCTGTTGTTTGTTGTTGATGTTGTGCATGAAGTCGAACTCTACTCTACTAGTTAATCTACAAAGTGACTCAAGTAAGTCAGTGACAGTCAATGTTTCCCTTCTTGTTGTTTAATAACCAAATTGTACTCCTACTACTGCAGGTGCAGGCCAATATCTGTTGCAATTTTTTAATATGGACTTAATCGGAGTCAATACAGACTGAGTTGTAGTTGGACAACACGTACCACACCATGATGATGACCATACTATCTTTTCGCGCGCAGTCATTCAGTTGGATCGGAGATGATTCAAGGACTAACTGCATTTCATGAAGTGGCAAAAGGTAAACATAAACACAACAATTCAACAAGAAAGTAGTAAACACAGCAGACCTACATGTCCATGTAGTGGTCTAGTCGAGTGTAGTGATGACTGACAGCGGCGCATTGATTTTGTCACTTAATTAGGAAAATGCTAAGTTGCTGTGTATGCCTTTTGTCTGGCTATGTCAAAAATTAAGGTAAATGAAGGTTGGGTCACGGGCTGGTGCTGTGGTGGGCCTGTTCTGTCCTGTTGTTGTTGTAGCTTAATGCTGTAAACAGAATCTACACGATATATCCAAGCCGCCTCACTCTGAAAGTGTTCTCTCTTCTCTTCTTGGACTCCACCGTAAATGATGATTTTTTTTTATTCATTGATTTCTCAATACCCCTTTTGTTTTTCCATCTAGACGTTACAGGCCGGCCTTTACCCTGTGCTTGCTATACTGGGAGACACAACTCACATTTACCTTACCAATCGGCATCAGGAAGCCACCAAGATTGATGTGCGGAGCGTCCATGGAAGATAGGACCAAGAGGAAGGACGAGATTCAACTCCACAATTTTAGCATGATAATACAGTAACTTTAGTATCATTCATCATTCATCTTTTAATTAATTTGAATCCTTTTTTTCTCTGCAATCATTAGGACTGTGTGTTGTGTGTTTGTTTGCTTATTGATCCCTACAAATGTTTTTTAATTGTCTTTGCTATCTTTACAAGTAAGCCCAGTACAACATGGAATTTGGGTCTCTGAGGGCATATTACAGGCAAGGCAAATTGCATAGAATATACTGGTGCCCTGTACTGTCTAATTGTCTAGTAGGAGTTATTAAGTACTACTCATTAACCATCAAGTTATCTAATCTTCATCATCATTAACGCATGCATTTCCCTTTTCTCGCTTTATTGATTTTTTGGATAAGATCATGGTCGTCTGCCAAGATTGCGCTTTGCTTTTGTTGTCCATGCGTACTGTTTTTCATTTTCAAACCTTTCCCCAAACCCCCTTCCCATCCATTCATCGAACCCTAACCCTCTTCCCCGGGCTGTGATTTATATTGAGGTGTGATGTGACTACATAAAATGTACACCAATTGATCACACGCTTGCTGGGGCAGATGTGGTGAAAGCAACACTAATTCAATTGCAAGGCAGGGCGAGGAGCTTCTTCTGCTTGGCCACCCATGCTCAGTCTATGTGCATTGTGCAAGCCGTCACCGGCTAATAGTAGTACATCATAATTAATTGCCGTCATTGATTGGATTAATTATCAAACTCCTACCACACAGCAGTAAAGGTTACGAATTACGATTGTGTTAAGTTAAGTGACTCACTCGACAGCACAACTGCAGTTTATAACTTCTTGTACTAGGCTGTCCCCGCCACCATTATGTTTAATTTGACTTTAGCAGTTGCAACTGCAATATTGTTTGTTTGGCAGTCGTCTTCTGTACTGTATTTCACTTCGTTCGACTACTCCTCCCACAGTTTTTCTCAGGCAAGTGACTGTCTCTTTTTTATTTTTTTAGCAAATGCTACTGCCAGTGTCTACTCTACTACTACCACCACAACCATGGCATCTTCTACATTCTCTATGGAAACCATGCAGCCATCGCTGTGCCGAACGTAGTCATCATCAATCACAGGTAAGATAAGTTTGGTGGGAGGTAGAATACTAGTAGGACAAATAACTCAGTGAGGGGTACCGCATCTATCTGTTTGTTATACATCATCGGCAGATTATTTAAATCAAACACTGGCTGCGGCCCTGCAGCAGCAAGGAAACCAATGTGACGTTAATTCGTAAAACAGTAACCCCCCACAAAACATTAACATTGTATGTTTAAGTATAAATATAATTTATTACCCTAACAAAAATAAACTATCCCACACCTGACCCACCCCTCTCCCTAACCCCAACCAATGTCCAAAACGAAAAAAGTCCAAAGAATGTCCCGAAACCCCAACGCCCAATTCCCACCCACCAAAACAAGGAATAAAAAGGGGCAAAGCAACAGGGTCCTCGATGTTATAATCGGCGGGCTTTGAGGTGTTTGTCCACCAGGATTTTCACCCGCTCCTCCATTTGCTCCTCTTGCCGTGCCATCCGGAGGAAGAATCTTCCTGCGGAATGCCCTGCAGTGGCATCCACAATGGGGGACAGCAGTGCTGGCTGCTAATGAATTGCGGCGGGTGGCTATCAGACCGCGGCGCCGTACCGCTGGAGTTGGGGCCTGGCTGGGGCCCGGGGCATCGGACGAGGCTGCAGCTGCTGCCGCCTCCTCCTCCTCCTCCGCCAGAGCCACCAGCCGCCGGTACTCCCGGCATATGGCCTCCAGTTTCCGGCGCCGGGCCCTGACTGCCAACTCCTTCCGCGATGGTTTGTCTTGGGAAAAGAAAGAAAAAAATATTGTTGTAACCAGTACTCTTACCTAAACAGTAACACAAAATTAATTCAACACATAATGGCACAGTAGCACTAGCAAGAAGCACAGTACATAACATTTGTGGTAATAATCTATCTATCCTCCCACTTCCTCGGCCTTATACTAGCACTATGGACTCCAACCAGTACACAGTACACCAGTGTTCTTCTTATCTCTAGTTTAGGGAAATGACATAACCTGGTTGTAGCCGGCATTGCCAGCTCGGTCATCTATGCTTGAACCCAAGACAAACATACGAGTCATGACGCAGAGTCACATTAGTTTGATTTACTACTGTTTGCAGGTGGGGAAGCTCGTATTTTCTATTACGGGTGGCACTGGCCATACTCTCTCTGTTACATGGAGGGCAATTGCTCAATTTCACAGTGCCTTGGCTACTACAAAAGGCAGATTATATATCTGATCCAATGATCGTTGCTTTTATATCCGACAACGACATAAGGTCAGTAGCGGTCGTTGGTGGGACTCGGGAGTTTGGCCGGGCGGTGACGTGGGTAGGGGCAGGATGGGGGTAGTAAACTATGGATTACGGCCAATTACAGGTAAGTAAACATATAAATAAATGAAACTAATTTTGTTGCGCACACTGCATCGCATTTGGCGGTGCAGTGCGCACAATGAAATTCACTTTATTTATTTGTATGTTACAGTAAAGTTACCTGTATTTGCCCGCGTAATACATTGTTTACTACTACCCCCTCCCTGCCCCTCCCCACATCGGCTTTGGTACGCTGGCGCGGTTTCTTTAACATTCCCTAAAACTGTGCATCCCGTGACAGTCTCCACCTATGCTGTCTATGATGAATACATACAGGCATCCATCCATTCTAAGTAAATGTCAATCATTCTTCTTAATCTCTCCACAAACGTTACTTTGTTTCACCAACAACAACGCATGCGTCCACTCACTCCGTTGCTTGCCTTGGCTTTGAGTTTCACCCAAACACCGCTGATGATTCTTGCTATCCACAGTATCCACCCATACTGTGTCTTCCACTCCAGGCAGGCATCCATTCTTCTTTCACCTCCCACCCATCCTTCAACAACACATGCATCTGATTCCTATCAGCCACCTATCCATGCTTCCAACGTATCCTTCTCTGCCAGTCGTCATATTAAATCTCGCCCGCCCTTCCTCCTTCCACCCTTCTTTCCCTTTTTGTTCAACACATCCATCAAGGTCATCTGATCTGACTTTTAGTCTCCTCCATAAAACTTTCACAGCTGAGTTGGAGTCAGATATAAGAGGCCATTGGTTAATGAAGTCACGCTGGTAATGCTATTGCTACTGCATTGCTCATGCTAAGTAAAGGGTGTCTTCTTTATTAAACGTTGTATGATGTTCACTACAACTTCATACCTAATAATTCTCAACAACAGTACAGTGAGTGAAGTCCACTCCACACACCCTTCCAGCTAGTGCAATGTCAATAAGTCATGAATATAACTTACCACCGCCCGCCACTGCTGCTGGCTCACCCCCTGTATCTCCTGCCCCCTCCGGAATGGCCGCAACGCCATCGCCGCTGGCCCCACCGGCACTGGTGGTCGGTAGTACGCCTAGAAAAAACATGACACATTTTTAGATGCCTGTACACCTCCCCTATTTATTCTTTTTCACTAGCAAGATTGAAAAAAAGTTAATACATATTATTATTATAAATCACATTCAATAGTCCAAATCGGGTACTAGAGTACAGTCAGTAGACAGACACTAGTAGTGTTATTATGGTCCCTAGGGTCATTATTATACTATACTCTACTCTTTGCAAAGTTAGCCTGAGCCATGCAACCATTTTTCGCTTCATGTCTTTTGCGCATGTTACCTCGCAGCTTGTTGTGCAGTAACAGTAAGACGCCTTTTGAGCCCACATGAGCACATACAGCTACTGTCTGAGCGTTGCGTACAAGAGGTCGGAAAACAAGCCACTCTGTTATGGAGTTCCGTTAGTCCGTATTACTTAGCCATAGGTAACATGTTACAGTTTTTTGGCAGGACTGACAAATGCTTGCATTAACACGCACCATTTTTCTCAGGCAGAGGATTCCCTTCTACGAACCAGAGATTTGCAGAGCTTATGAATGATGCATGTAACCAGTAATTCTACGTTCTACGGTGAGGAGTCGCCCAGAATTCACACAGATCTTTTGTCTTATATCATCATGCACTTGTTGCAACAATTTTTATTGTTTTAATCTTATGCATTTTGCTGTTGGAGCTGGCTGGAGTACACTGAATTTTATAGAACAACAACATACAGAGGTTGTCATTTGAAAATAAACCTTTTGAACTTACACATAGACTCTGTGGTATTTGGTGTGGTGGTGGTGGTGGACTTACACGAGTGAGTGAGCGAAAGTGTGTTATGTTCTGGGTTGTGGAATCATAATCATTGGGTATCTTCGGGTGGGGGTTCGGGGACCTAATGAGACACTAGCTAGTCGTTCAGGGGTTGTGGGTTCACTTCTGACTGAGGTGTGAGGAACGTCCAAGTTCCAAACTCTCATCACCAACATCCTCTTTCATTGTGCATAGTTCTGCATGGGGCTGTGCAGAATCCAAGTAGTATGTACTATATCCTATCAAAAATAGTCAAATATCTGGTTGTGCATTTTGTTTGTGGTAATTGTCAAAGCCTCAAGATTAAGAAGCCTAGAAGAGGACAACCGAAAGAACTGGACTCAGTGGCTAGAGCTATTAGTATTGGTCAATCTGAGTTTTATTCAAAACCGTACAATAAAGAGTGGCAATGCAAACTGGGCAAGCTTAGCGACAGACTAATAGTAGTAGTACCGAGTACAGACATTCATAGCAGAGGCAGTTACAACTTAGAGGCAGGGATAACCAGAATTTAGAAACAGATAGTCAAGTCAAGATCAAAGAATCTTTTGTAAAAAATATAATTAGCGAGTGGAGCCAGAATTAATAGTTCTGAAAAAATAAGGACCAGTAAAAGTTAGGGCAATATAATTGTTAATATAACCACTGGAGGACTTACTGGGACCAGCAGCAGGGCCCTCGGTAGAGGAGCGGTCCTCTGGTGGTTGTCCCGCCGACTCGGACCCCGTCTTCTTGCCCCTGGGTGCTGCAGATCAGTGATCATGTAAGATATAGTAAAGAAAAAGAAAGACACAAACATTAATGATTGCTGTGAAACAAATAAATTATCTAAAAAAAAACGCTCAAAAAACGTTTTAGGAAACAAAAATTGCAATAAAATTGACCTATCTAATCCGATCGCCTACTGGCTTGCGGGATTCACGGACAGTCTACTTATTTGGGAACACTAATTCAGTGTTCCATTCTGATTGATTCAAATAAAATCCAGAACACTAACTAAGCCTAAGTACCACCTGACCTAGCCCACCTATTCCAGGCGGGCCAATTGTTCATTAAGCCTGCATTTCCATTTTTTTTTCCATCAAAAATGCATAGATGAGAAGGAGGACACATGCATAAAGTCAGTGCATAATGCATACACCAAATTGTTGGTTGGTTGCGTCTGATGTTCTGCAGCTGACTGACACTGCTAAGCTAAACTTACCAGTACCACTCACTAAACAAACTACAAAAGGTTCTACTAAGGACTGGGGTAAGCAGCACTCAGTGACAGAGGATGCGTCACGCACACCGCTCAAAATTATCAACTAATAGTAACTAAACCTAGTATAAAATCCATCCACCACTATTTGACAGGAGGACAAAGGAAGGACTACAGTCTCTCTAGCAATAGCATTACCTAACTGAAGTTCTCTAAAGTAAACTCTTACATAATAATGACAAGCGAGCGCAAAGTTGCAAAAAGTAAGAGTACCGCCCAGCACCTGTGTCCTACAATCACAGAAGATTTTGAAACGTAATTTACCTGCAATGTAAGCAGCATTATTCTTGTTATTTGTAAAAAATGTATACACAAATCACAATACTTATACTACTATATATATTGGCTACTCACCAAGCCCCACGACCTCGACACCTAGCAGGTCCAACAGGTCCTGCTCCCGGTCAAGAATGTCTGACCACCGGTGGGCCAGCTGGTTATGGGTGCGCCGGACCGCGGAGCAGCGAAACACTGCCCGACGCACCTTCACCCACCGGCGGTGACGCTCCTGGGTCGGGTAACCGGAGCCTGGCCTGCTGCCAAGGTCAAGGGGAGGTGGCGCTGAATAAAAAAAACAAGGGCGGCCACCTCCTCCTCCGTAAACAGCTGGCGGGCTTGCACCCCTGCGGGGCGCAGTCTGCCGCAAGGCAGGCGGCGATTGGGCGCACGCGCCTTGCCCTTTGACCCGCTGCTGCTGCTACCCTTCGCCATGGTTCTGGGGTGGGAGGAGGTGAAAAAGAAAAGTTAGAAGGGAAAAATAAAGTTAGGGGAAGAAGTAGGAGCTTAAAGAAGAAAGTTATATAAAACAGTTGAAAAGTAAAAAAAACACAGTAAAAAGTAGAAAAAAATGCAAAATATAGACTTAGGCAGAGAGAGAGATAGGTAAGAAATAAAGAAAAATTGAAAAACAGTGTAAAAAACTAAGGATTGCAAAGATTGAGGGAGGATAGAAAAGCAGGCCCAGAACCATAGCATAGAGTGGTAAAACAAGATGGCCGCGCACCATCGCGACCGCATGGGTAAGTTCGCGCGATATTTCTCCCCGAGCACGCAAAAAACGTCGCGAACACGTACAACGCGTTCCCAAACATGGAATGCGCATCGCGAGCACGCTATACGCGACCCGGAACAGGAAATAAGGGATCGCGAACGGGCGGGACAAGTGAAAACCAAAATGGCCGCGCCCATAGGCGACCGCATGGGTAAGTTCGCGCCCCCGAGCACGCAAACAGCGTCCCGAACACGAACAATGCGTTCCCGAGCAAGAAAACGCATCGCGAACGGGCGCGCCAAGCAGCTACGCACGCTCGCGGAGCTGCTGTGGCTTCGCGTAGCGCCCGACGTCTTCGCGTAGTTTCGCGTAGCGCGACTACGCGAACTACGCCCAGGGTTAGTCTGAAACCTATGGTTTTTTCAGTGAATTTCAAAGGTTTTTTAAATGCTAATTTCTAACTATAACGTGTCTGAAACCTATGGTTTTTTCAGTGAATTTCAAAGGTTTTTTAAATGCTAATTTCTAACTATAACGTGCCTGAAACCTATGGTTTTTTAAGTGAATTTCAAAGGTTTTTTAAATGCTAGTTTCTAACTATGCCTACAGAGGTAGGACATGTGAAGAAAGAAGAAAAACGCACAGAAAGAAGCAAAATAAATGCAGAAAGAAGCAACAGAAGTCCACAAAGACGAAGAAAAGAACAGGAAGAAGCAAGACATGTGCAGAAAGAACCAACAGAGGAGCAGAAAGAGGCCTTGTGCAAAATCATCCTGTGCCCACAACTTTTTCAGAAGGGTACTGGTGGTAACTGACTCGGACTAACCAGGCCTAGAGCCAGTGCTATGCTAAAAGACACTTAGAATACAGTGAAAACACCTACATACACTAGGGAACACTATGTGCTGGGGTACCCTGTGATTAGCATGACCTCCTCTGTAAGGCCCTAGTACATAATAGGGCAGGGGGATAAAAACTTCCTCTTAAAACGCGCCCGGGGCGCGTTTGCACAGTGGTGAAGGGAGGGGGGGGCCTGAGGTGACATGTGTGCAAACAAGCCCTGTGGCCGTTTTAAGTTGGGAGATTAAGTCCCCTTGAATCCTGAGGGTCCCTGGGGTCCAACTAGCCCACTAGGTACCTCCAGTAAGCGCCACAGAGGTGTGTTGCACGGCAGTGTAAAAAGGGGCGTGGCCTGGACCACCTCTCTGCAACGCAGCCCTGTGGCGCGCACTAGAGGTACCTGGTGGGCTAGTTGGCCCCCAGGGTCCCTCAGGATTCAAGGGGAATTAATTCCCCAACTTAAAATGCGCCACAGGGCATGTTTACACACATGTCACCTGAGGCCCCACCCCCTCCCTTCACCACTGTGCAAACGCGCCCTGTGGCGCATTTTAAGTTGGGGTATTAGGTCACCTTGAATCCTGAGGGTCCCTGGGGCCCAACTAGCCCACCAGGTACTTTCAGTAAGTGCCACAGGCCTGCGTTGCAGAGAGGTGGTCCGAGGCCACGGCCCTTTTTACACCTCTCTGCAACACAGCTCTGTGGCGCTTACTGGAGGTACCTGGTGGGCTAGTTGGACCCCAGGGACCCTCAGAATTCAAGGGGACTTAATCCCCCAACTTAAAACATGCCATAGGGCGTGTTTGCACACATGTCACCTCAGGCCCCGCTCCCTCCCTTCACCACTGTGCAAACGCACCCCGTGGCGCGTTTTAAGTTGGGGAATAAAGTCCCCTTGATTCCTGAGGGTCCCTGGGGTCCAACTAGCCCACCAGGTACCTCCAGTAAGCGCCACAGAGCTGCGTTGCAGAGAGGTATAAAAAGGGGCATGGCCTGCACCACCTCTCTGCAACGCAGCACTGTGGCGCGCACTGGAGGTACCTGGTGGGCTAGTTGGCCCCCAGAGACCCCAGTATTCAAGGGAATTAATGCCCCAATTTAAAACGCGCCACAGAGCGCGTTTGCTGAGTGGTGAAGGGAGGAGCGAGGCCTGAGGCACGATGCGTCTTTTTTTGTTGATTTTTTAGAAGGGGGCTGTGTGGCCCCCTTCTTTTTTCTTTTGGGCCCTGGGGACCCCATCCCCCAGGGCCTGACCCCTTTTTTATAAAAAAAAAAAAAACTGAACGGGAAGGGGGCCGCGTGGCCCCCTCGCGTGGCCAATTCCGGCCCGGGGACCCCATCCCCCGGGGCATGGCCAAATTTTTAAAAAATGTAAGGAGGGGGGCTGCGCGGCCCCCCTCCCTTCACTTGCACAGCCCCGGGGAGGTGATGGTCCCCGGGGCTCGGTGGTCCGTTACGGACCCCCAAATTTACATTCTTAGTGCCCCGGGGAGGTGGCGGTCCCCGGGGCGTGTGGGGGGGCTCAAGCCCCCCCACACAGGTTATTTTGTATTTTTTGAAAAAAGCCCCAGGGGGTGGCGGTCCACGGGGCTGCGGGGGGGCCGTGTGCCTCCGCAAATATTCATGTAAAGCCCAGGGGGGTGGTGGTCCCCGGGGCTTGGGGGGGGCCTTGGAGGCCCCCCTCTCATTAAAAGAAGCCCCGGGGGGTGGCGGTCCCCGGGGCTGCAGGGGGGGATTGGGGCCCCCCCCACACATTTTTTTTGTCACTGCCCCCGGGATTTAGCCCACCCGGGGGCTAATTATTAATGAAGCGCGGGAGCCCGCGCTTCGTTTTTTTTTTATTTTCACGCCCGGATTCGCACACCCAGCATGAATTCGGCCGATTTTTAAAAAAAATAAATGCTTTTTTGGGCCCTGGGGGTCCTTGTGGGACCCCCTGAGCAGGCCTAGGGGGTCAGGGTGTTTCTACCCTGCCCCTTTTCTTGTTTTGCGCCTTAGCTTTTCTGTTTTCTTGTGCCTCGGTTACCGAGGCACAAGATGGCTGCCAACACTTCCTGGTTTGGCATGTTGACAGCCAATTAGCATGAAGCTCGTGATCGGGAGGGTGCTCGGATCCACCGCGGCCATAGACATCGAAACGTTTATTTTTTGAATTTCTCAGGAACTACTGAACGGATTTACACCATTTAAAAAAAAGGGCGCTTTCTAAACCAAGCACTACCTTTTTGCCAAATTTGGTATAATTCCGTTCAGCAGTTTTGGCTGTAACCATGTCTAAAGATTCCTATGGGAAATTCATTTTTTGACCTCTATTTATTGATTTTCTCCGCAACTACTAAACGGATTTACACCATTTAAAAAAAAGGGCGCTTCCTGAACCAAGCACTACCTTTTTGCCAAATTTGGTGTAATTCCGTTCAGCATTTCGGGCTGTAGCCGTGTCTAAAGTTTCCTACGGGAATTAACATGGCGAAAACACATTTTGGGACCCCCCTTTTTTCTCGGCCCTCGCTTGCTGAATCACCCCGAAACTTTCAAGACAGGAGCTGACCAGAGCGCCCCCCTAGTTTTGAAAATTTCGCGATGATTCGTCATCCGGTGCCAAAGTTATTGGGAAAACAAAAAACGCTTTTCCTATGGAAACTAGGTCTAACTATAACTATCTACTGGCGACCACCAGTAGATAATCAGAGAGGAAAGTTTCTTCTTTTATATTGAGGATCATATATTGGCCAAAAAGCTGTTTCTTTCACTTGATCCCCCATTGTAGGATTTTGTATCTAACATTTTTGGTGTTTTTATTAAACGCATAAAGTCTTGGATTCGATATTCTTTATGAATTATATCTAAAAAAAATGGTTGCATCTATTAATATTTAAAACCTTCATTGTTCTGTATATGGTGTGTGCAAAGTTAGCATAATAGTACTCTTTCAGGTCAGGGAGAGCTAGTCCTCCTCTGTCACTGGTCTAAAAAGTGCATCTATTGAAAGCCCAGACACTTTATTTGTCCATATGAATGAAGAAAACAGACCTTGAACTTCCTTGAAAATTTTTGTTTGGACCGCGTTTGGAATGGCTAAGAAAAGAAAATTACATAGCGGTAAAATCATCATGCAAATTATGGCTACTCGGCCTATATTTGATATTGGGAGCACTTTCCATTTTGTTAATTTATCTTTTATTTTATTGTAAAGAGGATATAATTTAAGGCATAAAGATCATTAACATTTTCCGTAACATACACACCTAAATATCTCTTAGGCTGGGTATTAACCAGTGGAATTAGTTCTGCCAGTAGTGAATCAGATGTGCAATTACAAAGCAGAATCTCAGTCTTAGATGTATTAATTTTATAACCTCCAATGGATTGAAATTCCCGAAACAAAAAAAACAAAAAAAGAATTGCACTTCACTATTGGTTTTTAAAAATAAGGCAATATCGTCGGCGTAGAGTTTGATGTCAGGCATATCGGGCATTGGAGATGTTAAACTGCAAATGGAGCGAATAGCTATGGCAAGGGGTTCTATAAAGCACACAAAAAGCAGAGGAGAAAGGGGGCAGCCCTGTCTTGTCCCCCTAACTACTCTGCAGATGCCCACCTTATTAGCATTCACAATTATTTGGGCTGTGGCTCCCTCATAAAATTTGGAAATTCACATATGAGGGGTCAACAGTCTGAAATACAAAAAAGGTAATCTAAGCAAGTGTGGATCTGATATCCCGGTGCATAGTAAGAATATTCAGTCTCCCCAGGGTGCCCCAGGCACCAGACATCATGTAAATTGGACAACCTAAACCACTACCGACTGGTCCAAATCAGGGTTGTGTATGCAATTAAAATCACCTCAATACAAAACCAAGTGAGAGGAGGGTCTAAGGGAAGAGTTTAAAGACCTGCGCGGACTAATCCCCACTACATATATGACAAAACACAAAGTCCGCGGGTCTAGTGAAAAGCGCAAACAGTACACACAGCAAAGCAACAGGGAAAGAAAGGAACGACAAAACAGGGAAGTCCTATTTAAGAGGACGGAATACCATCACCCACCGAAGTGGCATGCTTCATCATCTGGGATCTCCTCTTGGCTGCAAGTCTAGTGTAAAAACAACAGTTGATGGACAGAATGCAGAACAATGTCATACATTCACCCCAGTACAGAGATCTGGGCCTAAATCCATCGTTTTTTTTGCTCACCATGCCATTCCAGTTTGAACCCAGCCATATGCAAATCAGTCTTGACCCTGTGCCTCATGGGAACAGTCCAGCCCGAACTGTCAAGCCAGGTCTTCCCTAGACTGGAAACAAGCAGCCTAGGACCGGTTTCGGGGTTTCACCCCTTTTCAGCCAGGATAGCTTGATTCCAGTGGCATGGAGAGCACGAGCACTAGAGGTCTCAAGAAATGATCCACAAATGTGGATAAAGGTTCCAACAGCGATCCCAGTCCTGAAATAATAGGTCTCCCTGGTGGCGGACGTTGAGGCTTGTGCACCTTCGGTAAGACATAGGGTGTGCCGTTATAAGAGAACTGGCTTCATGAGCTGACACCCAGCCCTCAGTTTTTGCTTCTTCCACCATGTCGCCTATTTCTTTCATGAGCCTTACAGTAGGATCTATTGTTAGTAGACGATAAGACCGCTCATCCATAAGTTGTCTGAGGCACATAATGATAATCGCGCCGCCTTTGTCGGCAGGTTTGATTGTGAGAGAGGTGTCTTTAGTGAGGGAAACGAGTGCTTTCTTTTCAATAGATGGTAAATTGTGATAGTGATTACTAGCCCCCGTGTTCAGTTCTAAGTCTTCATGAATCACTGCCTTCTCAAAAGTCAGTACCTGGTCTGGTACTTCGTGGCTAGGAGGGCTGAAAGTCGATTTAGCTCTTAAACCACTGTCCATATCTTTGCTGCCAACCAAATTGTCATCTCTCGGTTTATCTTTGAAGAAGAAATGGAGTCTTATTTTTCTAAAGAATTTGGCCAACTCACATTGAATCATAAACTGATCCCCGTTATTAGTTGGAACGAAACCAAGTCCTCTGTTCAGGACAGCTTATTCATTGTCCGTCAAAATATGTTTACTCAAGTTCACCACTAGTCGGTGCTCGGGCCTGCCACCTGTGGACCTTTCTTCATGCTGCGCAGGCTCCGTGGTGATGTTGGTGGACTCCAATGGACTTGTGCTTGCTGACCCCTTCTTCTTCCTCGGGATCGTCCTCGACCCTGCCCTAGAAAAGGCTGGTTTTGAAAAAACTGTGGCTGAGGGTTGAAGGGCAGCATCTGTGGATGGAAAGGTATATTCTGGAAATTCGAAGGGGCCGGTTGCCACCATTGGGCCTCCTGATGACCTCTCCACTGTCTTCTGTTGTTACGTCCTCGGCCTCTGCTGCGTTGTGCAGGTTGTTCTGTGGAGTCCGAATCACTAGACCATCCCTCTGACCCTGAAGAAAAGTAGTTGGATCCGTACCGTTTTCCCTTTTTGTTATACTCCGGTGGTACATAACTCTCATGAGTATATGGATACACTTTTTCTAAAGAGAAACGGTCCAGATCTTTCTTAAACTTTTCAATCTTGGTCAGAAGGATGCTGTCTTTAAGCTCCTTATTTGACTTATTAGTTTCTTCAAGATTTTTCTTGAATGCCACATTAGATAGTGTGGCTTTGATTTGCCCCTCCAATATTTGGATCTCAATAAGTATGGCATCTGCGATGCGCTTTGCAGTGCTAATAATTAAAATCAGCTAATCGCGCGTGCAGCGCCATGCTATCAACGACCAATCGTTAAGAAACATTTTATCTTGTAAGAAGAGTCTTGGGGTGTTAGTAACAATCAAGCCCGTAGGTGCGCAATTACCCCGGAGGTACTCCGTCATAATAGCACCATGAATAGTTGTGCGGGTGTGTGATTTTTTGAGGACCAGCAGTTTCGACCAATCATCCACCACTGGCCACTGCTGTAGATGTTAAATCAATAATACTAGGGGTGGTAGTCAGGATAGTTCGGGCTACATCCTCATCAAATGCCAAGCCTGTGAATTCTGCCATAGTTGGGTCTCAAAATAAACCAAGAATAAGAGAATACTAGAGCGTTAACGCATGTCAGAAAGACTGCGTGCAAAGATAAAGATAAAAAGACCCGCAGCCGAGGCTGCTCAAGAACAATACAAAACCAAGTGAGAGGAGGGTCTAAGGGAAGAGTTTAAAGACCTGCGAGGACTAATCCCCACTACATATATGACAAAAAACAAAGTCCGCGGGTCTAGTGGAAAGCGCAAACAGTACACACAGCAAAGCAACAGGGAAAGAAAGGAACGACAAAACAGGGAAGTCCTATTTAAGAGGACGGAATCCCATCACCCACCGAAGTAGCATGCTTCATCATCTGGGATCGCCTCTTGGCTGCAAGCCTAGTGTAGCCAAGGAGCTACAACTCCTTTCTCGTGTTGGAGGAGCTCGCGGATGTTTTATTTAGATCCAAAGGCTAGATCTCCTAAGATCAATGGAGCATGAAAAAAGTGTGAGTGAATGTGCAATATGCAGTGTACAATGTGAAAAGTTAAAATTGGCTACCAGGAGACATTTTTTTTATTTGATATCTCGTGGTGTCAAAGGTTAAAAAACAGTGGAAGCGCGGACTGATAAAATTTACGAGCGCGCTGGTCAAATCAGGAGGGTCTACATGTTTCAGCCAATCATGATCATATAGTGATTGTGGCCTTCCTCAGGACCTAGATATTACTACTACTACAATAGATAAATTGTGAGTGAATAGTTTCAAATTTTTTGGAACAATACAACCTACAGTCACCTGTGTAATACTTGTGAGTAGGCACTACAGGGATGTTGGTTGATACCTGTTGAAAATGAAAAGATAAACGATCATATACCATGATCAGAATTAAGTAATACGAAATTACTATGCAAATGTACTGTCTGTGCTATCGAAGAACATCCACAATAAATGAGTTGTTCTGCGCATTATGCAATGATATGCTAAATTCAGAATTTAAACAATAACCTTACCCGTAAGCGTACGGGTGGACTTCTCACCACTCCTGGTAACAACTCAGGGCGTGAGGCAACGCTCTGTGAACAAAGAAAAAGAAATACAAAGACTAGAATTAGTGGACCGACTAGGACCCACCGCTAGTACTTAATTTGTATGTCTCGATTTATAAGGACCCAAACATTGGCATAGTGTGAGAAAAACGAATTCTTGGCCTACTGGAATATTCCTGTGCAATATTAAAAAGGTCATGGATGTGAGGACTACATGTGTCAAGAAGTTATATATAAATATGTTTTGCCATATCGGTAGCATGAAAAGGCTGTTATCGAGTCATATTCCACAGGCTTTTCAAGTAAAACTGAGGCACTACAATAAGAGAGCACTAAAATAAGAGAGCAAAGAAGCACTCTAAAACTGCTGGGAGCAAACGAAAGGCAAGCTGCTGTTAATCTATGCTTATGTCTGAACAGACGATGTACAAAGGCATGAGACACACAGGTAAACGTGTGTCATTAGAGAGAGCACCCAAGCATCCCGCTACACTCACCTGTCCGTCGCTACCTCGGACCGACATCCGGTTGTCACGAGCGGTAGTCGAGGGTGGTGTGCGCGGTGTTTTATTAGGTGCCTAATTAGTGCAAAAGCCGAACACCTGTCTCAGACCCCTCACGTCGCACTAAAAGCGCGTAATAGGAGGCTGGGCACCCGCATAATAATTGCAGCCCGACCTCATCTCGATGGGAAACGTAGTTTCAGCCTGACTCTCCAATCGATTTTGCAGTATGCAACGTTAGGACGGCGATCACGCAAGAAGCGTGTTATGTCACCGTCATACCGTCGTTTGACCACACCAACCGCTGAGCTTCAAGGGAAATGTAGTTCTCAACAATTGTTCAGAACTTCACAGCGGCAATGTGGCAAGGAGGATCGTATAACGCCAATCTCTTAACTGCGGCTAGAATGGCCTAATAATGATCAAAGCCAAGAGCATATACAATAGTTAGGCTAAATGAAATGTGGTTATTTTTAAATAACAAAGCGCATGTCAACTTAACGACACACAGATCAGTTTAGAGGGAAATATAGTCCCAGGCTAATGCTTGTGTAGAATTGAGAGCATTAAAAGGAAAGAAGAGAGCATGTAACGCTCACACTACCAATATATTAAGTGAGGTTACAATGACCTGTCAATAGTTATACATAAGAACCCATACAGAGGTTGGGCTAAACACAATAAGAGTGTGTTCAAATTCCAAAGGGCTTGCCGACAAGGATAATGGAAACATGACCCACAAAAACCCGTATTATACAGCCATTTACAAAACCATAATACCAACCAAAGTGGTGAACCAGATATATACTCCCTGGGGATACATGGTATGTATCTATTATGTGCAAAAGTTCTGTCCTCACTACTATAGAGATAGTATGCTCAAAGCAAATAGTATGGTGTTAAGGATAATGTCCCTCAATAAACGATTAGTTAGTGACTAGACAGGTTGTTAGAAAGATAGTTTCAAAATTTGTTTCCAAAATAGCTTCCAAAATAGCTGGACATAATGTGAGATACATGGATACGATACATAGACACAGTTTACACTAAAGCCCAAGGAATGTCATCGTTGAGACCCTCCGAATCACTGCGGAGGTTGAAAACCCAACGTTGTTCTTTCCTGAACAAGAATTTGGAAATATCAGTGACATGTGCCGGTATATGTGGTTGTTTGAGAATGGTCCAGACCATTTCTTCCGGTTTGTGTTTCATCTCTAGGTAATGGTTTGTCAATCTCGTCGATTGTTTTTTGCACCGAATGGTGCTCTTATGTTCCATGATTCTCTGTTTGACCTTTCTGGTCGTCATGCCAACATATTTCTTCAGGCATGGGCATGTTATTAAATAAATAACCCTCTCACTGTTACAGTTGGTATGTTTCTGTCAGGGACTGTCCGGGACTATGTCGGGAACACAGTCAGGGACTTAGGCAAGGACTGGGAACTGGGTAGAAAACGTACATAGAAAGAGGAGTACAGCGCTGCCCAGGATCATACAGGGAGTCAGAGGAGAAAAAGGGATCCAAAGGGGAAGCCTGTACAAGTGAACAAGATGGGTAAGACTCAGAAAGGAAGGGCACTCACGAGGCAATTTAGCATACAGAATACCTACACCCAGGACGAATGTGCAAGACATATATATGAAACAACATTAACAATAAAGGGGGTGTGGGGTAAAGCACTCAGGAGCTCCACACGGTAAGACTGAAGCTCAGTAAGTTCCTCACCCACAATTGCTGTTACAGATACTGACTGAAAATACCCACATATAGGATATGTATGCAAAGGCAGGGTCTGTGGAGCTTATACCTATGGTGATGTTATAACAGTAACTCAAAGACAATACTCACAGTGAACAAGAAACACCACCTAGGTAGTCAGCTGTGCCCACGGATCCTGGCGATCAAACAGGAACCCGTAAGGCAGTAACAGTAAAGGGGTAGAACTAAACACAAGCACAATAGACAAGGAGCTAGCAAGGCGGAGTGCTTAACAGGAAAGGAAGGAAATCACAGGGCATACTGGGCAGAAAGCAGGTAACAAACATACAAGGTAACAGAAGCAAGACAGCAGAAATAGAAAGATAGCAAACTAGAACTGGAACCAAGGAAATGGGAATCAAGGCCGGGACTGGAAAAGGATATACAGAAGGGGAGGCAACAAGGGTATTCTAGAATAGTGCAGGTTCAGGAATCAAGAAAACAAAGCATAGAAGGCAGTGCTGGGGCAGGAACAAGAATTGAGCAAAAGCTCAGGAGTCAAAGTAGCACTGCAGATAGTGCTAGTACAGGAGAAGGGAAACTGCTGCAGGTCAGGAACAAGGAATGCCAAGGCTCAGGAGTCAGGATAGCACTGCAGGCAGTGCTAGGTCAGGAGAAGGGAAACTGCTGCAGGTCAGGAACAAGGAATGCTAAGGCTCATGAGTCAGGGTAGCACTGCAGGCAGTGCTAGTTCAAGGGAACAGGAAATAGCTACAGCTCAGGAAACAAGGAGTCAGAGAGAGCACTGCAAGCAGTGCAAATCAGGCACAAGAAATGGCTGAAGCCCAGGAACAGGAATAGCTATAACTCAGGAAACAAGGTAGCACTGCAGGCAGTGCTAATTCAGGTACAAGGAATAGCTATAGCTCAGGAAACAAGGTAGCACTGCAGGCAGTGCTAATTCAGGTACAAGGAATAGCTATAGCTCAGGAACTCAGGAAACAAGGTAGCACTGCAAGCAGTGCTAATTCAGGAGAAGGAAACTGCTGCAGTTCAGGAACAAGGAATATTAAGGCTCAGGGGTCAGGGTAGCACTGCAGGCAGTGCTAATTCAGGAACAAGGAAAACAGCAGCAGGTCAGGAACAAGGCATAACTAAAGCTCAGGAAACACTGAAAACAATAGCAAAGGCTCAGGGAGCACTGGAAACAAGGATCGGTCTCACCGGTAAACAGCTACAATGACCAACACTGGGCTGAAGGGAGCTGGGGCTTAAAAGAGCTCACATTAATCACATGCATCAGGTGTGAGCAGGCTAGCAGCAGCCAGCCACAGGTGAGCTGAATTCCTCCACCCATCCTTGGCCTGCAGGGGTGGAGACTAAGCAGTGAGCAGGGAATTCTGGGTAATGGAGTTTCAGGCATGAGCAGGATGGCTTCCACAAAACCCGGCATGGATTGGGAATGGATGTCAATTCCCAAGTAGTGTCGAAATGGCTGGAAGTCAGTATGTACATGAAGGGGAGGGTCTGGAAGCTTGTTAGAACACTGGGTAGCCCCACAATTCGGCCCGCTGGTGGTGGACACGAGAATGCAGGGAGCGAGTCGTGACAGTACCCCCCCTCCAAAGACCGTCTCCCGGAATCTGGAACTGGATTCAACGCCTTTGCTCCTATGAAATAGGTCCATTTCCAACAGAGATGTAGTACAAGATACCAGAGGACTGTGGGAAAAATGTGATGGTCTGGAGGGTAGAATATTAGGCTGTAAATTAACAGGAGTATTGGAGGCAGAACCTGAAGGATCCAAAGCCAGTAACGGGGGCTTAGAACCCCGAATCAAAGGTGTTTGAAGTCCAGATGATGGCAGTCTAGAGTAGCACTCTAGAAACGAAGGCAGATTGACTGTAGGGTCAAAAACAGATAATGGATTGGCAGGAGGCACAGAGGTCAAAGGCAAGGTGGCTGAAGTCAAAGGAGGTAACAGGAAGCAGACTTGAAGCTCTGGCCCTGGAGGAAAACATACAGAAGACTCACATGCAGGGGACGCTGGAAGCAGGTATGCAGGAGACCCAGGCCCTGGAAGCTGACATGTTGAGAGTTTTGTCTCTGCGGCTAGAAGTTCAATCTCTGAAAGTATATGTGCTGAGACCTTTGAAGGCTGGCTAGCTGGAAGCACAGGGTCAAAAAGTTGGCAAGATAGAGGCTCAAGGTCGGAAGGCAGGGAGCCTGGAAGCTCTGGTGCTGAAGGCAGGGAGCCTGGAAGCTCTGGTGCTGAAGGCAGGGAGCCTGGAAGCTCTGGTGCTGAAGGCAGGGTGACACATGGTTCATAGACTTTAAGCTCTGGGAATGGTAGTAGCTTGTGAACAGTAGATTTGCTGTTGTCAGTAGAGACATCTTCACAGGTCCTTGTCAGATTAAAACACACAGGAGTACTTTCTTCCAGATGGCTCAGAATAGTGCTTATCTTAGAGTTCCTGATGCTCAGGCTTCTTTCACAATTTGGTAGTTCACACTTCACAGTCAGAGGAAATAGGTCAAAGATTCTTTGGCCATGGGAGCTCTTTTCATTTTCTTCTGCAATACAAGGTGGTACAGATGCAACAGAGCATAGAGTACTATAATTTCCTGACTTTTCAATATGTGGTGTGCTTGAAGGCAAAACAGCAAAGAAGGGGACAGGATTTTGTTTCTTCTCAGTGAGGAGGTTGACTTCAGTTGCAGCAGTTAAATCAAGAGCATGGTCTGAGTCACAGGACATTGTCACATCAGGGAATATGTGGGTCAATGGTTTGGGTTTTGTCTGCATGTCAATGGCCAGTGTATGTGATACCCCCGGGGTGGAACTGACATCACTACCAGGAAGAGAAAGCAAACAAGTATTTAGTGTCTTTCCTGGCATCTGGGGTTCCTTAGAAGTGGAGGGACACATCTCAGGTGTAGTGCCTATACACAGTTTAGCACTAGAAAACAACACATCAGAGGAGGTAGAAATTGCAGAATTCAAACAATTACTTTCATTAACTGGACTGTGAGACAAGGTACTATGGTTTTTCTGAATGGAATCTGAGGGATCAGCCACTGTATTGTTCACACAATCCCTGGACCAGCTCTGAGGGGAGCGCAAAAGAGAGCGCAAGGCTTCATTCTCCATTTCTAAGGAGGCTAACATAGAGGTGGAAAAGTTGTTTTCTACAGGGGTTTTAGATTCCCTCTTGAACTTTGGGTTATAATTTTTTAACAGAGTCTGAAACATTTTATTCTCTCGTTGTAATTCAAGAATCTTAGATGTACTTCTATCCTGTGAAGACTGCAGATCTTTCTCTAAAAGGACAGTGGTAGACTTGGCAAATTCACAACAAGCAACAGAGCTATACCTTGGATTTTGTTCAAACTGGCTATTAGCTGCCTGTGTTCTAGTAGGTCTTTTCTCTCTTTTGTTAAACTGATTATTGTTTACTTTGAATGTGGTATCTAACAAGGTCCCTTTAGTATCCGGGACTGTGATCTTTACTGGACTACAAGACTGGGTAACATTATTTGAATGGAGAACAGAGGTTATAAAAAGCATCTGCTCTTTCTTTGGTTGTGTGGTTGAATACTGTATTTTACAGCCACTTACAGCAGACATGCGAGAATCAGAATTCTTGTTCAGCAAACTGAGTAAGGTAGCATTCTCCTTATGCAATGCTGACACAGACATTGAATCTGGATCAGAACAGAAGATTAAGTCCGGATCTGGCAAAGAGGTGTTTGAGAGCCAATGAGTAAAATATTCAGAACGTAAATGTCCATTTTTCATAAGAGGATTAATTGTTTCAGGACTAGGGTGAACAAACTGTAAAGTAGACACTAAATGTCTCTCATTGGTGGGCACTGGTGAACTGCCCTGCACAAACTTGAATGATGCACTGGTGTGTCTCTTTCTTAAACCTCTCATTATGACACACCTTTAATATTTGCACACACAAATGAAACAGAAAAAGGGTAGCTAACTGAACGCAAAGAAAACCTCACAAGTCACCCTGGAAATGGGGGTTGGTCATTCTGTCAGGGACTGTCCGGGACTATGTCGGGAACACAGTCAGGGACTTGGGCAAGGACTGGGAACTGGGTAGAAAACGTACATAGAAAGAGGAGTACAGCGCTGCCCAGGATCATACAGGGAGTCAGAGGAGAAAATGGGATCCAAAGGGGAAGCCTGTACAAGTGAACAAGATGGGTAAGACTCAGAAAGGAAGGGCACTCACGAGGCAATTTAGCATTCAGAATAACTACACCCAGGACGAATGTGCAAGACATATATATGAAACAACATTAACAATAAAGGGGGTGTGGGGTAAAGCACTCAGGAGCTCCACACGGTAAGACTGAAGCTCAGTAAGTTCCTCACCCACAATTGCTGTTACAGATACTGACTGAAAATACCCACATATAGGATATGTATGCAAAGGCAGGGTCTGTGGATCTTATACCTATGGTGATGTTATAACAGTAACTCAAAGACAATACTCACAGTGAACAAGAAACACCACCTAGGTAGTCAGCTGTGCCCATGGATCCTGGCGATCAAACAGGAACCCGTAAGGCAGTAACAGCAAAGGGGTAGAACTAAACACAAGCACAATAGACAAGGAGCTAGCAAGGAGGAGTGCTTAACAGGAAAGGAAGGAAATCACAGGGCATACTCGGCAGAAAGCAGGTAACAAACATACAAGGTAACAGAAGCAAGACAGCAGAAATAGAAAGATAGCAAACTAGAACTGGAACCAAGGAAATGGGAAGCAAGGCAGGGACTGGAAAAGGATATACAGAAGGGGAGGCAACAAGGGTATACTAGAATAGTGCAGGTTCAGGAATCAAGAAAACAAAGCATAGAAGGCAGTGCTGGGGCAGGAACAAGAATTGAGCAAAAGCTCAGGAGTCAAAGTAGCACTGCAGATAGTGCTAGTACAGGAGAAGGGAAACTGCTGCAGGTCAGGAACAAGGAATGCCAAGGCTCAGGAGTCAGGATAGCACTGCAGGCAGTGCTAGGTCAGGAGAAGGGAAACTGCTGCAGGTCAGGAACAAGGAATGCTAAGGCTCAGGAGTCAGGGTAGCACTGCAGGCAGTGCTAGTTCAAGGGAACAGGAAATAGCTACAGCTCAGGAAACAAGGAGTCAAGAGAGCACTGCAAGCAGTGCAAATCAGGCACAAGAAATAGCTGAAGCCCAGGAACAGGAATAGCTATAACTCAGGAAACAAGGTAGCACTGCAGGCAGTGCTAATTCAGGTACAAGGAATGCGGACAGACCACGCATGTACCGCATGTAAAATGTCCCTGGACTGCTGGCATATTCCAAAGCGTTTCTTGTCTCGAAGGTGTCTCACCTCTTGGTCTCGTATGCACCAGACAATCGCGCAGATTCGTTCCCCTTTTAAATGAAAAGAGGGAGGAGGTATTTTATCTCGTCCCACATTCAGAATGCACCAGTGCTTGCGCACAATCTTTTGGATCTGATTAGACTGTGTGCTAAATGTGTTAACACATGTGAGCCTAGTTAACGATGGTTTAGGACCCGCAGGTTCCAACAATGCTTCTCGATTGTTATTTGAAGCTCTTTTGTAAGAGTGGCGTATTTGTTTTTTGGGGTACTTCCTATCCTGAAGGTTCCGAGATAGCACAGCTGTGTGTCGTTCATAGTCTTCTTTAGTAGAACAGTTCCTTCTAATCCGAAGGAACTGACCAAAAGGCAACCCTTGGCGCAGGGATTTTGGATGAAAACTATCGAATGTCAATAGCGAGTTTCTCGCCATGGGTTTGGTGTACAATTCACTTTCTAGACCCCTTGCTGAAGGAAATATGCGCAGGTCTAGAAAGGGCAGGCTTTCTCTACTGAAATTTACAGTGAAATTGAGAAAGTTATTCTGCATGTTCAACCATGTGTGAAATTCATTTATCGTCACTGCATCGCCTCTCCAAATGACGAAAATATCGTCTATATAGCGTCTCCACTCGATGATGTGTTTACGGAATGGATTGTTCTCAGTGAGTACACACTGTTGCTCAAAAAGAAGTACATACAAATTCGCCAGGCTGGGGGCGAAAACACTCCCCATCGAAGTGCCCGATGTTTGGAGATAGATTTTATCTTCGAATTTGAAGAAGTTTTCGGTCATTGCCAGCCTGGCACATTCCATGATAAAGGGAACTGGTGTACTCATTTCTGTGGGACTTTGCTCCAAGAGTGATCTAACAGCATCCAAAGTCTCATCCTGAGGGATACACGTGTATAGGGATTCGATGTCAAAACTGATGAGGAAATCCGTATCAATGTTGAAATCAATCTCAGGGAGCAGTTGTAAAACATCCTTCGTGTCTTTCAGGTACGTGGGCATCAATTTTACTAGAGGTCTCAAGAAATGATCCAAAAATGTGGATAAAGGTTCCACCAGCGATCCCAGTCCTGAAATAATAGGTCTCCCTGGTGGCGGACGTTGAGGCTTGTGCACCTTCGGTAAGACATAGAAGTATGGCATCACAGGGTGTGTCGTTATAAGAAAACTGGCTTCATGAGCTGACACCCAGCCCTCAGTTCTTGCTTCTTCCACCATGTCGCCTATTTCTTTCATGAGCCTTACAGTAGGATCTATTGTTAGGAGACGATAAGACCGCTCATCCATAAGTTGTCTGAGGCATTCAGCGCGGTAGTCAGAAGTATTCATGATGACAATCGCGCCGCCTTTGTCGGCAGGTTTGATTGTGAGAGAGGTGTCTTTAGTGAGGGAAATGAGTGCTTTCTTTTCAATAGATGGTAAATTGTGATAGTGATTACTAGCCCCCGTGTTCAGTTCTAAGACTTCATGAATCACTGCCTTCTCAAAAGTCAGTACCTGGTTTGGTACATCGTAGCTAGGAGGGCTGAAAGTCGATTTAGCTCTTAAACCACTGTCCATATCCTCGCTGCCAACCAAATTGTCATCTCTCGGTTTATCTTTGAAGAAGAAATGGAGTCTTATTTTTCTAAAGAATTTGGCCAACTCACATTGAATCATAAACGGATCCCCGTTATTAGTTGGAATGAAACCAAGTCCTCTGTTCAGGACAGCTTCTTCATTGTTCGTCAAAATATGTTTACTCAAGTTCACCACTAGTCGGTGCTCGGGCCTGCCACCTGTGGACCTTTCGTCATGCTGCACAGGCTCCGTGGTGATGTTGGTGGACTCCAATGGACTTGTGCTTGCTGACCCCTTCTTCTTCCTCGGGATCGTCCTCGACCCTGCCCTAAAAAGGCTGGTTTTGAAAAAACTGTGGTTGAGGGTTGAAGGGCAGCATCTGTGGATGGAAAGGTATATTCTGGAAATTCCAAGGGGCCGGTTGCCACCATTGGGCCTGCTGATGACCTCTCCACTGTCTTCTGTTGTTACGTCCTCGGCCTCTGCTGCGTTGTGCAGGTTGTTCTGTGGAGTCCGAATCACTAGACCATCCCTCTGACCCTGAAAAAGAGTAGTTGGATCCATACCGTTTTCCCTTTCTGTTATACTCCGGTGGTTCATAACTCTCATGAGTATATGGATTCACTTTTTCTAAAGAGAAACGGTCCAGATCTTTCTTAAACTTTTCAATCTTGGTCAGAAAGATGCTGTCTTTAAGCTCCTTATTTGACTTATTAGTTTCTTCAAGATTTTTCTTGAATGCCACATTAGATAGTGTGACTTTGATATGCCCCTCCAATATTTGGATCTCAATAAGTATGGCATCTGCGATGCGCTTTGCAGTGCTAATAATTCAAATCAGCCAATCGCGCGTGCAGCGCCATGCTATCAACGACCAATCTTTAAGAAACATTTTATCTTGTTAGAAGAGTCTTGGGGTATTAGTAACAATCAAGCCCGTAGGTGCGCAATTACCCCGGAGGTACTCTGTCATAATAGCACCATGAATAGTTGTGCGGGTGTGTGATTTTTTGAGGACCAGCACTGGCCACTGCTGTAGATGTTAAATCAATAATACTAGGGGTGGTAGTCAGGATAGTTTGGGCTACATCCTCATCAAACGCCAAGCCTGTGAATTCTGTCATAGTTGGGAAGAAGAAGGGGTCAGCAAGCACCAGTCCATTGGAGTCCACCAACATCACCACGGAGCCTGCGCAGCATGAAGAAAGGTCCACAGGTGGCAGGCCCGAGCACCGACTAGTGGTGAACTTGAGTAAACATATTTTGACGGACAATGAAGAAGCTGTCCTGAACAGAGGTCTTGGTTTCGTTCCAACTAATAACGGAGATCCGTTTATGATTCAATGTGAGTTGGCCAAATTCTTTAGAAAAATAAGACTCCATTTCTTCTTCAAAGATAAACCGAGAGATGACAATTTGGTTGGCAGCGAGGATATGGACAGTGGTTTAAGAGCTAAATCGACTTTCAGCCCTCTTAGCCACGAAGTACCAGACCAGGTACTGACTTTTGAGAAGGCAGTGATTCATGAAGTCTTAGAACTGAACACGGGGGCTAGTGATCACTATCACAATTTACCATCTATTGAAAAGAAAGCACTCGTTTCCCTCACTAAAGACACCTCTCTCACAATCAAACCTGCCGACAAAGGCGGCACGATTGTCATCATGAATACTTCTGACCACCGCGCTGAATGCCTCAGACAACTTATGGATGAGCGGTCTTATCGTCTACTAACAATAGATCCTACTGTAAGGCTCATGAAAGAAATAGGCGACATGGTGGAAGAAGCAAGAACTGAGGGCTGGGTGTCAGCTCATGAAGCCAGTTTTCTTATAACGACACACCCTGTGATGCCATACTTCTATGTCTTACTGAAGGCGCACAAGCCTCAACGTCCGCCACCAGGGAGACCTATTATTTCAGGACTGGGATCGCTGTTGGAACCTTTATCCACATTTGTGGATCATTTCATGAGACCTCTAGTAAAATTGATGCTCACATACCTGAAAGACACGAAGGATGTTTTACAACTGCTGCCTGAGATTGATTTCAACATTGATACGGATTTCCTCGTCAGTTTTGACGTCGAATCCCTATACACGTATATCACTCAGGATGAGACTTTGGATGCTGTTAGATCACTCTTGGACCAAAGGCCCACAGAAATGAGTACACCAGTTCCCTTTATCATGGAATGTGCCAGGCTGGCAATGACCGAAAACTTCTTCAAATTCAAAGATAAAATCTATCTCCAAACATCGGGCACTTCGATGGGGAGTGTTTTCGCCCCCAGCCTGGCGAATTTGTATGTACATCTTTTTGAGCAACAGTGTGTACTCACTGAGAACAATCCATTTCGCAAACACATCATCGAGTGGAGACGCTATATAGACGATATTTTCGTCATTTGGAGAGGCGATGCGGTGACGATAAATGAATTTCACACACGGTTGAACATGCAGAATAACTTTCTCAATTTCACTGTAGATTTCAGTAGAGAAAGCCAGCCCTTTCTAGACCTGCGCATATTTCCTTCAGCAAGGGGTCTTTCTTGAAAGTGAATTGTACACCAAACCCATGGCTAGAAACTCGCTATTGACATTCGATAGTTTTCATCCAAAATCCCTGAACCAAGGGTTGCCTTTTGTTCTACTAAAGAAGACTATGAACGACACGCAACTGTGCTATCTCGGAACCTTCAGGATAGGAAGTACCCCAAAAAACTAATATGCCAGTCTTACAAAAGAGCTTCAAATAACAATCGAGAAGCATTGTTGGAACCTGTGGGTCCTAAACCATCGTTAACTAGGCTCACATGTGTTAACACATTTAGCACACAGTCTAATCAGATCCAAAAGATTGTGCGCAAGCACTGGCGCATTCTGAATGTGGGACGAGATAAAATACCACCTCCCCTCTTTTCATTTAAAAGGGGAACGAACCTGCGCGATTGTCTGGTGCATATGAGACCAAGAGGTGAGACACCTCCGAGACAAGAAACGCTATGGAATATGCCAGCAGTCCAGGGACATTTTCCATGCGGTACATGCGTGGTCTGTCCGCAAACTAAACACACCACAGAACTGGATATTGGTACCAATAGGCCCTGGAGGCAAGTGAAACATGCCAACTGTAACAGTGAGAGGGTTATTTATTTAATAACATGCCCATGCCGGAAGAAATATGTTGGCATGACGACCAGAAATGTCAAACAGAGAATCATGGAACATAAGAGCACCATTCGGTGCAAAAAACAATCGACGAGATTGACAAACCATTACCTAGAGATGAAACACAAACCGGAAGAAATGGTCTGGACCATTCTCAAACAACCACATATACCGGCACATGTCACTGATATTTCCAAATTCTTATTCAGGAAAGAACAACGTTGGGTTTTCAACCTCTGCAGTGATTCGGAGGGTCTCAACGATGACATTCCTTGGGCTTTAGTGTAAACTGTGTCTATGTATGGCATCCATGTATCTCACATTATGTCCAGCTATTTTTGAAGCTATTTTGGAAACAAATTTTGAAACTATCTTTCTAACGACCTGTCTAGTCACTAACTAATCGTTTATTGAGGGACATTATCCTTAACACCATACTATTTGCTTTGAGCATACTATCTCTATAGTATTGAGGACAGAACTTTTGCACATAATAGATACATATCCTGTATCCCCAGGGTGTATATATCTGGGTCACCACTTTGGTTGGTATTATGGTTTTGTAAATGGCTGTATAATATGGGTTTTTGCGGGTCCTGTTTCCATTATCCTTGTCGGCATGCCCTTTGGAATTTGAACACAATCTTATTGTGTTTAGCCCAACCTCTGTATGGGTTCTTATGTATAACTATTGACAGGTCATTGTAACCTCACTTAATATATTGGTAGTGTGAGCGTTACATGCTCTCTTCTTTCCTTATAATGCTCTCAATGCTACACGAGCATTAGCCTGGGACTATATTTCCCTCTAAACTGAGCGGTGTGTCGTTAAGTTGACATGCACTTTGTTATTTAAAAATAACCACATTTCATTTAGCCTAACTATTGTATATGCTCTTGGCTTTGATCATTATTAGGCCATTCTAGCTGCATTTAAGAGATTGGCGTTATACGATCCTCCTTGCCACATTGCAGCTGTGAAGTTTTCATTGATATGCGAACAATTGTTGAGAACTACATTTCCCTTGAAGCTCAGCGGTTGTGTGGTCAAACGACGGTATGACGGTGACATAACACGCTTCTTGCGTGATCGCCGTCCTAACGTTGCATACTGCAAAATCGATTGGAGAGTCAGGCTGAAATAGGAGGTGCCCAGCCTCCTATTACGCGCTTTTAGTGCGACGTGAGGGGTCTGAGACAGGTGTTCGGCTTTTGCACTAATTAGGCATTTAATAAAACACCGCGCACACCATCGTCGACTACCGCTCGTGACAACCGGATGTCGGTCCGAGGTAGCGACGGACAGGTGAGTGTAGCGGGATGCTTGGGTGCTCTCTCTAATGACACACGTTTACCTTTGTGTCTCATGCCTTTGTACATCGTCTGTTCAGACATAAGCATAGATTAACAGCAGCTTGCCTTTCGTTTGCTCCCAGCAGTTTTAGAGTGCTTCTTTGCTCTCTTATTTTAGTGCTCTCTTATTGTAGTGCCTCAGTTTAACTTGAAAAGCCTGTGGAATATGACTCGATAACAGCCTTTTCATGCTACAGATATGGCAAAACATATTTATATATAATTTCTTGACACATGTAGTCCTCACATCCATGACCTTTTTAATATTGCACAGGAATATTCCAGTAGGCCAAGAACTTGTTTTTCACACACTATGCCAATGTTTGGGTCCTTATAAATCGAGACATACAAATCAAGTACTAGCGGTGCGTCCTAGTCGGTCCACTAATTCTAGTCTTTGTATTTCTTTTTCTTTGTTCACAGAGCGTTGCCTCACGCCCTGAGTTGTTACCAGGAGTGGTGAGAAGTCCACCCGTACGCTTACGGGTAAGGTTATTGTTTAAATTCTGAATTTTAGCATATCATTGCATAATGCGCAGAACAACTCATTTATTGTGGATGTTCTTCGATAGCACAGACAGTACATTTGCATAGTAATTTCGTATTACTTAATTCTGATCATGGTATATGATCGTTTATCTTTTCTTTTTCAACAGGTATCAACCAACATCCCTTTAGTTCCTACTCACAAGTATTACACAGGTGACTGTAGGTTGTATTGTTCCAAAAAATTTGAAACTATTCACTCACGATTGATCTATTGCAGTATTAGTAATATCTTGGTCCTGAGGAAGGCCACGATCACTATATGATCATGATTGGCTGAAACATGTAGACCTTCCTGATTTGACCAGCGCGCTCGTAAATTTTATCAGACCGCCCTTGCACTGTTTTTTAACCTTTGACACCACGAGATATCAAATAAAAAAAAATTCTCCTGGGAGCCAATTTTAACTTTTCACATTGTCACTGCATATTGCACATTCACTCACACTTTTTTCATGCTCCATTGATCTTAGGAGATCTAGCCTTTGGATCTAAATAAAACATCTGCGAGCTCCTCCAACATGAGAAAGGAGTTGTAGCTCCTTGGCTACACTAGGCTTGCAGCCAAGAGGAGATCCCAGATGATGAAGCATGCCACTTCGGTGGGTGATGGGATTCCGTCCTCTTAAATAGGACTTCCCTGTTTTGTTGTTCCTTTCTTTCCCTGTTGCTTTGCTGTGTGTACTGTTTGCGCTTTCCACCAGACCCACGGACTTTGTGTTTTGTCATTAAAATCACCTCCCCACGGCGTGGCTTCGAAGCTGAAGATGGCGGACGCGTGAGCCGACAGCTCCGCATCAGCCTAATAAATTATCCTGTAGATCGGTGATTCCGCCCGTGCCTGGAGACGCTCTTCTGGGAGCAGAACCAGCGGGACCTTGTGCAGTATTTATCGGTGCTCCCTTAGACCCTGAATCACAGCCGGGTGCCGCCGAAGCGCTGGGGCAGCCCGGCAGCACTGATACAGCAATGGCGGCCTGAAGAGGAGAGACGGCCTGCGTCACGGTGAGAGACGGCCGTCCTGTCTCCCTGAAGATCCCCCACTGACGCACTTAGAGGAGCGGGAGACTGCTCAGATACGGCGGACGCCCTGGGGAGACTGAGCGGTGTGAGGAGCTGAGGTCCGCGATCATCTGCTGCCCGGCCTAGTGCTCGGCTCGGCTCCCCGGTGGGACGCGGTCACCAGTGGAGGTCTGCCGGGAGGCCGCTCAGTGCACTGCCCCCGGGACGACCGACATGCTGCCTGTGCAGAACTGGAGATAGCGCCCGCAGGGTGGTAGGGTGCCGGCTGTGCGGTCTGGACTGAGAAGGCAGGAGCTGAGTGCATTAGGCCCGAAGCTGTCCCCTGACGCGGGCGAGGAGGACGCGAGGGTGCTCCTCCGTGGTTTTTCAAGGTGCTGCTTCTATACGCTGAGGTTGGGCCCGTGCGACCCCCGCGCCTGTTGTACAGTGATTGCTGCAGTAAGTGGGGACAGACGAGAGGAGTGGTGCTGCCTGGACCCACGGGACGGCTACTGAATATCCTATGGTGCTGCTGTCTGGTGCGAATCTCTTGGGGGCAATAACTTTGTATGGACCCCCCCTCCTTCCTTGACCTGAGGTGGAATTTGAGGCTGGATGACCTTCCAGGGGCTGTGACTATGACCTGTAGATCGGCTGGGGTGACCACGTGAGTTTCTGCCTGCTGCGGTGGTGGTGGATGGCTGGTATTGGGGCACCTACGCTCGATTGCAGGGGCCTGGGTGGGGCCGTCTCCAGTCATGCATCGGCCTGGGGTTGTGCCTTTTGCGCCTAATGGACCGTCCCGTTGATTGAGGTGTCTGGCAAGGTGGGAGTGAAGTGTGGTGATACATATATACTCCGTGGCAAGATTGTTCCCTGCTCTGCCCCGGTCTTTGCGCAATAATAGTTCGCAGATGCCTGGCTGAGATACACAGAGCCGTGGAGACCCTGTTCGGTTAGCTGAGTGATGGAGGCCAGCGATACTGGCGTCTGCGATGAACCTTCCTGGAGAGCAGCGCCTTCGTTCCTCCACAAGAGCCCAAGTAGCGCTGCAAATGGGGAAACCTAGAGGGAAACAGGTGGGTCCTCCCCAGACCTAGAAGAGAATGCGACTAACACTGTTGTAGTTGACGACGGAGGAGATCAACCAGAAATTCCCATCCACCAACAATTCGCTAAGATTCTAGAAGCTATCGCTGACACAAAGGAGACCCTGCACCAAGACATCAGTACGGTGGTGGTGGGCCTGGGGTTGTTAAGAGCTGAACACGCTAAGCTTTCGGAGAGAGTGAAACACACCGAACAATCCTTGGGAACGCTTACTCCTGCGCATCAGGCCCTCGCTGCTCAGGTCGGGGACTTGACCACCAGAATCACGACCCTAGAGAGACGGGCAGAAGACGCGGAAGGACGCAATAGGAGGAATAATGTGAGGGTCCTTGGGCTTCGGGAAGGAGTGGAAGGGACGGACATGGTCCAATACCTGGAGAAGTGGCTCCGAGAAGTGGTAGCACCGGAGGGACTCTCCCAATTCTATACCCTGGAACGTGCACACCGGGTACCGGCCAGGCCACCGGCTCCTGGGAAACCACTGCGCGCTGTGGTGGCCAGATTGCTTCACTTCCGGGACAGGGACCTGCTGTTAAAGAGAGCACGAACAACGGGGCCCCATATGGTGGATAATAACAAAGTGTCCCTGTTCCCGGATTACACCATGGAGGTCCAGGGGCACTGTACCTCCTTTTTGGAAGTGAAACGAGCGCTACGAGATGAGGGGATCCAGTATGCCCTGATGTTCCCGGCTAGACTCAAAATAATGCTGGATGGAAAAACTCGTTTCTGCGAAGATCCCAAGACGGCCTGGGAATGGGTTGAGGCTTATAGAACTGAAGGTAATCCTAAACCACGTACGGAGCGCAGACCTGAACCGGCAACCCTAGGGAAAAGACTGCGGAGGCGTCAGAGACGTCGGACCACAACTAGACCGAGTCCTTCTAGGACAGCACAGGAGAGAGCGGAAGTACTGAAAGCTGTGTCCGTCATGATGCATAGCAGAGACACCTCCATGGACAGGGACTCGGAAGCGAAATATGGAACTGGGAACTCTGAGTCTGATGGCTCCCACGTCGATAGTGGTTCCATGCCGGTAGTGACCCCTCAAACGGCTGATGAACTTATGTGACTGGTGATATGTTTCTCTTCCTATACTTTATGGCATTGTGATGTTGTCGAATGGTTGGGTGGGCCTCTGGGTGGGCGCGCCTGGGCGGGGTTGGAATGGCCCCTCAGGCTGTGAAGTCTACCTGATTCTTACACTGTTGAATAACTCGTGCGAGAAGACCACGCTCCCCTGTAGGCACTGGTGCCCGTAGCCTGGTGCCTTAACTGCCTGTTGTAGGTAATTGTTATGCAGTACTACTGTGAGTTTGGGCAGCTGACAGTTGTCAGACCGCTCGTGGGTTGGGGAGTTTCATGGTTGGGATTGTTGTTACACACCAGAGGGTCTGGCATTCTTTTGCAGGTGGGCGGGGGGAGGAGGTGGCGGGGGGGGTACTATGTATGATAATGCCTAATAATGCTGAACGAGTCAAAGAGTATAGATTCCTAACGTGGAATATCAGGGGTATGGGTTCCTCCTTGATGCGTTATAGTATACAGAATTATATCAGACGCAGGGGCGCACACGTGGTCCTACTTCAGGAGACGCACCTTACCGAAGTAGAGGTCACTAGACTCAGACGTAGGTGGAGGGGACAGCTGTTTGCAACCACATATTCAGCCTTTGCGAGAGGCGTGCTAATATGGATCCGCCCTGGGGTTCCATTCTCCCTCACTAGGAAAATAATAGACACCGACGGGAGGTTCGTAGTAATCTCTGGTACGTTAAATGGGAAGGAGATGACGGTATGTTGTGTATATGCACCTAACCGGGAGCAACTCCCCTTTCTTGAACGTTTATCTGGTAAAATGGATGGAATCTCAAATGGAAACTTGGTAGTGGGAGGAGACTTCAATTGTGTGTATGATGTGGGATGGGATAGATCGACTCCTCCGCTGAAGGGTACTTTAGCTGCTAACACAGCGAAGGGCCTTAGGAGCTGGGCTGCGAGTTGGAATTTGTTGGATATTTGGAGATTGCAGAATACACAACGCAGAGAATACTCCTATTACTCGCATCTGTATGACTTACACACCAAATTGGATATGTTCTTCTGCTCTGCCGCATTGTCAGATATGATAACGGGGGCTGAATATTTGGGTAGGTCTTTGTCTGATCATAGTCCCCTACTCCTGCGATTTACGCCCACCCTTGAGAAGACCCCCATCCCCTTGTGGAGGCTAGACCCAGGGTTATTGGAGAATGATGGTTTCCGACAGCTCCTGTCTGCAGCTTTGGTACACTACTTCACGGAAAATCAAGGGACAGCTAGCTCCCCATTAGTAGAATGGGAAGCGTTTAAGGTGGTGGTACGGGGACACTGTTTGGGACAGAAGGTGGGACTCCGACGGATGGTGACCCAGGAACTGGATGACTTAGAAGAAAAATTCTGACACTGGATAGAGAAAGTGCAGGTGGGTCTGGTTTGCAGGGTAGGCTGGCGGACGTAAAAAGCCTCTATAATGCCACATGGGACAGGTTGAGGGAATTAGACCTCAAAGCCTATCAATCACGCCAACATATGGAGGGAGGTAAGGCTGGGCGATTGCTGGCCTGGCTGATTAAGCCAGAAAGCAGGGGTACGCCTATTTCCAGTATAACAGACGCTCAGGGCCAGATTCTTTCCTCTCCAAAGGCTATTAATACTGCGTTTAAAACGTATTATGAGACGCTTTATGGGTTGCCGGAGGTGCGTCCGGAAGGAGACCTACTTATTTATCTTGAGGGCTTGAGACTGACAAGTTTAGATCGCAAGACCAGAGACTCGTTGGCGCTTCCAGTTAAAGCGGGAGAAATTAGAGCGGCAATTAGGGATATGGCTAGAGGGAAAACACCGGGACCTGACGGCCTCCCTGCCGAATTTTATGCTACTTTTATGGATATTCTAGCCCCAAAATTAGAACAGGTGTATGCCATTGCACTTCAGGAACAGCAACTACCACCTACAATTAGAGAGGCACTGGTGATCCCACTGCCCAAAACCAAAAACACACATGCTCACTTGACCGAGTTTCGACCATTATCCATGTTGAATATGGACTTCAAGATCCTGAGTAAGGCGCTGGCGACTAGGCTTTGCCCCATATGAGGCGTTTGGTTCATGAGGACCAGAACGGCTTTATCCCCACACGGTCCACATCCGGCAACCTTTGGCGGCTATATCACGTCATGTTTCACCCTGACATAGGAAATTTCCCAGATGCTGTCGTAGTCGCGATAGATTTAGAAAAAGCTTTTGATTCTTTGCGCTGGGATTTTTTACTAGCAGTAATGGGTAAGATGCAGCTGGGGAGGGGTGGGGGAAGTGGATTCGCCTTTTATACGCAAAGCCTCGGGCCCGTATGCGTACTGGCCACGTAATATTGACTCCGTATTTTATTCATAGAGGCACTAGACAGGGGTGTCCCCTGTCACCCCTGATTTTCGCACTAGCGATGGAACCATTGGCGGTACGATTTCGACAGGAAGGGAGTGGTTTGGGGATCCCCCTTGATGGTGCCGAACACATAATATCGCTATATGCGGATGATGTGTTGATATATCTGCGGGATGGCCTCAATGGGATCCATACTGTGATGCGCATATTTGACAAATTTGCGGAACTCTCTGGTCTACGCTTGAATAGGCAGAAGACTTCTGTGTTCCCGCTGCAGCCCGCGCTTCCGCGGCCGCCGGTTTTCCCGCCTGGCCTAGAATGGACATCGGTCTCCTTTAAATACCTGGGGGTACGGATTTATCATTCACAAACTGATCTCTTTGACGGTAATCTAGGGGGGGCCTTGAGAACACTTCGGACGAACGTGGCCTTCTGGCGGACGCTCAAACTTCCGGTCATGGCTAGGATAGCGTTGTCCAAAATGGTAATACTGCCACGACTTTTGTATTATTTTGTCAACCTGCCTGTTGTGGTGCCCAAACAATGGTTCAAAACTCTTGATGGGATAATGCGAGATTTAGTGTGGGATGATGGCCGGAATAGAGTGTCGCTGCAGACCATGCGGCTTCAGTTGGTGAACAGAGGGCTGGGGGCCCCGGATTTCGAGGGTTACTATCTGGCGGCCCAGCTCCAGTGGCTTGCTAGATGGTTGGATGGGAGAGACCTGTCTACATCGTCGCTTACCCCTGATGCTATACGCATGTCTCTGCTCCCTAGATTTCTTAATCGTCACCAAAAACTTAATCATATGGGGGTTTTGCTCTCCGTGGTGGTGACCTGTTGGGATAGATGTATAGCACGTTCCAAGGAAACACTGCTCTATGCACCCAGTGTTCCACTCACAGGTGTCCCTCAGGTGGGAAGAGGTCATCCCCTTACTAGCAGGCAATTGGTGAGATGGGAGGAGGTGGGTATACAGACAGTTGGTGAGTGTTACAGAGATGGCGAACTGTTGCCATTGGCCGAGTTTTTGGAATTTCATGAACTCCCACCAGGACAGTTTTTAAACTACCACAGAATTCGGGAGGCGCTGACAGAACTATGGGGTGTAGCAGAGAATGAACCAGGTACTCATCCTGCCCTACAGGCGCTATTGACTCTGGGCTCGGCGGGGCACTTGGTGAAATGGTTGTATTTGGCAATAAGGGAACTAACACCTCCATCCCTGCCTAACTTGCTAGAGAAATGGGAGACCGCACTAAATAGACAATTGACTGAGAAGGAGTGGGAAAGGGTCTTGGGTGGTCCAAAAAAGATATCCCGAAATGCAGCTTTTAAATTAATACAATTTAACATTGTACATAGAACTTACCTTACTCCAGATAGGTTAAATGTGGTATATTGCAGGGAAGACCAGGCCTGTGCTAGATGCTCACAATTGGATGCAGATTTTGACCATATGATTTGGTCCTGTGGGCAGCTGGTAGGTTACTGGTTTAACATTGTAGATATGCTTAATAGGGTCTTCTCTAGATCCCTGGCGTGTTCCCCAGAGATTTGTCTACTTGGATTATTTCCGAGACCTAAGCCGCAAAGACTAGGACATAGGTTTATAGATCTGGCTCTCATCCTGGCTAGGAGATGGATAGCTCTTGGTTGGAAATCAAAACATGCCCTGCTAGTGGTGGCCTGGGAGGAAGACATTACCCGTTGGGTCAGAGCAGAGGAGCAAGCCTTGCTACAAGAAGATAGGATTACAGAAATGACGTAAACCGTTGGCAGAACCCTGGGCAGATATGGTGAGATTGTGGGAACAACGACACACACCGGAACAAGCTCAGATCCCCTCTTCAACCGACTCTGAGGGATAGCTAAGGATGTTCCGTTAGGTATCATGACTCTGTTATTCTTTTTCCCTGTCGAAGTTGGGGCCTTCCCCCCCTGTCGACTTTCGACTACGATGCTTTAAATTGATGTCACAGGCTTAGGTGAGCAGACCTCTGGTGGTTTGGATTTAGAAGTTGTTGAATGTTTGTTTAGTATGGTTTTTTGGGGGGATTGGCATAATTTATCGTGTTGGCACTGTTTGAATATCTGTTACAGAAGAGGGTAATGTAGACAGCAACGACATGTCTATGGGCAACCAGATGGAAAAAAACAATAGAAAAGATAGATGCTCATCAACTCCCCACGGAAACGGAGCTACTAAAAATGTAATTATTACAGAAGTGCCTGTATCCACTAGAAATTACGTAGTTTAGTAGTACGGTATTGGTGAGCGATATTAAGAATATATATTATTTTGCAGGAAGCACTGGTAACGTTATACCTATGATGTTCTCGATATGTTATAATGACTGCCCTCTTGCCGTGCTTAAATAATTTTACCGATTCTTTTTTGGACACGTATAAATGCCAATAAAAAGATATTTAAAAAAAGAAAATCACCTCCCCACAACCCCAAGACCTAAAGGTTCAGCAACATGGTTGGGGGAAGAGTATTTTAAAAACGCACCTTGAGCGGTAATGGACGCAGAAAAGGATACTATAGAGAAGGGGCTTCCATCCAAGGCACCTTTCAAGACCACGTAACAGCCGTCCCTATCAGCTAGTACTCTGGATTTTACAAATGGTATCTCTGGAGCGACCCAAATAAGGACCCTTCTGGGTATAGTTTTATCCTGGAGGTTGTGGAACATGAACTAGATATCCAGAAGCCCTACCCATTAGGTAGGACAGTCACTGCTCTTACAGTAGCTAAAGCTCTACTTGGGATTTTTAGCAGAGTGGATTTTCCTAAGGAGGTCATCTCAGATAGAGGCACAGACTTTATGTCTGCCTATCTGAAAGCAATGTGGGATGAGTACGGGTGACTTACAAATTCACCACACCTTGCCATTCCCGAGGTAATGACCTTGCTAAAAGAATTTAACAAGACCATGAAAGGCATGATTATGGGTTTCCCAGAGAAACTCAGAAGGAGATGGGATATTCTTCTCCCATGCCTATTGTTTGCCTACAGGGAGGTTCCACAAAAAGGAGTAGGATTCAGTCACTTTAAACTGCTCTTTGGACATCCTGTGAAGGGTCCCCTTAAGTATGGTTAGCACAGGTTGAGAGAAACCTCTCAAGTAGCCCAAACAATACATCCTAGATAACATACCAGGCCATCACTCAAGGATGGCTGAATGCATGAAGAAAGCAAACAGAAACTTGGAGGCCAGTCAGGAAGTTTTCAAGTACTGGTATGACCAAAAGGCTTCCCTGGTATATGTGCCAGGCTCAGGCGATTGGTTTGGGTCTTAGAGACTGTAGCACCCAGGGCACTCCAAGACAAATGGACTGAGCCTTACCCTATCATGGAAAAAAGAGGGAAGTCACATACTTGGCAGACTTAGGTACCCCAAGGAACCCACATAGGGTGATACATGTGAATAGGCTCAAGTTGCATCCTGACAACTGACATTGCAATGCTCATGGTGACAGATGGTGGAGAAGGGGAAGAAAGTGAACCTCTCCCAGACCTGCCTGATGTCGACCAATGTCAAAAATGGCTCACTGTAGGGAGTTGTTCTCTCTACCACTTTGACCAGCCAGCATCAAAAGGAATGTTACATCTTGCTTCGGCAGTTTGCTGATTTTCCTTGACCCCAGGACAGACAACATAGTGCACTCATGATGTGGACAATGTGACAGTTTACCTGTCAAAAGTAAAATGTACAGATTCTCAGAACAAGTCACTGCTAGCATTAAAACAGAAGTTGCAAAGATGCTACAGTTGGGGGTGATAGAGCCCTCTAGTAGTCCTTGGGCAGCGCCCAATGGCTCTGGTGTCTGTCATGCACTCACCTAGTCCCAACCGTGGAGCTGATGCTGGACCTTCTATTCCTTCAGAGGACAGCAAATGCCAAACAATCAAAGCCTTAGAACACACACTGTCCCCCAGCGAGAAGGGCGGCTGGGATAAAATAATAAAAGAGAGACTTGAGGTATTGGATCTGCCCTGCGACCGTGCGATACTGCATAGCAGGAAATGTAACTTCTGAGACCTTCTACATTTGCAAGGTAGATGTGCACTGGACCAGAACTTCTGATTTTGCGATGACGCAATGCATTGGAAATAACAAGAGGAGGCAGTTACCATCAGTTCACTAACAGGTCTCTAAATACAATGAACATGCATTAACTTCAGTGACATTCACTTACAAGTTTCATCAGCAGCACGGCATGAGAACAGAATAACCAAAATCACAGATTGGAGTGTGTCACTCCAAGGGATAAACTTGGACCAAAGATTGGACTTACTTGCAGTCCCAAGTATACATGCGGCACACAGGTTGGAGTTACTTGCACTCCCAGGAATTCTCTGGGCACAAAGGTTGGAGATACTTGCACTCGCAAGCATAAACTCGGAACAAAGGTTGGAGTTACTTGCACTCCCAAGGATACCCTCGGAACACAGGGGAGGGTTCAAGGTTGATATATATATCAAAGACTCTGAAGTGCTTTCCCTTGGCACTACTGTTCAACAGAGAAACACAGAGCTAAAGTCTTTAATCTTTGCATGGTGACAGTTCTAGCAACAAGGTTTTAGGAAGAGTCTGGAGTATAAACGCACAAGAAGCCCTGGAGTACATCACAGAGAGGGCATGGAGAAAACATCTATAGTCTTTGAAGATGTGGATACTCGGTCCTGCTTACTACCATAGGAGGATTAGTGCGTACTAACCTGATATCAAGTACTTAGCCTAGTTCTTCTACTTGACTGAAATTCGAAGAAGTTCTTGAGGCTTTGACTCAGGGAGTCACGGGAGGTCTGGGGTAGCAGTGCAGGAGGGAGAGAGGAGGAAGACATCAAGGGAGCAGGAGTCTTGGAAACCAGGGGTTCAGATGGACTTGAAGGAGACTGGAGTGCTTGTCGATTCCGGCAGGATTCTTCAGGTGAATGGGAAAGGTGAAAATTGTTCTGCAGGGAGCATGGCCAAGCCACGATTCGGAGTTGGGTGTGGTTAATATACCCTCTCCAAGGCTCAATGGCTGTAACTAGATCACATGTGGCACGTGGGGCTCATGGCCATCTGAAAGGTTCCCTAACCATGGAGAAAACCAGTGTTAGTACACTCTCTTTGACCTTACACAATGGGCAGTTGAAACTTGGATATCTGAACCCAAAAAAAAAGAAACAAATGTATTGTTTCCAAACAAATGTGCATAACGGAAAACAACACCAAGACCCCACTAAGAGCAGGAGCAAGACTTGCCATTGGCTCAGGGGATTCTGAGAGATGCTTGCAGGGATTCAACGGAAAACCACACCAAGGCCCTAATAACAGCTGGTGCAGATAATCTATTGGTTCGTGGGTTCAGGAGGACGCTTGCAGGGATTCAAGAGCAATGAAATTATGGGTTCTGGGGACTCATGCAGGGATTCAAGTGCAATCAAATATTGGGTTTTGGGGAACATCAGTCATGGTATCATAGCATGCCATAAAGCGTTGCAGGGGTAAAGCAACATGAGCCCTCAGCGCTAGACCCACTACACAAAGGGTTAATGAGGGAGTCATTACAGTTCCCCCCACAAGGAATGACCTATAGTGTGCGGTTTATTCGGGTCACTTGTATGGAAGGAACAAACCAGGTGGGGGGCATAAACATTGCTGGATGATTCCCAAGACTGCCCTTCAGGACCATTCCCTTTCCAAGCAATCAAATAAAACAAGCGTCTATTCTCACGCTTGGGCCCAGATTCTCAAAGGTTTAGTGCCAGGTTAGCATTACTTTTGTAACGCTAAACCGACGCTAAAACTTTTTGGGGATTCACAAACTAGCACAAATTGGTATTTGCATTGGTTTGTGTGGTAAAGTACCGCAAGGCAGCCCGAAACGCTGCTTTGCATTACTTTGCGTCAAGGGGGCATTACATGCATTGCATGGGTGGTACATGGGCATACCTGTACTACCACCCATGCTGTTTGACGCTAAACCCTGTTCTCAAACATCAGTAGAAATGGTTTAGCACCAAAACTAAACTGCTCTGAAAAGCAGGCATTAAATGGAGAAATGTTTTCATTTCTCCATGCTTTTCCAACTTTGCATGTATGCTGCACTGTACAGCACACATATAAAGAAGGACAAGCATTTGCACTTGTCTAAGCATAGTATTTTGTACTGTAAGGATACCCTTCCTGTACAAAACCTATGCTAGGCTCACGCACACACCCTAGCGCTATGGTGCCAAGGTGTGTGCGTGGCGCTCAGCTGCTGAAATCAGCACCAGTGCTAGAGAGAGGGGTGGAGAGAGCCATTTCTATGTGAATATATAGCTCTCCTGCTCCTTCCCTGTCACGCAACTCAGCACAGCATCTCTGGGTGCTGCGCTGTGTTGCCTGACACCACGAGAATCTGGGCCTTGGAATCAAGGATTTTCTGTACCTTGAATTCCAAATGACCATTCAGTTTTATGGGTGAGGGAGGGGGAGCAGGACGGGTCTGAGCACATTAGGGCATTGATAGGGACACATGAAACACTGGATGAATGGGTAAATCTTCTGGAAACTGTAATTTCATAGCTACTGGGTTAATGACTCATTCAATAAAAAAGGACCCATATATTTGGGTTGTAGCTTACATGGCCCCTGTAATTGCAGGTGTTTAGTAGACAATAAAATCTGATCTCCAACCTTGTAGTCTGACTGTTGTTGTCGAGGTCTGTTAAAACTTTTTACCATACTGAACGTAGCCTGATGTAAGTGTGATCACACGTGGTATTGTGAATAAGCCAGAGCCAAAGTTTCACATGACAGGTAAATTTTCGAAATGCATCACAACATTTTTGGTTAACAATAGTGAATGTGTACCAGTTAAACAATTAAAGGGGGAAATCCCAGAGGCCGAATGCTGTTAGTTGCAAACAAATTCAGCGAAGGCTAACAAGGATTCCCAACTCTTAGGTGTAGAGGTCAATAGACATCGCAGTGTCTGTTCCAAATCCTGGTTTACTCACCCCGTCTGCCCATCAGTTTCTGCTTGATTGGCAGATGAGAGTAGAGCATCAATGTCTAATGATGTGCAAAGTCTGCGCCAAAATTGTGAAATGAATGAAGGGCAACATCCCAAATGATGACCAGGGGGAATCTGAGCAACCACATGATTTGTTGAATAAACAGCATTGCAAGGGTGTTGGCAGCAGGTATTTCTTTTAGGGCAATAAAATGCACCATCTTGGAAAAAAGATCTACTACCAACCAAATGGTAGCATAGCCATTGGAGTTGAGGAGGTCACTAATGAAGTCCTTCTTTATGGTATGCCAAGGATGTGGGGGTACTGGCAAGGTTCATATATAGCCTGATGGGGCAGAATAGGATGCCTCGCTTTGAGAACATATGGGGTAGGTCTGAATGTAGTCATGCACATTCCTGGACAATGTGGGCTACCAAACCCATTGCTGAAAGAAAGTCTTTTGGATTTCTGGATGACCTGCTAATGGAATTTCATGACGCCAGGGTAAGAAATCCTTTATTAATTCTTTCCTGGGGTTATATAAGGTGGTACCATGGTAAGGAAGCTCATTGTGCACAAGATTATCCTTTCCAGACACCCAAGGTAGTGGTGTAGCTTTTAATTCATCAAAGACATCTTGAAAGTTCTGGTATTCTATTGGAAGCAGGGTCAAAGGGTCTGCTTTAGGGGCTACACAAGTCAAGAGATATAGAACTCTCTGAGCGTTATCATAGCAATGAGTTTGACAGTAATGGGATCCCAAGGTGACAAGGTGGAGGGACCAGTCAATTGCAGGATTGTGCAGCTGCAGTGAAGAGAGTCAAATACTAATGATAGAGGAGTAGTTTGGTATACAATCATCCCAGAAGAGAGCTCAAAGACATCTACAGCTCTCCCAGGCTATGGTTCACTTATTTTAACCTGTGGGATATGTAAGGAACTGGACAAGGGTAGATCTAAGAAGTTTTCTGTGGCCCCAGAATCTACAAGCCTGGGTGAAACCTGTCTCTGTTGGGGTGCAATGGCAAGGGTAACTGGTATTATTAAATGTCGTAGAACCTTATGTGAGGTATTAGCCTGGTAAATGGGAGTCAGTTCAAGAACCACACCCGACTGAGTGACGCCTATGTCAGCTTTGCACTCTAACCTTTTCCGCACCATGTCAGAGGTCAAGACGCTAGCCTTCTGAATTCCTTTGGTTTGGCAGAGCATTCTCGTGCAAAATGCCCTGCTTTACTGCAATACAAACACCGGTTTAATTTCTTTCTTCTTTCTTTTTCCTCAGTGGTCAAAGGACCGTCTAAACCCCCAATCAGCATGGGCTCTGTATTGATTTTTAGACTCTGTCTCTCTCCACTCAGACCACACAACTAGCAGTCTGGGTTCCCCTCTGGAGCGTTCCATTAAACTATGGTCAAGCCTGACAACTAAGTCAATGAACTTCGAACAATCTGAGGGTAAATTTACAATGTGCGCCAAGGAATCCTTCAAGTCAACTCACAACCCTCTGTAAAAGAGGGAAGTCTTATTTTCCTCTGCCCACTGGGTTTTCGTAACTAGCTCACAGAAGGCAGTAATGTAGGTAAGGAGGTCCTTACTGTCCTGATGGAGTTTTAGCAACTCATTTTCACTGGCCTGGGCAAAACTGTGCATGGCAAAGAGATGACTCATCGCCTCTTCAAGCTTTCTTAAATCATATAAAACCATGCCATTATTTTCAATGAGTGGAATAGCCCTACTAGCAGTATCTGAGGAAAAGCCTGCTGGTTTACCCAAAAATTTGCAACTGGCACTGACTTCAGAATGCATCGAAATTGTGACTATTCCAAAAAAATTATCTGGGCAGGGCCAAGGGCACTGGGACTGGAATGGTAACTGTGACAAAGACATGATTTGCATTTCCGGTAGCGGTGGTGCTTGTTAGATTTCCCAAATTTATAAAGTGTACGGGGTGCAGAACAGGACATGTGCTCTTGGGAGCCGCCCCAGCCCCCTCCTTAAATAACCATGGTGCGGGGCAAGGGTGACATCGGACCAGTTTGTCCTTCCGCCGCCTGATTTTCCACTTGCAAGGACTAAACTTCATGCTGTACATCCCCTGAAGGCCTTGCTAAATCTAAAAAACTCAGGGTGTTTTTGGACAGGGCCTGGGCCAGATCCTGAACACGTATCTGGTCATCCATATCGTCCGAGCGGTGGAAGCATTCAAGTCTTGGCCTTCTTTCATGCATTCGTCTGGTCCCAACTACGAACACAATGCTGGACCTCCTATCCCTCCCAAGGACAGCAAATGCCAAGGAACCGAAATATTAGGGGACACACTGTCCCCCAGGTAAAGGGGGGGGGCGGGTTGGGATAAAATAAAAAAAGTGAGACTAGGTACTGGATCTTCTCTGCAGCTGTACAACACTGCATTACAGAATATGTCACTTCTGAGACCTTCAACGTTTGTGAGGTAGATGTGCACTGGACCAGAACATCTGGTTTTGCGATGATGCAATGCACTGAAAATAACAAGAGGAGGCAGTTAAAATCAGTACACCAGCAGCTCACTAGATACAATGAAAATGCATTAACTTCAGTGACATACACTTACAGGTTTCATCAGCAGCACAGCAAGAGAGCAGAATAACAAAAACCACAGATTGGAGTGTGTCACTCCCAGGGATAAACTCGGACCAAAGGTTGCAGTTACTTGCACTCCCAAGGATAAACTCGGAACACAATTTGGAGTTACTTGCACTCCCAAGGAAACACTCGGAATAAGAGTTGGAGCTTCTTGCACTCCCAAGGAAACACTGGGAACAAAGGTTGGAGGTACTTGCACTCCCAAGGACACACTAGGAACACATGGTGGGATACAAGGTTGATGCATACATCAAAAGACTCTGAAGTGCTTTCTCTTGGCACTACTGTTCATCAGAGAAAAACAGAGTTAAAGTCTTTAATCCTTGCGTGGGACAGTTATTAATTTTATTTAGGTTTTATATAGCGCTAGCTAGATCCAAAGCTATCAGAACGCTTTACATAAAATGAAATATAAAATAGGTTTATATAAAATACGAGAACAAATATGTTCAAGAACAAGCATGAATAGAGGCAAAGAGAATTGTTACGAAATTAGGTAGGTTACAGTGTACGGACAATTAGAACAGCAAGAGTTAAGGGAGTAAATGACATATTAGACAGCTGAAGCAATCAAACAACCCACTGTCAAAAAGAGTCTAGTCATAGAAAGAGTGAGCTATTGGAAAACAGTCCCATTATCGTGCGTGTTAAAGTATTTGTTGAGGAGAAAGAGTTTCAGGTCCCTTTTGAAGCAGGAGAAGGAGGGGTTGTATTGCAGATCTCTTGGGAGTGAGTTCCATATCCTAGGTGCAGTTCCTGAAAAAGAGAGAGTCATAGTAGATTTCCTTTTCCTTAGCACCAAGGTTGTAGGAAGGGTCCGTAGCATAAACACACAAGACGTGCTGGAGTAAATCGCATAGGGGGCTAGGAGGAAAAGTCTATAGTCTTTGAAGATGTGGATACTCCATCCTGCTTACTGTTATAGGAGGTTTAGTGTGCACTAACCTCATAACAAGTACTTAGCTTAGTTCTACTTGACTGAAGTTCAAAGAAGATCTAGAGGCCTTGATTCAGGGAGTAGCAGGGGGTCCGGAGTAGCAGTGCAGAAGGGAGAGAGGAGGAAGACGTCAAGCGAGCTGAAGCCACAGGTTCAGATGGACTTGAAGGAGACTGGAGTACTTTTAGGTTCCAGCAGGATTCCCCAGGGGAGTGGAAAGGGGGAAGCTTGTTTCGCAGGGAGCGAGGGCAAGCCACGATTCGGGGTTGGGCAGGGTTAACATACTCTCTTGAAGTCTCAACGGATGTAGCTAGATCACGTGTGGCATGTGGGACACATGGCAATCTGGATGGTTCTCACACCTTGAAGAAAACACGTTTGTACACTCTCTTTAACCTTACAGAATGGGCAGGTGCAACTTGGTGATCGGAACCAAATAACAGGAAACAGATGTATTGTTTTCACTTGAACGTGCACAATGGAAAACACCACCAAGGCCCCAGTAACAGCGGGCGCAAGGCTTGCCATTGGCTCGTGGGATTCTGGGGGTAACTTGCAGGGATTCAATTTAAAACCACACTAAGGTCCTACTAACAGCAGGTGCAGATAATCTATTGGTTCACAGGTTCTGGGGGATGCTTGCAAGGATTCAAGCGCAATGGAATTACGGGTTCTGGTGAATGAGTGCAGGTATTCAAGCGCAATGGAACCTCAGTCATGGTATCATAGACGCCATAAAGAGCCACAGGGGTAAAGCAACATGAACCCTATGCGTTAGGCCCACTACACAGAGGGAGCATGAGGGGGTCGTGACAGTGCCCAAACCCAATCCAAAAGGAGGAAATCCAGAGTTAAGAATCTGTGTCGACTACAGAGACCTAAATACAGTCACCAGGACTGATGCTTACTTCATACCTAGAGCCGATGAGCTCATTGATAAGTTGGAGGCTGCAAAATATCTGAGCACCTTTGACATGACTTCAGGTTATTGTTCGATAGCCCTCACACAAGGAGTCACAGAAATATCTGCCTTTTCAACCGCAGCAGGTCACTTTCTGTTCAAAGTGATGCCCTTGGGGTTGAAAAATGCGCCTGCCACCTTCCAGAGGTTGATGAATGGAGTACATTCAGGCTTGGAAAGCTTTGGTGCAGTATATCTGGATTATATGCGGTTTTTAGTTCCACCTGGGAGGATTACCTCGTCCACCTCAAGGAAGTGCTTGAAACCCTTCAACAGACAGGGCTGGCTATCAGTGCAACCAAGTGCCAGATAGGGCAAGGGTTTGTAGTGTACTTGGGACATATACAACCTCTCAAGCCCAAAATCCAGACAATTGTGGCCTGGAAATCTCCAAACACTCAGCCCCAACTCAGAGCCTGTTTAGGATTCACTGGGTACTACAGGAGATTTATAAAATTATACAGTACCACAGTGGCACGTTTAACAGAGCTAGCACCCAAGAAACAGCCAAGAGAAGTCATGTGGTCTTACTTATGTCAAAAGGCCTTTGACACTCTTAAAGAAGCTGTGTGCATAGCACCTGTCCTGAAGGCACATATCTTCAGTAAAGAGTTTGTTGTCCAAACTGATGCTTCAGAACATGGGATTGGGTCAGTACTGTCACAGCTGAATGACCTGGGCCAAGACCAACCAGTTGCCCTTATCAGCAAGTTACTCCTCCCCAGAGAGCAGCATTGGAGTGCCACTGAGAGGGAAGCCTTTGCTGTGGTTTGATCCCTGAAGGAGCTAAGACCCTACTTGTTTGAGACTCACTTCACAGTTCAAACTGACCACAGACCTCTCGGATGGTTAACAAAGATGAAAGGAGAGATCCCCAAACTGTTGAGGTGGTCCATTTCTCTACAGGGTATGAACTTTACAGTGGAACATAGACTTGGGACTGGCCATGCCAATGCAGATGGCCTTTCCAGGTTTTTCAACTTAGATGGTGAGAATCACCAGGGTAAGGGTTAAGTTGCTCATCACCTTTTATCTGGAGAGGAACATATAAAGAAATGCCTCTTTTTGCATGTTCACCCCCACATTCCTGGAATGGTGCTGCTGTTTTTTTGACTCTGCAAGTTCACTGAGGCCTGCTAATCAGACCTCAGTGCCAGTGTACTTAACCTTTAGCAAAAGTATGTTGAATTGGCTCTACCCAATTGGCAAGTACTGACTTACTTATAAGTCCCTAGTATATGGTAGTCAGGGCATGTGGCAGATTGTCCACACAGAGATGCAGCACTGGTTGTGACATCCTGAGTGCGACAAAGGACAAAATGGCTCCCAGCCTGATACCGAATATTGGAACGGCAGTGTATACAATGCTAGTTTGAATTTTCCATTAAAACCAATGGCAAAAAGCCACCACTCCCTTATCCTTATATGTAAGACTACCCTAAGGAAGGTCTTTGAAGTCCTATGGCAGGGAGCTGTATATTGTTAAGTACAACATATATATTTTATGTGTCTTAAGAGCAGCACTTCGAAATTGGCATTTTGGGGAGAAAAAGTTAGTAGTCCCATTGGCTAACACAGGGTTACTGGCTGGCATTCCAGCTGGGCTAACTTCTGAATGGGACTACCTAACTGGGTACTGTAGGGTATCCATTGTGGCATTAAATCTGACTTGATGCCCAAGTCGAGATGTATGTCAGTTTTAAGGTTAAGCAACTTTTAGAAAGTTGCCACTCTGTCTAGCTAGTCCAGTGGCCTCACAAAGGACTTAGCATGCAGACAACCCTCTGCCCACTTGGGGAGATGTGTGAATGACCCCCAGGCTAAGAAACAAAGGCAGTTTTTGCAGAGTGAGGTGTTACCTCCTTGCCCAGGAAGACCACTTGAGGTGTTAGCCCAAAAGGTGAGCTTCAAAGTGGAAGCCACCTTTGAAGGGCCGCCTGCAAAAACACTCCCGGACAGGATTTGTTTTGTTCCTGCAGACATGTTGGAGACAAGGAGGGAAAACCTGTCCCCAAACCGGTTTTCCAGTGAGAGTGTAGCCCACAGGGAGCCACACTTCTAGGATGGGCTACCAAGCTTCTGGCAGCTGAGGAGTGGTTCTGACATTTTGAGTTTGGCTAGAATATTGCACTCTGGAATAGCCAGATGCTACGCTGTGCAGGAACATGTCACTAGGTGTGAGGGGACCCAGCATCCCATTTACTAGTGACTGTGTTGTCCCCACAAGGCACTTTCCTGGGACAACTGTGGCACTTGAAACTGCACAGAGACAGTCCTCACTGTCAGAAGGACTGCACCTGCTGAACTTTTGGCTAGTGAAGTTTGGACTGTGCCTGCAGCTCCAGACCCAGGAAAAGTTGATTCTGGCTTCATCTCACTAGAGTGACTCCAAGGATCAGGTGTCAGATTCCCTGGTACCAGCTCCAGTGACACAGGAGCTGAAAGAGCCTAAAGAGACAAGTTGGTAGCCACTGCAGATGTTTTGCCACTACCAGGCACATAAGGGAAATCTGACAAAGCCAAAGTCTGCACCATGTCCGCCGGACCCAGGAGTCCTATCATAGAATGGATTCATTGTACTCAGGGGCCACTAGCCCCCACCTAAGGATTTCAACACAAATGTGATGCAGCAACACCAGTAACCAAACATTGGCTGGCCAGCTACTGCAAAGTAGAGGGCTTTCAGGGACTTTGATCGCTGTGGCCAGAGTCACCCTTTGTCACACAAGGACCCAGGAACAACCACAAAGACACCCCTGTTGACCGCACTTCAACCAGCATCCCCAGCATCAGGAACACTTCTTTGTAATCCAAGCGGTCATCCAGTAGAGCTTGGAACTTGCCCTACAAATGCTCTGGTGGCCAGGTAACTGTTCAAAAGTATCTTCTCTACCCCCCTAGACCTCCATGCTGTCTGATTTGGTCATCCAAGTGGGGCCAGAGTTGCTGAATTATGGGACATACTTACAAGCCCCTGAAGCCACCGGAGCAGAACTTTTTTTGATGCTCCGGGATGTTGCGCCATTCCCCATATTTACAAGGTGGCTTAACGCTACTTTGTAAATATGCCCCTTACCACCGCAGTCTGCTGTGGCAAAGGGGCGGGCAATGGGTGTTGCAGTGGGCATTCCACCGCGACACACATTGCTTTTTGACGCTGTCCCAGATTTACAAGTCTAGGGCAGCACCAAAAACTCAGGCCAGGTAATACCTGGTCTTAGAATGGTGATACGAGGAGAAATTATTAATTTCTCCACCCTTTTTGCTCTTTTTATGTGTGCAGCATTCTGCAGCACACATAGAAAGAGCAAATCTCCATTATTGATTGCTTATGTGTAGGGAGATGTCCCTTCCTGCACATAAACAATCACCCCTGCAGCACAGGCACCCTTGCAACATGGCACAAGGGTGCCTACGCTGGCGCTAGGCAGCTTTTTTAGTGCCAGCGCTAGGGGAAAAGCAGAGGTGCACCATATTTCTGTAAATACCGCACATCCTTGCGTTTTGAAAATGTCGGAGCATGGCATTACCATATTTGGCATAACATCGTGCTCCAGCATTTTCTTGTAAATATCCCCTAAGTCTTTCAAACTTTTCAAAAGTTTACAAACTGTTTGTTGACCAGTGCTTGTTTGCAGTTGCATTTAAAAGTATTTAAGGTTCTAAAATCTGTATCTTAGGAACCCTCCAGTGGATTATTTCCATCAAACTCATACAAAATACGCTTTATTTTTATAAATTGTTGTTGCTTCTCTTCCTTGTTGTGTGACTTTCTTATGTCGTTGTTTGGTGCTGTTAAATGCTTTACAAATTGTTTCTTTCTTAAGCCTTGCTGCTCAAAGCCACAGCTATCCAGGGTTGAGGTTAGGGTTTACAAACGAGCCTGACTCGACCCAAGACAGTTTTTGCGAGTAAATTACATGATAAGGCCTGCTGCCTTATCATATAATACACTCAAATCCTCACAATGCCATTTTAACTTCTTTCTTCCTTTTTCCTAGACCCACCTTTTCCTGTCTGTCTTCTTCTTCTTCTTGTTCTTCTTCTTCCTCCCAAATAACTTCCATCCAGATGGTTAGCAATAAAACACCGGCCAGGCAGTTTAAATAAACAATGCCCAAATGAGACAGTCTAGCTCAACTTGGCATAATTATTATTTTAACATTATTATTTTTAACTACTTTTAAAGTAACTTTAAAATGAAATGGAAGATAATTTCCTACCATTAATGTAATGTGCTTTCCTTAAGTTGAGACATGATGGCTCTTAGCAAATTGTGAATGTTTAAAATTACAGGTATTGCGAATTCTGACAGAGTTAAATAAGGCTTCCCGTCTGCATAGTGAAAAATTATATGGTGCGGTCGGGTCAACAATTAGTTATTTTTCTTATATCTGACTTCTCTTCTTCTTAGTACTTTTGAACATCAGACGCAGAAACTTAATGCACCTTAATTATGTGCGGGGGAAAAATTTGCCAAAGATATACACTGAATTAAAGGACTGCATTTCAGGTGAAATACCAAAAATGAAGCGGCTGAAAGTAGATTCTTCTGTTGAGCCCACTGTCTGCATTTTCTGTAAACACATTTCTTCAGTCCCCAACAAATGCAGCACAACCTGCCAGAGTGGATATGAGTACCCGGGCCCACATTTACAAACAGTTTCACAAAGGTAAACATACACCTTTGTGTAAATGTACTATTGTTTGCTATTCACAAAGGTATTTAACGAGCAGTATATTTACAACTGTGGAATCTCTACACATCTGTCCTTTCTATTTATGTGCAGAGACTCTGCAGTTGTAAAGATACTACTCGCAAAATACCTTTGTGAATAGCAAACAATCATAAACTTACACAAAGGTGTACACTTATCTTTGTGAATAAGGCCCACTTTGTGTCGAGTTTTTGTTATCTTTTAACACGAACCTGATGCAAAGTGTCATGGTGGGAATTACAATTCAACGCAAATCTTTCTTTGTGTTGGATTGTAATCCAAAGTAATATAAAGCTGTGCAACGTTACTTTGAGTCAAGGGTGTATTCCGTCAGTGGTGTATGGGTGTTCCCTTGCAACCACACATGAGTTTTGACTCAAATCCCTATCGTGAGAAAATAGATTATTAGTTAAGGTGGATGGTAGTCCACCACAAGTAATACTACAATTATCCCATATAGGTCCAGTAAAAGTTTCAGTAATCTAAACCTCATTGCAACCCATGGTAGCTATGGCACAGAGCAGACAGACTTAACTTAAGAAAACGTGTAAAGCATTTAGAAGTACCAAAACAGTTAAAAAGTCGAAAGCACAACACAATAAACTCTAAAATTACTACAAGCAGAGAATATTTTAATGAAGAAAATGACATTAAATTGGTCAAAAATCCACTATGAGGGACTGAAGATATACGTTTGTTTGAATGGGTAAATATGATGTCAATGAATGTCATGATATGTGCAGGCCCAACAACGACAATATCAGTAAATGTAATGGGAATGTATGCCATAACCTGTGCCCGCATAACCATGTGAACGCTTGTGAATGCAATGTCAATGCATACCAAAACTTGTGCCCGCACAACAGCGCTGACATCACCAATAATAATACCAATGTATGTCATAATCCATACTTGTACAATAATATTATTGTTGCCAATAAGAACAATGTTAGTCTACATTCAGACCAAAGCAAACATAACTTTGGCAATCCCAGTAAGAACAATGTTGTCAAGAAAGATGGAAGAAAGGGATAGCAAACAAAAAGAGAATGAAACGGATTGAAGATAGAGCGAGAGCTGTCGCAAGGGATTCAGAAGTTGGGACAGGAGCAGTTTTAGAGTTTCCTCTGAGAGAAGTTCATGGAGGGAACTTTGTGCATGTGCCATGAACTTGAGCTGATTTGTATGCATTTATTAATAATTTTCCAAAATTGATAGAGGATCGAGGAAAATGATATGAATAGATGCCTAAATTGACACATATTTCCCAGATGCTGTGGGCTGATTTGAACATGCTTTTTGAGATTGTGGTTCCTAGTCATTTTTGGGCTATGCGTAAGGCTGTTGTTGAATAGCCTACACAAGAACCAGCAAGGATTACTCCTAGGGGTGCTCCTTCTGAAGAGGTAGATACCAAATACAAGAATATGATTGAGCATTTGAAAAAATGAGTTCCTCAGAAGGCTTTAAATTGGAGGAAAAGTTGGAGAACATCAGAAGAGCTGAAAGATTCAGAGCATGCCTTTTATGAGAGGCGTATGCAAATTTTCAAGAGACCTGGAAAGAGATGGGGATAGTGGATTTGTGTCTGCTTTTGTGAATGGTTTGAGTCCAAATATTAGTAATTACATTCAGCAGAATGATATGTGTTGGCAGACAAAGAGCATAGATGAGATCTTGAATTGGTGAAATATAGTAGTGAACATATTGAGATAAAACAGAAAAGGATCAAGGAGAAGTTGATGATTGCCCAAACAAAGCAGTTGGAGAAGGAGTCTCAGAATCAAATGGGTTCAAATATGAATTTTGTTTCAGTCTGGTATGATTGAAGGGAATCAAATGCAGATGCAAGCTGGTTGTAGAGGTGTAGGTATGAATATGAATGTTGATATGATGATAAGGAATACAGCTTGTCACTTCTGTAGGAAGATTGGGTGCTAGAAGAGGGAACGTTGTCAGAATCCTAACAAGATTCAGGGGAATGTGGAATAACTTTCACAGAAGCAAGAAATAATGTGATGGTCCCAAATATGCAAAATCCTGAACAGAATGTGCAGAGTTAGAAATAGTTTCAAATGCCAATGCCTTCAGCTCCAGTGATGCTACATAACATGAGGAACAAGAAAATGCCCTATAGGGCAGGGTACCAGCAGAATCTTTTGGCTCTGAATGATGAGTTGGGAGGGAGTAGTTCACAATGACGGTGCCTGCGGAGGGGAAGAGGATTGCATGCATGCTTGGAGCAGTCCTAAAGGTAACCAAAGTAGCCAAATACATTGAAGGAAAAGTCAATGGCTATCCGGTTCCATTTTTGAACGATATGGGGGCTACCCGTTCTACAGTCGGTTCGTTCTGTGGAAGTCTTAAATCTACTCCACTCTGGAAGAAAGCCCTAATTGTAGGAAACAGCAATAAACAAAATATTATTTCACACGATTCTTTAGTTAAAGTGCATTAAGAGAGTACTGCACGTTTGTTCTGTTCTTCATGTTATTCTTTTTAAGTTTCAACTCATGAGTGACGGGCTGACTTCGCGGCTGCCTTAATCCTATAAAAACGGCCACACCCTGCATCCGAGTCCGGATTATTGCCGTTTGAGAGCATCAAGAGGTTCAGCGTTCGATTCGGGCTTTTCCAACTCTCTGCTATTCTGAGAGCCTTCTGGAGCAACAGTGGGTTTCTCCAAGAGGCAGGATTCAGGTAGGAAACCTCCGCTCTTGTTTGTTTTTGGCACCCGAGCAGTATTGGGTTGAAGGAAACGGTATCATGAAATCTGTGAAGGAAACAGAGATGTATCAGATGTTCTCCATTTGGTTTACTCTACTAAAGATTCCAGGCGATACGTGGCTCGAACTGGGATACTGTTTGAACATGCACATTTGGGTTATAATTCTGTAGTTTTTCCCAGAATCATGCTAAAGTTGAAGTTGTGACATTTCGGAGTGATCTTCAATTGCCTTGTGTACTGGAAACACGGAACTCTTCCTTTGATAATCTCATGAGAAAAAACTAGTAAGAGTGGTCCGTGAAGTATAATGTGAACAGTTAGAATTAACATTAAGGATATGTTTTGCCTAGGAAGATAGAGACTATCGTATAACAGTATTGAAAATACGATAACAAGCTTACAAGTCTCAAGATTAGGTCTTTTGATTGTATCAGTAACTTACTGGCATGTACATGTAGTGTTTATATGTTCCATATAATAGTGATGTGATTTTGACTTGCAGAACAACCTCTGAACTTTTTGGATTATCTGTTCCAGGTCCCCCTCCCCGCAGTACGCTCCCTAAATACCCTTCCCCTCGTCTGGCCACTCTTATCCTCTGTGTTTTGTTATCAGAGCCGGACCTTCCAGAAGGTGGGCCTTTTGAGGGTACTGCTCCTGAGGAACATAGCAGGTCCTGACAAGAGGGGACAGACTCAGGTGTTAGCTACATCTTCTTGTGACAGGACATGCCCTTTTAAAGAAAATTTAGTTTCTGGACACTGCCCAGATGGTCATCCTGTTAGAGGTAATAATCAATAGGAGCTAACTATATGAGTAGAAAAAACTCTGATGATGTATGTCTGGAAAACAATTCTGTTTTGTATGAAGGCCCTCACCCACCAAACTAGTTGGTGGCATGCTTCATCATCGGGCCCCACCCGATGGCACCGAATGTGCCTCGGGTGTGCTACAACGTCTGCTTACAGCGGAGCGGATTCTGTAAAGTGAGTGTGCAGTGCTGGCAGTGGTGAGTATAAAAATAAAAACTGTCCGACGAGTCCCAAGGTCCACAGGGGGAATTTTATTCATGGGCTCGTGGCAGTAGTTAAAAACAAGGCTACGGATGTTGACTGGGGGTAATTAATGCCCCTTACATCCAGTGAGGTCAACTAGTTTCAGCCAGGCCTTTTGGTAAAACTGGCTTTCATCAGGACCAGTATGTATATGGTGAAATAAAAGGGAGTCTACAATGTGTACAGGCTCCTATGTGCCGCACACGCTAAGGTGCGAGAAGTGTAAGAGGATGGTTTCCTCTATAGTCGTGCCTAATAAAAGACAAACAAACACAAAGAACAAACAAACATTCAGAGTAAGAAATATGGTAAGGCACCGTAAAGATCACAGTGACTTGATATCATGGTGCCTTAAGTCGGAATAATACGATCCGTGTCGATATGTGCAGGCCATTTGTCGTTGTTGTGATTATGCGTTATCGTGCTAGTCAATTTCAATGAATAGTGGCATCAAAAGCATGCAAGCACGGAAGAATAAGCGGCTTACTCTTATGGTCTAAGAGACTGACTCCATGAGTCCCGGCGGGATTCGACTTTCAGTCACACTCTAATTGGAGTTTAAAAAGGAAGAGAAAATTGGGAAATGGAAATTAATGGGGAGCCCTTAGCAGTCACACCGATACGTTTCAGTTGAAACAACAGCTTCTCCTATTGTGTTACTTACTTCGTCACAGTCCAGAACCCACAGCACCACCTACTTGGTCGTTACGGGAACTCCGTCGGTGTTTACACTGGTTTATGGCGGGGTTTAAATACCTGTCGGGTGCTGCAGCTGCAATCGCTTTCCTAACCGTTACGATTAACATCATTCTGAGACCGCAGCTGATGTCGATAGTCTCTTCAATGCGACTAGCGTCTAGAGGAAAAATGAAAGCAAACTACACGGAAATCTCCCCAGCGTGACTAGCATCTGGGGAGAAAAAATAGAGACAGACAACAGACTGCACTCGTGTGTGATCTAGTCAGTGACTGTTTTTGAAGATATGGCTGTGGTTCAAATGGCAATGTATAAAGAAGCAGAGTATTAAAAAGAATAATACGTGGCTAATTAAGCTGTAGAGGCTCAGTGTAGGGAGTGAAAAAACAGACTATTGGGAAACATAATCTTACAGAGACTGTATATGCCCTCTCCTCAGGTACAGGGTGGTCAGGCCCAATAATTTCTAAAAACAGATTACACAGATTAGTACTATTTCAGATCTTATGTCTGATATGGGTCAGGTCATATGTTGTCCATATAAGGGTCTACATACATGGCCCGATATTCTCAGACCAGGAGGAGGGACTGCACTGAACTATCTCAGTTGTTAAGGCTATTCCAAGGAATATTGTCATTCAATCCTTGGATATGGGTCGAAAGACGGTATATCCAACGCTGTTCTTTTGAAAGAATTTGTTTGTCATTATTGATGTTAGAGAATGGTATATGTTCTATTATCGTCCATGATATATCATTCGGAGTGTGTCCTTTTTCCAGATAATGGTCCATTAGTTTGCTGTTTGATTTTCTGCACCGAATGGTGCTACGATGCTCCACAATTCTTGTTCTTACTTTCCTTGTTGTCATGCCGATATACCGGAGTTTACATGGGCATTCAATTAAATATATTACGTTTGTGGTGTTGCAATTCGTGTGTTTTTGTTGATGCCATTTTTTCCCGGGTTCTAGGTCGAGTGTTTTACTGGGTTGTGTGAGATGGCATACACTACAATTTCCACAAGGGTAATGACCGGTCACATTAGGTAAACCCCATGCATTGAGAACAGTGTTATCAGCGGTGTTCTGTTTCTTAGGACGGGTGGATACCAGACGGTCCTTTAGGCTGCTGGCCTTCTTGTATGCAAAAAGGGGGGGATCCCATACTTTGGGTCCTGTATTGAGAATTCTCCAATTTTTACGTATTATTTTGGCAACCTGATTTGATGTTACGTTATACGTAGTAACACAGGTAAGTGGAGTTGATGTAGTGGTTCGTAATGAATCTTCAAGGAGGGCTTCCCTGTTCTGGTTACGAGCACGTTTCTTGGTGGTTGCAATAATTTTATTAGGATACCCTCGTTCCTGTAATTTTAGTGCGAGGTCTGTTGATTGCCTCTGGAAATCTGCAGTAGAACTGCAGTTTCGTCGTATGCAGAGAAACTGTCCAAATGGTAGGTTCTCCCTGAGTGGACGTGGATGGAAGCTTTCAAATTGTAACAGCGAGTTTCTTGCTGTAGGTTTGTATCACGTGGAGGTCTTGAGAGTTCCAGCCTCTGCTTCAATAGTAAGATCCAAAAGGTGACATTTTGGGCATTGGCTGTACATGTGAACCATAAATAGGGGTCACGTTCATTGAGCCAAAAAGGAAAGTGGTTAGTGACTCCATGGTGCCGGTCCATATCATCAAGATGTCGTCGATATAGCGACGCCAAAAGCAGATGTTATCAGAAAAAGGGTTCAAGTACGTGGGTAAGATGTGGGTCTTTTCAAAGTGGTAGACATATAATCCCGCCACACTTGGAGCAAAAACACTGCCCATTGAGGTACCATTTGTTTGAAGATACAATTCACCCTCAAATTCAAAATAATTTTCTTTAAGAGCCAGTGTGGCACATTGAAGGATGAAGCCTCTAGGGGTCGTATAATCCCAGGTCGTCCCCATCATCGTATCATGAAGGACCTTCAAGGTGGCATCTTGGGGGAGGCTAGTATATAAACTTTCAATATCTAACCCCACCAGAAGTTGTGTAGTAGGGTCAAAATTCATATCTTTGATGAGAGACAGCAGATGTTTAGTGTCTCTGATGTAAGTAGACGCTTTCTGAGTTAATGGGTTCAAGAAAAAATCGCAGTATCTTGAAAGCGGTTCTAAAGAGAAATTAATTCCAGAGACAATTGGTCGTCCAGGTGGAGGTCTAGTCTCCTTATGAATTTTGGTACTGTGTAGAAGTAGGGGATTTTTACAGTCTTAGTGCGGAGGTAGTCTGCCTCTTGTTTGGAGATGTCTTGATGGCTTTCTGCTCTTTCCACTAGTAGGGCAATAGTGGTTTGTAGAGTGCTCGTTGGATCAGCCTCAAGACGTCTATAATTGCGTCCGTCACTGAGCAGTCTACGGCATTCAGAGTCATAATCCTCTTTATTCTGAATGACCACTCCGCCCCCTTGTCCGCAGGCTTGATGATAATATTGGCATTATTCTGTAGTTTGCGTACTGCCTCCCTCTCTTTTCCTGAGAGATTGTTAAAAGTATTGGGTTGACTCAGGTTTTCAACCTCATTATAGACTGCCTGTTCAAAGGCACTGATTTCGACCGGGATTCCTGATGGTGGGGGAATGAACGTTGATTTTGTTCGAAGACCCGTGGGGACGCAGAAGGAACCAACCACAAGTCCATTGGGAGGAGGAAGGCGGACCAGTCAGTGCCAACACAAGGAACAGAGGAAGAGACCCCCAACCGGGACCGAGCGGGGCCCGACAATAACATCTCATGTACAACCTAAACCAGCATCCTTGGTCTTTAATTTGTCATCCACCCCCTCACCTCTATTGAGGAACATGTCCTTAATAAAGGACTGTCGTTTGTCCCTACCGCGCGATTGGATAAATTCAATCTTCATTTAGAGCTAGCCGATTTTTCCACAAAATCAAGCTTAAAGCATTCTTTGAGAAAACCCCTTCTCAGACAATACAACAGATAAAAATGAAACGGGTCTTCGAACAAAATCAACGTTCATTCCCCCACCATCAGGAATCCCGGTCGAAATCAGTGCCTTTGAACAGGCAGTCTATAATGAGGTTGAAAACCTGAGTCAACCCAATACTTTTAACAATCTCTCAGGAAAAGAGAGGGAGGCAGTACGCAAACTACAGAATAATGCCAATATTATCATCAAGCCTGCGGACAAAGGGGGCGGAGTGGTCATTCAGAATAAAGAGGATTATGACTCTGAATGCCGTAGACTGCTCAGTGACGGACGCAATTATAGACGTCTTGAGGCTGATCCAACGAGCACTCTACAAACCACTATTGCCCTACTAGTGGAAAGAGCAGAAAGCCATCAAGACATCTCCAAACAAGAGGCAGACTACCTCCGCACTAAGACTGTAAAAATCCCCTACTTCTACACAGTACCAAAAATTCATAAGGAGACTAGACCTCCACCTGGACGACCAATTGTCTCTGGAATTAATTCTCTTTTAGAACCGCTTTCAAGATACTGTGATTTTTTCTTGAACCCATTAACTCAGAAAGCGTCTACTTACATCAGAGACACTAAACATCTGCTGTCTCTCATCAAAGATATGAATTTTGACCCTACTACACAACTTCTGGTGGGGTTAGATATTGAAAGTTTATATACTAGCCTCCCCCAAGATGCCACCTTGAAGGTCCTTCATGATACGATGATGGGGACGACCTGGGATTATACGACCCCTAGAGGCTTCATCCTTCAATGTGCCACACTGGCTCTTAAAGAAAATTATTTAGAATTGAGGGTGAATTGTATCTTCAAACAAATGGTACCTCAATGGGCAGTGTTTTTGCTCCAAGTGTGGCAGGATTATATGTCTACCACTTTGAAAAGACCCACATCTTACCCACGACGAACCCTTTTTCTGATAACATCTGCTTTTGGCGTCGCTATATCGACGACATCTTGATGATATGGACCGGCACCATGGAGTCACTAACCACTTTCCTTTTTTGGCTCAATGAACGTGACCCCTATTTACGGTTCACTAGTACAGCCAATGCCCAAAATGTCACCTTTTTGGATCTTACTATTGAAGCAGAGGCTGGAACTCTCAAGACCTCCACGTATTACAAACCTACAGCAAGAAACTCGCTGTTACAATTTGAAAGCTTCCATCCACGTCCACTCAGGGAGAACCTACCATTTGGACAGTTTCTCCGCATACTGACGAAACTGCAGTTCTACTGCAGATTTCCAGAGGCAATCAACAGACCTCGCACTAAAATTACAGGAACGAGGGTATCCTAATAAAATTATTGCAACCACCAAGAAACGTGCTCGTAACCAGAACAGGGAAGCCCTCCTTGAAGATTCATTACGAACCACTACATCAACTCCACTTACCTGTGTTACTACGTATAACGTAACATCAAATCAGGTTGCCAAAATAATACGTAAAAATTGGAGAATTCTCAATACAGGACCCAGAGTATGGGATCCCCCCCTTTTTGCATACAAGAAGGCCAGCAGCCTAAAGGACCGTCTGGTATCCACCCGTCCTAAGAAACAGAACACAGCTGATAACACTGTTCTCAATGCATGGGGTTTACCTAATGTGACCGGTCATTACCCTTGTGGAAATTGTAGTGTATGCCATCTCACACAACCCAGTAAAACACTCGACCTAGAACCCGGGAAAAAATGGCATCAACAAAAACACACGAATTGCAACACCACAAACGTAATATATTTAATTGAATGCCCATGTAAACTCTGGTATATCGGCATGACAACAAGGAAAGTAAGAACAAGAATTGTGGAGCATCGTAGCACCATTCGGTGCAGAAAATCAAACAGCAAACTAATGGACCATTATCTGGAAAAAGGACACACTCCGAATGATATATCATGGACGATAATAGAACATATACCATTCTCTAACATCAATAATGACAAACAAATTCTTTCAAAAGAACAGCGTTGGATATACCGTCTTTCGACCCATATCCAAGGATTGAATGACAATATTCCTTGGAATAGCCTTAACAACTGAGATAGTTCAGTGCAGTCCCTCCTCCTGGTCTGAGAATATCGGGCCATGTATGTAGCCCCTTATATGGACAACATATGACCTGACCCATATCAGACATAAGATCTGAAATAGTACTTATCTGTGTAATCTGTTTTTAGAAATTATTGGGCCTGACCACCCTGTACCTGAGGAGAGGGCATATACAGTCTCTGTAAGATTATGTTTCCCAATAGTCTGTTTTTTCACTCCCTACACTGAGCCTCTATAGCTTAATTAGCCATGTATTATTCTTTTTAATACTCTGCTTCTTTATACATTGCCATTTGAACCACAGCCATATCTTCAAAAACAGTCACTGACTAGATCACACACGAGTGCAGTCTGTTGTCTGTCTCTATTTTTTCTCCCCAGACGCTAGTCACGCTGGGGAGATTTCCGTGTAGTTTGCTTTCATTTTTCCTCTAGACGCTAGTCGCATTGAAGAGACTATCGACATCAGCTGCGGTCTCAGAATGATGTTAATCGTAACGGTTAGGAAAGCGATTGCAGCTGCAGCACCCGACAGGTATTTAAACCCCGCCATAAACCAGTGTAAACACCGACGGAGTTCCCGTAACGACCAAGTAGGTGGTGCTGTGGGTTCTGGACTGTGACGAAGTAAGTAACACAATAGGAGAAGCTGTTGTTTCAGCTGAAACGTATCGGTGTGACTGCTAAGGGCTCCCCATTAATTTCCATTTCCCAATTTTCTCTTTCCTTTTTTAAACTCCAATTAGAGTGTGACTGAAAGTCGAACCCCCGCCGGGGACTCATGGAGTCAGTCTCGTAGACCATAAGAGTAAGCCGCTTATTCTTCCGTGCTTGCATGCTTTTGATGCCACTATTCATTGAAATTGACTAGCACGATAACGCATAATCACAACAACGACAAATGGCCTGCACATATCGACACGGATCGTATTATTCCGACTTAAGGCACCATGATATCAAGTCACTGTGATCTTTACGGTGCCTTACCATATTTCTTACTCTGAATGTTTGTTTGTTCTTTGTGTTTGTTTGTCTTTTATTAGGCACGACTATAGAGGAAACCATCCTCTTACACTTCTCGCACCTTAGCGTGTGCGGCACATAGGAGCCTGTACACATTGTAGACTCCCTTTTATTTCACCATACACATACCGGTCCTGATGAAAGCCAGTTTTGCCAAAAGGCCTGGCTGAAACTAGTTGACCTCACTGGATGTAAGGGGCATTAATTACCCCCAGTCAACATCCGTAGCCTTGTTTTTAACTACTGCCACGAGCCCATGAATAAAATTCCCCTGTGGACCTTGGGACTCGTCGGACAGTTTTTATTTTTATACTCACCACTGCCAGCACTGCACACTCACTTTACAGAATCCGCTCCGCTGTAAGCAGGCGTTGTAGCACACCCGAGGCACATTCGGTGCCATCGGGTGGGGCCCGATGATGAAGCATGCCACCAACTAGGTTGGTGGGTGAGGACCTTCATACAAAACAGAATTGTTTTCCAGACATACATCATCAGAGTTTTTCTACTCATATAGTTAGCTCCTATTGATTATTACTATAAATCCCTGGGGAAATGAACTAGTCTATCTTATTCCTCTCTCTCTTCCTGATATTTATTCATCCTGTTAGAGGAACAGGATACTTCTCCACACCCTAGACATTATCTCAGCTCTGGGAGCCAATTCAACCTAATCATGGCGCAATTCAGCATCTGCGTGGCAGTTGGAAGATCAGCCATATGGACTGCTAGACGCTTTAGGCAAGCTAAGAACTTTTTTTAAAGTACCTTTTCATAAATATTTGTTGCAAATCTGACTTTGACAATGAATTAGATTTGTAGTAAATAATTTGAAGCTTCCAAGAAGTAACTTTTTATCTGGGTTCTGAGTGGAGATTATATTATTTAATTTTAAAGTTAACTCCCAGTGCTTTTTTATGGAACAGCTAACTCTGCTGAAGAGAAAATAGCTTTTTAGGCCTTTTCACTGTAAGGAGGTTTTACTTTACACATTTACATGTCTTGCTCTTAAATGCCATGAACCCTGCCATATGGGCATTTAAGGCTAACTTAGGGTAGACATTACTATTTAAGAGGAGGCTTTAGACCTGTCAAAAATGGTTATTTTTTCAGGTCGAGTTTGCAGTTCAAACCCCCATAGCCAAGTTATTTATGGAAGGCCTGCAGTCATGTTTTACATTGTCACTTTAGTGGTGGCACAACACGTGCTGTAGGCCACTAGCGATTTTTAACCTTTGGTCCCTGGCTACATTCTGTATCATATACCATGGATTTATAGGTAAGTTAAATGTGCCAATCAGAAGTATAGATAATGTCAAATGTTTTGGCTCACAGCAAATGCACTGGGGCCTAGTTAGCCATGTCCCAGTCCACAGAGTAAAAACAAAAAGAAATAGTAGCATCAGTCCCAAAGAATTTGCTGTGATTAAGAGACATTTTCATATACTATCTACAAAAAAGTGTGGAGAGGAATTTATGCCAAACTCCTGTGCCTTCTCAAGGCAGGCATTACAAGGAGAAATTTTGTCATTTCACCTAAGATTTCCAAATGTGTGCCACATGATGCAGTACACACACACAAAGTGGGAAATGCCGTAATGCATAGTTTTTGCAGTGGAACGGAGCCCTTCTAGTATACAACTATGCTTCCCACAAAGCAGACACCCTTGCTCTATGGTTCAAGGGTGTCTGCATTGTTGCATGCAAGCCAAAAGTGCAGCAGCTCAGGGAGAGAAATGAACAGTGCACATCTTAGTAGATATGGCACTGTTCTTCTCTCTCCCATAATTAGATCGGAGCCCTGGTTTTAAAGAAACATGATGCAAGGCTGCATACTCAAAGAAGGAAAGCATTTCTGTAACACAGTTTCAGAAATTGGGTCTCTAGTTGGCAGAGGTATGCACCCTCTCCATGTAGGAACTACAATCCTAGTTAGGGTAAGCTAGATACATACTAAAAGATAACCTATGCTCACCCTCTGGTAGCTTGGTACAGCACTGTCAGGCTTATCTAAAGAGGCAATGTATGAAGTATTTGTACAACACACACAAACAAAAACACACACACACAGTAACACATTGAAAACACTACAAAACCTCTCCACACAGGTTAGAAAAATAGAGAAAGATTTTATTAGTAAAACAAGACCAAAACGATAAAAATCCAATAAGAAGAACCGGAGTTATGAATCTTAAAAGAATAAACTAAAGATAATGCTTACCAGGCAATAACGCTAAGGGGTTTCATGAGGTTGCGCTGGACCGGGGCAAATCCAAAGTTCAGGCAGATCGCAATGGAGGGCAGGTCGGCTACAGGACTCATGCAGGTCCCGCTGAGAACGTACCTTTTATGGAGCAAAGTGTCAACGTCTCGATACGTCGGCACTGAACCGCGCAGGAGAGGAAGAATTCCTTCACAATGCAGGTACTATGTCATCGTTGAGCAGCACTGTACGTCATCGTCGAGCTGCCAGTTCATCGAGGCAATTTCATCGATTCGCTCAGCTTTGAAGGGCAATACATCAGTTCCGATTGGAGCCAAGTCATCACTGAATCAATTTTGATGGTAATGGACAGCAGAAATCACCTTTCAAGCGCCAAGGACTATATTGGCACCGATTTGCAGACTCACAGATGTCAGATTCCTGGTGCTGTTTCAGAGTTGCAGAAAGCCTTTGATGGCCCTGAGACTTCAGAACAGGGGGTAAGCCAGCAAACCCTTGGAGTCACTCTGGGTTTTAGTGAGATGGGTCCAGTCCTTGTCCTCAGGAGGGCAGAGATCAGCAGGCAGCATGGCAGCTCAGCAAAGCAGAAAGCAGTTCCTTCACAGCTGCAAACAGGCAAAGTGGCAATCCTTGTGGCACAGTAGTCTTTACTCCTGTCAGAGTACTTCCAGGTCCAGTAGTGTACTGTCTTGGTAGGGTCAGAGCCCTAGTACTTATACCCAAATGTGCCTTTGGAGTGGGGATGCCTTCTAAGCAGGCCCTTGAAGTGCCCTGTCGGTCAGGCTATCAGTAGTGGGTAATCAGCCCTTTGTGTGGAGCACGGGACTCTACCTATTCGGTGTGAGTGTCAGCTCCCCCTGCCCCTTACTGCCCATGTAGAGCTATCAGAATGTAGATGAATGCAGATGAGTTCTCTGTCACACCCATTCTTCCTGTGTTTGTGGCTGTCTGGAGGGAATGCATAAAGTGTAACTGTCACCCATTCCCAATGTGTATTGGAGACAGGCTGCAGGAAAGCACACAGAGCTAAGTTAAGACCAGAGAAATGTTCACTTTCTAAAAGTGGCATTTCTAAAAGAGTAATGTTAACTCCACCTTTACCACTAAAGAGGATTTCTTATTACTACTCCAAAGATATGAAACATGATGCAGATACTCCTTTCCGATCAGGAATTATGGCTTAAAAGCGTATTAAAGTAATCCCAAAGCTAGCCTATGAGAAGAGGAGGCCTCACAGTAGTGAAAAACTAATTTAGCTGTTTTTCACTACCAGGACATGTAAAACTTAGAAGTACATGTCCTACCTTTTACTTACACATCACCCTGCCCTTAGGGTTACCTAGGGCCTACCTTAGGGGAGACTTATATGTAATAAAAGGGAAATTTAATGCTTGGTGAGTGGCTTTAAATGCCAAGTCGAAGTGGCAGTCAATTCCACGCACAGGCCTTGCAATGGTGGGCCTGAGACAGGTTTGAAAGGCTACTTGTGTGGGTGGCACAACCAGTGCTGCAGGCCCACTAGTAACATTTTAGTTTACAGGCCCTGGGTATATGGTATACCACTTTATGCGAGACTTATAAGTATATTAAATATGCCAATCATGTATACACCAATGTCACTGTGTTGAGGGGAGTAGCACATGCACTTTAGCACTGGTAAGCAGTGGTAAAGTGCTCAGAGTTCTAAGGCAAACAAAAATATACAGCAAAAAGAGGAGGTAAGCAGGCAAAAAGTTTGGGGAAGATCACCTTAAGGATGACAGGTCTCACACACAACAAAGCTGCTCAGCATTTATTCATGGCCTCGGGTGCTCCCTGTAAGCTGCTGCAAGAGGCTAGAAATTTGCATATCACTCTTCTGTGGTGTCCCAGAAGGGCAGGGGCACCACCAAAATTGTATGAGTGTTTTTGGAGGGCTGCCAGAATTACAGCAGCCTGCAGAAGATGCCCCCAGAAATGTTGCCCTAAGTCTCCTAGGTATTTACATTAGTGCTCCTGGGCGAAAGTGCATTGTGGGTCAAGCATTCCTGAAGATTGGTTTTAGACCTGGCATCTTTCAGCATGTTTCCCCTGTCTTTTCGCTTTCTGGCCTCCTGTTTTTAATGGTACGTTTGATGTCGTTTTGCTGGTTTAGTGCCTCTGCGCACTTTCTCACTGTTGTTCAGTGTTAAAGTGCCAGTGCTCCGACTGTAAATTGTGTTTATGGATTGGTATTTACATGTTTGGCTTATTTGATTTACTACTAAGTCCCTAGAATAGTGCACTGTGTTTGCCCAGGGCCTGTAAATCAAATGCTGCTAGTGGGCCTGCAGAACTGATTGTGCCACCCACACAAGCAGCCATTCAAAGGTGTCCCAGACCTGCCATTGCAGTGTCTGCAGGCAGCTTTTACCTCCATGTTAACCTGGCAAGTGCCCCCACTTGCCAGGCCCTAACCTTCCCTTTTCTTCATGTAAGGCGCCCCTCAGGTAGGCCCAAGGTATCCCCCCCTGGGCAGGGTGCAGTGTATGTGAAAGATAAGACATGTCCTGGTGTGTATGACATGCCAATTTAGTTTTTCACTATTGAAAGGCTATCTGTCCCATAGGCTAACATGGGAGTTGCTTTGTAACATCTTACAAGTACAACTTTCCATTTGGACAAGATGGAGAAATGGAGCTTAGGCTCTCTGAACTCAGAATTTAATCTTTTTAGGTAGATGGTTTTTAAATTGTGTGTTTTAAGAAAATGGTTATATCCTAAAAGTGGCATTTTCATACACACAAAATAAACTTAAAAAACTATTGAAGATGCCACTTAAAGGAAGTAGGCATTTTCTTGTTTAACCATTCTGTGTGCCTCTGCTGGTTTGTGTATTGACTGTCTGGTTTTGGAGTTACAGGGGATGGGGATGTGCATTCACTGTAGACAGTCACAAGGAGGGGGTTGAGGTGTGTCCTGCCTTTCCTGGATGACTAATAGTTGAGCTGAATACGCCAGGTCTGCATTCAGAGTAGTGGGAGGAGTTTTCACTAGCACCTGAATAGGCAGTGTCTCCTCTGCACAATGCTGTCTCCACCTCCTGTAGTGAAGCTGGGCCAAAAAGGGTAGAACTGGTTTGGACTGGGCTTAGAGACCTTTGCCACTAACAGAGAAAAAGTGGTATAGATATTGGGGCCCTGAACCCAGGACTTTAAAACTATTTTGGATCAAGGAACCTGCCAAGAAGAAGAGCTGGAGAAGCTGTGAGAAGGAACTACCATTTTGCTGTGTGCTTTGCTGTGTTGGCGTGCAGTGGCTGCTTCTGTCTTGAGGAGAGAAAGGACTGGACTGAACTTTCTCCAACTTCTTTGTTTGAGTTTCCCCAAGGGCTTGAGGTAGAGCTTGCCCCCTGTTCAAGAAGTCTCAGGAACAGCAAAGATTTCAAGTTTATCTGCTACCATCACTGGGAACTGTGTTTTGTGCGGCAACAGAAGAAAAATCAAACCGACGCCCAGCTCCGTGTCATGAAGGCATGGCAGAGGGCACCACTGCACTTCGCACTGCAACCCTGGTCTCACTGACGATGCTGCAGCCACGAGCCACTGCTTGCACCGCGACCTGCGGGCACCGCACTTCGCACTGCCTAGCTTCACCCTGCCGCCCTGGTATACCTGCCAACGCCACTCCATGCTGACATCAATGCCGCTGCTTGCATGATGGTTTGAGGGCACCGTTCGTAAGTTACACGACACACCACCCCATCCTACACAGCAGCCTTGGCCTACTGACGCCGGCGCCATCAACTCCGGTTCGTCAGCCGATGACATCGATTCAGCAATGACGATGCCAATGTCTGCACCGTGACCTACTAGCACCGCACCCCTGTCACACTGACGCTGCTCAACGGCCATCACTGGGCCGCCGCCTGCACCGTGACTTGAGGGTACCACACGCAGCACTGGTGCACTTCGCACAGCCAGAACGGTTTGGATTTGTTGTACATGACGCTGTGATATCCCGGGACGAAGCTGTCGACTTCAAGGAACTGTATTTTAAGTCTGTTTTTGCTTATTGATCTTTCTAAGAACTGTGTGGTGGATTTTTATCATTTTTGGTCTTGTTTTACACAGATAAAAGATTAGATATTTTTATAAAACTGGTGCAGTTTCCTTTTGTAGTGTTTTCACTGTATGACTGCTAGTTATGCACAAATGCCTCTGAGATAAGCCTGACTGCTTGAGCCAAGCTACCAAGGGGGTGAGCAGGTTTTTTTTTCGAAGTGTATTCCCCTTATCCTGACTAGGAAGAAGGGTCCCTACTTGGAATGGGTAACAACCTGCCAACTAGAGACCCCCATTTCTAACAATTGGGCTGTGGCCCAGAGCCTCTTAAGTGCAGGAAGTCCCTGTTGGGAGGTTCTGTGGCTGCAGTGGCAGCATTTTGAAAATATAAGAAATAATTTGACATACATTGAATTTGTATTACTAATATCTTATTGACATTGAAATGTTTTATGCTTTAACAAAGGTGATTGACTGATTTAATAATGCTTTATTCACTATGTTGACGATAATAGTAAAATGTTGAACAAAATAGCATTCATTTTGATTTAAATGGCTTTATATTGGTTTATTATGCCATGTCTTCACTTGCACTAGTGTGCTGTTATCCTGACAAAACCAGTAGGCCTGGTTTTGATAATGGCTCTCCCTTGTCCTGTGCCTAGTATCAGAGGGGGTATTGCTTGCATATAGATTAACCCTGGGCGTAAGTTATTTCTATTATGGAGGGTGCACCAGAGACGAAATCAAAAGCATCAGGATAAGTTCAAACAATTTTTCTTTTTATTCTTCAAAAAGTCAGAATACAGACATCAGCCAACGCGTTTCGTTCAATAAGAACTTCATCAGGGCTGAAAACAATCAACATAAAACAACATATAAGGGAAACCACAACATTGAAAACTACATACATACATATATACTACAACATAGAAATATACATAAATAAAGACATTTATAATCAACACAGACTTTGTACCTATAATATTATCATTGGTACACAAAGAAACCTTATTATACTATCGTATAAATATCACTAATACACTAAATCTTAAAGATAAACATCACATATCTAAGCTAAAAACTAGAACACATTTAATAATATTATACCCATTGTATACTTTTATACAACGTATATTTTAAAATTTACACATCTTTATTAGAGCAAAGGCAAAATCAGGATCAAAAACTAAAATTCAATAGGAAAATAAGAGAAAAAGGAAAAGAAAAGGAGAAAGGAAAAGAAAGAAAAATATACTGTTAATAATGAGGAAGGAAAAGAGGAAGACGAGAAAAAAATTATTAAGACAAAGAAAAATAAACAAACATAGTGACAGCAATATAGTAAAAATTGCCAGATTCCACCACATTAGTAGCCAATATCCTCACCGTTTAATATTGATGAGAATAGAATAATCCAAAATATCTTAAAATTACAAGGATGAAGTGTACGTTGTAAAGTACAAGAGAAACCCCACGGTCCTGGGTAATTGCTGTACCATCCAGCATTGATACTCTGCATCAGTAAGCAAGAAAAAATATATAATGTATATATGTGTAATGATAAATATAAACGTACAGATCAATTTGCCAAACAATCAAGTAGACACTAATCTAAAAATTCAAAATAAAATAAGATACCAGTATCAACCTAACATTCTAAGAGGGTCTATAGTTGAAGTTAACATCACTACCATCAAAAATCCAATTAACTCCTTTTACATTAATATAAAACATTCCCAAGAAAGGGTCACAACCAGCCTAATGCAACGAGAAAGAGACAATCATTTTGTAGCCCATCTGTAGATATTAGGTAGGCATATATAAATAACTGTAAAAGTGATCATTATATATACCACTCGCATTGAATATTTACAACATAGCAATCAAACGATGTGTCACAGTCAATAAATAAATATGACCAATAATAAAACAAAAACGAAATACACAATCATCATGGTCACGTATATGTTCTATCCCATCCTTATATAAATGCTCACGCCATATAATGCATAAACATTCAACTTGACTGGACTAAAACGGCCGCGTGTACGCTGCCATTAGATTATTAAACAGACTATAATCTAGAAAGTCCCCGTCACTGGATAAATCACCGGTCATCATACCTGCAATGGTTCATTCGTAGAATGACGATGTTGTCAATGTAAGACGCTAACCGGAACACAAATCAGCAGCACGTTTTGAAGTAATCGCGCGCAACGTTGAAGCGTAATGACATCATAACCGGAGTTCTAATACTCAAGAATTAAGGAAAACACGGCGGCCATCTTATCGTGGTAGTAAATATTGTATCCAGAGACTCAGAGTAACGTTCGTATTGCAGTTAACCAAAAAGACCGCTAATTTTAAATAACGTAAACAGTATCGTACTACCCCCAACCTTCATTCAAGGTCGGCGCCCGTCCTATGATGCAAAACGTACCGTTGCCAATCTGTACCACTTTTAGCATACTACTATCTAAAAAAATTTATTGCCAAAAATCTAATGCTGACCAAAGTAAATATTTTATTAAATAATGACATTTTGATTAAAGCAAAAAAACAAAAGGAAAGAAAAAGAGGAGAGAAAGAGGGACTGACAAGCAAAGCGATAAAACGCGAGTGAACAACTGAAAGATAGAAAACTTGTCGTTCATACACACATATATATCATCTAACTAAGTACAAAGAGAAACCATAATTGTCAAATGGGACGGTTCCTTGCATTTCATCACTTATAAATATCCCAAAACCAATCAGCATTGAATGATATTGGCAGATTACAATAATTACATTATCATAGAAAATGATGCATCTCTTCATCGGTATTATGTCCTGAGGATATTGCTCGAAGACGGCATATCCATTTGGATTCAATCTGTCTTAGTAACAACTCCCTATTGCCACCTCTCTTAGTGGGAGGGACATGGTCGATACCATGGAACCAAAAATCAATATCTCCCATATGTGTGGTATTATAATGTTCCACAATAGGGTATCTACTGTCTTTCTTTCTTAAGGCTCTCCAGTGCTCTTGTATACGCAATTTAAGACAGCGTATGGTGCTGCCCACATATATCATTTTGCAGGCACATCCAAGGACATAAACCACATATGTGGTATTGCAATTTATAAAGTGGTTGATGGTATACAATTTGCTGGTATTATAAGCAAAGGTTTTGATTTTATTTTTACCCATGGGGCAGACATTACAACACCCACGTGTGAAAGAGCCTTTAGGTTTGGATGGCAGCCAGGTGTCTCTAATTGAAGGTGTAGTGACATAACTTGGACAGAGATGATCTCTTAAGGAGACCCCTTTACGATAAGTAATCAAGGGTCTTTCACCAATACAATTCTTTAGTCCTGGAATCTCAGTTAATAACTTCCAGTTTTTCCTCATGATGTTAAATATTTTATCACTAAACATGGTGTATTGGGTAATAAATCTAGCCCTGCCTCCCTTAGTGTTATCCTTATTCTTTGTAGATTTATCACATAAGGTAAGTTCCCTATTGATCTTTGAGATTCTGTTCTCAGCTTTATCCAATATGGTTTGGCTATAGCCCCTTCTTTCAAAACGTTTCCGAGAATCCAAGACATTAGCTTGAAATGTGTCCTGTTTACTACAATTCCTTCTGATGCGCGTGAACTCACCAAAGGGAATATTCCTAATAACTGAAGCAGAGTGTGAGCTAGTTGCATGTAAGACTGCATTACATGCAGTCTCTTTCCCTAAACAGTGTACTCTGTACTACACCATCTTGGACATAAAATCTTATGTCTAGGAAATCAATACTTTCCCTATGATAGGTCATAGTAACCTTAACGTTAAAGATGTTATCATTAAGGTAGGTAAAATATTGTTGCAACTGGCAAACAGATCCAGACCAAAGACAAATCACATCATCAATGTACCTCCCCCAGAACACTATATGTTCCGTCCAGGGGGAGGCACCTCTGGCCCAGGCATGCTCCCTCTCATACCATCCCATAAAAAGACAGGCATAAGAGGGAGCAAATCTGGATCCCATCGCAGTCCCACGTATCTGGTGGAACCACCGACTGTCATGCAAAAAACAATTGTTCATGAGGATGATATCAATCTTATCTACAATCATTTCATTATATTCGAAACATTCAGCACCCTCCTTATCCAGGAATGATCGTACAGCCATCAATCCAAATTGTTTCAGAATGCAGGTGTAAAGACTTTCGACATCGAAAGTCACAAACAGCAGTTCTTCCGACCATTGAAAATCATTAAGTTTAACAAGTATATCTCTTCCATCTTTGATATATGACGGGAGGTTAAGAACATGAGGTTGTAATCTTAGATCCACAAACTGGGATAATTACTCAGTGGGTGATCCCACCCCTGAGATAATAGGCCTCCCCGGAGGGAACTGCCCTCCCTTGTGCAATTTAGGTAACATATATATACATGGATGTGTAGAACAATCAACCTTCAGATATCGATATTCATCATCTGTAATGAGACCACTGTCTCGCCATTCACACAAACGAGCATTAATCATATTTGTGAGACCCGGTATTGGATTAACCTCGACCTCTCTATAACATAGATTATCACTTAACTGCCGGTTGATTTCATCCATATAATCTGATCGATTCATTAAGACCACATTCCCGCCCTTGTCGGCTTCACGTATTACTAGCTCGGAATCTCTACTGAGTCTAACCAATGCCCGCCTCTGGGCTGGAGTGATATTTTGAACAGTATTCACCGTATATTTGTTGGGAACCTCAAGTGCATATAGATCTTCAGTCACTTTTTTGTGAAATAGATCAATATTAGAATGGTAAGAACCGGTAGGCACAAATTTAGATTTTGGGTGCAGACCACTATCAGCACCAGGATTTTGTGCAATCTTCAACTCCTCCAACAACGATGGCATGTCAATCATATCATCCTCATTTAGAGACAATAAGCACTGTATGTTACGAATATCAGCAATAGTATGAGTGCCCTCATCACAGGTGGTAGAACTACCCCCAGGATCAAATACCTTATTTGCAAAATAGTCCCTCAGTTTCAATACTCTTGTGAATTTAAACAAATCAATATGGACATTCGCAAAATCACCACCTTGCGTGGGGCAAAAATTAAGACCATTGCTCAACAATTGTATTTCGTCTTTATCTAATACTTTATTGGACAGATTCACAATTCTCAAATCATCATTAACATTTGAATCACCAATTGTATTAGTATTATCTGATACAATCATATCTGTGGTTTCTTGGACCTGGTTGCTGTATCTGTTTTGTTTGTTGCCCCCTTGGTAGTTCCCCTTTGACCTCCTGCCCCCCCTTCTGGTCTTTGTTGGTCTCTTTTTTGCTGCAGTCTGCTTGATATTCTTAAATTGGCCAGTTCTTTTTGGAAGGAAGTTGCCCCTTCCCCCAAAGGGGAATCCTGTATCATAGAGGAAGATGCTATACTGCTCTGAGAAGATGACGAAATATTACTCAATGATCATATGTCTTCACTCTCATCCCTTTGGTCCCTATTTCAGTATCCACAGGGGGCACAAGTGGGACATGTGTGCAGTCAATGGCCCCCAACTAACCCTGGGCGTAGTTCGCGAAGTAGCGCTACGCGAAGCTACGCAAAGTGCACTTCGCACTACGCGAGCTACGCGTAGCACTACGCGAACTGCGTAGTGCGCTGTTCGCGATGATTGCACAGTGCCGGATGCTTGTCCGCACTGTGCAATCATTGAAACGGCATCTTGCACAGTGCGAGCTGTCTTTTACTGCCGCTCGAGTAGATTTTTACTCGAGCGGCAGCTTTCTCAACGCGGACTGGTAGTTTCTCATCGCGAGCGGTCGCAAGCATACGCGACCACTCGCAATGAGAAACCTGACCTCCCCGCGTTGAGAATCTCGCTGGGAGGTTTATTTTCCACGCTCGCGATCAGCAACTTGATGTTGCTGATCGCGAACGAGGAAAAAGTCTCGCCGGGATGTAATTTTGCTTGCTCGCGGTCGCCAACTTGACGTTGAGGACCGCGAGCAAGTAAAAAATGACTGCTGCACTACGCTACGCGTGTTTGCACTGTGCTACGTGCAATTCACGTAGTGCGAAGTAGCGCAAACTTCGCAAACTGCGCGAGCGTAGCGTAGTGCTTTGCCGAGGGTTAATATAGATTTGAGGGCTTGCTGAGGATGTAAACTGTTGTGAAGGTGTCAACAAAGGTATTTCTATCTACCTACTTGTACATATTTATAATTTAATTTGAAGTGTTTAGTAGTGTGTGTGTATAATAAAGTAATTTTAATTTGCTAAGAAAAAGTATGATGATTTATTGAGAACTGTTGTAGCTTACCAGCGAGATGGGGGAATAAGCCCACACCACCTCCTCTGAAAGGCCTTGAACAGATCTGCTTCACTTCCCTGATAGCGTCAAGTGCTACAATGGGGTACTTGGCTCCCAGTAAAGAGAAGGTTGTGGTCTTATTACTTGTGAAGCACTCACATCCTTCACCACTAATAACCAATTTCTTAAACTTATTATCTTTGTCTGTTTTCCAAATATTTGGTCTGATTTGGCAGTTAACATTCATAAAATCCCTATACATGTCACAATAAAACAAAATCATACATAACTTTTTGTTGCCCCAGACAATGATATAAACACTCTATTGTGACAGGAAAATCTTTCCACCAAATATGTAATGCCACTACTGTAGGTTTTAAGATCCCCACCAGGCAGGAAGGGCTCTCTAACTAGGACAGACAGTTCTTCACCAAAGGAGCAGAAGATCTCTGATGGCCTGGTGTGTTGTTAGGCCACCCACCCAGCTCTAAACAAGGGTCTAAGGCATATATCTTAATAGTAGGAGACTATTGAACCCTGGGTTAATTCTACTAACTCCTCTATAAATCATCATTTATAACCACTAGCTCTTATGTTCTTACCAGCAAATAGGTATTTCTCTTCTGTAATTTCCAAACTCCACTTTATCAAACAACTCAACGCTGCTATGCATCAACATTAACACATATCAGATTGACATATATACTATCATCATTTGTCACAACAAAAACACTATACAATGGGTTTTAGATTACACCCAATTTAGCAAATCCTTCACAATACATCAGCTGGATTATTTTAACTTTTAAACATCACAAGACAGCTTATGGATCCCATTAATCCATGTAATCTATTAGCCCTGTGCATGCTGGAGATCAATTCTCTCATGTCATGGCATGTTTGAAATGGGAGAAAGTAAGGTATTCTGGGGCAGATCTACAAGAAAGTGCCGCAGCGTTGCGCTGCAAGCCCTTTGGCTGCGCCACGCTGCGGCACTTTCAGAGCACAGGAATGCGACATATTTACAAGAATATGTCGCATTCCTGTGCTCTCCCCTGCGCTGGCGCACAAACAGCTGCCAGCGCCGGCGCAGGCACCCATGCACCATGGTGCAAGGATGCCTGCGCCATGGGGAGATTGTTTCTGTGCAGGAAGGGCACCTTTCTGCACAAAAACAATCAGTACAGGCTTTTCCTCTTTCAATGCGTGCTGCAGAATGCAGCACGCATTGAAGAGGAAACGAGGAGAAATGAAAACATTTCTCCTCGGTGCGCCTCGCTACGCCACCTCTAGGGTGGCGTAGCTTTCAGACGCATCTCCAGAGTTACGATTTCTCGTAATTCTGGAGATGTGTCTTGTTCCATGGGTGTTGCGTGGGAACACCCACAGCAACACCATGGAACGCCCCTTCACCGCAAAGTGCTGCGTGTGAAGGGACGAGTATTTACAAGGAGAGGAAAAGTCACGCATGGTGGCTTTTCCTCTCCTTGTAAATATTGAGGAGCCCCCTGCGCCACCAGTACGTCACGAAAAGTGACGTACTGGTGGCGCAGGGGGCTTGTAAATCTGCCCCTCTATATTTAAGACCCTATAATGTATAACAATGTTACTTTCTTGAGAGGGATTACTTTCATCATGCTAGATAATATTGTCCAGTTCAGCTAACTAATCCGGTACGTTGATACCTCACATATAAACATATGGCTTTTAATTGCTACATAATCTTTTCCCTTTCCATTCAAAGGTTTTTCTTAGCTGACTCTCCAATATTTAATTAATTTCTATCCTGAACAACACCCTTTTAATGTATTGGAGAGCAGGGGAGATTTTGGCAAGCCATCCCTTATGTAGATATTTTTTGGCTAAGAGTAAAACTCCCCAGAGTTTAATTTCTAATAGCCTTTCCTCGCTAAATAGGTTTTTTCCGCTTTTTTTTAGCCAAAAACTCAATCATTGTTAATAACAAATTATGGTTTTTTTTCTGGATATACTGCCACAAGCATTCAAGGAACTCATTTACTGACTTCTTCCAACATATTTGTCTTGCTCTTACTTATCTGTATTCAGTTCCGCAAAAACGTACCTGGCAATCCCGATATATCAGTCTCAGGGGTATATTCACTAGAACGTGTGCTAAACATCTCCAAAAAATGTTAACGCAACTTTACACATCGCAGCCTATCGCGGGAAAATAACCCCATGTTAACGTGGAATTCACAACACGGCGGTACCCTGCGATAGTCCATCGAAAACGCGGCCAATGTCCGCGATACAACCACCGCGACGGAGATAAAAGACACAAACCCCAACGCGTAAAAAGACGCGATGTGCCCAAAAGCGATAAGAAAACAGTGACAACCAGCGAGAGGCCAGCAATACCCACGCATAATGCAGGAAAAAGCACAAGAACAGCATACGGAAAATGCCACTAAAAACAAAATCAACTGCGGAGTACCAGTGATGCACCCTGACCGACTGTAGAGGACAACATGAACCCCACAATCCCCACGGAGGAACACCCAGGAACACAGGGCTCGTGGAAGGGCAATGAGAAGAGGAAGAGGAAGACGGGGTACAGTCGCCAGGAAAACCCGATTATCGCCACGGATGAGCCAGAACACCACCGCCAACTGTACGTCACCTCCAACGTGTCATTGGCAACAAAGAGGCAAAGATGGCACACCACCTCGGACCATGTGAATGCCGTCGCATGGCAGAGGAGGACAATGGAAGAGCACAAGAGGCGCTGGACTGATGTGAATGGCAAAACCAAGCAGAAACTCGCTGCCAACACGAAAGCAGCAACGCACCCCGGAGGAGGGGGCCAGCAGAACACCAGGAGCTGAATGACATGGAGAAGATGGTGGCCACAGTCACCAGTCGGGAGATGGTGACATGAGTTGGGGATCTGGACACTGCCCAACATGACCCAACATTACATCAACATGGTGCGTAGTGACCTGGGAGTGGGGGGACGGGGGAGATGGGCACAATGGCACACATGCACAATCAAGCAGGGCACACTGCACACCCACAATGACTCTGGATCATGTCCCTGATCCCACGGGAACACTTCAGCACACACACAAACACCAAGTAGTCCCACGAACACCATGTGCCCAGAGGGGCACCCACCCAACACATCAACATTCACACAACCAACACATGCCCACGTGCGAAACACAGCAAACATGCATATACGTCAGCCACACTGCAAGAGACACCACATGACGAGTAGCTTGGCTGCAGTCCTATCATCATGGCAATGTACACGGCACGACACTGAGGTGGCTGAGTGCGGACAACACCCGAAAATGAGCAGGTCACACTCGGACACAACTACCTGCACAAACAACCCCTGAGGTCAACGACACATCTGCGGACAAACTATGCCCAAGAGTCACAACTCGACAAAGAGCACAAGTCACCCAAGTCTGCAACATCTCCGCACCGTTGAAGCACAGAAGTGACAGGCACATTGCATGAAAGGGATCAGTGGCAGACAAATCAGTGCCGCAGGAGCGAATCACCCACTGTGCAGCATACGCACATAAGTATAAGTGCACCACGACATTGACAACATCCCGGTACAAACAGCAACACCTCCACAACAGAACACAGGACACAACTGGTGCCGCAAATGTGCACAACATGGCAAATCACATCTGGCACAGCAGGAAACTGTGACATGACAATGTACAAGTACAACCTGTAATCTGCAAATGTGTTTTATTCACACATGCTGTGCTTGTGGACATTTTGTACTGTCCCATGATTGCCAGGGATGGCCACAATGTGATGTTCTCATGAGAAGAAATTGGCAATGATGGTGTTCCTACGGGCCATCCCTGCCGCAGCTGCAGTGGGATGTGGGCCACCTGCCCCATCGTCCGGTACTTCTGGAACTGGGATCCATGGGGCATTGGTGTGTACACAGATGTTGTGCAACACACAACATGCAACGATCATCTTGCACACAATGTCCGGGCTGTACAGGAGCTTTCCACCTGTGCTGTCCAGGCACCTGAAACGTGACTTCAACACGCCAAATGTGCGTTCAACGATGCCCCTGGTGTGTATGTGGGCCGCATTGTACTGCCTCTGGGTGGGTGTGTTAGGGTCTCGGAGGGGTGTCATCATCCAAGGGCAGAGTGCATATCCTTGATCACCTGTGACAGTGCAGAGAGAAAATAGTCAATACTTGGTTCGTCATGATGTGATGGCAGGCCCACTAATCCAGTGACGCCTGTGCTGGCTGTGTGTGGGTTGAGTGTAAGCCAGCCCTCAGGGAGTAGCTGGTGCTGGCAACAACTCCAACAGTCATCAGGCACTCAGAAATGCAATGTCAGAACAACAAGGGAGCATGACTTGAGTCGCACAGGGTTAGTGGCCCCGGATGCACAGCGGCCGACACAGGCCTACCGCCACGGGATGCTGGCCTGCGGGAGACTGGGGTAGGGTCATGAGGGCAGAGCAGGGTCTCGTATGTATCATAGGTGCCTTCCGCGGAGTGTCTCGGGGGAGAATGGGAGGTGTTCCCCCAGGGCATGATGCAGAGGGCACATGCCAGCTGTGTCCGGCAACATGGCGGATATGAATGCCACAGACTCATGCCAGACACCAAGTCCGTACCTGCCCGTTGCTGATGACAACCCCCAGGCCACAGGCTCAGACACAAAACAATGTTCCGCCGGAGGCTGACGGTCACTTACAGCGCACAGGGTTCGTGGCACCAGGTCAGTCCTTGCTACTGGTTGACCTCCTCCGTAATGGTGATCCGTGTTTCCACCGGACTGTGACGCATCTCCTTTTCAATCCTCCCCCTGCGTACACTGGCATGGACCCTGCCATTGATTAATGATGACTCAGTTCAAGATGTGGGACATGCTGGACTGCAGTGTAGCCCGGCTGCAGCGGTGGAGTATGTCAACGAATGGGACCCCTGGGGGCCTGTGTCACGGAGGACAGCAATGGCCCGAGGAGGCCGTCAAGGTCGTGAGCATGGGTCTTGGAGCTAGCACCGGCATGTGGTGGGCCCTCTTTGACACACGACGGTGTCGGCAGGTGAGCAGTGCAACCTTGGAGCGCTGGGGCGGGCAGGCCTGGTCTGGGTATCAGCATCCTGGGGTGCAGCAGGCGCACAGGGTCGCAGGCCCCACTGCTCACGGCGTCGGCCTCATGGCGGACTGCGAGGCGTCGCCCTGGCAGTGACGTTGGCCTTTCCGGGAGAGAACCACGCTCTGCGCCACTGGGTTTTTGTCCACACCCCTGCGCAGGCCTGGAGTACTCTGGGCCAACCCACTATGCTCACGCACACAGGGAGGTACGCAGCAAGTGACATTTCCGCGATCTGACCCACGGCCTGGGGTGACATGGTTGCGTCCACTGTTCACTACTCTCCAGTCACCAGCAGTTGATGTCTGCATGGACATATCTGTGGTTTGCATACCCAAGTCTGTCCAGCACATCCACGCCTCACTTGTCGTTGTGTACATTCCCATTCACGGGTCACTTGCATCCTTCGCACATGGCTGGATTCCGCATCTCCACACATTCAGCTGTTGTGTGGCTGTGGTGCCATGATATAGCTGTATTGTGTGCAGGGGAAGCCCAGGATCACCATGGAGTTGTGTTGTAGTGTCTGGTAGGTGGGCATGTTGATTGACATGTTGTATGTGGTTTGGTCACGTGTGCATTCCCACAGTTGTGCATTGTGTGATGGTGGCTTTGAGGTGTGTGGTGTGTTGATTTGGCACTTACCAACGAGCAGTCCAGTTCCATAGATGCTATCCTGGAAGCGCTGGTTGATGATGGACTGTCGGAAGATGTAGGAATCGTGCACACTGCCGGGGTAGTTTGCGACGACATTTGTGAACATTCCCTGGTGGTCCACTATTGCCTGCACATTGATGGAATGCGTGTGCTTTCTGTTGCGGTAGTGGTGTGCAGTATCCACAGGGGGCACAAGTGGGACATGTGTGCAGTCAATGGCCCCCAACTAACCCTGGGCGCAGTTCGCGAAGTAGCGCTACGCAAAGCTACGCGAAGTGCACTTCGCACTACGCGAGCTACGCGTAGCACTACGTGAACTGCGTAGTGCGCTGTTCGCGATGATTGCACAGTGCCGGATGCTTGTCCGCACTGTGCAATCATTGAAAACGGCATCTTGCACAGTGCGAGCTGTCTTTTACTGCCGCTCAAGTAGATTTTTACTCGAGCGGCAGCTTTCTCAATGCGGACTGGTAGTTTCTCATCGCGAGCGGTCGCGAGCATACGCGACCACTCGCAATGAGAAACCTGACATCCCCGCGTTGAGAATCTCGCCAGGAGGTTTATTTTCCACGCTCGCGATCGGCAACTTGATGTTGCTGATCGCGAACGAGAAAAAGTCTCGCCGGGATGTCATTTTGCTTGCTCGCGGTCGCCAACTTGACGTTGAGGACCGCGAGCAAGCAAACATGTACCGCTGCACTACGCTACGCGTGTTTGCACTGTGCTACGTGCAATTCGCGTAGTGCGAAGTAGCGCAAACTTCGCAAACTACGCGAGCGTAGCGTAGTGCTTTGCCCAGGGTTACCCCCAACACGTGTGGGAAGCTAGCAAAGGTGTAGAAGCCTTGCTTGGTCTCCAGCTGTTCCTGCGCAGTGTGGGGGAAATGAAGGTACTGGGGTATGAAGCTGATGATGGCATCCAGGACAGGTGTGATGAACTTTGATAGGGCTGGCTGTGAGACTCCTCAGACTCTGGCAGTTGTTGGTTGGAAGGTACCAGAGGCCAACGTGTGCAGCACAGCCAGCAGCTTTGTCTGCAGTGGGATGTTGGTTCTCCGCTGGGTTGAGACCGTCAACCTGTGGGCGATGTGGGTCATGATGCGGATGATGGTTGTCCTTTTGAGCCTGTAGTGGGCAATGACTTCCTCGGGCATTAGGTCTGTGAGACTGGTGCGTTTTCGGTAGGTCCGCTGTCTTACTCTGCGCTGCCTCTGTGGTGGTCCTGGGGGTGGTGGCGGTCCTGGGGGTGGTGGCGGTGGGTGTTGTGACCTGTTGGGGCTCCGAGCTGCATGATGAGTAGCTCCATGGCATCGTTTGTTCTTTGGGTGTGTCTGTGTGCGGGGCTCTGTTGCCTACTGCAGGTAGTCGTCCAGCTTTACACCTGCAGGAGGAAGGTGTTAAATACCTGCTGCTACCGCGGCTTATCGCGTGGTTTTGACTCGCATTGCAGATCTGGCAGTTCGTTGTGAAAGTGGTGTTGTGGTGTTTTTGTGTGTTTTTTCACGGGAACGCCTACTCTGCATCTCATTAGGGTTAGCTGGTGGTGTCCACCGTGGGGATAAGGTTTGGGGCAGTTATCACGGGAATACTGGTGATGTCTGCAGTTTGCACCCGCTTGTGAATGGGGTGTTAAATCTATCTCCACTTTTGATGGGTTAAGGTGGAGATAAATCGGCGGTAGGTCCTTGTTAATATGCCCCTCGGTTTGTATATCTGAACCACGTCTGTTTATTTTTAAATCCAAATAAAACCTTTGTACGAGTCTGTTCAAAATCCTCTAAATTACAGGAATACAAAAGGCTGTTAGGCTGACCCTCTGGAACTGAGAAGGCCCCAAAGTCTTTGGCACAAAACTCCAACCCCTGCACAAGTATGATAAGGAGTCTTCATTTCTGCAACTCTGTCAATAATAAAATATTACTTGGTTTCCTTCATGATAATGAATGTGCTGCCCCGAGACAATCATTTGTACTAATAGAAATGGGTATCTACCAATCTTAAACCCATTTCACAATGGAAAAATACTACACTATTTTAGTTTGTTTTATTAAAATTGAACATGTTTACCAATCGTTCTCTTTTTGAAGGGCAAATGATAAGCTCATTCCTTTTTCCGGGGCACATCTAGAGCAGGGTTGTAATGGGACATCTGTTGAAGGTCAGAAATGCCTCATACTCCATCATCATGCTTCTACTGTTTCATATAGAGATTAGGAGCTGTATTGTTTGCAAGATGAGGCCCTAACCTAGTTTTACATTGAAACCCCTTTGTGGCGGGCCCATAGCCACAAGATTGTTGTTGCTTCAGAAGGCCAATCTTGTTAAGGGTAGGCTTTCTGAAACTGCCTTTGCCTGTTTCCAGCTGCTCGTGGTGATCACGAGCAGGAGAAAAAACAACTAGCACTGGGAGAAATCATCATCGCAATTGCATTATTTCTTTGGCAGTAAGAAATGCCATTCTGAGGACTTCATTCTGACAATCAAAAGCAAAGCTGACTGGTAGGCATTTTAGTTACACTGAAAGGGCTTCTATAAAAGTGGCAGGGGAACATTTGGAGAAAATGTCCCACAATAACTCTAGGGAATCCCATTTGGTAGTCTAGTTACCACAGGGAGTACAGATTAAGCCTGGGCGTAGTTCGCGAAGTAGCGCAACGCGAAGCTACGCGAAGCTACGCAAAGTGCAGTTTGCACTACGCGAGCTACGCGTAGCACTACGCGAACTGCGTAGTGCACTGTTCGCAATGATTGCACAGTGCCGGATGCTTGTCCGCACTGTGCAATCATTGAAAACGGCATCTTGCACAGTGCGAGCTGTCTTTTACTGCCGCTCGAGTAGATTTTTACTCGAGCGGCAGCTTTCTCAACGCGGACTGGTAGTTTCTCATCGCGAGCGGTCGCGAGCATACGCGACCACTCGCAATGAGAAACCTGACCTCCCGCGTTGAGAATCTCGCCAGGAGGTTTATTTTCCACGCTCGCGATCGGCAACTTGATGTTGCTGATCGCGAACGAGAAAAGTCTCGCCAGGATGTCATTTTGCTTGCTCGCGGTCGCCAACTTGACGTTGAGGACCGCGAGCAAGCAAAAATGACCGCTGCACTACGCTACGCTACGCGTGTTTGCACTGTGCTACGTGCAATTCGCGTTGTGCGAAGTAGCGCAAACTTCGCAAACTACGCGAGCGTAGCGTAGTGCTTTGCCCAGGGTTAGTACAGATGTAGATTTCCAACACCCCAGAATTTTGCCATCCCACCCTCTGAATTCTAAATGACCACCATATTCTCCGAAATTCAAGTCTTTTTCCACTCCTCACATTATTATTCAAAAGAACATCCATAAGACGTGATCACAGAATACTCTAAAAAGTATCAGTCAAAAAAGTTTCCAACATGTTTCCAACTGAACAATCAGTAGGTTTGTATCAATTTCACCAAAATGGCCAAATATGACAGTTTTACTTTCTATTTGTTTCTTGCTTACGAGTGGACTTTACTTAGACAGAGACAAACCTGTCACTCTGCTGAGGCTGAAATATAGACCTCTGAGCTAAGTGCTAACCAATGAGATGTTCAGAAGATGGTACCCAATAAATCTTTTCCTTCCTAGAAAGCCATAATTGGGAAGACCTCTGTTACCACTGAAAGAGAACTGTCATGAGCTTTAAACCCCTTTCTCCCAATTTCACAACACAGTGTACATGCTGCACCCTGTGATGGGGAGTAAGATACCTGCATCACTTTTGAATCCTTGGCATCACCACTAAAATCACGGCCCCTATATTTCAGTGCAGGTTCAATTGCAGTCATAGCTCAGACCATTGAGTCAGTATCCAATTTGTCCCAGCAAATATAATTTTCCCTGCAAACATAACAGTAACAATCGTTCACTACATCTAATCCTCCTGAGCTAGGAGATACGCCGGAAATGTTGTTTGCTGCACAACATGTTTTGCTCACTCCACAGCAGGATTCCTGCTTTAACATCATTGCCATCAAAATCACCATCTCCTCCTCTAAGAATAAGGTCAACTTCCCCAGATTCTTGAAGGGCCTGCTTCAGAAGAAAGTATCATGGAGTGGACCCCAAATCTCAGCAATGGCAGGCAACCAAAAGGAAGTTTCCAGAAAGCACATGCGAGTCAGAAAGCTGTCGGTCTTCGTTTTGCAAGTAGCACTGAGGAATTGCAAAACTGCTGAGCCTGTTCCTCTGCAACCGCTGCCATTGGTTCCCATCTTCTAAAAAGTGATTAAAAAAGAAGCACCAACTCTCACTGTAGTCCCTGCCTTTACTAAGCAAAAGCATACCCAGCCCAGCTACACCACAAGTTCTGGGCATGGCTCAATGAAGAAGCTCTTTTCTCTTGTTTTAAAATTCACACAATTAGGCAAAATGGGGACACATTGTAGATGCAACATTTTTCACAATTCAGTGCGTGGTGAAAGGTCAGACAGAAATCTTGGTACTGAGGGCTCATTTGTCCGTAGGAGAAACAAAGTTGAAGTCATATGGGATCACAACCTACAAAAATCGATATTGCTAATGCAGACGATCCCAAATTGATAGGAGATGATGATGATGATGATGGAGGTGGTGATGATGGAGATGACGCCCTCATCAGGGCAACACACCCTGCTCTTCATAGTCTACATTCAGTTCAAGCAGCAATCTCTGCCTGTCAAAGGGAAATGAGGCTATTTTCCCAAAGTGTTCAAGTTACTAACCATCCCTGAAGGCATGCAAGGTGGGGCTGTAAAAACAAAAGCACTAGAAAGGAGATGTATACCAAGAAAATGCTGTATGACCAAAACCATCCTCTGATTCATAATGTTGGTGTTTGGCATTTCCACCTCAAGATCAAAAACCTCTACGACAACTTCATCGATCATCCACCAGGTGCCAAAGACGGCCCCCCGCCCCCCAGAAACACCAGCCAGCCCACCATCTCCAACTGGACACCGATCACGGTCGAAGACACCGCCTCGACCATGAAAAGCATCCAATCGGGGGCCCCCACGACCCCTGCCCCCCTCACATCTACCACAGAGCCGCGTCCGCCATTGCACCCAAACTACAATGCACCAACACCACCTTCAAAACAGGCACCTTTCCAGATGACTGGAAGCGCGCAGAAGTCAGACCCCTGCTCAAGAAGCCCACAGCTGATCCCCACTGACCTCAAGAACTATCGGCCCATCTCACTCCTCCCCTTTGCAGCCAAAGTTGCAGAGAAAACAGTCAACAGGAAACTGACACGATTCATTGAAGAGAACGCCGTCCCAATCCGGATTCCGAAGCAACCACAGCACAGAGACCGCCCTACTCGCCACCACAGACGACATCCGCACCCTCCTGGACCAAGGCCACTCCGCAGCCCTCATCCTACTCGACCTATCAGCGGCCTTCGACACCGTCTCCCACCGCACACTAGTCGCCAGACTACACGACGCAGGCATACAAGGAACAGCCTTGGACTGGATCCGATCATTCCTCACCGGAAGAAGCCAAAGGATCAGACTCCCACCCTTCCTCTCCGACCCCACGAAAATCACCCACAGGGTTCATCACTGAGCCCCACCCTCTTCAACATCTACATGGCCCCCCTCGCAGCCATCGTCCGACAACACGGCCTCAACATCGTATCCTACGCCAATGACACCCAGCTCATCCTCTCCCTCACCAAAGACCCCACCACTGCCAAACTCAACTTCCAGAAAGGAATGCAAGACGTCGCAGTCTGGATGACCACCAGCTGCCTGAAGCTCAACGCCGAGAAGACAGAAGTCCTCGTCCTCGGTACCACCCCTTCTGCATGGGACAGCACCTGGTGACCGACCGCCCTCGGAAGCCCACCTACCCCCTCAGACCACGCCAAGAACCTCAGCATCGTACTCGACTCATCACTCACCTTGAACCGACCGGTCAACGCCGTCACCTCCAGCTGCTTCAACACCCTCCGCATCCTCCGGAAGACCTTCAAGTGGATCCCCCCTAAGTCAAGGAAGACAGTCACCCACGCACTCATCACAAGCAGACTGGACTATGGAAACGCACTCTACGCCGGCATCAACAAGTCCCTACTCCGCAAACTCCAGACAATACAGAACACGGCCGCCAGACTCGTCCTCGGCATCCCCCAACACAAACACATCAGCCAACACCTACGAAGTCTCCACTGGCTCCCCGTGGAGAAAAGAGTCACTTTCAAAATCCTCACTCACGCCTACAAATGCCTACACAGCAACAGACCCAAATACCTCAGCGACAGAATCAACTTCCATGTACCCAAAAGAAACCTCCGATCTTCCAACCTTGCACTGGACGAAACCCCGCGCATCCACAGAGCCAGAGCAGGCGGAAGATCCTTCTCTCACATTGCAGCCAAGACCTGGAACAAGCTACCGGCAGACATTAGATGCGCCCCCTCCCTGAACACCTTCAGGAAGACCCTCAAGACCTGGCTCTTCGGCTAAGCAAATCTGCGGGACCCCCCACCCACCCCAGCACCTTGAGACCCTCACAGGTGAGTAGCGCGCTTACAATTCCCTGATTGATTGATTGATTGATTGATTGGCATACTTATATTTTCTTTGGCATAAGGAAAAAGGTATCTAGAGTTTGTGGAAGCACTTTGCCTGAAATGAAAGGTTCCAAGCCAGACCTTTTTCTCAAGTGTTGTTGTTCCTCAGCTCATTGGTCAAGTGCTTGGATTGGTTGCCAAAACACTGCTGTCCCATCCGTCCAACTCAGTACAGACATGTGGTCTAAAAGTCAAGTCACATGGTATACGTGCATCAATGTACCCTTGGTCTCTTTGAAAGGGGTTAAGAAAGGGCCATCAGTCGGCGCCATCAGTACTGTTGCTTTTCCAGTTGTTCATCGGCATGCAATGTTTCTGATATTTTCCCAAGGAAATAGAGCGGAAAGCTGCTAACATCCTGGCAGAATTAATTGACAAAGTCTAAAACTTACTTTAACCCAGGCATCTTAGAATTAGATTTGTTGCCACTGACCATGGAAACATTGTCAAAGCCATAGAAAATAAGCAATGCATCTGAGTCCTTTGTTTGAGCCCATTGCATCAACCTGACTATAAAGCACTCCTCAAAAAGGAAGAAGTATATCTTAACATACTAATCACCTGTAAAATGATATGCACGGATATTAGACATTGGTTTAAAGCCTGAGGGTCATTCAGCGAACTAATACAATTCCTATAAAAGCTGTCATACAAGAGGTTCCAAAACATTGGAATTCCACCTTCTACATGCTTCAATGCATGCTTGAGCAACAAAAAACAATAAAATAGTATGTGATCAGAATGGATGTAACTGCCCACATTGTTTCATTGGAGGGTCACAAATAGTGTCTAATCAAATGCACGCACACTTTGAGCTTTTATTGCAGCAATTCAGCACAAAAGATTATAACAAGAGCAAATTCATCCCATTGTTGTACTTGCTGTAAACCCATTTGCATAAGGTGGAAGAAACATTTCACAATTGTAACGCTGAAGCTGCTGGTTTGGTCAACAAGTTACTAATTTGTCAGCTGACAAAAATAGGCTATAAGAAGAGATCATGGGGCAGATTTACAAGCCCCTTGCGCCACTTTTACATCATTGTTAACATGGGAAAAATGACGCAAAAGTGGCGCAAGGGGCTTCTAAATCTGCCCCCATGTTGTCAAAGACTGGACAATGTGAAGGTCTTAGAATGCCTTCTTGATTGTTAGAGGAAAGGGTAACGTCTCCCACAGCCATGCTGCCACCCCACACTTCGAATACTCGTGAAAGGTGTTAAGTGTACCCTTACGAACATCACAGTTTTGACAAAACAGCCACAACGTGCAGGAAAAACCTTGGGGCATATTAGCAAGAACCTCGTTAAAATTATCGCCGTTTTAGCGGCAGGAAACTGCTGCTAAAATGGCGATAATGGGCTTGATAATATGCCCTTGAGAATTCCAATAGAAGCCCAGGTTAGATGTCCTGCACATCTAACCTGGGCTTCTATTGGAATTCTATAACGCATATTAGCAAGTCCATTATCGCCGTTTTAGCGGCAGTTTCCTGCCGCTAAAACGGCGATAATTTTAACGAGGTTCTTGCTAATATGCCCCCTAATTTCTAATCTGTATTCTTCTTAATTGAAGTGATGAACATTAAAGGAGTCGACAGACACCGTTAGCACTTCATCAACATGCAAAGTGTCTGCGATGCCAGGGCTTCCTTCACTGATGTTTGCGCTGCTTTTCCTAGAAGTACATATGACAACTGCATTTTCTATCAATTACCTTCTGCATATTTTCTGGTTGCTATTAATTTCGGTGGCAAGCGTCTTTTTGATAAGTGAAAACTCAGAATAGGGCTACAAGTGAATCTGAGCGGTGGCATTGTAAACATTCATTAAGTACTACAACACAATGACCTCACTGCATGTATATAGACACATGTATTACATTTAGAAAAGAACTCTTTATTTAGATATATCACGTGTATTTTTTGCAGTTGATGCTGGGTATGCTCCCTCTTCCCATCTCCTCACACCCTATAAACGTCCAAACATACTATCTCAACAGAGGTACAATAAGGCAAAAATGCTTACATGAGCCATGCACTGCAGGAGCATCGAGCAAAGATTGAGATGCCTTGCCCATACAGGGGATAGGGGGCGAATGTACTCCCCAGAAGTTGTGTGCAAGGTTGTTGTAGCCTGTTGTGTGCTGCACAACATCACCATGTAACGAGACTTATGTATAGTCCTTGACCCGGATCAATGCCATATCCAGCCACCTGAGGTGAGGCACAGAAAGGAGGTCAGGGTATAATTGTGCAAGATTGACTAGATTGATTTTTAAACCAATTTTATTGATTCTCACATGCCAGCATATAGTCATCCAGAGAACAATTATCAACAATATTAGAAATTGGATTCACAGGTGTCTCCTACTGGGAATTTCCTGGAGACGTCACTAGTGATGGGGGTTAGGATCATTCATACTATTGACTAGCGTTTCCCAGCATCAAGCCATATCTATGTAGGCACGTTCCCTTCAGACTTCCTGGGTCAGCACTTCACTCTCATACCCCACCCATCTCTCAAGCTCTCTGCCCCACATTTCCACCCTGGGCCCAGCAGCATTCCAATTACTGGTGATTTCCCTCTTTGCTATTATAAAAGCCAGGTCTTGAAACCTGCTTGTGGCTTTGGTCCTAGCAGTATGCGCAAACCATCCCAGCATGCAGTGCCTCGGTGTGCAGGGAACCTCTTTTGAGATGGTATCAGCAATTGTGCCTGTGACCCTCACCCAGTACTTCATGAGCAGTGGGCAGTTCCACAGCATATGTAGGAACTCTTCTCCCTCTTCTCTACATCTTGGGCATGTTGTTGCTGTTGTGTGAAAGTGTCTATTGATTTTGCAGGGGGAAGGTATGCCCTATGTAAGACATAAAAGTTAATGAAATTGAAGCAGTCATTCCTTGATACTTTGGGGATCCCCTCCAGTAGAGCAGCCCAGTCACCCTCAGGTGTAAGGATTCCCAGGTCTTCATCCCAGCGGGCCCATAGAGTATCAAGGGGCATCAGTATGTCTTCAAGTATTACTCTATATAAACATGTGACCGCTTTGTAGGTGCCCGAGGTAGTTACTATGTATTGGCAACCCTTATATCGGGGTGGTTTGGTGAGACCAGCTCTCCAGTGCCTGTGCATTGCGGCCAACACCACCCCATATCATAGAAAATGACCCTGAGGCACATCAAATGCCAATCTAAACTCCTCAAATGGAAGGAGTGCCTCCATTTCCTTGAGACCCTCGCTCTGGTCCAATCCTAAAGGCCACACCAATCCCCCACGTGTGGTGGTGCCTCAAGCATAGTCAAAGATATATCAGATGAGTACGTTCTTCACACCTGAGTTTTTAACAAACATCTAATCAAAATGTGCTGTAGCACTTGACATTCGGTGGTATCGCTCTCGTGGGAACAGTGGTATCAGTCTCAGCAGCACTCTGGTCAGTTGTGGGACATCTGGTATAGAATTTCTTATCTCTCACCTCAGTGCTCATCTGCTGGCAACACTTTGGTCAGCCACTGAAGCTGTGCGGCAAGGTAATAAGATTCAAAATCGGGGATAGCTCGTCTGCCTTCTTCCGTAGGTCTCTGCAATGTGGCGAGGCCTACATGCCTTCAGCCTGTTCCCCAAATAAAAGTAATTAGAAGCAAGTCAAGTTCCATGACCCATCTTGCAGCTCTCTGAGATATATCTTCCAGTTCTGACTCTGGCCATGGGGTCAGTGTATTGTAATCAAGTCTATGTTATAAAGCCATGCCCCAATTGAAAGCACTTCATTACACAATAGAGAAAGCTTCACTCCAAGCTGTCAAATGTCTTCTCTATGTCTACCACGAAGGTCGCTGCTTCAGCTTGGTCATAAGTACTGGCCTGCAGGAGCGTTAGGAACACTCTAATATTTAGCACAGTATTGTGCCGAGGGATAAACCCCGCCTGGTCAGGATGGACCAGTTTTGTCATGTATTATAGAAACCTAGTGGCCAGGATCCGACTAAAGAATTTTATAGTTGATGTTGAGCATGAATAATGGGTGATAGGCATTCATATCATGCATTGATAGTCCAGGCTCCAGTAATGGTATCACTAATGTCTCTCAGGTGGAGGTTGGCAAAAGGCCCATAGTTTTAGCCTCTCTACACAACTCTCCTAATTTAGGGGCCAATTTGTCCACATTTGTGGTATATAGTTTTACCGGGAGCCCATGTGTTCTTGGCATTTTTGACACATGCTAATATCTTTATAGCTGCTTGGACGTCTTGCAATGTAATATCCCCTTCCATCTCCTCAGCCTCTGTAGGCATAAATGATGGGAAAGGCAGAAGTGCAAAAAATTCCCAGATGTCATGGTCTGCTTGCACAGAGGCACTCATTTATAGTTCAGAGTAGTAGGCGCAGAATGTGGGTATATTTCTGCCTGTCCATATAACCTCTAGCCTGGGCTGTTACAAGTTACACTATGACCAATCCCCTCTTTACTGGGTTGGTGAGCCATGCCAATAATGAGCCAACGTGCTCATGCTCCGCATGAGCTCAGGTAATGTACGTCAGGTAGTCAAAGCATTGTGATTTCTCAAAGTTCTTCTCTACTGTTTCCTTAGCGTCTAACAAGGGTTGTTGTAGATTCAGCTGGGCCAGCCGTCTCTTTTCTAGTGCCCTCAGTTCATCCTCTGCCTTCATAATATCATTCAACAGAGTGCACCGTACTCCCGCCTATTCTGCTATGCACCCCCCCTAAGTTTTAAATGTGTATCATTCCACCATAGCGGAAGACGACATAACAGTATTGTCCTCAAAGTCCTGCCGGTTGGGCTCCCCTATAGTGTTGCAGAGATCGGGTCCTCCAGCGACTTGGGTTTTAGTTTCTTTGTTGGAATGCAGGGCCGTAGGTATTTCCATCTTAAATAAAGAAGGACCAGATTATGATCTGATACGATTCTGGTTGTGGTATTCAACCTCATGTACCATGCCAGTATATTCGGGGTACAAAGAAATGTGTCACGATGTACATGGAGGTCATGAAGACCTGAAGAATAGGAATAGTTGCTCGTCACTAGGTAGGTCCAACGCCATGTATCAATTAGTCCCCATTGTGACTGCCAGTCTGAAAATACCGAAGCCAGTCTGATGACCGGGGAATTCAGCAGTGGACATAGGAGCGGTCCAGGATTGGATCCACCACACAGTTGTAGTACCCACCCATAATGACCGAGTGCATCAGGTAGGGAGCCAATGATCTTGATTATTCTTCAAAGAATGATCCCTGGTCCACATTTGGGGCATATAAGTGTGATATCGTGCCCCTCGAGTTTGGCAGTTACCACTACAAATCTGCCCGCCGGATCTATTAGATCCCACGTATGTTGAAAAAGTTCCTCCGTTCATATCCATATAAATTTCTCCCCACATAAGCTGAGTAGGTGGTGTAGTAGACTTTTCCCCTTCCTCTCCTTTGAAGTGCTGCCCCTTCCCTAGCCGTCAGGTGTGTTTCCTGTAGAAACGCTATTGACTCCCCTGTCTATTGAGGTGTTAAAACGCTTTCTATCATTCGGTCATCGTGTGCACCCCCCTAATATTCAGGGGAGAATTGAATATGTCACGGGCAACCACCACAATGCTGTATAAATGTTCAATTGCAACCCCCTCGGGATGTCATCCCCAATCCGGTCCGCCCTTAATCCCATTCAACAAACAAACAACAGTCAACCAAACTCCCATTTCCCAGGACAAGTAGGAAGCGATCCCCCATCCAAACTTGCAGTCCAACCGCAAACACTCGTGGGAGAACCCACACAAACTAGATCCCCCTCCCAGTAGGATGCAAAGGGAGAGGGGTCTAGGTACTGGGGGTCATTGCGTCCTCACCATGAACGCCCCAATTTTTATATTGCCAATATTTGCAGTATTAAGTTCAGTACATATTGTATTGCATCATTTTCAGATGCTTTTGTCTGCAGTTCCATGTGTCACTTGTGGCAGTTCTGTATCAGAGCTACCAGAGGAACTGGATCTGTGGTCAGAGTTTGACTCCCGAGCACAGTTATCTCCCTTTGAGGACACCAGATTAATTCCACCACTGATCAGCATGACTATCAATGCCACTACTCTTTGCTGTTCATGCTGTGCTTTTTCCCTTGATGGGGCCACTCTAGTGTTGCTTGTAGCCCTACACCTCGATCTGTGCATCTTCATTGTTCTCCGTGGAAGCCATAGGCCAGATTCTGAATGTGGGTGTGAATTGATCCATTCCCATACCCCCATGTGGAGTTAGGGAAAACTGTGACCCATCTGGGGTCGCCACTCTGCGTCGGGCAGGAAACAGCATGGCATATGTCAGACCCATTTGGCGGAGGCATTTCTTTGCTTCCAGGAACGTGGAGCTCTGCTTTAGAAAATCCCTGGTGATATCCGGGATTCTCATTACTTTACTGTTCTCCACTGTGAGATCCCCCAGCTTCCTGGCTTGATGCAGGTTATGGTCCCAATCTTTATAGTGCAACAATCTGGCGACTACTGGTCTTGCGGGTGGTCCCAGCATCGGGGGCCTCTCCGGTACTCTATGTGCCCTCTCCAGGGCACATACAGGGGAAAAACCCTCTGATGCCACCTCCTCTCGTAGCCATCGCTCAAGGTAGTCTATCTCCACTCGTTCTGTTAGCCCTAATCACTTGCATGTTGTTGCATCTCTACCTGTTTTCTGTGTCCTTTGCTCTGAGTTCCAGCATACAAACTTTAGACTCCGTCATTCACATTTTTGTGGCCACCAGATCTGGGGGGAGCTCTGCCAATTCCCTTTCTGCTGTCGTGACTCTCTCCGCCAGGCGGCGATGGTCATCTTTGATGGGCCCCATGAATGCCACTAAAGTGTCTACCTTTGCTCCCAGGGCCTCTCTAAAGGTGATTATAGCTTTGAAAATGTCTTGTAGAGTGGGGTGTCTCAATGGACTTGACTGTGGGGTTGGGGCACTCTCCTCATGTGTTTGCTCATTTACATCTCCCACAAGCATGCTCTCTGTGTCCAGGTCCTTCTTGTGAGTCACTTTTCCCATGGTCGTGGTTCTGCAGCCAAGGTCCAAAGATGCTTCTTTTTCATTCAAAGAGCAGGGTTTTAGCCAGTCTCCGGGGTCAGCCCTCTAGAGCTTTAGCAGTGGAGCCCCCAATCTCACAGTGGCCACCGTTTGAAGCAGGTGCAGCATCCAGAGAAGTCCCCAATGCCCGCCAGTGAGATATATCCCAGCACTCATTTCTAGGCACAAAGTTGGAACCGATAAAGTGTGTTCACTAGTTGATGGCTCCCGGGGGCTGCGTATGCCGCTCAGCAGAGCAATGTGATGCTGGGTTATGGCAAGGCTCAGTTAGCAATTCTCTGTCAGGGCTTCAAGCGATGTAGGGGGCTCCCCAACACTACATAGAGTAGGGAAAAAGCCACAAGGGCTGCGCACTTTCGAAAGTGTATTCGTTTCCAGCGCTTTCTGTCACTGTAAGGTGCAGGGTTCTGTGTGATTGGATTGCCAGCTCTGCTACACTCAATTAGCTTTCCCAGGCCTGTGAGTTGGATGTGATGTTTATACTTCTTTCATTTCTATCAATCTTGGTTTCTAAGTGATGATGTAGGGCATCGGGATGTGGGTGGTTGCTGGGGTAGGACTGAGAATGTTAGGAAAGGCAGTTAGACCTGGCTTTCTGGTGGATGAGGTCTATGTACCTGCAGCTCTTAATAATTAATAAATACCTGTTTTCCAATTACCTGGATGAAGCAATTTTCATTTGTGACAGAAGGCTCACCTTCACAATTTCGCGATGAGTGACGGAGAACACCTCATAGTCGAAGGAGCGAAGCAGAGACCTCAACACTCTGTCTCTAACGGTGAATGGAAGCAGCACCCACACGAAGACTTTGAGATTTTCAAAAAGAAGACTTTCAACTTTTATGCACCCTGCTATGTTGTGGTACCTAGCAGCTTTGCACAATTTTGTTTAAATTGTGAGCCCGACTTGCACGAGAGCCAGCACGAGAGGGAGAGCGTGAGTCTCGGTATCCTGGGATTCCAAGCATCTTTGCCATTCACGCAAGGCATGATCCGCCTGAGCTAACTGTCCCATCCTTGAAGACGCCGGTGCATGATGTACGCACACAAGTAACGTCTACTGACCATCTTGGATTAGGCTGCTTGGGGTTTGAAGAAAAGCAGTCACGATCTTCGGTTGCGCTGATGCGCACAGCTCATCTGCAAATGAACATTTCCTGTTACATACTGCTGTGTCGTGGAGATTGATCTCTACACTCATACTCACGCTGATGAGCACAGCTAATTTACAGTGAGATCCTTGCATTCCTGGAATTACAGAAGCGTTCTATGTCTTTAGTGCATCGTGTATACACTCTGATGCTCACAGCTTATTTGGTGTGCACAGCTGATTCCCGGTGAGACTCTGTTTGAGTATCTGAGGCGTATTATTTTGTTAGATCTTCAAGTGCAGCAGGTTCACATGCTGATGATCACAGCTCATTTCTTTCTATATTCTGTGGAGTACGTGACTGATTGCTTTTGAGACCTTCCATACGTTATACATTACTTTGCTAGGAAGCGGATGAGTGTATTCTTTCTTGATTACTGGTGGTACATTTACGCTGATGTGCAACTAGTATATCTCACTTTGGTTTGTTGGTCCACAGACTTGCACTGGGTTGTTTGTTGTGGGGAGCTGGAAGTTATGCAAAACGTTACAACTCCTCCGTTTTTCCTTTCTTCCCCTGATGACCCTCCTATACCTTGGCAGAGATGGAAGAAAGTTTTTGCACATTATGCTATAGTATGTGGCACTTCACTTAGTGCAGAAAGGAAAACATATTTATTTGTGCATTATTTGGGATCGGAAGGTCAAGAGCTCTTTGACCTTCCAGACAGTGATTATGCTACCCTGAATGAATATGAAATTTGCATAAAGAAAATGAATTGGCATTATCTTTCCAAAATTAGTATGGTTCTTGAAAGATATCATTTTGGGAGGAGAATGCAAAGACAGGAGGAATCTGTGGAGCAGTATATCATTGTGTTAAGGAACTTAGGGGCATATTATCAAGAACAGCGTTAAAATTATCGCCGGTTTAGCGGCAGAAAACTGCCGCTAAAGCGGCGATAATGGGCTTGATAATATGCCCTGGAGAATTCCAATAGAAGCCCATGTTGACACCAGAACATGGGCTTCTATTGGAATTCTCAAGGGCATATTATCAAGCCCATTATCGCCGCTTTAGCGGCAGTTTTCTGCCGCTAAACCGGCGATAATTTTAACGCCGTTTCTTGATAATATGCCCCCTAGCCTCAACGTGCAATTTTGGAATGTCCTTGGAGGAACGCTTAAGAGATCAGTTGATGTTGGGTTGCACCCTTGACAAAGCTAGTGATAGTTTATGGCAAAAAGATAACCATTCCTTGCAAAAAGTTCTTACAATTGTGAAAATGAATGAACACTCAAAAGCATGTCTTGAGACGATATGCAAAGATGTATCAGTGGTGAAAAACGATTAGGATGTGGTCCATGTGGTGGACAGTAAATCCACTAAGGGTAAAGTCAATGCAACCACAACGATCAAAACTTATGGTGGCAAGAATTTTCAAGGGAAATGTTATAGGTGAGGGTATGTGGGGCACATGGCAAATTTTAAAGTGTGTACGGGATGGAAGGCCACTTGCAGTGTTTGTGAAAAGAAGGGTCATTTTTCCTGGTGCTGCAAGTCTGGTAAACAGGCAAAGAAAGTCAGGGAGGTGGAGTTGTATGAGGAAGTAGTTGAGGAGGTTAATATTCTCCAGATTTAGGAATGTGCTGGTGAGGGGGACTTTGAGGAAGTGTTAGTCAATGATGCATCAGTGCATATGCTTTTTGATTCTGGAGCTAAAATTACTCTTATCCCAAAAACATTTTTGAGTAGCACTTGTTGGGGAAGGTGGTTTTATTGAAACCAGATATCAAGCCAAAGGGGTATAGTGGTGAGATCATTGATATTTTGGGTTATTTTTGGGGCACAATTGATTTCAAGGGGAGAATCATTCCTGCAAAAATACATATTTCAATGAAAGGAGACTCTCTTATCAGTTGGATTCATCAATGGGACCTACATGTATATTTGGATCCTAATGAAAATCCCTCAGTATGTTTGAAAGAGGTTCCAACTGTCCGGTTGGTGGGAGTTGGGAGTGAGAATTGGATTAGAGAGTTTCCAGGTGTGTTTAAGAAAGAATTGGGGTGTCTCACAAACAATATGCATTTTATTAAGCTCAAGTCAAAGGTCATCCCCAAGGTGGTAAAGGTAAGAGGTGTGCCTCTGCTGGTATAGGAGAGCATGGAAAACGAGTTTGATAAACTTCTAGAAAATGGTGTAAGTCAAGAAGTGGCAGCCCAGAGTGGGTACCTCTGATGGTTATGGCTCAAAAGGCCAATGGGGAGGCTGGACTTTGCATTGACTTGAGGGAGCTCAACAAAGCGGTTGCAGTTGATCACTATCCACTTCCCAACATAAACGAGATATAGTGCTCCCTTGGGGGTGCGAAGTATTTTTCTTCGTTGGACTTGTCGTTGGCATACCATTAAATCAAGCTCCAACCACTGTCTCAAGACCTTACCACTTTCGTCACACCATTTGGCACATTTAAATTTTTGAGGATGCCTTTTAGGCTCATCACTGCGGCCTCTGTCTTTCAGAGGGCAATGGAGAGTATTTTGCAAGGAATTGATGGAGTCAAATTCTATCAAGATGATGTGTTGGTTGTTGGGGTCGATCTTTATGAGCATGATGAGAGAATGAGATCTGTATTAAAGACATTATTGGATGCTGGTCTCACGCTTAGGTCAGACAAATGTAAGTTTGAAGTTGATGAAATCTTGTCTCTCCCAAGAACAAGGAAGAGCTCATGAAGTTTTTGGGAAGGGCCGAATTCTATAATAAGTTTGTGTCTAATTTTGCAAAAAAAACTTTCTTAATGAGGGCATTGCTCAGGAAAGGGTGTGAGTTTGTGTGGTGTGAAGGTTATGAGAATGAGCTTGGGTGCATCAAATAGATTTTCTGTGAAGCTCCCAACCCAGGAAGTTTTGATCCATTGAAGTTTTCCTATGTCATGACGAATGTCAGCTCAAAAGGCTTAGGAGCTGTTCTGCTACAAAAAGTGTATGGTGTAGACAAGACCATACTGTTTATTTCTAGACCATTAAGAGGGGCTGAGTGTAACTATTCAGTTATGGAAAAGGAGGCGCTGGGAGTTTTCTGGGCAGTAACCAAGTTGAAATAATTTCTGTGTGGAAAGAAGTTTGAGGTGTTGACTGATTACAAGCATTTAAAAGAGGTTTTTAGAAAGGTATCAATTTTGTGTCACATTGCATAAGAAAATGGGTTGTGGCATTGCAAATATTTGAGTTTGCAGTTTCTTATTTACCTGGCTCTAGTAACATTTTGGCTGATTGTTTTCCCAGATTGAGTGGCACAGAGGCTGAGGTGTATGAGGAAAATGACTGGTTTGGAGGGGAAGAATTTGAGGAGGAGGTCAATGTTTGCGTGATCAGTGAAGGTTTGATTCTAGAAAAAGAATGGAGGGAATGTTTAGCCAATGATCGATGGTTACACCAGTTGATGAAGAATGTTCGAGGAAGATGGAGTGAGAGGAAAGATTGTGAGGAAGAAATTGAGGGATTTTCGCAAGTCAGAGAGGAATTGGCGGTTGAGAAAGTAAATTGGTTCCACCTTGTAGCCTCAGAGACAAATTGGTAAACAGTGCTCATGTCAGTCATATGGGCATTGATAAAACTAAAGAGAGAGTCAGGAAGGCCTATTGGTGGCCTGGCATGGACTTGCAGATTGAAAGAGTTGTTCGAGATTGTACGGAATGCTCTTGCAGTGATAGAATTTTGAAGTGCAGGACACAACCCATGGTGATAAGGGAGCAAGGTAGTGGTCCATGGTCGACATTGCGATTGACATTTTAGGCCCTGTCAGGTTGAAATCCCAGGACAGGTATGTGCTAGTCTGTCTGGATTTGTTTTCCAGATGGCCTGAGATTAAGGTTGCTAATTCTGTTGAATCTGGTGTGGTCATTGAATGTCTGCAGGAACTTTTTGAATGAGAGGGGGTTCCATTGTCTCTTTTGTCTGATATTGGGGTCCAGTTTGCCTCCAAAATGGTGGACAGCTTTCTGAAGGAAAGACGGATAAAACATAAGAAAGTGGCGGTGTACCACCCTGAAAGTAATGGTGTGGTTGAAAGGTCTATGACGGTACTTAAGGAAACGTTGCAACAGGCTGTGGTGTCTGGAGGGAACAGGGTGGTAGCTATGAAGACAAAAGTGTGTAAGTATAGGTTTACGCCGCATTCTTCTACTGGTGTTGCTCCATTTCGGTTATTCAAAGGCAGATTTGCCAATACCGAACTAACTTTCTCGTGGGTCACAGCTAAGAGAAGTGTTGTGGATGATGTTGTGGGCAGCACAGAGGGGTGGAGAGAAAAAGAGAAGGCTAAGATGTAAAAAAAGAAAAAATTGGTATGATGGGAGGATGGCTGTGAAAGGACTGTAGTGTGTGTAGGAGATTGGGTTAGGATCAAACTAGGAAATTGGGTCAGGGTCAAATCTCCACGGAGGGATACAAGGAAGTCTAAATTCAGTCAACTAGTTACGATTCTTAAGTTGCATCAGAATGCTGTGAAAACACATGATCACAAAATCTGGAATCTTAATAGGGTGGTTAAGTGCCAAGCAAAGGGTGTTGGTGACTCCAGCACGGAAGTCATGCAAGAGGGGGTTGGTAGTCCTCTTCGTATAAAGAAGGTTTCACAACGATTACAAGACTGTATTCGTTGAAACATGTCTAGTATTCCCTGTATTTCAAGCTCTATGTTTTTGTGTGGGTCTTGCTCAATTTATTTGGTTTATTAAAGGAGGAGGTGATGTGGTGTTTTTACTGCTTTCATTTATATCAATCCTGGTTTCTAATTGATGATGTAGGGCATCAGAATGTGGGTGGTTGCTGGGGTAGAACTGCAAATGTTAGGAAAGGCAGTTAGACCTGGCTTTCTGGTGGATGAGGTATATGTATACCTGTTTTCCAATTATCTGGATGAAGCAATTTTCATTTGTGACAAAAGGCTCACGTTCATAGCGGACAACGGAACTAGTGAGTGTTCCTATCAGGGATGGTTATAAGCTCTCCCCTAGGATCTGTCTCTCAGGCAAAGGAGGCCCCTGTGAAGGTCTTCGGTTGGGTAGTGGGCAGCTCATGCTAGGCCCCTATGCATTAGGCCATCACACCAATAATGTAGGCAGTAGTTTAAGCTCAGCTCATCTGCATCTCAGTAGCCCGAGTCCTAGTATGGCCTGCTGTAGGCCCTCAGAAATGGGAAAGGGCAATGTCAGAGTTGGGAGGAGCCTTCTGCGATCTCGCTGGCCAGGGCACACTTCCAGGTAGTCACTGCGCTCATGGCTGACTCAGCAATCGGGGAGGTGGCAGTCCCCAGACCCCAATGTAGAGGAGTCATTCTCCACTGCGCTGAACCAGGCATGCTCCCTTAATTTTGCTCCTGCCTACAGGGACTGTTTTGTGTGGGGGCAGGCGGGGCCCAAGCTGCAATGTCACTGACTTCATCTATTGGATGTCCTGTTCAATCCAGCATGCTGTGGCAGATCCCCATCAGGCAGGATAGGCTGGTAGGGCAGAAGGGTTGGTCCGGCAGCCCTATACCAGGTCATTGGACTCTGTAGGCTCAGGCACCAGGTTGCTGCTGCACTCCGAACTGCCAGGTAATCATACGCACCTGCCAATGCAGATCCTCTCGGACTGCAGGATTTGCGGTCAAGTTTTGTGTTCCCCAGGTGCCTCATCCAAGAAATAGAGCTGGGCTCGTTACCGCCCTCCATTCAGCAATCAGGCATGGCCCTCGTCTGCCAATTTGAGGGCTGTTCATGTGATTGGACTGATCAGGCGTGAAATGTCTTTGTAGGGAGCGGGGGCCTCTCTCGGCACAGCTCTCTATGCAGGGGGTGTAATTGTGGCTTACAGCTGTCAATTGCTGCCCCTCAGGTCCACAAATTTCCACAGGATGATTCTGGATGGGGGTTCTCCGGCAGGAGCCATGGTGAAGGGTGTCCTATTTCATGGGCGCTCGGCCATGCTCCCCTTGCATGATTGACTAGAAAACGTTTTGTTCTTGAACTGATAGTTTAGTTGCTACATTAACGTGGTTGAAAAGTCCCTTGCCAATGATGAATGTTTAACTACCACACTGAATGAATACAATGGTTGTGATGTACTCAAACAAATTCGACCTATTAATACATACAAACTCAGCTTGCAGTGCTGAAGTGGGCCCGAGTTGAAAAAAACAAGATCACCGCAGTGTCCTAGATACAGCACGCACAAATTTTAAACAATTTCACAAAAGTCCAAAAACACTAATTAATGCTTTATGATGCAACAACTGTGTTGCTTGTAGGCTTAATGTTTGATTTCCAAATGCTATATCACATTTGCTGGTGACATAAATGCAGTATCCTCAAAGAAAAAGGAATGTCATCACTATTTCTCAAAAACCCAATGCATTTTGTCATCAACAAACATGCTAGGCTGTAGTTTGAAAGTAAATTTGCAACTCTGTTTTCTATAACATTCAAACACTTTCCATTGATAACAATTGGGAACAACCTCTCATGTATATTATATGTATGCTTTAGAACATACATACTAAACAAATTACTGTTTACACATCAATTACATACACAGGAAAACTCTATTACAATTTTTGAGATTGTTTAAATTTTTGGGGGTTTTTATGCATGCAATAGTAAACAATAGTAGAGAAAGTTTTGGGCTTAGAAGGAATCACATATACTATTCCCATGTCAATGTAAGGAAAAGTAGGGGAAGTGTTAAATGTTGGTGGAGTTAGAGTTACTATCTCCACTCCAATCTGAACAACATCAGGGCAAATGTTGGACTTTGGATGGGACAGATTTACAGTTCATACTCCAACATTAGTGAAAGCATGGAGAGCGTGGGACATTGGAGGGGTTAAATTGACTATGCTCACTCCAACTTGAGAAACAAGTGGAAAGTGTTAGACTTTGGTGGTGTTACATTAATTATTCTCATTCTGATATGAGCAACAGTAAGGAAAGTGTAGAACATTGGAGGGGTCAAATTGACTATTTACAATCCATCGTAAGAAAAAGTGGGAAAAGTGTTGGAATTTGGAGGGAACAAATTTACTCTTTCAACTTTCCTCTCTGCTACCCTAAGTTATTATCAATTAATAAAATAAACTACATAAAAATGTAATTAAAGATTATAAGTTAGGTCACTCTATCTATATTCCATATCAATAAACAGCCCAAAGCCACCCTTGTGCTCACCAATCACTAGCTAATCTTGCTACGATCCCTGATAGACACAAAATAAAGAGAGCCCGACACTGTTAGTTCATATCTCAGCAACATACCTGCTTATTCACCTATCCCTATTGCTTTTACTTTATTCTTAAGTTCACTTTGTAGAACCCATTGTATTACACATATGATATACCATTTTATGATCCCATGTATCAATGCTTTATCTTAAACCATGGCAATTAGTATGTTATGTTTTTTTTTTACTTTTGTCCTTATGGGTTGTGTTTATTCTATGCTTGTATTTTTATTATTCATGCAAAATCAATAAAATCCTTCGAATTCAAAAAATTATAAGCAATAATTTACTTTTTAAATAACTTTCCACCCTCATCCTCTATAAAGCCAACAACCTGATACTAAATTAAAATCTTCTAATTAGATTATTAAAAAAATCACATTAAAACTTACAAACTATTCAAAAAATGAAATTGAAATATTATATAACTAACACCTTATAATGATTCAACAACTAATAGTTATCAAGTTAATGCTATTTTATACAACTATATCAAATAAAACAATATTATAAAGCCCAATATTTAAAGAAAATTACATCATATACTTAATAAAAACAATGGGGCTGATTTCGATGTCGGTGGGACCACCATCGACAGGCCATCGGTGGTAGTCCCACCGACAGACAGCCCTTTGGTCCGAGTGCCGCATTATGATGCAGGCGGTCGGACCCTTGTTGGATGGGTGACGGACCACCACCTCCAACAAGATCTACTGATCCCAATGGGGCGGCAGTCGGAATTGTAATCCCTAATGATGGCCGTGCCGAGGCAGGCACCGCCATCGGTATTACGATGTCCCTTTACGACAGCCTTTTCATGGCAGTCCGACTGCCATGAAAAGGCTGTCATAAAGGGATTTTGGGGACCCCAAACAGGGCCCCTGTCCCTGGTAGGCCACTGTAAAGTCACCCTGGGGGCACATGTAGTGCTCCCACTCACATCCATGCACTGTAAACTGGCCCTGGGCCACATGTATTTCCCCCACTCACATCCTTGCAACATGTGCCAGGCCCCACATGGGGCCTGGCACATGGTACATGGATGTGCAGGAAGTGCTTTATTATACTGCAGCTTGTGCTGTGGCCCTTTTCCTGGGCCACAGCACAAGCCGCAGTATAATAGAGCACTTTCTGACTGCCAGCATGGTGGTTACATCCTGATTCTGCAATCAGACTGCTGACTGCTTGTCGGCAGTCTCCTGACTGCCTTGATAGCAGTCGGCGAACCACCCGCCAACATCAAAATGAGGCCCTATAATCTAAACTTCTATATTCTGCCCCCAAATATTTTTGAGTGGACAACATTTGTTATACTTTATTTGTGCATCACAATAATGTTTTCCATTATATTTTGGTAATTCACCATAACTCCACTTTACAAGGTGAGGGGGCGGGGAGCTGCCGGCCAACCCTCCACACTCAGCTGGAAGAGTTTAAGCAACAGGTAGGTGGTAGGTATATTATTTGTAAAATCCCTAATGAGAACATGAGTTTTGAAAGTGGTATCCAGTTTAGGCGTTTGCCTAATATTCCATGTTGTATTAATCATGTGTTATTTGTGTGTTATTAAATGTATGAAAGTTTACAAACCCTACTATACAGATAATGTTATATTTTGGGTTGTGTGATGCTGACTTTGTGTTTATTCATTTTCATTTGAAACCACCACACTTTTACAAAAAAAATTACCAAACACAGAATTGGTCAAATATTTTCCCAAAAATCTTCATAAAACTTAAAAATAATACATCACAATATAGAGCCCTTTCTTCATTTGTGAAAATATACTCAGATCCAAGATAGAAGATTGAAGATGTTGCAATTTGTTTTTAAAAAAGACAGTCACAGGAATATGCAAAAAATAACCCTCTTTCCACAAACATGGTCCTCCCCTGAATATCTGATTCAAAAGAATAATTTGATAGTAACATTTATTACAATGTGAATGTTTGACAAATAGCAAATACATATTGGCTTGGTCTACGTTTGTATGCACAATGCCATTTTTTGTATTTAACAATATAATATCTGTTTTTTAATTTGATTTGATATGCAGTATTAAACAAATGGATTACACCTATCTTCTTTTGTCTCCTTTTTCAGTGACCTACACTGGCACAGAAGAGGATTCTTGACTGCAAGCTGTGCACAACAACTATCCATCACCACAGAGGAGGAGGAAGCACACATGCAAGCAGAAAGTGTGCACCTGCGAGGAAATAATATAAGTCACTAAAAAACTCAGTGGAGATGGAATATGTTGACAACACCAGCCAGATATTGGGGCTCCTACAGGTCTTGATGAATATTAGCCTGTGGTGTCTGAAGAGCAGGCCCCAATTATCTTGTTGGCGTGCTTCCACCCCCCTTTAACTCCAGGGGCCATCATACCCTCAGGGCATCCAGCTTCAACCCCTGCACAGCCTTCATCGCCTTCTCCAAATGCCTGACCAGAACAAAAAGAGCAGTGCAGAGACAATTTAGCCCTTCACACCCCAGAGCCTCATGTTTACGTCACTCCCTTCCCCTACAGTATGTCACATTGTTAGGAGGTATTGCGGTTAATCAAAGAGTTTCAAGTATCTATCTTTTGGCATATCTGGGACTTAGATGGAACGGTCCGGATACTCTGAGAGTTCCAAATGGCATGTGTGAGAAATTGTGCTTTTTTTAATGGGGTGACCTCTGTTCAAGCAACAGCCACAATCCCTGTCAGAGTGAACAACAAAAGTCACAAAATTAACCTGTGAGCAACCCTCTCGTAGCTTTGACCAAAATATAAGAGGCAATGTGTAAATTATTTATGCAGCACCTAAACTGTAACAAAGTGAAAACACAATAAAAGAAAAATCTCACACCAATTTAGAAACAGAGAACATTTTAATCAATTATTTGACATCAAAATAACAAAAATCTATATAATATTAGAACAGGAGTTATGAATTTTTAAAGTTTAAGGTAAAAGCTAGTGCCTAAAAGATCAAATCGCTAATTGTGGACATCTTGTTGCGCAATCCCAGGTCAAAGTCAAACACTATGGCCGAGGTAAAGCATGGTTCAGAAACAAGAAGTGGATTGGGCCTGGCCAGCGCTTACCTTTGGACTTACAAGAAATTTTGAAGAAAAGTTCTAAGAAGGCAAAGTTCAGTGGGGAAAGGCTACAGGCTATGTCTGAGGAGGGAGAGTCATCATCAGTGAGTCACTGGACCAGCTGCATTGAAGATTTCTACATTCAGGAATAGTCACTTTTTTGGAAGTCAAAATTCTCCAGCAGAACGAGGCAGGAGGCTGTAGCCAATGAGAATTCCAGGAGGCCCCATACCCCTTTGCCAAAGAACCACTCAACAGGATTTGATGCTGCAGAGAAGACTGTAGCAGGAGCAGTCTAGAATTCAGGCCGACCAATGATGCACCGTGGGTAGATAGACGATCAGGTTGGTTCCGGTCTTCTCTCCATTCTCGGAGCAGGTTTTAATCAAAAATAGTCTAAGTTCTAGGTTTTGCATTTTGGTCACCTTCAACGCCACAGCAAAGGTCCAGGACTGGAGGGGCACAACATGAGGGGTTAGAACTCACTCAGTCTGAGTCCAGGAGCGCGTTCAAGATGGTGAGAGCCTGTTATGTCCCTGTGGCTCTGAAAAGAAAGCCTGCAAATTAGCCCTTGGAGTCACTCTGGTAATGTTGGATTCAGGTGAAAAAGTAAGGATCAAGCAGCAGGGCAGGCCTTTGAGGGTTCAAGGCAGGCTCTAGGCAGCAAACATTCCATCCAGGTGCAGCAAAGCAGTCTTGTGGAGTACAGAACAGGCCACATAAGCTGGCAGTCCTCTGAGAGTCATTCCCCAGGTCCAAAAAGTGAACTGAAGACAGGGTTTGGTGCCCTATTTTTATACCTGGTGCCTTCTTTGTAGTAGGAGAAGTTTTAAGAGTTTTCTCTTTAAAGTGCTTGGAATTTCCTGACTCCCCTGCCCTGGCTCCATGCTTGCTGCATGGACAATGCAGTGGTGATAAGCCCTTTGAGTGAAGGCAGAGCACAGCCTGTTTTGTTGCAAGTGGGGCAGTGCCGAATCCCACCCCCATTCTGCCAGCAGATGGACCATTCAGGCATATCTAATCCCTCTATTGTGTGACTGTCTGCGAGGAAACAAAGTCTGTCAGCTGCACTCAGTCACATGACCCAGGAGCAGGCTGCAGGCACCAAATAGGGCAAGACAAAGCCAACTTTGTAAAAGTGGCATTTTCAAAATAGTAACTTAAATTTTGACTTTCTATTTTTAGATAATTTTTAATTGCAGTTTCTCACTCACCAAACCTGAAAGGTCTACCTGTTCTCAAGCAAAGGTTATAACTTATTGGATGTCATAGGGCAATCCAATGTTATTCTCTTGGAGAGGTAGGCCTCACAGTAGGGAAAAATTAATTTAGTAATTGTTCACCACCAGGACATTTAAACTTAAAAAGTAAATGTCCAACCTTTTAATTATGATGCACCCTGCCCTATGTGCTACCTAAGGCCTACCGTAGGGGCGAAATATATGCAATAAAAGAGGCGTTTAAGACTTGGCAAGAGGGTTATATTGCCAAGTTGAATTGGCAGTTTAAAATTGCATTCAGGCTGCAATGGCAGGCCTGGGACATGTTTTAAGGGGTAAATTAAGTAGGTGGCACAATGAGTGCTGCAGGCCCACTAATATCACCTAATTAACAGGCCCTAGGTATATAGTATACCACTTTACTGGGGACCTATAAGTAAATTAAATATGCCAATCAAGTATGAGCCAATGTTACCATGTTTTAGGGAGAAAGCACAAGTACTTTAGCAGTGGCTAGCAGTGGTAAAGTGCACAGAGTCCTAACGCCAACACAAGCTAATTCAGCTGCATAGGTGGGGTGAAAACAAAAGGTTTGGGGGAAAACTACCCCAAGGCTGACAGTTTTAACAGTATGCAATATCATGACCTCCTTCATTGCAGGTCTAACATCTTATCTGCTTCTCCAACCCACCCCATCCCACCACACCTTATGTTGTTCCAAAAAAAAGTTGATTTGTCATACCTGTTCCCCCTGTTACCTCTATGTTTTCTTCTTTCTGTGGGGTGTGTTGTCCTGCCAAGGCCAACCATTTAACTCCCACATCAAAGGATGACTTTACTATCATTGTTGTGTAGATTGAAATAAAGGATGGCCAGGAGTGTTTGCCCCTAAGTCAGGAACTTGACTGTGACACCCCTTATGACTTAGGGGTATGGCTTTGGACAGTAAACTTGGTTGTTGAACTTTGTGCTTGGTTTACACATTTAGATTTATGATCACAAGCTTTTTTTTATGCTCTTTATAAAAAATGTTTATCATCTCCTTTTTATACAGATGCAGCTGCGGTCCGTGCAGGTAACAGCGGTGGGGCGGTGGGGCCGGGTAAGGGGGGATTTCGAGGGACGATGCCGAGGGAAAATTAATTATTTTTTAAATTTTTCCTCGGCATCGTCCCTCGAAATCTCCCCTTACCTGGCTCCACCGCCCCACCGCTGTTACCTGCATGGACCGCGGCTGTACAGATGTGCTTCCTTAACATTTCCTGGAGTGTTTTTATTAGTTGCCCAGCCCTCCAAGTTTTCTCCTCTGAAAAAAGACTTTGTTTTATTTCATTCTTCCCAATCCCAAGGCCAGTTTATTTTGTATCTAATTATTTTTTAAACAAATATCATTTGGTAAATATATATATATATAAAAACTTTCAAACATTAACATTAATTGATAAAAACATGAAATAATTGCATTGTACATCCCAGAAACTAAATGTTTAGGTATTTTGAAGATGCTTCGCATATCATAATGACATTTTAAATGGAATGCACTTTGAAGGTAAATAAAGAAGAGAACATAAATAACTCTTATGTAGTAACTTCAACATCAAATATTCAACAGAGGTGAAAGATAGACACAGTGTTTTTTTGAAAAGAAGTATACAATATTAATCAATCAAAATGGTTTACAGTACATGTGTTAGAAATAGAATAATGAAATGTAACAAAATATAAGTTACTTTTGGGAGGAGAGAATTCCTACAGACCGCATTATGCAATATTAATGGTGAAATGGTTGAGAACTTGTTTGTCTGGTGAATGGTAGAGTTGGGGGTAGTGAGTTGCTATTGGTGGACGTTGAGGTGGTGGAGATAGAGCTGGTTTAGGTGGAGGTAATGCAGGTGGACGTGATTCTAGTGGTGGTGGCAGAGGTTGTAGGTTGTCACGTAGTGTGTCCCTCTTAGCTTGGGGTGCCTCTGTAGAATCTTGTGCATGCATTGGCCATGAAATATGAGATTGGCAGGTTTTGTTTATTGCATCTGTCAGCTTCATGAACAAGACATGTCGCCTTGCACTCTATTCCCTCAGAATTTGAAGGTGCTTTTGGTGCAGGAAATTATACTGAAACCATGGGATCTGACAATGTTGGTCAGCGGGGGTCACATATGCGTTGAAGAGCTTGGGGCTAATGGATGAGCCCTGGGGGACACCGCAAAGAGATTCTACTTTGATTATAAAAAGGTAATTTGGAAAAAGTGAGAAATTAAAAATGCCTCATCATGCACATGTTAGGTGCTTAGCTAGACCCCATTTCTTAATGTATTGATAATCAAACATTCATCGGACATGCTTCTTCTTGCTTGAGTGTGGTACTTGTTTCGATTTGTTAACTGTATTCCAACAGAAGCTCCTTCTTCACTCTGCCATCTCCTTGCTTCTTCTTAGACCTCCCCTTTTATATTAACTATTTAATTGTGTCCTTTACATTCCTCATTCAGCTGGCCTTTTGTAATTCATGCATCATGGTGCTTCTGCTCTGTACTTTAGCCCTGATCCTTAAAAAGGCACTGCCAGAATTTGGATACACCATTATTTATGCACTAACGATTAGACTTATTTTATAAACAATGTTTAACTTTGTGGTGCTACCCTATTTTGCATTGTGAATAGCTAATTATTTGGGGGTCTCTAGACTGCAAAGAAATGTTTGAAAATAATTAACTGTCATGCTCCTTTCATGACAGCAGAGGAAACATAGGTGTGGGTGAATGTCATGTCAGTCCCTTTCTCTCTCTCATTCTGTCTACCTCTCAACTTTCCCCTAATTTCTCTCATCCATCCATTGTTTGATTCCCTAATACTCTGTCTCCATCCAAACAGAGAGATGTCTTATTTTGTTATCTATTTGCACATCAATAGACCTGACATTTGATGGGGTGGATGTGGAGTAAGAAATTTGTACACCTGTCCAGTCTGAGGACAAAAAATAAAACGTCATTCACATCCTCCCCACCATACCCATGGGATATATTAATCCTAGAAACGGGTACAAAGGGTATACTAAGAGCCTGATTACGATGTCGGACAGACCAGAGTCTGTCCGACATCGTTCTGGAAGTGGGACAGACCGACCTCTTGTCGGCGGTCTCAAACCAGCAACTAGGATGCGACTGAACACTGTTTGGTCGCAATCCTATTCTTTACAATGGGAGCATGCATTCCGAATAGAAAGCATGCTCTCATTGCAAAGAGCAGAGGTGCAGTTCATCTCTGCACCCTGTGGCAGGCACCTCATGGTGCCTGCCATCAGGTGCATTTATCAACATGGGGGCAGGCCACCATCTGGAGGCCTTGCACCCATGGGGGCCCTGCTAGGGGCCCCCAAAGTGGGATCCCCACAGCCTTTCTGTGTCAGAAAGGCCAACACAGAAAGGCTGTGGGAATCAGCCATCATAATCCCTTTGGCGGAAAGAGCCGCCCGAGGGATTGCTGGAGGCTTTCCGAATGGCAGGCGGGCTCTCGGAAAGCCCGTTTGGATTTCTTTTCGACCGACCACATCATAATCGGTCGGACAGAAAGGAATCCAAATGGGACAACCGTCGGTCGGAGCCGTTTCCAACCGCATCGAAATCGGCCCCTTAGTGTTTAAAGTATGCACTTTAATGTTCTATGAAACGGGTAATTTGTGAAGGCAGAAAGTTGTAGATTTCCATATGTGTTTAATACATTCTTTTAGCCAGCTCTGGGTTATATAACTTAGTTATCCAGAATAATTTTGACTACCTCTGTATTGGTAAAATATATGACATTGACATTGATTTTGCCCTCCTTATTCTGTTTTCAGAATCATTTTTCTAAATTTCCTGGTACAAAGAAACATCATGTAACTTTGAAAAACCTAAATGCCTGTAAAGCAAGCCTAATGGACCCATCCCTTGTTTAAACCACTAATAAAGTAAATGCTTTTTCATTGAGTGTACCTGCCTAATATACCAGTCTTGTCTTCACTGGTTACTGTGACCTCGATTATCCAAAGTTAAAAACTTTCCTCTTTTAGTTGTCTTCCTGCTACATTTTTTCCTTTACCTCTGCACGCGCCGGGACACTCTGCCAAGTAGCTGAGCGCGATACAAATATATATAACATAACATAACATAGATTTCTGGACCCTGAGTGTGTGCCCAGGGTTCAGGCTACAACCAATTCACCTTTACACTCCTACACCAGCTCAGGTTACTATGAAGCAGATGTATGAAACTGAGATGGGAGCATGCAGAGACATCTGCTACTCACAGGGATTGGTAGAATCTACTGTGGTCCACTCCCTGCTCAGGTAAGGGGGGACTCAAAGCTGAGTTTGTCTGCTGAGGTATTTAGGAATACTTGGCATTTTACCATCTATGTTTGGATTTTTACTTGGGGACTTCAGTTTACAGGGCATTGAAATTTCCACCAGCAAACCAATATTACTGATAGATTTATCCCAAGAAAGTGTTAGGGCTCACGACAGGTTTGACCTGCTGAAATTTAACAGAGCTTGAGTTATTTAACAGGCTATTCAGACAAACTATTAAGTCAGTAATATCAACTGACACAAATATTGAGGTGTAAATATCGTGACACAGTAATATCGATAGCAAGAATATCATGGACAAGAATATCGATTTAGGTAATATCGATTTTTAAAATATAGAAGTCATTAATATCGTTTTCAAAATTATAGTTGTTTAAAATATCAATTTTTTAATTAGTGCTATGCATTTTAGTATATATTTTGAATGTATGTGATGTATTTTTTTTGTATATGTATTGTTTATGTTTTTTTAATTTATGTGTTAAATGTTTAGTAGCTATTAGTTTTATTTTAATTGAATTTTGCGTTTATTAGTTTCGTAGCTGGTTGTGGGTTTATAGGGGAACTTTTCATTTATTAATATTTGTTTAATTGATATTTTTTAGTGTTAATTGTGCTTTTAATTTTTGGGGTAAATTGCATGTGTGGGCTGTGGGGTTATAGGGGCAAAAGGTGGGAAGTAATTTATTTGGTATTAATCATTAATTAGTTTTTAATTAATATAAACTAATTAATTGAGCATTAATTATGGTAATTTTGTATTTTTTAGGTGCAGGTTGTGGGGTTTATAGGGGTAAAGGATGGGAAGTAATATTTATAATTAATTAATAATTACATGATAATAATAATACATTGATAATTAATGTTAATTGTTTAATTACTTTTTTTTGGGTGAGGGTTTTGAGTTTATAGGGGTAAAAGGTGGGAAGTAATTTATTTTTAATGAATTAATACTTAGGGGCCGATTCCGATCTCGGCCGGTAGGGCTCTGAATCGGATTCGGCTTTACCGGATCCGATTCGGAGCCCTATTTCCCGACCGATTCGTACATGCGTCCGGGCGAGCGAGTACGATGCGTGCGCTCGCGAAATCTCCGACCGACTCGTTCGCAGGACCCGACCGCTCCGACCGACTCGCACGGGGACGACTCGCACCGCGCAATGGAGACGTTCCCTGGCCGGGTAAGTACGATGCGCACCTCGACCGCTCCGACCGACTCGCGCAGTCCGGCTCCAAGGAGCTGTCGGAGCCGCACTTTGGGGGTCCATGTCGGACCCCCCTGGAAGCGTAGGCGTGTGGGTCACACCCCTACACGTGCATGTACGGTGTGACCCGCATCGACGCGAACACGCTGTAGGGGGCGCCCTTGTTCGCGTTGTGCCCATTGAGTCAATGGGAGCCCGTGTACGCGTCGTACGACTGGCTCCCATTGACTTCAATGGGAGTCCGACCGAATCGAGTCCGATGGCATACGTGCGCATCGTACTAGTTCGGTCGGGCTGCCAGAGTCCGATTCGGTCGGAAATCTCTCCGAGTCCGGCTCGGTCGGAGAGATTTCCGGCCCGAATCGGAATCGGCCCCTCAGTTGTGGATATTTATTAATTAATAGATAATTAAATATGTACATTTTGTAATTCATTTTAGGTGCGGGTTGTGGGGTTTATTGGGGTAAAGTGTGGGAAGTAATTTATTTTTAAATTAATGAATAATTAGTTGATAATTAATATTTATTACTTAATTGATAATTCATTACGGTAATTTCTTAGTTACCTTTTTTTGTGGGGGTTTTGGGTTTATAGGGTTAAAGGGTGAGGAGTAAATACATTTCACTTACTTTATAATTAGTTGTTAAATACTATTAGTTATTTAATTGAAAATTATTTTTAATTGTGTAATTAATTTTTTAAAGTTTAATTTTAGGTGCAGGTTGTGGGGATTATGTGGCTAAAGGATGGGAAGGTAATTACTTTTTATGAGTTTTTTAAATTATTTAAGATTTGTTTAATTAATAATTAATTATGTTGATTGTACAAATACATTTTTAGATTTTAGATGTGGCATGTGAGCTTTGTGGTGTTATAGGGTAGGAAGTAAATAAACTACATTTTTGTAATAATTAATGTCTTGGTTAATAAATCATTTCTAAATAAAAATATTTATTTGTATGAAATATATTTTTTTTATTTAATATAATAGTAGGTATGCATTTAACATTATAATATGCTTTTTTTATATTAAATATATTTTCATTTACATTTTCAACATATTTATATATTTTTTAATTACTTTGGGGGTCATTACGATGTCGGGCGGAAGCACATCCGCGGTGCTGGCGGGGGCGGAAAATGCCCTTTTCCGCACTCCAGCAGCAATCCTCCCACCCGCCATATTACGATGGGCAAACATAGCCCATTTTCCGTCCGCTGCGTAGCCAGGAGAACCGCCAGATTTGTGCGCCCGCCACCGCAGCGGAGTTTGCCAATAGGGACTCACCGACGTGCGGAATGACCTTCCGTCCGCCATACAAATCACGATGCCGCAAACAGCCCATCACACCGCAGCGGAGAATCCACCCACCCAGAGACGGCGGAAACACGACAGCGGAGTGCGAAACCAGACTCCAGGTCCCCTCCACCCGGTCCTGATCGCAATGGATCCAAGCCCTTCCGGTGCTGTACCTCCTCCACTACCAGCACATAATGCACCGTCGCGGACAACGACGCAGGTACGCAAATACACAACTCTGCACACAACCACAACACACAACTCATGTGCCGACCCACGGTTCCTGTCCACATCAGACACTCTGGTGGGGACAGGAACATATCCCCCAGTGTACTCACACATGTCCTGCCTGCTAGAAATCCACACTTCCGCATCCGGGTCACCCATCAGTCGCGAAATCATAGCAATGTCCCGGTCACGTCACCGCAGCGGTGAAGACGCAGGAAAACCTGCGCACAATGTAGTAGGCAGGGCCTCCGCCAGGCATGGGCAGTCCCCAAAGATTCACAGGGCCCCACCTTCACCCTTCCCACACTACTCACCCCACACCCATCTGAGAACATGCTGTGTGCCCCTCCTGTGCCCCCCATGCACAATTAATCTGCCAGGTGCAGCCAGACCTGGCACCGCACACATCAAATGACAAGGGAGAATGACTGGGAAGGTGGGGGTGAAGAGGAACACCCTGCACAGAAGCCCAGGGGCAGGACAACCCTCCTCCTCACACCAACCTTCCACCCCTGTGAAGCCAACTGAGTATGAGCACAAAATGAAGACTCACATTACCTATGAACATCCAATGAACTGTACACACTGCCTGTCAAGTCACTCACAAACACCCCACACTGACACCCAGCCACATACCCATACCATAGGCCACCAGCAATGGAGGTCAACAAATGTGCCAGCCAAAAGTTAAGTGGACAGTGCCGGAAAACCATGGAGCAAGCCACATAGCATCTGTACATCACATGCAGGAGAAGGAACATATCACACCACCCTTAGGCCATCAAATCAGACATGGCTGGCACAGTGAGTCAAATGAAGCCAAAGTGACCTCTGTGCAACAACTCAGAGAGACATCAAGGCAGGCCATGCATAGGCACAGGAATGATAGGAAGTGTCGGAAGTCATACAGTGACCAGCCACACATCTGTCTCCACTCACTTGACATGTGTATGTCATCAGCACAACTCACATGGCACATTGTCACACTTCTTGACTGTCATACACAAGTAGGAACTTCACACATACCCCTCCCCTACCCACCTCACACCTGCAGCACACAACACCTGTGAGAAACACACAGAATGGTCCAAATGATGGCCTGTGAGTCCAATGACAACCAATCACACTCCCTGTGGTGCATCCACAAATGTCACACCCGCACTCAGGGATGCCTGAACCAATGCTGACAAAAACAATAGCCAAACACAAACCTCACAAACAACATCCACAGAAGTCCAAACAAGCCCAGACATGTGCAGCCAAATAGTGGAAAGGCAATGTGACCACAGACAGAACAGGAGTACACAACATTGTCACTCAGGGCCAATGCCCAGACACCATACCCCAACACAAACAAGAATTGCATCATCCAAAAACAAACATGAACAACAACTGGGATCAATGGGACAATCAGCTGACACAGACTGAGACACCACACCACTCATCCAGTGAACATGGCGTCACAGTGTACCACAAGCATGCACATGCATAATCCTGACAAGTGACAGGTCAAAAATAGGAGGAGAAACCACCAATGTGCACCCAAAACAAGCGCAGGAACAAGGATCCACCTTGCTGCATGTGCCAGACACACAAGTAATGCACACCACACTTGCAACACACATCTGCATGTATTCTGCACATCACACAGCAACAACTACTCACACACAATCCCATGCAAATAGAACATCAGACACACATAGCATCTGTCAGTAGAAAAAGCCAACACAGGCCAAACTCTGCATACATCCACAACAAAAACACAACAGATGCACATACCAATCCATCACATAGCAAACACAGCTGGACATCAGGGGGATGCACACCAGGCAAGTACAAGGCAACACACACTGACAGCACTGCAAGCACACCAAGCATTGTGTGCACACCAACCAAACCAGTAGCACATATATCTGAGTGCCACACCATGAACTCCCACAACACAAATCATCACAGCACACAGAGAACATCACACTCAGGAAGGGAAGCAGTACCTCAGCAAACACACATACTACTGAACCATCACCCACAGATGCACAACTAAGGGAAACCCAGGGGCAAACAATATGATCAGAGGACTGTGCTGCTCAAACATGTGCACTGCACAGGAGCAATCATGACTGCAAAACAGTCAAAGAAAACAACACATAACTAATTTGGGCAACTGTCCTGAGTGGCACATTGGCCCTGTACACATGTCAGCCACACACAGCATAGTGTCACACAATGAAGTGGTGGGGAGGCTCACACACTGGCAAGCCATGGGGTGGTAGACATGAGATTTAAGTGGTGTGTACGTCAGTAGTGGACAGGTGAGGAGTGAACAGTACACAAACACATATAGGAGTTAGACACAATGTGTAGGCATCAGAAGCACATATAGGGGATGGCCTGCCTCCACATGCCACATACCATACTGGAGCCAAAAATGGGTCAAGTGACAGCAATGCATGAGAAAAATCACAAATAATGTCAGTGTGGCTGAGCAGGTCTGCACAGTGAGCACAAACAATAACAAGACACATGGCTGAGCAACAAAACACAGCACAGACTTGGCAGGCACACACACTGCATACTCACAACTGGCAGCGACAAGTAGGTGTCCCCCAGGAGTGCAAGGACACAACAACACACTGCACAGTGCCCAACCTACAACTCCTACATGTGTCCACTATCTGAAGCACATGGCAGACAATTGAAACAAACAGGCACTCATTACCTGGATCATACATGTGTGCAGTTGGCATTGCAGGGGCACACACACATCAACACTACTGACAATGACAGCCCATCCACACTGTATGACCACTCAAGTTCTCATATTCAAATGTACCCCGTGTGACAGGCCTACACAAGATGACCACACATCAACACTGCTGTTCACACATCAAGAAAGATCACACAGATATGATGGACACTGGCCACCCCGCAAGTAATCCTGTCGATAGAAATCACCCCTGTTGTGGCATTGCCTCATAACATGACATGTGTACAAAGTGGCAAACCTGACCATAGAGTCATTAGGATAAGAGTAGATCATCACAAACAACCATCTTTGCACCCTCAGGCCTCACAGTCCTGAAGAACTAAAGTGCCTGTCACCCCTGTCAAACCCTGAAAAAGTAAAACAACCAATTGGTAATGTTGAGGTGGCATACAGAGCATGTGTCACATGAAATCATACCCATACATAAAACCTCTTATTTAGCAAGGACACAGACAAAGCAGACAACAGGAGTAACTGTCTTTATTACATATTAGTCAGATAGGCACCAAAGGTAGAAAACAGCAAGGCCATTGGCCAGTCCATAGTTCAAAGTAGGCACATGTGTGCATGAGAACCTGCACAGGGAATGGGCATCCAAAGACACAAACAGCAAGGCCATTGGCCAGTCCATAGTTCAAAGTAGGCACATGTGTGTATGAGAACCTGCACAGGGAATGGGCATCCAAAGTGACAAACTGCAAGGCCATTGGCCAGTCCATAGTTCAAAGTAGGCACATGTGTGCATGAGAACCTGCACAGGGAATGGGCATCCAAAGTCACAAACAGCAAGGCCATTGGCCAGTCCATAGTTCAAAGTAGGCACATGTGTGCATGAGAACCTGCACAGGGAATGGGCATCCAAAGTCACAAACAGCAAGGCCATAGGCCAGTACAAATCTAACATAGGCACATGTGTGCATGAGAACCTAACCAGGGAATGGGTAACACCGTACATTGAAATGAAATGAAATGAAAAAAACATTTATATAGCACGATAGCTACCCTGAGGCATCCCAGTGCTGCAGACGGACGTGGAAAAAACGGGAGTACAGATGTTTATAGGGGGTTGTTGAATAGTAGGGTTTTTAGCAGTTTGCGGAAGGGTAGGAGTTTGGGTTCCGCCCGCATATGGAGGGGAAGGGTGTTCCATAGCTTAGATGAATTATAGGAAAAGGAGCGACCGCCACATCTCTCTCTCTTTATTTTGGGGACTAGGGCGAGGGCGGAGGACGCTGATCGGAGCTGTCTGTTAGGTTGGTAGGATGTGATCAGCGATTGGCTGACAGCCGGGCCACTCTTCCAGAGTGCCTTGTGGGCAATGCACAGGGCCTTGAATTGGATTATCTCCCTGACCGGTAGCCAGTGCACGCTCCTTAGTCCCGGGTTGGCTGAGTGTCGACGGGGGGTCTGGAGGAGTGTGCGGGCTGCGCAGTTTTGGATAATCTGAAGCTTGCGTATTGTGGATTGGGGGGTGTAGCATGGGTTTCGGATTAGAAATCAGGAGGCATGGGTAGAATAGATTTCCATGTAAATAGCTTTATTTACGAGCTGAGGACCCACGACAGGTGCAGGTAGCAGCGAGCAGGATAATGACTATGTTACAACATTCGAGAATACAACGCATTAGCCTTGGAACCTTATCTCACCTTCATTCCATAAAGCAGTATACCCCCAACAATAACAACAACCCACTTACCACACATCCCCCTTTCTATCTAAATGAAAAAAACACAAAATATACAAAAATACAAAATAAAATACAAGAAAAAAAACTTACTAAATTAATTACTGTAAGCACTAAAGAAAAGTTAGACAACATAATCTCTTAACCGAACAGGAACAGTTCTAACTCTGCAGCTGCTCCTACTAGTCAAACCTGCCCCATCACCCTCCCCATTGACAGGCAAAATGGGATGAGAATGTAATCTGGAAGTGGGAATGCCAGAAACACAATCACCTTGACCAGAATTTGAAACATCAGAATCAGTAACAACAGGAGTAGTCAAATCACCAACTCCGTACCAGTTTTGATCAGAGTTGTTACTTTTAGCAATTTTAATTTTAGTTTTATGAATAATGGCTGCTTGTTCAGATGTAATTTTGACTACAGCATTTATGTTCCACCATCCCCTGTCTTGGAGCAATATTGCCATTCTAGAAACTTTTAATACTAGAGCAGGAGAAGAAAATTTAGACTGTCCTTTTGAAACTCTCATAGGTTTTTTAATAAGAACCCAATCTCCAGGACTCAACACCTTGTGTTTAACATGCATGCGATTATCATAGTTACATTTATATGCATCTTGTTTCTGCTTAACCGTTTGTCTGACCTTCTTCAGGTCAATAGTGGGATGAGTACACTTGTCGATTAACCATGCGGGGTTAAGTTTGGAGATAGGAGAACGACCCCGAAGTAAGACATACGGAGACACACCCGTGGTACTATGGGGTGTTGTATTGTAATTCCATATTTTTTTAAACAAAAAGGTTGCGACGTCCAAACCATTATTAACAGCAGTCTGGACACCTTCTTTAAGTAGGCGATTGGCACGTTCCACAAGACCATTGGAAGATGGACTATAAAGGGGAACTAAAATATGCTTCACATCAAGTTTAGTGAGAAACAAATTAACTTCCTGTGCAATGAAATGGGAACCATTATCCGTGATTATTTCTTTGGGAGTGCCCTCAATACAAAATATGCGTTGTAAAAACAGTACAACTGATTTGGCGTCTGCATTTTTAACAAAAGCAAAATAGATCCATTTTGAGAAATAATCTACAGCAACAATAAGAAATTTCTTGTCCTCACCAAAAACAGAAAAAGGGCCCGCAAAATCCAGACTGATCTTTTGCCAAGGGCCACTAGGCCATTGGACCGGGCAAAGGGGCGCACTAGAAGTTTTCCAATGCTTGTCAGAACACAAGCATTGCGGACATTGGTCAATGTGGCTTTTAACTTGGCTATCTATACCGGGCCACCAATACGTTTGTTTGATTTTATTAGTGGTAGCTGTGATGCCTAAGTGTCCCTCATGAGCTAAGGAAATTATAGTATCTCTTAGCCCCTTGAGGGGAACAAACTTGTCTTGTCTTAATAAAATCCCATCAGAAAAGGATAATTCCGGAGCAACTTGAGCGAAACTCCTTTCCTCAAGAGTGATATTTCTGTCCTGTGGCCAACCTTTGACTAAAAACTTCTTAACGTTTCGCATGGAGTCATCAGTTTCGCATGCGCGACACCATTGCTCTTGGGTAATTTTAGTGTTATGAACTACATCTTCCACAGAAAAAACACATTCAAAATCACACTCACTTCTGACGTTGTCATCAATTCCAGGTAAAGGTAGACGTGAAAGGCAATCTGCCCGTACATTCTTACCTCCTGGTATATATTTGATGTCAAAATTAAATTCTTGCAGTCTAGCAAGTAATCTTATGAGTCGCGAAGAAGCTTTGTTAGAAGAACTATCTCCCAACATATACATTAGAGGCTTGTGATCAGTATAAAGTTGGAATTTAGTTCCCCAAATGTACATTCTGAACTTTTCAACTGACCAGGTACATGCTAATGCCTCGCGCTCGATAGTACTGTAATTCTGTTCAGCCGAACTGAGAGTGCGAGATGCAAAAGCAATGGTGCATTCCTGTCCCTTCACAATTTGGCTAAGAACAGCACCCAGACCCATAGCGCTAGCATCCACAGTAATAATGCTTTCAACACCATGTGTGAAAGATTTGATGGCAGGAGCATTGATTATTAAATTTTTAACAGTGGTAAAAGCAGCTTGAGTGTCCTCAGACCAAAGGAATTTAGCATGTTTTTTAGTAAATTTCTTAGAGGTTGTACTTGCAACGCATAACCTTGAACGAAGCGAGCATAGTATTCACTTAGACCAAGAAACGCTCTCAAGGCGTCCTTGTCTGAAGGAGTGGGAGCACTCTTAATGGCGTCAATCAAGGAAGTCTTGGGCTTAATACCTTCACTCGAAATATTGTGTCCAAGATAATCCACTTCTTGAGTGAGAAAATTGCATTTCTTAACATTAACAGTCATACCATGTGTCTGTAAGGTATTTAATACTCTTTCTAAAAGAATGTAATGTTGTTCAATGGACTCCGAATGTACTAATATGTCATCCTGAAATGCCTGAATGCCGGGGATATCATGAAAAAATTGGTCCATTAACCTCTGAAATATACTGGCAGCTGATGCAAGCCCAAAAGGAAGTCTTTTGTACATGTAAACACCAAATGGTGTAACAAAAGTTGTCAAAGGTTGAGACTTTACGGATAATGGAACTTGATGATACGCCGAACGCAAATCTATGGTGGAAAAGAATTTGCTATGCCCAATTTTTGCTAACATATCATGAATACGAGGCAGGGGATGACAATCTACTACAATATTGCGATTTAACACTCTCAGATCCGCACAGAGACGGATATCTCCTGAGGATTTGCGTGCAACGACTGCAGCCGAAACCCATTCGGAAGACTCAATGGGATAAATGATGTCTTGTGAACACAATGAAGCAAGATGATTCTTTAAATCTTCTCTCACTGAGAGAGGTACATGTCTTACTTTTTGAATGATAGGAACAGCATTTTCTTTCAATTTTATAGAATGTTCAAAACCTTTGACCAGACCAATCTTCTCATTAAATACAGTATTATATTTTTCCAACAAATGGAGTAAAGAGGAATCTTGTGATTGAACTGCTGTTACTGCAAGTATAGGTATATCACCGAGAACAACTGGTTCTGAATGCCCAGGTCTCAGTAGAATACCAAGACCAGCTTGGTCACGCCATCCAAGAATATCTCTGCCTTTTTGTGCCACATATATCTTGGTATGAATTTCCCTATCCTTAAATCTGATCGTGTCAGAAAAATACCCACACATAATAATATCGTACTCCCCGAATGCTTTGGGATTAACATCAGGGGAGACAAAACCGTATTACTCCATAATTTGTAAAACGTTTTATCTGCTAAGATCGTAATTGGTGAACCAGAATCTGCCGTTATATATAGTGATATGGAACCAATAAGTACTTCACATATTGGTCCTTTGATTACTTTATCATACAGCATGTTAACTTCAACAGAAAGAGAAACAACATTCAACGCATCACAAATAGCTTCATCTTCAGTGCTAATTTGACTGACTTTGGTTTTGTGCCTAATAGCTTTACAAACAGTATTAAAATGGCCAACTTTCTTGCAGTTAATGCATCGTTTACCTATGGCAGGACAATTGGGAAAGTTGCCTACATGAAATCTTGAACCGCATCTGTAACAAAATACATTATCTTTTCTTTCAATTGGTCTTTTGTTTCTAAAACGAGAAGCGATTAAATTAACATCAGGTTCATTAACACTGTTTGACGAAACAGCCATGACACTTGTGCTAGGAGAAATCATGGGATTAGAACTAGCATCTTCAGTTAGAATTTTGGATGAAATAACAGAGCATTCAATACTTCTCGCAATTCCCATGACTTCATCCAAAGTGGGATTTTTACATGTGAGAATACGCTCTTGTATTTTCTTGTTGTAACAATTGAACACAAGTTGATCCCTTAGTGAAACGTCGAGATTGGTTCCGAACTCACATTTGGCAGCAAGAACGCGTAAAGTGGCTAAATAATCCTCGATAGATTCCTCCTGTTTTTGTTTCCGTTTAAAGAACACATGACTTGTATTGCTTTCCTAAACGTGCAAGTGCTTCGCGATACACATCCCAATTGTCATCACCGGAAATTGCTGACACAAGAGGTAAGTTATCAAATAATTGTTGACCAGCTGTTCCCAGGTTATTGAACAGAATTGCTCTTTTCCTGGATGGTGAGTAATCAATGGCATCAATTGCCTCTAAGTAATTGGAAAACACTCTCAACCATTTGTGCCAGGGTGTAATAGGTTTACCTGGTACTTGCAAAAAGGGGGAGGAGGTAGAATATTACTAGAGTTAGACATGGTGAGGAATGACAACCCAAAATAAATATATAAATTCTTACTAGAATTGTGAAAACTGGCGCTCTGAATAATTGTCACTGTTAAAAAACGATGGCACTTCGAAATAAAGGAGAAGAGAAATCACGAAGTGGTTAAAGAACTGAAGTTCAAAACCAAAAAAAAAAAAACGAAAATCGGTGAGGATGAATATCGTCTGTCCTGAAGAAATGAAGCAGGGATATCCCAACTTCCTAAAATGGCTGCCAAAACGTCAAAAAACGTGCTCTGCGTATGACGTGGAGCGTGTAGATGCATGGTGAAGAACAACCACAAGGAAATACGGAGCACGTGAAGCACGCTGACGGTGGAAAGCAGAACAATGATGGCTCGAGATTCAGGATGGCACGAGACTCCAATTTGAATGAAAACAGAACATGCAGCAAACTGACGGTGGGAGCCAGATAGGTAAAGTCAGAGAAATGGTAAAAAATGGTAGTAATTGACTCACGAAGCCCTCGTGGGTGTCAGAGACACAGGACTTTCAATAGTTCAGACAGCATCAGGATCGGTAGGAAACTGGCCGTTGGTCCGCATCAGGATCGGTAGGAAACAGGCAGTTGGTCGGTGGGTCCGAAGTCAGCCGTCCAAACGAAATCCCAGATCGTCGCCAATTAATGTAGCATGGGTTTCGGATTAGAAATCAGGAGGCATGGGTAGAATAGATTTCCATGTAAATAGCTTTATTTACGAGCTGAGGACCCACGACAGGTGCAGGTAGCAGCGAGCAGGATAATGACTACGTTACAACATTTGAGAATACAACGCATTAGCCTTGGAACCTTATCTCACCTTCATTCCATAAAGCAGTATACCCCCAACAATAACAACAACCCACTTACCACAGGGGGCCCCTAGATATAGGACGTTCCCGTAGTCCAGGCGTGACAGGATAAGGCCTTGGACCATGATTTTTCTTGCCTGGAATGGGAGAAGGGGGAGTATTTTACGTAGCAGCCTAAGTATTCCATAGCAGGAGGCCGAGAGTTTTGCCGCTTGATGGTTAAAATTAAGGGAATGGTCCAGCCAGATGCCAAGGCTTTTAATCTGTTTTTTTGGTACTGGGGCGGGGCCAAGGCAATTTGGCCAAAGTAATTCAGAGTCGAAGGAGGGAGTGTTTCCTAAGAGCATGAGCTCGGTTTTGTCCCCATTGAGTTTTAAACAGGAGAGTGCCATCCAGTTGGAAACCTCCTCAAGGCAACTTCTTAGGTTGCTTGGTGTCTTGTCTGGCTGGTTTAAGGCCACCACAAGCTGAGTATCGTCGGCATAGGTGATGATTTTTATGCCGAATGGGCGGACGATCTCAGCTAGGGGGCTCATGTAAGTATTGAACAATGTGGGGCTCGGGGAGGAGCCCTGAGGTACCCCACAATTTAGCGGCATGCTAGTGGAAACAACATCACCTTCAAAAACCTGGAAAGAGCGGTCGGCTAGAAATGATTTTAACCAGGTGATTGCGCTGCCTGATACTCCTAAGTTCATGAGTCTGTGGATCAATATGTCATGGTTTACAGTGTCAAATGCGGCACTTAGGTCGAGAAGGATAATTGCCACAGAGCCTCCTTGATCAAGGATTTTCCTGGCCTCCTCGGTTACTGCGAGGAGGGCAGTTTCGGTTCCATGTTGGGGACGGAAACCAGTTTGTGAAAGGTCAAGTAGGTGGTTAGTTTCTAGGAACTATACCAGTGCTGAATTGACATGTTTCTCCAAGGTCTTACTCAGCCACGGGAGAAGGGAGATCGGCCGGTAGTTACTAAGATTGTCTTGGTCAAGGTTGGGCTTTTTTAAGAGAGCCTTGACCATGGCACGTTTCCAGGGGGGGGGGAACAATGCCAGAGGAGATAGAGGCGTTAAGCAGGTCGAGGGTAGTAGGAAGGATATTTCCTATGACTGGCAGCAAGGCTCGAGGGGGTGCAGGGTCTAGGGGGGAGCCAGATTTCACCTGGTGCATAATAGGAACTAAAGTGGTAAGGTCAAGAGGGGGGAGGGAATCCAGGGTGGCTGGAGATCCGGATCCTGAGCTGGTGAAGGCAACCGAGGCTGGTTCGGACTGGGTAGGGGAAAAGGTGGAGTATATTTTTAGTATTTTCTGGTGGAAGAATTCCGCCAGATTGTCACAGAGGGATTGAGCATTGGTCAAGTTAGGTTGTTTCTGAGGCAGTTTGAGGAGAGTTTTGGCAATCTGATAAATTTCCTTGGGGGAGTTCGCAGCAGTCTTAATTTTGCCTTCATAAAAAGCTGCTTGGGCGGTTTTGATTTCGTCTTTATAGTTTTTAATTGCCTCCCTATAAACGGATTTGCTGGCGGAGGAGTAGTCAAGTCTCCATTTCCTCTCTAGCCTTTTACAAAGTTGTTTAAGTTCCCGTAATTTAGGGGAATACCAGGGGGAGGTTTTGGCTCTATGTTTCGTTTTAGAGTGCTTTATGGGGAGCACATCATCTAGGGAGCCCTGGATCCAGTGATTAAATTCCTCATTGGCTGAGATAGGGTTAGGGTTGCTGGTTGGTTTTGTGGTTTCGAGGGCAGATATCCAATGTTCCAAGGGAAGCTTGGACCATTTACGTTCCCTGCGAGAAACCGTGATAATGGGGAGGGGGGAATCGGAGGTGACCCAGGACAGAGGGATCAGGAAGTGATCGGACCAGGGGATCTGGGAAGGCACTCCTGTTGTAAGTTCGGTGCAGTTGCTAAAGACAGGGTCCAGTAGATGGCCTTTAGCGTGAGTGGGTTCAAACAGTTTCTGTTTGAGTTGAAGTGCAGAAAGGCTCATAATCAATTCCTTGGGAATCAATTGCCATGGGAATCAGCACAGCTCGGGGGATACAAATGTGCAGTCCAGGCACCGCTGTGTGTGCGATAGGTTTGGGAGGGGGACTTAGCCTCACACTTGGCTGGCAGTTGAACTGGTAGGTGGCTTATTGTTGGGGCCAGTTGCAGGACTGGACCTGGGAGAGAGAGGACCAGCTGAGGTAGAGGCATCAGTGGCTTTGTGAGCCGGAGGGCTGCTTGGACCGGGTGACAGCGTGGCACGGGGAGGCGGAGACATGCTGCCGTGAGACACAGTGTGTGAGGGATAATGTGGAGGGCTGCCTTTCCACTTCTTGGGGATTCGATAGGTAAGAATTGTCTTGGTAGGAGTGGGAAGTGGGGCGGGCACAGCAGCCTCACTCACAACCAAAGGTGCATCAGGTGCAGGTGGCTCTCTCTGTGGGGATTTGCTGGATCTGGTGTTATGCCTGGGCTGGCCTTGCCTTTTCCCCTCCATCCCCTGTCGACCAGGTGAACCCCTCACATTGCTCTCCTGTCCCAGCTTCACAGGGGTGTGGGTGGGAGTTGACGTTGTAGGTGAATCTGCCCTGGAGAGCTGTTTCTGCGGACTCTTCGCAGGCACCAGCTTCACAGCAGGCAGGGCAACTATTTGTCTGCCTTTGGGAGCAGGTTTGGAGACAGGAGTGTCCTTGGATGGGCGTGATGTGGATGCATGTGAGCCTGAGGCCTGCTTCTTGGCCTGATGCCCCTGAGTGTCACCAGAAGGGCTTTTCCTTTTGTGCTCCTGTTTGCCTGTTTTTGCTTTGGGGGATGGTGTCTGTGCTCTGGGCCGCTTGGAGTGCTGCTGTTGTGTGCTGCGTGTTGAGTACTTGGAGCCTGAGGTCACCCTCATCAGATGTTACCACTGGCAGGGTGGTTGCCAAAGGGACTGGAGCTGGACTCTGAGCCTGTGACAGCTGAATGGCTGCCGTCACTGTGGAGGACAAAGACTGGACAGTCCTGTGCAGCCCACCCACATCAGAATGAATGCCCTCCATGATGGCAACTACCTGTGCCAACTTCCTGTCATGATCCTGGAAGGCATTCAGGAGAGTAGTCTGACCCACACACAGCTGGGGCAAAAGGTCAACCGCCTCAACACTGGGGGAGGCAGGGGCAGCGGTGCCTGGGGGGAAGGACACTCTACCCTTCTTACTGCTGCGGGAACGGGCAGCACTAGTGGTAGTAGCTGGGAGGGTGGGCACAGGACGATGTGTGGTGGAAGAAGAGGCAGATTTCCCACTCCCTGTGCCCGCCAACATCGAGGAGTCACCGCTAGAGTCAGAAGATGTTGAGGTTGGTGTTTCAGGGCGTGAGTCTTCCAGGACACTCCTGTCCCCCTCCGAGGCGCTGGTCCCATCAGTGTCAGTGAGCTCATGTGTAGCAGTCGTGCCACATGCCTCACCACTGGTGTCTGTCCCCTGTCCTTCTGTGCCCTCGGGAGATGCTGCAAAAGAAAGAGACGTAGGTTTAGCACAGTGCCCTACTCACAAACATCATATGCAACCAAAGCAAACAACTCGAATATGATACCCCCATGTAGCACACCACCCTGTGCGGTCTGCATGTGGAAGCCTCATGCAAAAGTCAGAAGATGCGTGGAAACATGCATAGTTGGTATCAATGACCCATGTGACGTTCACACTGCCAAATAGCTGGCCCGTGCCTCCCAGTTACCCGACATCCTGATTTCTGTAAGCATACCTACATGCCTGTAGGTGAGATAGATGTACATCTCAACATGTTGTCACAGTCACATATGGAGTCACTTTAAGGGGACAACACAGATACTGACTCCAGGATGTCCTCATACCATGGCCATGAGCTACTGATGTCCACCATATTGTGCTTTGAAGCGCAATGACCCTTGCACATTGTCGGCAGATGTGTAGTTCTCACAATTCCAAAGTCAGACACTGCACACATCGACGTAAGCACACTAAGATGAGAAACACAGCTGTTCACTCCCCGGTGATGTCTATGACACCCATAATGCAGCAGATGGCATGAGGCCACATCTTATCTTGCAATGTCACAGGCCATTATTTTAAACACATGAGAAAGTACATGTAGCAAAAATGCATGTCAGCTGCACTCAACACAGAGGCCACTTACAAGCCATTGCATCACTCTGGAAACATCACAGAGCTCAACACTGGCGCAGGGTTGGGATACATGCAGTCACTCACACCCAAAGTCACCCTTCGCAGAATACTCACCCCCAACTTGCTGCTGATGGGCCCTCAAATGTCCATCTAGCTCTGGCTGTGTCACAGCCAAGATGCGAGCCATTAGTGGTGTCATGCTCCTGCGCGACAACCTTCCAGTCCAAGGGAGTAGCCCCAGCGTCATCTCTGCCACGTTTTTGCTCATCTGGCAGATGTCATCCCACCTCTTGTGACAGTGTGTGTGCTGTCGGTTGCAGACACCTAGAGCCCGCACCTTGCGTGCAATGGCCCTCCATAAGGCCTTACACTGGTGGACTTTGAGCTGCAGGCATGGTAGACAAGAAGAGGCAGTTTCAGGGACACTGGGCCATGTTCCACTGTGTCTCAGGACAGGTGCATGCAAACACTTAGCACAGCTGTACAGAAAGCTTGATCAGAGGCCATACAACATGACACATAGTACATTTGCTTCAGATAATCGGATTGAAATGCATTTAGGTATGAGGGTGGACACAGGACCTAGCCATCTCACACACATGCAGAATGGCAGCACACAAAGCACTGTGAAGAAGGCCCTCATCTGTGATGCAGTATGTGAGGGAGCAAGACATACATCATGTTGGAAATGATGTTTTGGGGAAGACTCACTGTGTCCAACACTACACACCCCTCAATGTCCTTGGCCTGTGTGTGGCTCACTGTGTCGTGGATGTCACATCTAGGGACATGATCTTACATTCTCACACCCTTCTCACAAGGTCTGTCTTGTGCAATCATCAGGCCTAAGATAGCTCATTGAGAAACAGGTTGGCAGACAACACATATATCTCACTCTGTCCATTTACTGATGGGTCCCTGTCAAATTGGGCAGTATCTGTGCAGGCAAGGGGGACTCACACTGAGATTAAACCTGGCCCATCTGAACAATCACATGTATGTACAATATGAGAGGTCAAACAGTGCCTACACATGCAAGTCAGTACACATCATGAAATCAATGGAAGGGGGATGTTTCAGAAGTACATCACTCTGAAGTGTCATAGGCGATTTTCCACCAAGAGTGTCACCCTCAGGCATTTCAATCTTGTGCATAATGCTCAAATATCCATGGTGACAATATGAAAAGTGTACACACATCCTTCAGTACCCTCTGGACGAAACACATTTGTAATGTCCCAAATGAGCATGTGAAAAGCGAATGGACTCTGACATCCATTAGCACAGGCAATGTTTGTTCTGACTTCCACTTTCCAAACCAGCAGTGTTACTGTATGGCTGCAAAGACACTGCATGTCCCTCCCATCCTTCAATGCAGCCATGGATCTGTGGTAATAAGGCTACACACCCCATTGACATGAAGTCAGCATGCTAGGCAGTGTATCACACAAACTTGCACTCACAGGCACATACTACAGCAGAGCAACATCATGTGAGCACTCTTTGCACTCTCCAAATTTCACTCAGAAACACTTACCATTACATCAGGAGCACCATATAGCCTCCCGTAGTGTGTAAGCACCTCGCCCACCAGGACCTCCAGCTCATGTGTGGTGAAGGGACGGGCCCTGATGTTCTCAGTTCTCGCCATCACTGGGTCCAGGAGACAGGAACAGCAGCAGTTGGGGATGAAGAATGGCAGGCAGCAGTGTATGGATGCAGTGGAAATTTGTGGCTTACTCACAGACATATATAGCCCCCAGGGGTTGTTTCAATGGTACTCAGCTGCTGCAATTGGTGTTCCAGGTCAGCTTTTTTCAAATGCAACCAATAACCGGCCCCGCGGTGGCGGTGCACGCCTACCGCGATTTTCAAAAGTGTATTCCACTAGCGCAATTGCGGTTCCCATTGGCTGAATGGGCATGGGCAATCGCGGTGTCACACCTGCTGTGCCCAGGCGGTCGCTACCGCAATCGTGCATCTTACAATTGTATCCAATGACTGGCCCCATGGTAGCAGAGCACAACTACCGTGATTTTCAAAAGTGTATTCCACTAGCGCGAATGCGGTTCCCATTGGCTGAATGGGCATGGGCAATGGCGGTGTCACACCGCGTGGCCCAGGCGGTCGCTACCGCAATCATGCATCTTACAATTGTATCCAATGACCGGCCCCGCGGTAGCGGAGCAGGCCTACCGCGATTTTCAAAAGTGTATTCCACTAGCGCGATTGCGGTTCCCATTGGCTGAATGGGCATGGGCAATGGCGGTGTCACACCGCGGGGCCCAGGCGGTCGCTACCGCAATTTGGCATCTTTACATTGGTGCCAATGACCGTGATTGCGGTGACGGTGCACGCTTAGGGCACCTATGGACACATCATGCTGTAGCAATGGCAATGGCCAGGTCTCATCATTGAACACTCCACACTTATGAGTCATGCCACCAGATTGTTAAATTGAATGCTAGTGTGACATTCTACTCACTGATGTCTACACATGCCATGTCAGTGCACTGGAGTACATGCATTGGCATGTAGTCCCTCACATGTCACTGATGATGTTGTTGTGCATATACACAGATCTGTTGTGTGATGGACTCTCAAATATGGAAACATGTCAATGTGTGAGATGGCTAAGCAACACACAGTAATGATGGACTGACTACTTAATGTGCCTACTTCACTGTGAAGATTGCTGAACTCATGTTGATACTTGATCTTTATGCACACACTGTACTCATTGTGTTGTTAATGTGTGCCCTATCTGACTCACGCAAGAAGGTGTGGCAGGTACAGCAGCTACGTAGGAGACAGCAGTGTTGGTGTTTCAGACGTGTGCTGTGTCAAGTACTCTCAGGGCTGGTGACACAAGATGTCGGAATGTCCCATTTCACATTCACATAGTCTGAATCTGTCTCGGGTGCACTCAGTTTGTACATACTGATCACGTGTACAACTACTTGGGGTCAAGTTGTCTCTGCATGTGACTTGTGCTGTAAGCTGGTGTGTTAGGCCAGTCATCGTTGGCGCTGTGTCAGTCAAAATGTCAGATGTTGGACACATCTCATGGGTGAATTGAATTGACAAGTGTCCCTTTTATCTCATGTAGGAGGCGACCAAATGTGCACCGGCCATTCACCTTGCTGGCGGACATGGAGGATGTGGGCATCATCCGTAAGTTCCGGTTGGATCGGCAAAACCTCCAAGACCTATGTGCTCAGTTGGAGCCCCATATGAGGCCTCGCAGGACATATCCAACTGCTGTGTCACCAACATGTAAAGTGATGGTGGCCCTGCATTTCCTTGCAACTGGCTCGTTCCAGTACACGGTGGCCAGCGCAGGTGGGATGTCGCAGGCAATGTTCAGCATGGTGCTACTGGATGTCTTGTCCGCTATGATGGTATACAAGGACACTTACATCCATTTTCCACGGAGACAGGAATTGGCAGCTGTGAAGGCTGATTTCTATGATGTTGCCCACATCCCTAATGTTGTTGGTGCCATTGACTGCACCCATGTTGGACTGGTTCCGCCACAGGCACGGGAGCACATCTACAGGAATAGGAAGCATTCCCATTCCATTAATGTGCAGGTTGTATGCCAGGCAGATATGATCATCTCACATGTCTGTGCCAGATTCCCTGGCTCAGCCCACGACTCCTACATCCTGCGTTACAGCATCGTACCACAGATGATGGCAAATCTGCATCCTGACCGTGCGTGGCTTGTAGGTGAGTTAGCTGAGTCAAGTATTGTGCTGTATGTGTGACATACTGTCCGCAGCTACAGTCATTTTACTAAATTGTTCTGTGTCTCTGGCACCTAGGTGACTCTGCATATCCCAACCGGCCTTGGTTGCTGAGCCCACTGTGGAATCCCAGGACCCCGGGTGAAGTCCACTACAATGAAGCCCATGGGAGGACACGTCGTGTGGTGGAGCGTACTTTTGGTCTTCTTAAGACTCGATTTCGGTGCCTGGACAGGACCGGAGGTGCACTGATGTACTCTCCCCAAAAGGTGTGTCAGATCGTAGTAGCATGCTGCATGCTCCACAACCTTGCCCTGTGCAAAGAGATCCCCCTGATCCTGGACAATGATGAGCAGCAGATGCCCCCGCCTGCAAACCCACAAATGTCCAGTGACGAGGATAGTGGAGAGGAGAAAGGTGTCGACCTGCGTCAACAGCTCATCAACCGCTACTTCCCTTGAAGGTGAGTGACATTGTACAACAGTGCCATTGTATGCTGTTTTTGTAGTTGTAGGAAATGCCTAGGGGAGCTTTGTGACAGCTGCCTGTTGTTGGCTCTGTGCTGAGGGCTGATGTTTCTGGGACTGGGTAGTTATGCACAGCTACATGATGTCTATGGCGATATCGTTGCTCCTTGTAATGTGTGCAGGTTTGAGTACCTTGATGACAAGTGTTGTGTAATGGGTGTGATGCCATCGCCTGACAAGTGAATGTTGTTCTCTTGTGTTTTCCTAGGTCCCTTCAGCCTCTCAATGCCTCACAACAATCAGTGCACCTGGTACATTGTAATCTGAGTCAAGATTGTACATCCTGTGATAAACATGGAGCTGACACGAAAACATATGTGTGCAAAGAGTGTTTATTTACAATAAGTATATGTGACAGGGAATTGATTATTTGCAAATAGGTGGGAAGTGAATCAATGAGTTGTCAGTGATGGTAGACGAGACAATAGAGTAGTCACCACATTGATGTGGTGACAGTCCAACAGACGCCTGCCATCAACATGGCAGTGTGGGTAAGGATAGTCTACAAAGTCAATGGTTAGGTGAAGAGAGGTGCCATTATGGCTGGCTCTTTGACTGGCGTTTGGCTTGTGCTTTGCCACGTGATCCTCCCTTGTTTTTCCTCGGACGGCCGCTTGAGCGTTTGGCAGGGGGGGCCTCTGCTGCGGGCTCAGAGGTGTCTGAGGACTCATCCTGTTCCAGCTCACACGTCTCTGTGGCCGCAGGTGAGGTGGTGGGACTGTCATCCTGCGGGCCACTGGAGGGAGGTTGAGCTGTCCTTTGGGCCACAGGCCTGTCCCTCAGGACACCCTCAAGCTGGCCCAAGAGGTCCACGATTTGGCCCATGCGCGTGTCTATGGACCTCAGCTGCAGGCGGAGCTCACGCGATTCTTCCAGAGCCTGGCCCGTGTGTCCCTGGGCTTGTTTGTATGCCCAAGGACTCTGGCGATGTTGCCAGGGCTTCGGTCCCAGTGTTCTGTTGATTTTGTCACCCAGTTGCCCTCCCACCTGCCCTGCTGTCCCGGACCGGTGGCATCACCACTCAACGCACCCGCTGACTCTCCCTGCCCTCCTCAGATTGTGGGGTGGTGTGGGTATCCTCTGAGGCAGGGACAGTGTTGCAGGCAGCACTGGTGTTGGTGGTGGTGGTGGAGGCCGCACAGGTCGTTACAGCAGGGGTCAGAGCAGTTGTTGTTGCTAAGGTGGTGGTGGTGAGGACAGTGGGGGCCTGGGACCTGCTGCGCCATGGCAGGCCAGATGGGCCAGGTTTTGTGTCCGCATCTGAGGAATTTAGGGAGTCTGCATCCGAGAGTCCATGTTCCGGGGGGGAAGACTGGCTCTGCAGGTTGGTGTTGTCATCTGCAGCAGTCAATTCTTGGTCACCTGTAGAACAGAGAAGAAATGGTTATTGAAGTGCACCCCACAAGCTTGGTGTTAGATGTTTATATGTTACATGTTATACACCACACAGTTTACATTGAGATCACTTTGTATGGCTGCACGGTACTGAGCATCATGACATGATGTGTAGGTACCTACATTACTTGTCCATGGTGTGACATGTCAATAGATACCATGCTCCATGTACAGATTGTGCGATTACAAGGACATGTCGTCATCTAACAACTAGCAGCACAACAACTTTATGTGAAGCATCTTTGTTGTTTACTCTGCATGGAAGACCTTCATTCTGGGCATGTACTAGCCATTGTTATCTCATACATCCCTCTGTCATATCATGTTCTTTGCTTTATTTTTAAAAATGACCATGCTTGTTTTGTTTTCATATGGGCCTTGATGCTCTGCCACCATGGCACTTACACATAGCATTCACTGCTGTGCATGATTGTGCCCTGAATTACTTCAACATGTGATTTGGTGAGTCAAACTTTAATTTCTGTGACAGTTACATACGCTAAGCTGTCTGCACACTGGAAGTGGCTATTGGATCTATGCCAAGTTGGGTGGGATGTGAGGGCTGGTGTGGTCATATGGCTCCATGCTTTTTGAGAGGAATGGCAGGGTGCATGCACTGTCTACCTACCTGTTCTGTGACACAGTTAAGGGGAATTGCTGACACATCTTTCTGGGTGTCGGAGGAGTGCTCCATCCTGCTGAGCTGTGGGACAAGGGTGCCTGGTGGGATTTGTAGTGCTGGCTTTCTACCCACAAACACCCCTCCCTGTTGAGATGGCTACCTACCTGTTAGGTGGAGGTGATCAATGCAATGGCTGCCACATGCTTCTGGGTGTGGGTGAGTGCTCCATCTTGCTCAGCTGTGGGACAAGGGGGCCTGGTGGGAGTTGTAGTGCTGGCTTTCCACCCACAAACACCCCTCCCTGTTAAGATGGCTACTTACCCGTTAGGTGGAGGTGATCAATGCAATGGCTGCCACATGCTTCTGGGTGTGGGGGAGTGCTCCATCTGGCTTAGCTGTGGGACAAGGGGGCCTGGTGGGAGTTGTAGTGCTGGCTTTCCACCCACAAACACCCCTCCCTGTTAAGATGGCTACCTACCTGTTAGGTGGAGGTGATCAATGAAATGGCTGCTACATGCTTCTGGGTGTGGGGAAGTGCTCCATATTGCTCAGCTGTGGGACAAGGGGTCCTGGTGGGAGTTGTAGTTCTGGCTTTCCACCCACAAACACCCCTCCCTGTTGAGATGGCTACCTACCTGTTAGGTGGAGGTGATTAATGCAATGGCTGCCACATGCTTCTGGGTGTGGGGGAGTGCGCCATCTTGCTCAGCTGTGGGACAAGGGGGGCTGGTGGGAGTTGTAGTGCTGGCTTTCCACCCACAAACACCCCTCCCTGTTAAGATGGCTACCTACCTGTTAGGTGGAGGTGATCAATGCAATGGGTGCCACATGCTTCTGGGTGTGGGGGAGTGCTCCATCTTGCTCAGCTGTGGGACAAGGGGGACTGGTGGGAGTTGTAGTGCTGGCCTTCCACCTACAAACACCCCTCCCTGTTGAGATGGCTACCTACCTGTTAGGTGGAGGTGATCAATGCAATGGCTGCCACATGCTTCTGCGTGTGGGGGAGTGCTCCATCTTGCTCAGCTGTTGGACAAGGGGGCCTGGTGGGATTTGTAGTGCTGGCTTTCCACCCACAAACACCCCTCCCTGTTAAGATGGCTACCTACCTGTTAGGTGGAGGTGATCAATGCAATGGGTGCCACATGCATCTGGGTGTGGGGGAGTGCTCCATCTTGCTCAGCTGTGGGACAAGGGGGCCTGGTGGGAGTTGTAGTGCTGGCTTTCCACCCACAAACACCCCTCCCTGTTAAGATGGCTTCCTACCTGTTAGGTGGAGGTGATCAATGCAATGGCTGCCCCATGCTTCTGGGTGTGGGGGAGTGCTCCATCTTGCTCAGCTGTGGGACAAGGGGGCCTGGTGGGAGTTGTAGTGCTGGCTTCCCACCCACAAACACCCCTCCCTGTTAAGATGGCTACCTACCTGTTAGGTGGAGGTGATCAATGCAATGGCTGCCACATGCTTCTGGGTGTGGGGGAGTGCTCCATCTTGCTCAGCTGTGGGACAAGGGGGCCTGGTGGGAGTTGTAGTGCTGGCTTTCCACCCACAAACACCCCTCCCTGTTGAGATGGCTACCTACCTGTTAGGTGGAGGTGATGAATGCAATGGCTGCCACATGCTTCTGGGTGTGGGGGAGTGCGCCATCTTGCTCAGATGTGGGACAAGGGGGGCTGGTGGGAGTTTAAGTGCTGGCTTTCCACCCACAAACACCCCTCCCTGTTAAGATGGCTACCTACCTGTTAGGTGGAGGTGATCAATGCAATGGGTGCCACATGCTTCTGGGTGTGGGGGAGTGTTCCATCTTGCTCAGCTGTGGAGCAAGGGGGCCTGGTGGGAGTTGTAGTGCTGGCTTTCCACCTACAAACACCCCTCCCTGTTGAGATGGCTACCTACCTGTTAGGTGGAGGTGATCAATGCAATGGCTGCCACATGCTTCTGGGTGTGGGGGAGTGCTCCATCTTGCTCAGCTGTGGGACAAGGGGGCCTGGTGGGATTTGTAGTGCTGGCTTTCCACCCACAAACACCCCTCCCTGTTAAGATGGCTACCTACCTGTTAGGTGGAGGTGATCAATGCAATGGGTGCCACATGCTTCTGGGTGTGGGGGAGTGCTCCATCTTGCTCAGCTGTTGGACAAGGGGGCCTGGTGGGAGTTGTAGTGCTGGCTTTCCACCCACAAACACCCCTCCCTGTTAAGATGGCTACCTACCTGTTAGGTGGAGGTGATCAATGCAATGGGTGCCACATGCTTCTGGGTGTGGGGAGTGCTCAATCTTGCTCAGCTGTGGGACAAGGGGGACTGGTGGGAGTTGTAGTGCTGGCCTTCCACCTACAAACACCCCTCCCTGTTGAGATGGCTACCTACCTGTTAGGTGGAGGTGATCAATGCAATGGCTGCCACATGCTTCTGCGTGTGGGGGAGTGCTCCATCTTGCTCAGCTGTTGGACAAGGGGGCCTGGTGGGATTTGTAGTGCTGGCTTTCCACCCACAAACACCCCTCCCTGTTAAGATGGCTACCTACCTGTTAGGTGGAGGTGATCAATGCAATGGGTGCCACATGCATCTGGGTGTGGGGGAGTGCTCCATCTTGCTCAGCTGTGGGACAAGGGGGCCTGGTGGGAGTTGTAGTGCTGGCTTTCCACCCACAAACACCCCTCCCTGTTAAGATGGCTTCCTACCTGTTAGGTGGAGGTGATCAATGCAATGGCTGCCCCATGCTTCTGGGTGTGGGGGAGTGCTCCATCTTGCTCAGCTGTGGGACAAGGGGGCCTGGTGGGAGTTGTAGTGCTGGCTTTCCACCCACAAACACCCCTCCCTGTTAAGATGGCTACCTACCTGTTAGGTGGAGGTGATCAATGCAATGGCTGCCACATGCTTCTGGGTGTGGGGGAGTGCTCCATCTTGCTCAGCTGTGGGACAAGGGGGCCTGGTGGGAGTTGTAGTGCTGGCTTTCCACCCACAAACACCCCTCCCTGTTCAGATGGCTACCTACCTGTTAGGTGGAGGTGATGAATGCAATGGCTGCCACATGCTTCTGGGTGTGGGGGAGTGCGCCATCTTGCTCAGCTGTGGGACAAGGGGGGCTGGTGGGAGTTGTAGTGCTGGCTTTCCACCCACAAACACCCCTCCCTGTTAAGATGGCTACCTACCTGTTAGGTGGAGGTGATCAATGCAATGGGTGCCACATGCTTCTGGGTGTGGGGGAGTGTTCCATCTTGCTCAGCTGTGGAGCAAGGGGGCCTGGTGGGAGTTGTAGTGCTGGCTTTCCCCCTACAAACACCCCTCCCTGTTGAGATGGCTACCTACCTGTTAGGTGGAGGTGATCAATGCAATGGCTGCCACATGCTTCTGGGTGTGGGGAGTGCTCCATCTTGCTCAGCTGTGGGACAAGGGGGCCTGGTGGGATTTGTAGTGCTGGCTTTCCACCCACAAACACCCCTCCCTGTTAAGATGGCTACCTACCTGTTAGGTGGAGGTGATCAATGCAATGGGTGCCACATGCTTCTGGGTGTGGGGGAGTGTTCCATCTTGCTCAGCTGTGGTGCAAGGGGGCCTGGTGGGAGTTGTAGTGCTGGCTTTCCCCCTACAAACACCCCTCCCTGTTGAGATGGCTACCTACCTGTTAGGTGGAGGTGATCAATGCAATGGCTGCCACATGCTTCTGGGTGTGGGGGAGTGCTCCATCTTGCTCAGCTGTGGGACAAGGGGGCCTGGTGGGATTTGTAGTGCTGGCTTTCCACCCACAAACACCCCTCCCTGTTAAGATGGCTACCTACCTGTTAGGTGGAGGTGATCAATGCAATGGGTGCCACATGCTTCTGGGTGTGGGGGAGTGCTCCATCTTGCTCAGCTGTTGGACAAGGGGGCCTGGTGGGAGTTGTAGTGCTGGCTTTCCACCCACAAACACCCCTCCCTGTTAAGATGGCTACCTACCTGTTAGGTGGAGGTGATCAATGCAATGGCTGCCCCATGCTTCTGGGTGTGGGGGAGTGCTCCATCTTGCTCAGCTGTGGGACAAGGGAGCCTGGTGGGAGTTGTAGTGCTGGCTTTCCACCCCCAAACACCCCTCCCTGTTGAGACGGCTACCTACCTATTAGGTGGAGGTGATGAATGCAATGGCTGCCACATGCTTCTGGGTGTGGGGGAGTGCTCCATCTTGCTCAGCTGTGGGACAAGGGGGCCTGGTGGGAGTTGTAGTGCTGGCTTTCCACCCACAAACATCCCTCCCTGTTAAAATGGCTACCTACCTGTTAGGTGGAGGTGATCAATGCAATGGCTGCCACATGCTTCTGGGTGTGGGGGAGTGCTCCATCTTGCTCAGCTGTGGGACAAGGGGGCCTGGTGGGAGTTGTAGTGCTGGCTGCCTGTACAAATGCAACCCTGGGAATGTTGCTGGCTACCCTTGGGGTGATTCAGAGGGAGTGAATGTTAGATCTGTGAGATATGTGTTGGGGAGTGTGTGGTACACATGGATGCATTTGGGCCTAGGACGTGTAGCTTTGTGGTTGTGCAAGACAGTACATAGCAGTGTGATGGTAGACATTTGTAGTTACTTACCAGCCTCCACTCCCCCGGGTATTCCTGTGAGACTCTCTGGATGCAGTATGGCAAGCACCTTCTCCTCCCATGCGGTGAATGTTCTTGGTGTAATGGGAGGGCCACCGCCAGTCCTCTGAGCCAGCTCACGGTTCTTGTTGTTCCGGTCTTTCACCTTTTTCTTGAGGTCATGCCACCGCTTCACGATCTCCCTCTTGGTGCGTGGGACAGTCCCTACTGCATTGACCTTGCGGACTATCCTTTCCCACATTAGTGTTTTGGTGGCTAATGGTGTCTGTTGGACAATGCTTCCAAATAATTGTGGTTCTACTCTGATTACCTCATCTACCATGACTGACAACTCATTGTCAGTGAATTTGGGCATTTTCTTCTGTGCCATGGTGTGTGATGTGCAAAGGGGTTGAAAGTGCAGGTGTGAGAGTGGTGGTGGTGATGTAAGTGGTGTGTGTGTGTGTTGTTGTGCTGGTGAGTTGTGTGGTGGTTTGCCTCTCCTTTGTGCTGTAGGCTTGGTTCCTTCAGTGGTGGAGCATTGCAAAGGATTGTGGTCAGGGAAGGGGCTGGTTTTATACTCAGCTATGTGAGTGTGTCAAAATAGAGTATTGATGTCAGGTGTGTTGTGTGGGTTGACCTAGGATTTGTTTTTTTTTTACTTGCCATGGGGATGTGTCATTGGGGTGTATTAGGTGTTTTTTGAGGCTAAGCCAGGTTGCTGGGTACACTTGGTGGGCATGTTGTGTGTTTTTTTTGGTCGGCCGCCATGATTTTTCCGGAGCGGCCGCGCCGGTGGGTATACAACCGCCCTTCCGCCGGCTCTCCCATTCATCACTGGTTGCGATCGCTGCGGTCGGAAATAGCGGATCGTTCCGCTGTCACCTCAATGGTATCCTAATTCCATGTGCGGTCAATCCGCTGGCCGTGTGGCGGTTTGGGCTTTTTCCGCCGCGAATCCGACCGCCGCGGATGGATTTTCACCTGCTCCACACGCTACCGGCGGTCTTTCTTGGCATCGTTCCACCGCGGTCGGATTTTTCTGGTGGTTGATCCTAATCGGACCAACGGTTTTCCTGTGGTACATGCAGACGGTTGATTCCCGATACCATGGCGCTCCGGGTGCTTTTCCGCCCGTCATCGTAATCAACCCCTTTGTTTTTAAAATATTTTTTATTTTGTTGATGATATTTTGTTTGTTTTTAATTTTGAACTGACTGGAGTGGGAATAGCAATTTTTACCTCTCCGCTATCCAACACTTTCCCTACTGTTGCACTCACTGGAGTGGGAATAGTAATTTTTACTCCTCCGCTGTCCAACTCTTTCCCTAATGTTGCACTCATTGGTGTGGGAATAGTACTTTTTACCCATCCTCTATCCAGCACTTTTCTTACTGTTGCACTCACTGAAGTGGGAATAGTAATTTTTACCCCTCCGCTATCCAACACTTTCACTACTGTTGCACTCATTGGAGTGGGAATAATCATTTTTACCCCTCTGCAATCCAGCCCTTTTCCTACTGTTGCACTGACTGGAGTGGGAATAGTAAATTTTATTCTTCCGCTATCCAACACTTTCCCGACTGTTTTACTCACTGGAGTGGGAATAGTAATGTTTGCCCCTCTGCAATCCAACACTTTCCCTACTGTTGCACTGACTAGAGTGGGAATAGTAAATGTTATCCCTCCATAATTCAACACTTTCTCTACTGTTACACTCAGTGGAGTGGGAATAGTAAATTGTACCCCTCTGCTTTTTAACAGTTTCCCTGGTGTTGAATTGGCTGGAATGGGTGCAGTAAATATTACCTATGTGTAATCTATCACTTTTACTACTCTTGCATTTATTGGAGGGAGATTTGTAATTTTTATTTTTATCCAGCCTTAATATTTATGTGTTGCGCTAAGTGGGCGTGGTAAATTTTCATATCTTTACTTTAATAGTTTGCTTACTTTTGTTTAACTTATAGTGGGAATAGTATTTGTATTAAATGTTATAATTTATTTTGTATTGTTATAATTTATATTATGTTCTGTTTATTTGAAATTATGTATATAATTATGAATATTTATAAACTGAAAAATAATTTTTGCTAAATTTAAAGATTGTTAAATAGTTTAATGTTTTAATTTAGTTAGAATGATTTGTTTTTTATAGATTTTATGTTATTTGTATATGTATTTATATATATATATAAATATATATATACATATATATACACATTTATTTGTTACATTTTATATCATTTTTAAATTATGAAATACATTGAAATTATTTTACTTGAACTAACACATGATAGGTCTAATATGAGGAGCCATGATCATGCCCCCGTGTGCGGAAGGCCCTTAAAGATATGTTGCATGATTTGGCGTTATTGGACGCCTGGAGGCACAAGATGGGAGCTAGACAAGGCTTCACGCTCCACAGTAAAAAGTATGGCCATTTGTCTAGGCTGGATTACTTTTTTTGCAGATAGGGCCATTATACACACAATAACAACAATGAGCAATTTACCTGGTCATATTTCAGATCATTCTCTGATTATCATGTCTCTAGTGGGGTATGGTAGATCGCCTAGGCCAAGATGGACACTAAAAAGGGCCATTCTATCAGACCCAGAGATTGCTGAGGTGCTAAAACAGGCTTGTGCAGCGTATTTTATCGATTATATGGGGTCTACCACCCTAGATGTGGTCTGGGATGCCTTCAAGGCATATATCAGGGGGGTGCTGAAAAATCTGGCGTGTCTAAAAACGAACTCTGAGAGATTAAGTCTTAAGAGGTTAGAGGATAAAGTCGGAGCATTGGAGGCTGACCTCCTGCGGTCTGGCTCTTGGCCAAGCTCTGAGAGGGAACAGACACAGAATCTATTAGAAGAAGCAAGGCAAAATTATAGGATTAAAATGGATCAAGAATGCAGAGCGCAGTGGCAAGCTCATTGTATGAAGAAATTTGAATATGGGGAGAAACCAGGAGCACTATTAGCGTGGAAAGCTAGAACAGACAGATCAAGGAATGTCATTAGACAGTTGGTAATAAGTTAGAAGAAATGCAATCTTATCATGTATCCTCGTTTTCAGATTTATACACGGAGGAGGTTTCCCCTAATCATGTTTATCTTAAAACATGGTTGAGTACGGTACAATTACCAAGCTTGACAGTGGATAGTAAGGAGGGACTTGATGCCCCTATAACTAAGGAAGAGATCTGTTCATGCCTAGCTAAGAGCAGGAACTGTAAGGCTGCTGGTATGGACGCCCTGCCAAATGAAGTTTATAAACTCTTATTAGAGGAACTGGTTCCAGTCCTGGAAAAGCTATTTAATTAAATATATCGGCAGAACATTCGTACCCCCGCATCTTGGAAGGAGTCCCCTTTAGTTTTGATCCTAAAACCCTCTAAAGACTCCAGTAGAGGAGACTCTTATCGTCCAATCTCCCTGCTTAATGCAGATTATAAAATGTTTAGAGTATTTTAGCAGGGAGATTGGCCAAGTTTGCCCCACAGCTGATAAACTGAGATCAGAAGGGTTTTATTTATTCCAGGAGGCAGATACAGGAATTGATGCAACAACTTATTGGCACAATAGACCTCGCCATGACACACTCTGCCCCCTTGGCTGTGATTGCCATAGTCACAGCCAAGTCTTTTGACCGAGTGTGCTGGGTGTATCTGTGGGAGGTTTTGAGAGCTATGGGATTCGGTTCAGGCTTTATATGTGGACTCCGGACGATGTATGAGGGGGCAGCGGCAAAGATACTTCTAAACGGAATGCTGACCCCTAGCTTTAATATATCAAGAGGAACGCGGCAGGGCTGCCCACTGTTGCCCCTTCTGTTTGCCATCTATATAGAATCATTGGCACAACTTTTAAGATTAGACGAATAGGTTGTCTCTTTTAGCTCTCCCTTTTATAGCAGTAAGGTGGTGCTCTATGCAGACGATTTACTGATTTACACGGCAGATCCTGCTACAACTGTCCCCCGAGTGGAACATCTGCTAGCAGAATTCGGTGAAGAACCAAAAACTCAGACCGTTAACAATTTTCGGGCGAGTGAATCTAATAAAGATGGTGATCCTCCCTAAGATGACTTATCTTTTCAACTCTATCCCTCTTGTGTTTCCAAAATCTAGCATAGACAAAACTCAGGGGAAGGTGATTAGTTTTATTTGGGCCAATAAGGGGGCTAGGTTAGCATGGAAAAAACTTGCACGTAGGCTCAATAAAGGAGGTCTGGCTTTCCCCAATTTCAATTTGTATTGCATAGCATTTCAGTTTAAAAATGTACGGATGGTGTTAGGGAAGCCAGACCACTTGAGGAAAGCTACTCGGAGAAATGTTGAGAAATTTGAGCAGGGAGGGTTTTTTGTATAAGTTTGGTGCCCCCAGATTTTTCAAGAAAGTCACATTAAAAGTCTTGAGATCTGTGGTGAATTTATGGTGTAAGATCAGGAGAATGTTGGGTTTAGACTATTATTCCGACTTTGCCCCAGTATGGGATTCTCCCAGCACTCCAATATGCATGAAAGATGGCTTAAGTCTCCTATTAAGGAGGGCAGGTATCACAACATGGGCAGATCTGATGACGAGTGAGGGGTTACATCCCTGGGAAGTCTTAAAAGTAAAAGTGGGGAACGACTTCTCTAGGTTTAAATTTATCCTACTGTCCTCCTGGTCTGTTGCATTTAACAGGAGATAGGGGGTGATTGGGAGTTAGGGGTATCCCTGCAGGATGTAAGCCCAAAAAGTAAGGAGGTTGCAAGGTGGGATGGGAAACTCCTGAAAGCCGAAGAGAAAAGGTCAACAGCCCTTATCTAGTCTGGGGAGAAGTATTCCAGGAGATGGATCTGACACCTATATGGGATAACTCCCTGAGGCTCCTCTACTCAGTCATCATTTAAAGAGGAACCACTTCTTTACTATTAATCGGCTATTAATCGGCTCTATTGGACACCATTCAAAATCGCTACATTTTCCCCGCTGCCTACGCCCAAGTGTAAAAGGTGCGGTTGGGTTGAAGTAAATGATGTTCATATCTTTTTTGAATGCCCTAGAAAGGCTTACTGGGGAGGAATAGAACTCACCTTGAAACATATTTTTGGTACAGTGATTAATATGAGTTTGATGCTTGCCCTCCTGGGAGTGGACGAGACAATGAGTAATCTCTTAAAGCGGCAGCAGAGAGGGCTGCTTTTCTATCTCATTTTAATTGCAAGAAGAGAAATTTGCAAGAAGTGGTTAGACCCGTCCCCCTCGAATGTAAAAGACTGGGTTAGGATAAAAAATATATGTATATATATATATATATATATATATTTTATTTTGTATTATTATAATTTATATTATTATGTTTTGCTTATTTGAAATTATAATATTTTTAATTATTAATATTTGTAATCTGAAAAATATGTGTTACTAAATTTAAAGATTGTTAAATAGTTTAATGTTTTAATTTAATTAGAATAGTTTGTTTTTTATAGATTTTATGATATTGGTGTATGTATATATATATATATGCCACACACAAACCTCCGAATAGGGAGCCACCAACCCTACAGGGCGGCCTCTTCAAAACGGGCACGGAGACGCCCGCTAATTTCACACTCCATGAAAGACACACAAGAGGCCCACTTCAGGAGACGGAGCTTTTAATTCGAGATTTTCAGCACAGCGCTTCCTGCAGTCCAACTAGTTTCGGCACTACAGCCTTGATCACGGGCAGGAAGTTTCACCAAGTGCCTCTGTGCCTGCGCTTTTGTAACGTCTCTGATCACATGACTGATAGTAGCCTGCATCTCCCAGAGTGCATCATTCCGTGCAGGTGAGTGTTGTTTTTGAGGAAATACTCATTGTGCTGTCAGAAAGGTGGAACTCTGCTCAGCTACCTGATGCACACGTTGTTAAATAAATCCCAATGGAAATCAGTCTGAATGTTTTAAAAAATAGCGTAATGCTAGATATTGAGACATCTCGATTTACAGGCTCCTGTCTCCAGAACGATTGGAAGGGGAATCATCCCCAGCCAAATCCCTTCCAGCGCTGCCAGTTTCACCATCTGGCATCTCCTAAGTAGGTTTAGCGGCAGCGTGTGGGTCATGCTCCCTTGTCAAATGCCACACACGAACCTCCGAATAGGGAGCCACCAACCCTACAGGGCGGCCTCTTCAAGACGGGCACGGAGACGCCCGCCAATTTCACACTCCATGAAAGACACACAAGAGGCCCACTTCAGGAGACGGAGCTTTTAATTCGAGATTTTCAGCACAGCGCTTCCTGCAGTCCAACTAGTTTCGGCACTACAGCCGAGAGGGCTGCTTTTCTATCTCATTTTAATTGCAAGAAGAGAAATTTGCAAGAAGTGGTTAGACCCATCCCCCTCGTATGTAAAAGTTTGGGTTAGGATAAAAAAATATATATATATATATTTTTTATTTTGTGTCATTATAATTTATATTATTATGTTTTGTTTATTTGAAATTATAATATTTTTAATTATTAATATTTGTAATCTGAAAAATATGTTTTGCTAAATTTAAAGATTGTTAAATAGTTTAATGTTTTAATTTAATTAGAATGGTTTGTTTTTTATAGATTTTATGTTATTGGTGTATGTATATATATATATATATATATATATATATATATATATATATATATATATATATATATATATATATATATACATTTATTTGTTAATTTTTTATATCATTTTTAAATTAAAAATACATTAAAATTATTAGTTTAATAACTGTTTTAAAGTAAATATATGTATATATATTAATTAATATATATGTCTATTTAACTTTTCTAAATTAGGTTAATTTGTTATATTTGTTAGGATGTATATTAAATCAGTTTTTTAAAAATAATTGTTACTATTTAATATATTTAATATTTATTATTTTATGTCATATATATTAAAAACAATATGTTCTACAACTATATTAATGACATCAATTTTTGTTGTTGATATTTTTGTATTTACCATTATAAATGTAGGATGTCGATTTTTTTACATCGATATTTATGACACAATATTTTGGTAAGGGGATATTTTAGGTGTTGATATTCTGTCAGTGAACCATTTAACACATCCGATAATTATCACATGCATTAAATACCTTTTAATGGTGGGTTTACAAGGATTTACGCATAAATCAAAATAAAAATAGAAACTCATAATCAGGCTCTTATTAGAGTACACACACCAACCATGCCACGCCATCTTCTACTCATGGTCATCAACACATACTCAGCAGTAATGTCAAACCACTGAGAAGCACCTCAACGAGACACTCTTTTCTTCACACAACTCTAGTTCATACCCTTTTCCATCCTCCCCTCTGGATACAGCATCTAAAACATAGGCCGCAACTGAAAATCTGGGAGGGGAGATACAGTGATACATAACCCTGTGCCATCTTCATCAAGGCCAAATCCAAGGGGCTGATTACAATGTCTTTAGGAAAGGATTCCCACCAAATTGGGTTAGGAATGCTTTCCGAACGATTCGTATTCTGGGAGTCCTACCGACCGATTACGATGTGTCCGGATGCTTACGGACTTGGTTCGGTCGGACGCGCACTGATTTCAATGGGAGCCTGTGTCCCGAACGAGAACACAGGCTCCCATTGAAAAAAGGGGTGGTTGGGGAAAACCTTGCACCCTGTGGCGAGACCTCATGGTGCCTGCCACATTTTGCATGGTTGGGAAGAGGGGGCCCTTGGGTACCCCCACGGACCATATTCGGTCCCTTCCGGGGCAAGGAGGGCCTGCAACGGGCCCCCAAATACCGATTCTGGAAGCCCTTTCGTCTTGGTCAAACCTATTCGGAACGGCTGTCCGAATCAGATATCGTACTCGCTTGTTCGGAAACTGTCTCTATTGGACTGTACAAGTCGGATCCGAATGATGCGGGCTGCCTGAATCCCATTCAGAACCGAGTCGGACAGCTAGGACGGCTTCTTGCATCGTACTCAGTCATCTGGAAAGGTGACCGATTCGGTAGAAAACAAGGGTTCCAAATCGAATTCGACAATACCGAATTTCATCCGGAGCCCTTCCTAATGACATTCTACTTGGCCCCAAAGTCTTTCAAGCTCCACGCTGTCCCTTTTTACTTTTGGCCTGGGAATCATCAGTTCATCTCCTATAAAAAGCACTGGGAACCTACAAGAATTTCATAGAGGAAATATCGGACCTCATAACCTCTACCTACATATAGCAGTCCGACCACATCTTCCCCAAAGATTTCAATCTGTCACTCTTTATTCCCCATTTCAAGTCACTCCAAAGCCCACACACTGGACCTCATCCTCTGTAAAATCCCTCAACTTCCACTGTCAAGCCCCATACTCCTAGACTGGACTAATCACCTTGCTGTCCCTTCATATCACAGATTCCACTGTGCATATGAAAGGCAGCAGATAAAGGTAAAAGCACCTCCACTTCTTCACGTACATCCATCTATTAAAAAAACTCCAAGAAAAACAAGTCAACCTACCCAGTTACTTCAGGGGTCTCAACAGATGTCAACAACATTGTCAACATCAACCACACCAATTTAAAGAATAACACAGCATGCAATGCTCCTTTGAAAACGTGTGCACCCAAGCCTAGGTTGCCAACACTTTGGTATACTCAAGAATATACCAAGAACAAGCATATCACATGAAAACAGAAGAATTAATGAACTAGATCAAAATTCCAGGACGACCTTACCATACATAAAGCAGTTTGCTCTATCCGTAGTTCTAACATCATCACAGCTAAAGCCACCTTCTGCAAGACCACCATCAAAGGAGCAACCAACAGAAGCAAAGCCTTCTTTAAGGCTACCAAAAAGTGTTCCAGTCCCATCCAAGAAAACACTATCTTACCATCAACCTAGAGATGCATAAAGAAAATCACCAAAATGTATTGTTATCCACACCACCACCTATACCCAGTGGCCATGACACTAACTGGTCATCCTTCAGCAGTATCTCCCACACAGATCTCTCCAACATTCTGAATTCCCTCATAGCTATCTCCCATAAAGATGACACGATTCCCTCCTCTCTCATCATAAGCTCTCTGCAAGGAGAAGCCCTCATGCCCCTTCTCAACTTTGTCAACACCTCACTAACACAAGTCAACTTCATGTACAGCCTTAAGAATGGACAGATGGTACCCCTCCAGAACAAAATACAATAGATCCAAAGAACTATCCAGCTTCCATCCAATAACCTACATCGCTTTGTTGGAAAAATCACTGAGAATACAGTCTCCATCCAGCTATAGGAGCACATCAGCAAGAGTAACCTTCTTCGAGGCTATCAATTGGGGTTAAGGTCAGGTTTCAGTATTGAAACAGCCACACCCCAAGATGTCGACGATGCCCTTTTGCTCAGTGATAAAAAATTAATTGTGCCTCCTGGTCCTGTGCAAACTATCAGAAGTTATCAACCCACACCCTGAAATCACACATAGTGTCAGCTTCGGTTAACTCGGTTATTCCTCAGGAACGGTTCGATGCAAAAAGGGGTCCACCTCTCGATAGCCCCAACCCTGATTACGGTAGTCGCACAGGTATTTGGGATGATCAAGTGGGGGAAGGAAAGGGTAGGGATCAACTGGGAGGGAGACCTGAAATGCAAGCAGTATAGATAAATGAAAGCTCTCTATAATCACACCTTTCCTAACATAATAAAGAATTGCCTTAGTACCTGTAAATAAAAATACCAATTCCCCCGTCCTATATGGCGGAAGAGTTAAACATCATTGCAATCATTCATCAAGCGTAGGGTGATTTCTGAAACAAGGGTAAAACAAGTTAGGGTCTCAGGTATTCAGTCTATGAAGCGTAGTTCTCTATTCCATACAGTAATTCACCTTAGCCCCCAAACACCAAGATATACTGTATGCAGGTATACACACCATAAGGCAAATAATGATCCGCTTTGAAGGGGAAGAGCAGAAGGCCGCCTCTTGAACCCCCTGTTAAGAGGAAGTAAAACAACAATAACCACTTTATTTGAATTAGTCTTTACATCCCATTGACTTCATGGGAAGTAAGGCGAGGTAATAATAATCATAAGTAAATCCAAAGAGTAAAGCCAAGCTGGTATTCTAGGTTTCAATGCCCCTAGAATTCCTCACCACACACTCAGAACTGTCATTGGTTTCACGGTCTGCATAGCCGATGGATATCTCGGCCACAGACGTGAACTGAAGTCTCCAAAACGTGCTTCTCAAATCAGCGCTGAATCCTGGCACCACAAGCGGGACAGCCGACACAATGGAGCGAGTCACGGGAGAGTTTTGGTGCAAGTGCACCCTTACCAGACACGAAGCTTAAGAGGGCAGCGTGTAGAACGCACTGCTCGGGAGAATAATCAGCAGCGTCCTTCCTCCCCGGGGTCCTTTTATGCTGTACTTCATTTCCGGGTTAAACGGCTCGTTCCCGGGCATGCACAGTTTTCTTAAGCATTACTGGTACGGTGAGGAAGAGGAGGAGGGCAGCCCGGGGACGCTGCAGTAAAGAGATAAGTGGTTTTAAGTTTATGTTTAATGACTGTTAACTTACTTATTAATAGGGGGTGGAGGTGGGGGCTGGCCAACTCCGCTCTGCTGCAGAGTGTGCGGAGATTTGCCTTCTCCGCGTTCTCCGCGGAACGCGGAGAAGGCAAATCTCCACACACTCCGCGGGCGGAGTGGAGGTCTCCGCCCGGGGTTAGTTTTTTCTTGATAGGCTTGCAAGAAGGCTTTAACAATGACGTGTGGAATACTGGATGGTTTCTCATAGATGAGGGTAACGCCAACTTCACGGCCACGGGGTTTATACATTTGGCTATTTTGTAAGGACCAATGAACTTTGGGTTAAATACACTATACCTCTTAAAGCGTATGTTTTTAGTTGACAACCACACAAAGTTCCCTTTTTTGTACTCTGGTCCAGGCTTTCGGTGTTTATCTGCGTATTTTTGTATCTGACTGTGGCATCTTGCAAGTGTTCTTGGGCTGTTCTGAAGGTTTCCTGTATTCCTTTTGCTCGTTCCTGGATTTCCTGGATTTTATCTGTAAATGCAGGGTGAGCCAAGGGTATAAATCGAGGATGAAATCCATAATTACAGTAAAATGGGGCCATTTTAATAGAGCTATGTCTGGAACTGTTGTAGTCTATTTCTGCCAACCATAGTAGTTTCATCCATGAGTCTGTGATGTGATCTACATAACATCAAAGCTACTGTTTCAGTGTTTGATTCAAACGTTCTGTTTGACCGTCAGTCTGAGGATGAAAACTAGTAGATGTATTAGCTGTGATTTGAAGAGTGTCACACCATGTCTTCCAAAAGCGACTAGTGAATCGGGAGCCCCTGTCGGCTACAATAACTGATGGCAGTCTATGTAGGCGGACAATGTTCAAGAGCAAAAGTTAAGCCAACTGAGCGGACGAAGGAAGTTTTGAACACGCTATGAAGTGACCCATTTTTGTAAGGCTATCAACGATTACTAGTATTGTGGTACATCATTGGTCCTTGGTTAAGCCTACTACGATTTCCAAAGAGATGTGCTACCATGGTCTCCCGGGAGTAGGTAAAGGTTGAAGTGGGCCTTGAGGTTTCCTGTGATCAGCTTTTGCTTGGCTGCATATGTCACATCCATTAACCATTTCAGGGATATCCCTACGAACCGTAGGCCACCAGAACTGACGTAGCACCTTTCCCAGTGTTTTATCCACTCCCATGTGACCTGCACATGGATTCTCGTGACACCACTGAAATATCATCTTCTGTAATTCTTTACAAGGAACTAATATTTGTTTTCCTCTCATGGGCAATCCTTTTTTCAATCTCCAATCAGGATTAATGCTTAACCAGTTTTTCCAATTAGGTTTATTGAGATTTAGTTTGAGTTGCTCAAGGAAGAGATCTGTCTGGGTGAGGCCTATTACCTTATGTGAGGGTATAATGGCCTGAGTTTTGGGTTCTTCAGTTTCTGCCATCGAATCCTGACGAGTAAGGGCATCTGCCTTCTTGTTATCCACTCCCGGACTGTATGTAACCACGAAGTCAAACTCTGCAAAGAAGAGCATCCACCTTAGCTGCCGTGGTGTAAGTAATCTGGTCGATTTCATGAATTGTAGGTTTCGATGATCTGTATATACTGTGATAACATGCTTAGCTCCCATCAGGTAGTGCCTCCATTCTCTGAAGGCTTCTTTGCTCGCCAGCAGCTCTTTTTCTGTGATGGTATAATGCGATTCAGCCTTATTCAATTTCCAGGACATATAAGCTACAGGATGTAGCTGTCCTGTTTCCTTATGCCGTTGTGATAGTACGGCTCCTACTGCTACTTCAGAAGCATCCGCCCCAATCATATTGGGTTTTTCATTATCAGGATGAGCTAATATCGGGCCGATGTGAAGGCTTGCTTTAACACCTGAAATGCTTGTTGTGCTTCTTCGGTCCATTGAAATGAAACCTTTTTCCTCAATAATCTTATAAGGGGAATCACTACTCGAGAGAACTGGTTAATGAACTGTCGGTAAAAGTTAGCAAATCCTAGGAAGCATTGTACATCACGAGAATTTTTTGGTTTGGGCCAATCCATCACTGCTTATATCTTTCGGATAGCCATTTCCTGTCCTTCGGCGGAGAGTATAACACCTAAAAATTCCACCTTCTCCAAGTGGAATTCGCACTTACTTAGTTTGCAGAAGAGGTGATTCTTTCGAAGTGTGTGTAACACTGCTCGGACATGCAATACATGTTCTTTCTTCTTGTCTGAGTATATTAAAATGTTTTCTATATAAACGATGGCAAACCTATCCAGATACTCCCTTAAAACATCGTTCAAGAAGAATTGGAACGCTGCAGGGGCTTCACACAACCCAAAAGGCATGACTTGGTATTCGTACAACCCATACCGAGTACGGAAGGAGGTTTTCCATTCGTCTCCCTGCCTCATGCATACGAGATGATATGCCCCTTTTAGATCCAATCTCGTAAAAACTACTGCTTGTCGGACCTGATCCAGTAGAACAGATATTAGGGGCAAGGGGTATCGGTTCTTTACTGTGATGTTGTTTAATGCTCTGAAGTCCACACAAGCCCTTAATTCACCATTCGCCTTAGGTATGAAAAATAAAGGTGAAGCTCCAGGGGACTTGGAAGGATGTATAAATCCATTCTTTTGGTAGGTTTCCAGATACTCTCTCAAATGCTCGTTCTTGGGTTCCGTGAGAGCATACATTCTTCCACATGGGATCACTGCTCCTGGTATCAAATCTATCTGGCAATCGTACACGCGATGTGGGGGTAATACATTCGCCTGTACTTCATTGAATGCATCCCTGAGGTCATAGTATTGCAAAGGCAAATCCACCTCCTTCTCTTCTGCGGTTGCTATGACATGTTGAGAGGTTAGCGCCTTAGCCAGGTTTTTCTGTGGTTTCTGGCAGTTCTCAGCACAATGACGGGAATTAAATTCCAGCAAAGTGCTGTTCCAATCAATGGTGGGATTATGGATACGCAACCAGGAAAGTCCCAATATTAGACCATATTGGGGTGCCTTAATGATGTTAAATTGCAAAACTTCCCAATGGTCATACCCGCATTTAACTTCTATATCCTTGGTGTTGTAGCAAATAGGCCCTGACGCCAGACTTCTCCCGTCCACTGCCACCACGGTTTCTGGTTCTGGCCTCGTAAGGAGTATGACCTGCAGTTTTCTCGCTAACTCCTCATCCATAAAGAGCCCAGTGGCTCCAAAATCCAACATGGCCTTAACTGGCTGCCAATGGTTGCTTATGCATAATTGGACTGTAATATAAAATTGGACTTCGGAATCTTTCCGATTTTGATTTATGGAAGGGATAGAATTTATGCCCAAGTACCCCCTCCCTGTCTTCTTGAGCTCCGAAGTTTTCCATCTTCTTTGGTTCTGAGATGGCATTGGCTTGTTTTTCTAGAGATCAGCCTTTTGGTTTACTCAAACAGTCTTTAACATAATGTCGTTTATGCCCACAGTAGAGACACAATCCGTTTTTTCTTCATTGTTCTCTTTCTTCAGTGGTCAGTGAAGCTCTTACTGATCCTATTTCCATGGGCTCTGTGGTGGTACAACCGCCTCCTAAGGAACTTCGGTTTCTCTCACAACGGGGAATAGGCCGTTTGGTTCGTCTTTTCTCGTTCTTGCGTTCAGCAAGTCTATGGTCCAAGCATAATGTAAGGTTAATGAGTTCCAAACAAGAAGTAGGTTGAGGCGTGATAGGTGCCAGCACGTCCTTTAGTTCCTCTCTCAGACCTTGGTAAAACAGGGCGGCTTGTTTCACTTCTGGCCAGTCTGTTTCGGCTACCAACCTCTGAAAAGTGTTGATGTATACCAATAGTTCCCGATTCCCTTGCTTCAGTTCCAACAACTCTCTGTCTGCCGAAAAGGCAGCAGCTCTACGATCAAACACCCTCTCAAATTCAGTATGAAAGGCCATCCAGTCATAGATCAAGGGGTCATCATGACGTACCAACGGAACAGCTCATTGTGCAGCATCTCCGGCCAAATAGTATATCGTGAATGCAACTCTCAATTGGTTGGTTGGAAAGGCTTTTGGTTTACAGTTGAAATGAAGAAGGATCTCTGTGAGGAATACCTGGACCTTATTGGTGTCCCCTGTAAATCTTTCAGGTGCCGCTAAAAGGATAGGAGTGGGCAGATCTACACTAAAGGGCATAGTTTGTGTAGAGAAACCCCCCCGGAGAACCTCCCTGAACCCACAGCGAAAGGGTTTCGCTGCATCTGTTCCACCTTTACTCTAAGGGCTTCTTTTTCTGCTCATGAATCTGCTAAGTCTTGTTGTATTGAAGCCAAGGCTCCTATAACATCCTCTAGGGTGGCCATCCTTTTCCTCAACCCGTTCAGGAAGAATTAATACGTGGGCTGATTAATCTGTCAGCTTCGGTTAACTCGGTTATTCCTCAGGAACGGTTCGATGCAAAAAGGGGTCCACCTCTCGATAGTCCCAACCCTGATTATGGTAATCGCACAGGTATTTGGGATGATCAAGTGGGGAAAGGAAAGGGTAGGGATCAGCTGGGAGGGAAACCTGAAAAGCAAGCAATATAGATAAATGAAAGCTCTCCATAATCATACCTTACCTAACATAATAAAGAATTGCCTTAGTACCTGTAAATAAAAATACCAATGCCCCTGTCCTATATGGCGGAAGAGTTAAACATCATTGCAATCATTCATCAAGCGTAGGGAGATTTCTGAAACGAGGGCAAAACAAGCTAGGGTCCCAGGTATTCAGTCTATGAAGCATAGTTCTCTATTCCATATGGTAATTCACCTTAGCCCCCAAACACCAAGATATACTGTATGCAGGTATACACACCATAAGGCAAATAATGATCCGCTTCACAGGTGAAGAGCAGAAGGCCGCCTCTTGAACCTCCTGTTAAGAGGAAGTGAAACAACAATCACCACTTCATTTGAATTAGTCTTTACATCCCATTGACTTCATGGGAAGTAAGGCGAGGTAATAATAATCATAAGTAAATCCAAAGAGTAAAGTCAAGCTGGTCTTCTAGGTTTCAATGCCCCTAGAATTCCTCAGCACACACTCAGAACTGTCATTGGTTTCACGGTCTGCGCAGCCGATGGATATCTCGGCCACATACGTGAACTGAAGTCTCCAAAATGTGCTTCCCAAATCAGCGCCGAATCCTGGCACCACAAGCGGGACAGCCGACACAAAGGAGCGAGTCACGGGAGAGTTTTTGTGCAAGTGCACCCTTACCAGACACGAAGCTTAAGAGGGCAGTGTGTAGAATGCGCTGCTCGGGAGAATATTCAGCAGGGTCTTTCCTACCCTGGGTCCTTTTATGCTGTACTTCGTTTCCGGGTTAAACGGCTTGTACCCGGGCAAACCCGGTCGTTTCCACTTTGCCTCATGGGAACTGTAGTCCCTGCTCTGCTTCCTCCTTCACCGCACGTCGGACATCAACTGCTCTGCGCGAAGGAAGCTCAGACGACTCAATGGGGGGACCTACTCTTCCCCACCACCCCACCAGCCGGGATAAGTGTTCTCCATACCAGAAAAAGTTAAACTTGGGGTCGGGAACTGCCCGTATGTATGAAACGTGGGGGTGTGTGGGGCTTCAGTAATCATGTGCTTAATACATAGGCTTCACTAGCACAGTGCTACAATGGTTCACATCCTACCCGATCAACTAACAGCAGCTTATGCAGATAGGAACTACCAGATCCTGGAGTATTCCCATAACCTGATGAGTTCCCAGAGGCTCCTTCCTATCACCCATCAATTTCAACCTTTATATGGAACACATTGGAATAATCTTTAAAGACAGCACCATCAAGATCCGCCAGTATGCTGATTATACCCTACTCTATCTCAAAATCTTATCAACCAATGACATAGAAAGGCTCAAAGCCTGCCTCCAAACCTGGATGCCAACAAACTACCTGATGCCAAACCCCACGAAGACCAAATTTCCCGTTTAACACCATTGCAAAAGATTCTCTGATTCAATCATGGCTCTCAAACTTAAATATAATGGGCTTCATTCTCTAACTGACAAACAGGCCAAAACCCTCCGATTCACCCTTTACTTAAAACTCTCACTCAAAGAATGCATTGCCAAGAAAACCACAACAGTCTGATTTTGACTCTCTCCAAAAAAAACAGAAAGCTTGTTTCCCATGTGAAGACTTCAGAACAACAGTTTAAAACCTCTTCCTCGCCCACATAGGTGGGGCCAACACCCGGTTTAATGCCATCCCTGACACCACCCTCACTCTTGAGAAAGATACATTCATACAGCAGCATGGATCCTCAAGGGGCTGAAGAAAGCTTAATTTATAATCCTCAAGCTAAAGGATCTATGTTCGCTCCACCTGCAAACTCGGATCATCTTAAAGATCAGCTGCATCAGCTACAATGCCTTCTACTCCTAAACCCCCTGTTTACTACATAAAAAACTAATAATGTTTAGAGAACAACATCAGATGAATAATCCAACAATGCCAGATTAGAGAGGACAGACAGCAGGAAGGAAAAATGAAAAAAAACACGCTTTCTCTGCCTATGCCTCCATGATCTGGAACCACAGCCCTACAACATTAGAACAGCACCAATCCCCCTAAAATTCAGGAGGAAATTTAAGATTCACCTCTTCAAGGAAGACTACCTCAGATAGCCCAGGATGACTTTTCATCCCTTCCACTAGCTCTACCTCCTCTCTCTGTACCCTCTGCCCTATGTGTCCTTATTGTGGTTTGACACCTGTACAGTGCCTCATTGCTCTTTATAAATAGAAAAACACACACAGATAAAATAACAAAATTTGGCCGCATTACGGTCTTTTGCCCTCCTTATTTGTTCACAGTGTGATCACTAAGCCAAGGCAGAGTTTATGGACTTTTACTCCGCGGTACTCCGCAAAGTGCCAGAAAAACTCTGCCGCGGTCGGCAGAGTTCCGACAGTGGTGAAGTCTGTTAAGTCGCGCTGCTCGCACTGGTTTAAAGTGTCAGCATGAACTGCAGTACGCGTCGCACCAGATGGAGCTGCTGCTTTCCACGGCTCGAGTAGACATTCTACTCAAGCAGCGGCTTCCTCAATGCGAATGGCAGATTTCTCAACGCGAGCGGTCACTACGTGCCGCAAACGCCTGTGATGAGAAATCTTGCCAGGAGGAGCTCAAGCGCGTTATTTTTTCTCACAAGCACTCACCAACTTACCGTTGGTGAGCCTCTTGAGCAAAAAAAACTGCACTGTGTCACTTCACAGAGTTTTTCGGAACTCTGCACGGAGCACGAGTGGGCAAAACTCTGAGAACTCCGCCGGTGGAGAGGATGTCTTTGCCAACCTCTAGTGATCACAAGAGCACCAAGCACTGATTTCAAATATATATGAAGAAAATCATTGAATTAAAATAATGTTTTATCTTTTATCCAAACAAACTCTCTTAAGGATCATTTGTTTGAAGTATTTAGCATTTTAAATTTTTTACTTATTAACAATCTTTATCAAATGTTTCCCCAGTGATCCATTTTTACTTGATCAATTGATTGCCCAAGGCTTCTTGATGTTAAGGGTAGCTCCTGTATTACTTACAAATTCCCCACATCAGTCACAGGCAAAAGGGAAACCGATTTTCCAAAACTAGTGCTTGACGAGCAACATACTTATAGCCCATTATACCACATATTTCTGTAGGTCTTCTTGCAGCAGAGGAATGGGAAAACTGTATTTTACTTATCAGATGTGGTGGACTCCTCCACCTCCCACAGGGGATTTTGAGCTGCGGATGCAGGGCAGCACTCTCCAGAACTTTAATTGCAACAGCAATTTTTATTGCCTTTTATGAAATTCTTTTGAAACTTCACCAACTATACTACTGTGCATATTTGGCAAAAGTTTAAAAAAAATATGTGAAGTTTCAAATTCAGTGATATAGTCATGCTGTATGAGAAGCATTACATTATTTTAAAAAAAAATCAATAAAGAAGCTTGCGACCACCTAGACCTCTTGCAGGGTCACCTGCACCTCTTGATGTCTCACCACCACACAATACAAGTCACAGTGCTGGTCCATGTCATCCTAGAAGGAAGCAAGAAGTAATTGCATTGTGTGTTAGGGCCAACTAAAGTTCATGAACAGATCAAAATTCTCAACAATTGAAATCTAATGATTCAGTAACTGCAACCATATAAAATACATCCCCTCCCTCGTTATCATAAAATAGTCCTATACACATCATTAATCCTCGTCCACCTTCATATATTTTCACTATTACAAAAGGCATCGGAAAAGTCATAAAACTTGGACCACCATGAAGATGAAGCATATGTGCAGAGGGGAAAGTCATGGGGTAGCTATAGTACACCAACAAATTAACTGACTACTGACCAGCCCTGGGCTCATCTTTCGTTTGTCTTGCTGCTACCGTCAGCCATTGCTCATTTTGAAATATAAAAAAAGAACACATATTTAAACAAGGATGCCTAACAGCCTTCAACCATCAGTGACTACCTTCTCCTACTCTATCAGCCATTATTTGAAATCTTGATACAAGCCACTGAAAGACATTTATTCTAGACTCTCCCTTACCACATTCTGAGCTACCCCTTTCCTCTCCACATACTACACACTTTCTTTGATCTATACCAAGATCACTGTACCCAAGGAGCTTTCAAAGGAGGCAGACCTCTATATCAGCACCAGAGTATCCAAGGAGGTACCTGGGGGCATCACCAAAAGGGTGGGCAGCGTCCCCACCAGAAACAAGAGGGGGATAAGAATACAACTAAAGAGGTCTCTCATGGCACCCCTAAAAATATTTTCAGGGGTCGGATTCCCAGTCACATCCTGAGCATATTAAAGGAGGTTCCCATGGGAAGAAGGTCTCAAGCCACTTTACACCCAAGTACTATGAGTGCTACTGATATGGCCACATTAAGGGGGATCCCAGCTGAGAGAAAGAGAAACAACTCCCCACTGGTAGATGTACCCCGGGAATAGAGAGTGTAGTGCTTGTGGAGGAGATTGCCCCAGTTGTAGGGAAGGCAGAGGTTACCCTACCGTCCTTGAGTAGCAAAGAGATGGTGCCTTAAGGTTCCTTGAAAAAGGCTGTTAGTCCGGCTATGCCTGCTGATAGGAGATGACGTGAAGCTTACTGCCCGGAAAGAGGTGGAACTCTGGTCTCAGTTGGAGTTATTAGGGTTGTCTGAGTAGGTGTGCCTGCCCACATGGTCCTTGGCAGCCCAAAAGGGAAATCAAAATGACCTGGAGCCTGGAAAAATGGCCTTAGCATCTCCCAAATGGAGAAATGGCAGGGGGTGTGGGAAACCAGTACTTGAGATGCCCACTGTTGGGGAGGAAGCTAATCATATGGGTGACACCCCATAACTTACAGGGGAAAATATTGCTGCCCTGGGAGATCTACCAGAATTGGCCAGATGGCAAACTGAAGAAGGGTCATCCCAGGCAGAGTTCTGCCAAGTAAAGAGGGAGTGCCCTCCTTTCAGCAGCTTATGGCAGCATGCTGAAGCCCAAGCAGATGGCGATACCTCTGGTTATCACCTGATATATTGGGAAAATGTTCTCCTGTATAGTGAGCCTAAGGTTCAAGAACATAGAGCAACCCATGTGTTAGTGATCACCCCAGTGCTATGGGGCCTTCCTACTGGGGGTGGCTCAAGACATACCACTGGCATGACATCTAGGACAGGTCAAAACCTGTGCAAGGTTTTTACCTAGTTTTATAGGCCCCAGATGAGAATTCCCTCCAGTGCATTCTACAGGTCTATCACACCTGCCAAGCCAGTGAGAAGGCAGGGGCAAAGCAGAAGATACCTCCTTTCCACTACCTGTAGTGGGAACACTCTTTGAGAGGGTGGGTATAGACTATGTTGGATCCCTCAAAGCCAAGACTGCCCTAGACAATACATTTATCCTGATCTTGGTGAGCCATGCCACATTAAAGCCGAATGCCATCCCTCTGACGATGGTGCAGTGCAGTGCATCTGCAGTAAGCATGATCACTGATGGGGATATTTGTCTGACCAGGGCACCAACATTATGTCTGCCAACACGATGTTGATGAGGGATGAGTGTGGGGTAACTTACAAGTTCTCCACAACATATTACCCCCAGCAGACAAATAATCAATCAATCAATCAATCAATCATGTCACTTATAAAGCGCACTACATACCCGCGAGGGTCTCAAGGCGCTGGGGGAAGAGGGGGTGGTGCTGCTACTGATCGAAGAGCCAGGTCTTGAGGAGTCTTCTGGAGGCCAGTAGGTCTTGGGTCTGTCGGAGGTTGGTGGGGAGGGTGTTCCAGGTCTTGGCGGCGAGGTGGGAGAAGGATCTGCCGCCGGCGGTCGTTTTCCGGATGCGGGGGACTGTGGCGAGGGCGAGGCTGGTCGAGCGGAGATGGCGGGTGGGGGTGTAGAAGCTGAGTCGTCTGTTGAGGTAGGCTGGTCCGGAGTTGTGGAGTGCTTTGTGTGCGTGGGTGAGGAGCTTGAAGGTTACACTTGTTGAAAGATTCAGCAAGGCTCTGAAGGGCATGATTATGGGCCCACCAGAACCCCTGAGATGTAAGTGCTACATCCTCCTACCATGCCTTCTCTTTGTTTACAGGGAAGTGCCCAATAAATTCTGTTTGGGCACACTGTGTGTGGACCTTTCAGTCTTATCAAGGAAGAATGGGAGCAAGCTCCCAAGAAACCCCCACAGAATGTAGTGAGCTACATGTTGGCACTCAGGCCTCAGATGAAGTGCTTCTGCAAAGAAGCCAGTGGGAGCCTGGAAGCCAGCTAGGAAGAGATGAAACATTTGGGCAATCAGAAGGCCACACAATATTTTAATAACTTTTTAAATTTACAAAACAAATGTAACTTTAACTTTTTAATATAATTAAATCAATGTAAATTAAATCCATACAAAATTTGTATTATTTTTAAACATAATAAATAATTATATATATTTTACTTTGAGTGGGATTTAAAAATGTTTTTTATTGTATTCTTCATTCAATAATAATATATATAAAATAAATTCACATTACCATTTAACACGCAAATATTTTGACTATTTTAAAAATGTAATAAACATTTCAATATTTCACTGTACCTTCCAATAGTGAGATGTCTACCATAGTGGTGGAGATCCCCACCAAAGTGGTGGATATCTCTACCTAAGAGTGAAAAGTTACAAGTAGCAACTTAAATTGGTAATTGTGGGTCCTTCCTTGGATTAGGGGTGGAGATATGCAGGTATACAATGTTGGGTAAATTTACATTCAGAAATGGTGACTAGCGAAAAGTAGTAAATTTACTACAATTTCAAGAGTAAATTTACACATGTAGATTTGCTCACATGTACATTTACCTTTATGAATAGGCCTGTGTGTGTGCAGTTCTAGATAGGGGCATATGGAGTTATCAAATCTCTTTACTGGCTTGCAGTGAACTAAAATGGCGTTTAGAGTTTCAAGTTTGGCCTTCAATTATCAAGTGGAAGTCACTCCCCTGTCTACCAGGGTTCTCTGTACATCGACCAGTTACACTGCTGTAAGTGAAAACGTAGAGCTTGATAATGAGTGGGTTGGAATGGGGTTCATCCTGTTAATACTGATTCCTCTTGATGCAACACTTATCAAGCAATATCTCCTTGTTTGCGTTTTTTACCAAGAAATGAGGCATAATTTGTAATCAGTGTTTCCTGTACCTAATTTCACATGTTGTGCCATCTCAACATCCAATTAATTGTAGCAGGTCTGTCCTGCTCAAAACCTTTACTGGAGAAAACTGTGAGAAGTGAGGAAATTACAATAATAATCGGAATTTTGTACCCTGTGCAAACTACTGTGCAGTAATTAGGTTAAAAACTATAAATCATAAACAGAGCCCTAGCTACTTTTTAACCTCTTTGCGAAGAGGAGAGGCAGTTTTCTGTCCTAACCTCTTTGTTGAAAAATGCTGTGCCCCGGCACTTAACTCTACTCCCACTCCAGCTGGAGATATACCTTTTCAAAGGTAGCACTTGTTTGATCACCATCATCAAGCAAATCTTCAGAATAATGTGCACTTTGCATATATATCTATGTAGTCAGTCACTTAGAGTAATACAGTCAGAAGGTGTCCTTCTTAAAATATGTGGAAAACGTTTGACCGGTGAAGACATCATTCATTCTACCCATGCTGATAGTGTGTTTGTTGAGTACTACAGTAGCCCCGGTAGTAGTCATGGTTACTCGCCCTTGATATCTTACTACCCATTAACCAATGGATAATGTGGAAAGGCACAGTGTGGATCCAATTATAGCCCATTGACAACAGAAATAAATTGCTGAGGCAGCCTAGGCCCTTGTCCATGCCCATGTCCAGCAGCATTGCTTGCATGCTTCCTGTACCAATTTGATTGTACAGTGACAGATTATGGGGAAAGATTAATAGAATTAGGCTGATTAGGGGTGAATTACCAAGAGGAACCAGCATTATCTGGGGTCCTGTTGAAACCCTGTCTGCCCTGAGCATCACATCCCCCACACACATATGTATACAAGGATGCCTAACAGCCTTCAACCATCAGTGACTACCTTCTCCTACTCTATCAACCATTATTTGAAATCTTGATACAAGCCACTGAATGACATTCATTCTAGACTCTCCCTTACCACATTCTGAGCTACCACTTTCCTTTCCACATACTACACACTTTCTTTGATCTATATCAAGATCACTGTACCCAAGGAGCTTTCAAAGGAGGCAGATCTCTATATCAGCACCAGAGTGTCCAAGAAGGTACCTGGGGGGCATCACCAAAAGGGTGGGTAGGGTCCCCACCAGAAACAAGACGGGGATAAGAATACAACTAAAGAGGTCTCTCAAGGCCCCTCTAAAAATAATTTCAGGGGACAGATTCCCAGTCACATCCTGAGCATATTAAAGGAGGTTCCCATGGAAACAAGGCCTCAGGCCACTTTACACCCAAGTGTTATGAGTGCTACCGATATGGCCACATTAAGGGGGATCCCAGCTGAGAGAAAGAGAAACAACTCCCCACTGGTAGATGTACCCCGGGAATAGAGAGTGTAGTGCTTGTGGAGGAGATTGCCCCAGTTGTAGGGAAGGCAGAGGTTACCCTAGCGTCCTTGAGTGGCAAATAGATGGTGCCTTAAGGTTCCTTGAAGTTAGCTGTTAGTCTCGCTATTCCTGCTGATAGGAGATGACTTGAAGCTTACTGCCCGGAAAGAGGTGGAACTCTGGTCTCAGTTGGAGTTATTAGGGTTGTCTGAATGGGTGTGCCTGCCCACATGGTCCTTGGCAGCCCAAAAGGGAAGTCAAAATGACCTGGAGCCTGGAAAAATGGCCTAGGCACCTGCCAAATGGAGAAAGAGCAGGGGGTGTGGGAAACCAGTGCTTGAGATTCACACCGTTGGGGAGGAAGCTGATCATATGGGTGACACCCCATAACTTACAGAAGAAAATATTGATGCCCTGAGAGACCTACCAGAATTGGCCAGATGGCAAACTGAAGGAGAGTTATCCCAGGAAGAGTTCTGCCAAGTACAGAGGGAGTGCCCTCCTTTCAGCAGCCTATGGCAGCATGCTGAAGCCCAGGCAGATGGCAATACCTCTGGTGATCACCTGCTATATTGGGAGAATGTTCTCCTGTATAGTGAGCCTAAGTTTCAAGAACCTAGAGCAACCCATGTGTTAGTGGTCACCCCAGTGCTATGGGGCCTTCCTACTGGGGTTGGCTCAAGACATACCACTGGCATGACATCTAGGACAGGTCAAAACCTGTGCAAGGTTTTTTACCTAGTTTTATCGGCCCCAGATGAGAATTCCCTCCAGTGTATTCTACAGGTCTATCACACCTGCCAAGCTAGTGAGAAGTCACGGGTAAAGCAGAACATACCTCCTTTCCACTACCTGTAGTGGGAACACTCTTTGAGAGGGCGGGTATAGACTATGTTGGATCCCTCAAAGCCAAGACGGCCCTAGGCAATAATTTTTTCCTGATCTTGGTGGGCCATGCCACATTATAGTCGAATGCCATCCCTCTGAAGATGGTGACTGCATCTGCAGTAGGCAGGATCACTGATGGGAATATTTGTCTGACCAGGGCACCAATTTTATGTATGCCAACACGATGTCAATGAGGGATGAGTGTGGGATAACTTACAAGTTCTCCACAACATACTACTCCCAGCAGACAAATAGACTTGTTGAAAGATTCAGCAAGGTCCTGAAGGGCATGATTATGGGCCCATCAGAACCCCTGAGATGTAAGTGCTACATCCTCCTACCATGCCTTCTCTTTGTTTACGGGGAAGTGCCCAATAAATTCTGTTTGGCCACACTGTGTGTGGACCTTTCAGTCTTATCAAGGAAGAATGGGAGCAAGCTCCCAGGAAACCCCCACAGGATGTAGTGAGCTACATGTTGGCATTCAGGCCTCAGATGAAGTGCTTCTAGAAAGAAGCCAGTGGGAGCCTGGAAGCCAGCTAGGAAGAGATGAAACATATGGGCAATCAGAAGGTAACACAATATTTTAAGAACTTTTTACATTTACAAAACAAATGTAACTTTATCTTTTAATATAATGAAATCAATGTAAATTAAATTCATACAAAAATTGTATTATTTTCAAGCATAATAAATAATTATATATATTTTACTTTGAGTAGGATATCATTTTTTTTTATTGCATTCTTCATTCAATAATAATATATATAAAATAAATTCACATTACTATTTAACACGCAAATATTTTGACTATTTTACAAATTTAATAAACATTTTAAATATTTCACTGTACCTTCCAATAGTGAGATGCCTACCATAGTGGTAGAGATTCCCACCAAAGTGGTGGAGATCTCTACCTAGGAGTGAAAAGTTACAAGTAGCAACTAACATTGGAAATTTTGGGTCCTTCCTTGGATTAGGGGTGGAGATATGCAGGTATACAATGTTGAGTAAATTTACATTCAGAAATGGTGACTAGCCAAAAGTAGTAAATTTACTACAAATTCAAGAGTAAATTTACACACGTAGATTTGCTCACATGTACATTTACCTTTATGAATAGGCCTGTGTGTGTGCAGTTCTAGAAAGGGGCATAGGAGTTGTCAAATCTCTCCTTTTTTCCTTCTGTGCCCCTCGCTGCCCCATTGTACTGTGCCCGTATTTCTCTGTTTGCTTTCTCCCCATTTTTCCTTCTGTGCCCCTCGCTGCCCCATTGTACTGTGCCCGTATTTCTCTGTTTGCTTTCTCTCCTTTTTTCCTTCTGTGTCCCTCGCTGCCCCATTGTACTGTGCCCGTATTTCTCTGTTTGCTTTCTCTCCTTTTTTCCTTCTGTGCCCCTCGCTGCCCCATTGTACTGTGCCCGTATTTCTCTGTTTGCTTTCTCTCCTTTTTTCCTTCTGTGCCCCTCGCTGCCCCATTGTACTGTGCCCGTATTTCTCTGTTTGTTTTCTCCCCATTTTTCCTTCTGTGCCCCCGCTGCCTCTCTCCATTCCCGCCGCTGCGTCCCCTGCGGCCCCGCCCCCCTGACTGCCCATTCGCTGCCCCTGCCTCCCGCCTCCCAGCTGCTCCTCCCTCCCACCTCCCCATATATGGCGGCCGCTGCGCGGCCGCGCAGCGGACGTGTGCAGCGGGCGCGCCGCTGGCGCGCCAAAGGCAAGCCTAAGGCAAGCCCATCTGCGCCCGTCCGCGACTGGACCGCGCCCAGCGCCAGAACCCCTGGACCGCGCGCCCCCCGCTCCAGCCTCGAGAACCGACTGCCGATACGATGCCACCACACTCCACGCCCTCAACCCCGGACGGACGCACAACTGCTTCAAGGCCGCCCCGAAACGCACCCATGGTCCTTTCAGCTGCCGGAACTGCAGCTACACCAGCCTCAGAGCCACCGAGGCGCCCGCCAAGAAGGACCTCAACCACCTCCGGTGCATCCTACTGAACACCTGCTCCGCACGCAAACACGCCGTCGAGCTCTGGGACCTGCTCGACACATCATCACCAGACGTCGCCTTCCTGACAGAGACCTGGATGAACGACTCCTCCGCCCCCGACATCGCCATAGCCATCCCAGACGGCTATAAGATCACCCGCAGAGACCGCACCAACGCAGTAGGAGGAGGAATCGCCATCGTCCACAAGAACACCATCAGGGTCTCGAACAGCACCGACGACACTCTCAGCACCGCCGAACACATGCACTTCCAGATCCACACGGACCCCAACACCACCCTTAGAGGCACCCTTGTCTACAGACCCCCTGGGCCCCGACCCCAGTTCAGCGACTCCATCGCCGACTTCATCAGCACGCACGCCCTGACCTCTACCGACTACATCCTCCTCGGAGACTTGAACTTTCACCTGGAGAACAACAACGACAGCAACTCCACCACCCTGATCGACAGCCTCGCCAACCTCGGCCTGAGCCAGCTCGTCACAACACCGACCCACTCCGCCGGCCACACGCTTGACCCCATCTTCTCCTCAAGCTCCCACGTCTCCTTCAGCCACACCACGGAACTCCTCTGGACCGACCACCGCTGCATCCATTTCACCTTCCAGAAACCCACCACACACCACCGCACCCAACAGATCCCACGCCGCTGCTGGAGCAAAGTCACCGAAGACCAACTGGGGCAACCCTCGCTCTCAGCCCTCCCTCCGACCCATCCAACACCGACGACGCTGCCTGCAACCTCAGACGATGGATGGACGACTGCGCCAACACCCTCGCCCCACTGAAAAAGCTCACCTACAGCGACACCACCAAAAGAGCCAGCTGGTTCACCTCGGAACTCCTAGCTTCCAAGCGTACCTGCCGGGAAACTAGAGAAGAAATGGCACAGCGATAAGACACCGGACAGCCACACAGCCCACAAAGACGCCATCCGTAACCACCACCACCTCATCAGGTCCGCCAAGAGAATCTCCTTCAAAGACCGCCTCGACAACAACGCACACAACAGCAAGGAGCTTTTCAACATCGTGAAGGAACTCTCCAATCCCAGCTCCAACACCAACGACATCCCGCCGTCGCAACCCCTGTGCGATTCCTCGCCACCTTCTTTCACCGCAAGATCGCCGACATCCACGACAGCTTCAACACCCAGACAACCCCAACTAAGATGGATACACCAGACCCGCCACACACCATCGACCACGACCCCCTGCCAGCCTGGGGCAGCGTGAACATTGAGGACACCATCAAGACCATGAGCACAATACACTCCGGCTCCCCGTCAGACCCTTTCCCGCACCACATCTTCAACAAAGCCAGCAGCTCCATCGCACCCCACCTGTGTAACATCATCAACCTCTCCTTCGAGACGCGACCTTCCCAGAGAGCTGGAAACACGCAGAGATCAACGCCCTACTCAAAAAACCCAAGGCGGACCCGAGAGATCTCAAGAACTTCCGGCCCATCTCTCTGCTTCCGTTCCCAGCCAAGGTCATCGAGAAGATCGTCAACAAACAGCAAACCCGATACCTCGAAGAAAACAGCATCCTGGACCCATCCCAATCAGGGTTCCGCAGCAACCACAGCACTGAGACTGCCCTCATCGCCGCCACCGACGACATCAGGATCCTGCTGGACAATGGTGAGACCGCAGCCCTCATCCTGCTGGACCTCTCTGCCGCCTTCGACACTGTCTGCCACCGCACTCTATGCGCACGCCTCCACGACGCAGGGATCCGAGACAAGGCCCTGGAATGGACCACCTCCTTCCTCGACGGCAGAACCCAGAGAGTCCGCCTCCCACCTTTCCAATCCGAAGCCTCCGAGATCATCTGCGGCGTACCCCAGGGATCGTCCCTCAGCCCAACACTGTTCAACATCTACATGGCCCCACTCGCACGCATCGCCAGACAACACGACCTCAACATTATCTCCTACGCCGACGACACTCAACTGATCCTCTCCCTCACCAAGGACCCCCTCGCCGCCAAAGCCAAACTCCATGACGGAATGAAGGCCGTCGCCGATTGGATGAAGATCAGCCGACTAAAGCTGAACACGGACAAAACGGAGGTCCTCATCCTCGGCTCCAACCCCTCAGCCTGGGACGACTCCTGGTGGCCAACGACGCTGGGAGCAGCCCCGATACCCACCGACCACGCACGCAACCTGGGAGTCATCCTCGACTCAACGCTCTCCATGACCAAGCAAGTCAACGCAGTCTCCTCCTCCTGCTTCAACACACTCCGCATGCTTCGCAAGATCTACAGGTGGATCCCGACAGACACAAGAAGAACAGTCACCCAGGCCCTCGTCAGTAGCAGACTAGACTATGGGAACGCCCTCTACGCGGGAGCCCCGGCCAAGCTCATCAAGCGACTGCAACGCATACAAAACGCCTCCGCATGACTGATCCTCGACGTACCACACCACAGCCACATCACCCCCCACTTGAGGAACCTGCACTGGCTCCCCGTCGGCAGGAGGATCACCTTCAAACTCCTCACCCACGCACACAAGGCACTCCACAAAACTAGCCCAGCCTACCTCAACAGACGACTCTTCTTCTACGTCCCCAACCGCCAGCTCCGCTCCGCCGACCTCTCCCTCGCCACCGTCCCCCGCATTCAGTCAGTCAATAAACTTTATTCAGTTTTAACATCAAAACCATAAAAGTTACACAAAGACATTAAAATATATAAATCAAATCTCCTTAGGCTGGTAAAAAAGTCAGATTAGAATCATACTCCCCAAGTGCAATTCAAAATGTAAAGTGCAATGTGCGATAAATACATATGTACAGTCCACAAGAATGTTAAAAACTGCAACCCCCAGGAGCATTTGTATAAATTATGCACGTTATAGGAGTGCAAAAATAGGTGTATAGCATTCGAACAATAAAAATGCATTAATAAAGTAACAAGTTAAACATCCATAAAGGATCGCGATTTAACACAAGCTTTTAAATAGCCAAGTGTAAAAAACAGTGTCTCCGTAGACAGCATCTGTAGATGCAAAAGTGCGAGGCGAACCTGTCTAAAATTCAATCGTTTTAAATAAGGGACCAAAAAATCCTACGAGGAACTTCATAAAATCTACAAACAAACATAAAGTGCAACAAATCCTGCGGAGACTCACCGTCGCAGCCGCAGGATAGTGTCACACTTGCCCTCTTATGGTCCTTTGGTCTAACCAACAGGAGATGGTATAAATTCATCCTAAACCTTGTTAAAAGATATTTCTCGTGAGAAGACAAACACCCCATAAGGTAGGGTTCGGTTGACAAGGTGGTTTTCGTTAATATAAAATTGCGTACACTGGGTTTCAGCAACTCCTTCGCTTCTCTTTCCATCCTCCACAAACTCATAAAAGCTATTCTGCTTGATACGACATCCTGCTTAACTATGCATTCTGGCTTGCTATACAGCTCGCCACGCCCTATCCCTTTAAAACTCTTTTGAATATAATTTAGCCAAGGGATACATGAGGCTTATTCTAACAGCATACACTCTCTTAATAATAAGTGGTTAAAAGACAAATCTGTATTTAACCAACATTTCAACCAAAAAATCAATGGACGTAATGCAAGGATGTCACTAATATAGGGGACCCCCAGTTCTTCATGCACTGCTAAATTAGAGGTCCCCTGAGGGACACACAGAAGGCGTTTTAAAAAATTATTTTCCACCACTTGCAGAGGATCTGCAGCTGTATATCCCCATATCTCACTTCCATATGTGGCAATGGAAAGACTTTTAGCCTTATAAACTTGTAACATGGCCCCAGTTGGTTTTTTCCCTATTCTTGATGAAAATTTAAAAATGGCCGCATTGGCCCGAACCACTTCCCCCTTCTTCTTCTCAATTTGGGGTCCCCATTTTAATTTGTTGTCAATAAGAACCCCCAAATATGAGAAAACATTCGTAAGAGGGACCACAGTTGAGTCAATTGCAAATTTAAAAGGCTTCACAGGTTGCTTACCTATTCTCAGCACATAGGACTTGGAATTATTAATTGACAAGTCCCGTTTACCCATGTACCCCGCAAAAGCCTTTAAAAGAGATTGTAAACCAACCTCTGTTCTAGATAGAAGGACGGCATCATCTGCATAAAGCAATATCGGGATGCCGCGACGTCCAACATACGGGTAATCAACCCCAGTTTCCAATAATTCCTGTTCCAAGTCGTTAAGATAATAATTAAACAAAAAAGGGGCTAAAATGCAACCTTGACGGACGCCCCTTTTGACATCAAAATTCTCAGTGACACGCAAATCCTGAGCGAACCTAACATTTGCCTGGGTAGAATTATGAAGATCCACCAGGAAGTTCACTAGACTAGGATCCACACCTGTTAGCCTCAGGATCTGCCACAGTTTGGTTCTGTTAACACGATCAAAAGCTGATGACAGATCCATAAAGGCACAAAATATGGACCCCGAGCGTGCAATAGTATATTTACTGAAAATCATAAGAATATTTAAACACTGGGCAATTGTGGAACGACCGGGCGAAAACCATATTGGACATCTGACAATATTTCGGTTTCCTCTGCCCAAGTTTGCAGCCGCTGTAATAATATCCGACCCACCACCTTAACTGTTGAATCTAAAAGGGAGATGGGTCTATAACAATGGGGGCTACCCCGGTCGCCCTTTTAAAAACGGGAACTATAGTAGAAATAGCCCAGGAAGAGGGGCATCCAATTTTTGCTGCAGCGTTAAAAACATTAACCAAGATAGGGGCCCAAAAAAAAGGGTCAGATTTGAATAAATCTGGGGGAATCCCATCTGGTCCTGGGGCCTTTTTAGCAGAGAGCCCTTCAATCCCTGCAATAACCTCATCAATACTAAAAGATAAAGCTGGAGCATTTAAATCTATTATCACTGGGCCACAACAATCGGGGGACAGTCAAAAATAGTTTTAAAATGGGACACCCAGTCCTCTTCTGTAATAAAGGCTCCTAAAACGGGGTCCCTATCCATACCAATGGCTGGGCGGTTCACCACTTGCCAAAATTTGGAACTATTTTTCAATACACTTGCCTCAATAAGGTCCCGCCAGGCTTCATCTTTTAGTTTTGTCTTGCGCCCTGCTATAGCGGCCTTATATTCTCTGCGATAGTTACAGACCACTGATTGTATTCTAGGTATAGATGAAAGAGCTGCCTTCAACTTACCAGCTGCTCGAGTACAATCAGAGTCAAACCATTTAGGCCCAAGATTTCTAGCCCTTACGGCCGGAACACTTAAGAGATCTCCCATCTTCCCTGCTAAGGTCACAAAAGCTGCCAACAAATAATCTGGGGGCGAACAGGGATTTTGACATGTTAAAAGTTCAGGGGCACATAACCTATTAACCTTGTCATAAAACAGCTTGGGATCAATCTGTGTCCATTTCAATCTGCGTTTATTGTCAGTCAGAGTCGTAACGCCCCTCGTAGCTACTCCTTCGATGTGACTAATAAGTGGTCCGGCTATATGGGCACAAAGCGGATTATGATCACTAAAAATACTCTCATCAATGGAGAAACCTGTGATCCACAACTGCAAAGGGGAGGAAATTAATATGTAGTCAATAAAAGATCCTGTCCTAACCCCTTTGTAAGTTGGAGTTAAAAATTTGATGTTTGGGGCCACAAGAGCCATCAAACACACCATGTTGAACTCCTGGATCATGTTGTTAATCAATTCCCCTTGTGTGTGGTGATCAAAATGGAAACCACTCCTTCGCGGGCATCCCAGTTCAGATAAACAGGACAACGCAGGATTACCACATGGGTGAGCATTAAAATCCCCAGAGACCAGAAAATCAGAAACTGGGAATCTGTTGGGACGTCTAAAAAGGAGCATAAGGCAGCTATATTACAATCACGTGCGGGACTGGATACTGCGTTATAAAAATTAACCAGTCCCCATCTAATGCCTCTAGTGTTAAAAAATAGCACCAATATCCCTCCACACCAAATAGGAACAACCTGGATCTGGCTGTCTAAGGCCACAGACACATATGTGACTAAGCCCCCTTTAGCTCTCCCACTGGAAGACGGGGTAGCGGGGACAAAATAGGCCTTATATCCTTCTAAAAACAAATTACTTTCAACCAGCCAGGTTTCTTGAAGACTGATTATCTTAAACTCTTTTAAAAAATTGACTAAAGAGGGATCTCGAAATTTAGTTGCCAGCCCAGCGATATTCCAAGAAATAAAATTGCGAGAGATCACTACACTTGGCCTCCCCACGGCATCAACTAAGGGCACTGCACTGTGACCACCCCTGGCTCCTGTGTTACTATAGGCAATAGTCAGTCGCAGTCTTCTAGTCCACTTAATGTAGAAAATCTGTTTTGTACTTCCAAAAAGGAGTGGTGGCCGGCTGGACCTGCGAGAAGAGTGGTTGATACATTCTAACTGCTGACTGTGCAGCTGATACGGAACTATTCGACCTTCCTAGTCCAGTATTTGTCCTTACATTATATTCAATAGGACTTGTGGGAACCCTGGGCTTATAAAAAAACCCAAGGGGAGAGTTCTGATAGCACCTGAGGGGGATTGCGGTTAGCGCCCTTATGCAGGATTCTAGCCACTAGATTAGGGTTATTGAAATTCACAATGATGCAATCTTTAATACCCACTTTAGCAGATGGCCCCACCCAACTCACCCTACGTGCCATGATGATGTTATTAGCAATACTCACACCAGTAGCTGTATTTTGGGCAAACCAATGTGTTAATTTGTTTTTTAGTTGGTTAAAATCCTCTGTAGCCCCTATTTCAAGAGGTGGAACATCCCCTAAAACAACAACATAGGGGGTAGATTCAGGTGGGAGGTTAATTACAGGAAGACAAGTTGGTTGAGAATCCCTGAGTGCTAACCCTGTCATGTCCTTCAATCCAGGCGTCACTACCCTGGATGGATGACGAGGAATCACTCCACCATGACTACTAGTGGTAACTTTATCATTATTTGATTCCTTTGAGTCTATGACCGCCTCAACATCCCCCTGCAGTGCATTTCCCACTACTACATCCCTAGCAATCTGTGTAACACATGTCCTGTTAGTATTTGCAACTTTCGAGGTTAAACAATTGCAACCGGTCTGTCCCTCGAGTTTGGATAAAGCTTCCTCGATAGCCCCAATTTTCTGCCTTATTGGATCAAGAGAAGAAGACAACAACATTTCCATTTTCCCCAAAAATGGTCCTCATGATCTTTAATAGAACAAGACCCAGGCAGCGTACATGTATTAGGGATGAGTAAAGGTAAGTCATTCGAACTGTTTGTTACTAGGGGAGAAGAAGACGCCTCAATACCGCTATCTATCTTGTGGGCTAATCTACTACCTTTCGAAGACCCACCATTCTTCCCTTTTCTTTTCCTTGCCTGTGGGTCATTACTATTAGGCTGGCCTAATTTGGCCTTTTGACCTCTTGTCTTGGCTTTTACTGGGCTAGAAGTGGTTATCAACTCTATGCCGGGGCTAGGTAAAATTTGCGTCGAGACTGGAGTTAGTTCCGGAGTGAAGGGAAGACTATGCCGAGAAAGATCGGCATTCCTGATCCCTTCTACTACGGGAGCTACCAATTTAATAGGAGTTCTATCTTCTAAAGACAGGGGCTCTAATGATAATCTCCTTTCCGTAAGCTGAATTTCATGTATAAGAACTGATTCGGCTCTTGAGAAAAATGCGTCCAGAGTCCCAATCACACTCTTACCGGGGGTCATTTTCCGTTTGCTCATTTTTCAAATAATAAAACTAATGCAAGATGTATGGCAAGAGAAAGGGCAAAGCAGCAAAGGATTGGCGCTTGATAAAACTTGGCAAGACTACAGGTTCATAAAATGCCAAGAAGTAAAAAAAAAACGGTTAAAACACTATTAAGAACAAATTCGAACACCTAATATAAAATAAGCTAATTTACAATAAGCATAATAATACAGTTCCAGGGGAAAAGAAGAATTTAGCAGAAATTAGGACTTGTACCAGTAAGATTTCAATGTGCAAAATAAGCAGTGTATTCAATAAGTATAATAAACATACAGTCCTTATGGAAAAACAGAACTAGCAGCAGTTCGAGCGACCAACGATTTGTACAAAATAAGCAAAGTATAGCAAACAACATGCAGCGCTATTATGGTACCTGCGAGAAATAAAACCTAACAACTATCATAGGTTTATACAAAAAAAAGCCAACAATGTTCAAGATAAAATATGTCCAAACAAAGTAAAACTGTCCAACACTAGTAGATCCTAATAGTCCAAAGAAGCAACACCGCTTGGGGAGAGAGTTAAGATGCAATAGTTCCAGTTAAGAAAGAGTTATACATACAACTTCGCCTGTACCTGGTGAGGGGTGAACTCAATCGGCGTCCTATACGCTTTAAGGGGAACTTTCACGATCTACTCTGGGGGAAAGAGAGGTGGCCCAGCCCAGCCTCTTCCAGACTATGACGGGCAAGGACGGGCCCGCCCTTGGCCCGGGCTTGGCCTGGCGTGGCCCGCGCGCGTCCCGCGCAGCGGGGAACTCAGCAGGGCTAAAAGCGCCACCTGGCGCTTGCGTGGTAGCAGGAGCAGGCGTCCAGCTTTGGCCTGCCGGGAGTTGTGGTTCCATCAAGCCGTTCCCCTCACGGCTGTGTGGCTGGAGCGGAGAACAAGGAAAAGAGAGCAGTTCCCCTCATGGCTAAAAAAGGGTTTACAGTGGCCGTTCCCCTCACGGTCAATGTTCCGCTCTGCAAGGCGTCCCCGCATTCGAAGAACAACCACCGGCGGCAGATCCTTCTCACACCTCGCCGCCAAGACCTGGAACACCCTTCCACTAAGCCTACGAAAGACCCAAGACCTGCTGACCTTCAGGAGGCTACTCAAGACCTGGCTGTTCGACCAGTAGCAGCATCCCCCCCCCCTTCCCTCCCCCCAGCGCCTTGAGACCCTCGCGGGTAAGTAGTGCGCTCTACAAATTCTGTGATTGATTGATTATAATCTCCAAATCATAAACAGAGCCCTAGCTACTTTTTAACCTCTTTGCGAAGAGGAGAGGCAGTTTTCTGTCCTAACCTCTTTGTTCACAAATGCTGTGCCCCGGCACTTAACTCTACTCCCACTCCAGCTGGCGATATACCTTTTCAAAGGTAGCACTTGTTTGATCACCAGCATCAAGCAAATCCTCAGAATAATGCACACTTTGCATATATATCTATGTAGCCAGTCACTTAGGGGGATATTCACAAGAACGTGCGCTAAACATCTCCAGAAAATGTTAACGCAACTTTACACATCGCAGTCTATCGCTGGAAAATAACCCCGTGTTAACCTGGAATTTACAACACAGCGGTACCATGCGATAGTCTTCCGAAAACACGGTCAATGTCCGCGATACAACCACCGCGACGGAGTCAAAAACACAAACTCCAACACCAAAAAACATGCGATGAGCCCATTCGCGATGAGGAAATCAGTGATAAGCAGCGCCAGGCCTGCCATACACACACGGCAGGCAGGAAAATCACTACAAAAGGAGAAAAAACACACAAACACAAAATGACCAACACCGAAGCACCATGGAGGCAGCCGGAGCAGGCGCAGAGGACGAGCGCAACCCCACAAGCACCCCAGACGACAATCCTGGGGCCTCGGTGACAATGAAGGGCAAGGACAAGAAGAAGAGGAAGACGAAGTTTAGTCCGCAGGAGAATAGGATCCTGGTCACGGAGGTGATAGAACACCATCAACAACTGTTTGTCGCCTCCAATGTGTCATTGGGCAGGAAAAATGGATTATGGCGGTCCATCGTGGACAAGGTGAATGCCGTCGGAGAGAACAAGAGGTCAATGGATGAGGTCAAGAGGCGATGGATTGACATCAAGTGCAAGACCAAGGAGAAACTCGCAGGCAACCAGAAAGCAGCAATGCAGTCTGGAGGTGGGAGCCCAGCGCCACAGCTGGAGCTGGATGACATGGAGGAGCTGGTGTCGACAGTCATCAGTGTGGAGACCGTGGCAGGAGTCGGGGCCCCAGACACTGCTAGACATGACACAACACAACGGCAACAGGGTGAGTAACCACTAGGTACTGGGGGGACGGGGGGAGATGGCCACAATGGCACACATGCACAACCAAGCAGAGCACAGTGCACACCCACAATGACTCTGGATCATGGCCCTGATCTACACATTGTCACAATGTACATTGCCATGCTGTCTGAATGTCAACATGTACCATGCGGCCACATACATGTGGACACATTGTAACACAACATCTCCCCTTCACATTGCAGGGGCACCGTCAACGCCACCTGCAGAGCAGTCCCAGCCACTCTACACTGATGATGAGGAGGACACCACCAGCATCGACACCCAAGCCCTCCAAGACATCATGGAACTCATCCGCCAATCACCTCCAGGACCAGGGCAGCCCAGCTGCATCGAGGAGACCCCACCCACTCCACAACCCACCCAGCAGGAGGCACCCACAAACCTGGCTGTCTCCCAAGACCGCCCCGAACAACACATGGCCTTCCAACACCGTGTGTTGGAGGGCCAGAGGGAGATGGCTGAGCAGGTGCGGGTGGGGTTCGACCTCATGGCTACCAAACTGGATGCCATCCATGGGTGTCTGAGTTCCATCAGGGACCACCTCCAGTCCCTAACGGACATCCACACACCGCTCTATGGTCTCCAACGAGCCCTGGCTGACATCGCTGGAGTCATGACTCGGAGACAAGAACACATGTCCACTCAGAGTGGCTCCAGCAATCTCAGCCGTGAGATGGCACACATGCGGAGGCTCATGGAGGACATGGTGCGGATGGAGGCGGAAAGGATGGCAGCCACCGCTGCACATCAGCGAAATGTAGCTGGGATCTGCCATGCCCTGCATGTCCTCATCATGGCATTGCTGCCACAAGGCGTGGCGCGGATGAATGCTGCTGCCCCTACACCATCCACATCTCCGCCCCCTGGTGTGTCCGTGCCTCACAGTGCGGCAGACATTTCCACTCCGGCACCTGATGTGTCACTGCCACACAGTGCGGCCGACAATCCACCTCCGGCCCCTGATGTGTCAGTGGCACACAGTGCTGCAGCCGGAACTGCACCACCCACAGGTGGTGCAGTGCACACATCCGAGGACGAGGACGTGGCTGGCTTTGTGATCAGAAGGAGGCACTAGCATTCATTTCCGCCACCTGGCCTGTTGCTCCTTGGTAACGCACATGGCCCCATGACCTTCCACTGACCCCCGATACACTCTGCGGCACTCACCTTGGACCGCGACATGGACTGCCGCATCCTGTTTGGTGACCAATGACACGGCGACCAGACTGCGGACTGTACTCTTCCTCTTCCGCTGTACTTGTCATTCCCTGATGGACTCTGGCTGGCCCTCCATGGGCCCATATTGTGAAGTGGGGCTGGCATGGCCCTGTACCGCTCCAGCTGCAAAACTCCACTGGATGTGCATTAAACATTCAGAAATGCACTGCTGTGTCATGTCTTTCATCATTCAAGTATGAATGTGTGGATGAATGTAGGGTCAGTGATTCCCCCTAACGTCAATGATGCTCATCTAGTGGGATTCCAGTCACAGTGTGCTACGTTGCCGATTGCGTTGCGGGTGCCGTAGACACTACAACAGGGACACACGCATTAGTCACTTCCTTGTCCGGACATGGACTGCACCACGCCCAGAGCCCACGAGTCATTGTTGCAAGCCCTGCGCTGGCCCAGCGTACGCCAGGACAGACCACTCCGCTTACGCTCTGAGGGGGGGGTCACATAACCACATGTCACAGGTTCACACGCTAGTGGTCTGCAGGCCGCTGGTCTAATTGTCAGCATGTCGCGGCCACTCCCTGAGGGCAGGTTTGCACACACACCACACCCATCCGGCGCAGGCGTCACAGGCCATGTGACCCCGAGTATATAAGGGGCCGGCAACGTCACATTCCCCACTGCCGGAGTTGACTGGATGACGGACGTTCCAAGGGGGTCAATCATGAAGGGCCCATGAGTTGTTGCGCACAGGGTTAGTGGCACCCGAGGCCTTGTGGCCATCACGGGCCTACCACCACGTGGCGCTGACTGGGGTTGCACAGGGTTAGTGGCACCCAAAGCCTTGCGGCCGTCACGGGCCTACCACCACGTGGTGCTGACTGGGGTTGCACAGGGTTAGTGGCACCCGAAGCCTTGCGGCCATCACGGGCCTACCACCACGTGGCGCTGACTGGGGTTGCACAGGGTTAGTGGCCCCGAAATTGCTGAGCGGCTGTGCAGCCTGCGATGATGATGTGTGCAGTGATGTGGTCTCTGCCATTGATGCCTCAGGACTCAGCGCCATGTGTGGGACCTGTTGGGCCGCGGTGCGGGTCTGCATGATGTGGAGCAAGCCATGGTGGCGGGACAGGGGCGTGGAGCTTGCACGGGCACGTGGTGTGCCCACTGGTGGACACACCGTCAGCGAAAGGTGAGCATTGGGGCCGGGGTGCGCAAGGGCGGACAGCCAGTGCTGGCCGGCGGGAGGGGGTAGGGTGCGGCTGCATGTGTGCGCGGGCAGACAGGCGTTGTTGCCGTGTGCAGTGAGATGGACTCTGCCATGATTGACTCTTGCCTCGATTACAGATTGCAGACCTGGTGGCTTGCAGTTGGTTGGAGACACACCGGTGGCAGCAGGTGAGCAGTGGTGCCTGTGTGCGCGGGTGCGGCAGTGTCCCTCCTTCTCTCTCTCTCTTTCCCTTCCTTTCCCTTTCTCTCTCTCTCCCTCTCCCTTTCTTTCCTTCTCCCTCTCTCTCTCTCTCTCTCTCCCTTCCTTTCCCTCTCTCTCTCTCCCTCTCCCTTTCTTTCCTTCTCCCTCTCTCTCTCTCCCTTCCTTTCCCTCTCTCTCTCTCTCTCCCTCTCCCTTTCTTTCCTTCTCCCTCTCTCTCTCTCTCCCTTCCTTTCCCTCTCTCTCTCTCTCCCTCTCCCTTTCTTTCCTTCTCCCTCTCTCTCTCCCTTCCTTTCCCTCTCTCTCTCTCTCTCTCTCTCTCTCCATTCCTTTCCTCCTCTCTCTGCCTTTCTTTCATTCTCTGTTTCTGTGTGTCTCGCTCCTTTGATGTGCGCATGACACACGTTCTGATTTTGTGCTTTATTTTCCAGGCTGTGACATCAGGATTGTCCCGGACGGACCCGACAGGAGTCTTCCGCATTGGTGTTTTGTGTTGTATTCAATAAAGTTTTTGGTTGTTACTTCAATGATGAGTGACTGTTTCTCGTTATTCTGACCACACATGTGTGTTTCTGTTTGTCATTGTGCGACGTCATGCACTTTTTGTGGCTCTTGTGTCGTGAACGGTATGTGTTTGTCCGGGGGGGGGGCCTGGGAGTGGTGGCGGTAGGTGTTGTGGCCCTCTTGGGTCTCTGTGCTGCATGATCATTGTCTCCATGGCATCTGTGGGTCTTCAGATGTGGCTCTGGCCTGGGCTCCCTTTCATACTGCAGGTAGTCGTCCTGCTTAACACCAGCAGAAGGCAGGTGTTAATTCCCTGCTGCTACCTAGGCTTATCGCCTGTTTTTGGTTCGCATCGCAGATCTGGCAGTTCATTGTGAAAGTGGTGTAGTGGTGTTTTGGTGTATTTTTGCACGGGAACGCCTACTCTGCATCTCATTAGGGTTAGTTGGTGGTGTCACCCATGGAGGTAAATGTTGAGGCAGTTATCGCAGGAATACTTGCGTTGTCTGCAGTTTGCAACCACTTGTGAATGGGGTGTTAAATCTATCACCACTTTTGTTGCGTTAAGTTGGCGATATCTCGGAGATAAGTCCTTGTGAATATCCCCCTTAGAGTAATACAGTCAGAAAGTATCCTTCTTAAAATATGTGGTAAACTTTGACCGGTGAAGACATCATTCATTCTACCCATGCTGATAGTGTGTTTATTGGGTACTACAGTAGCCCCGGTAGTAGTCATGGTTACTCGTCCTTGATATCTTACTACCCATTAACCAATGGAGAATGTGGAAAAGCACAGTGTGGATCCAGTTACAGCCCAATGACAACAGAAATAAATTTCTGAGGCAGCCTAGGCCCTTGTCCATGCCCATGTTGAGCAGCATTGCTTGCATGCTGCCTGTACCAATTTGATTGTACAGTGACAGATTATGGGGAAAGATTAATAGAATTAGGTTGATTAGGGGTGGATTACCAAGAGGAACCAGCATAATTGAAGTTAAAACAGCTACTAACTATATATTGGCAGTCTTTTTAAAGCATCATAATATTCCAATATGTTTGATTATAAACATCTACTTCCCACCGCGCCTCTTAAAAAATAAACTCAATTATTATGGCATATTAGCAGAGTTTGACTTCCTAATTGGGAAATATGACCAGTTATTTATAATCATAACCGGGGACTTTAATCATAATCTGTGGCATTCGGCTACCCATGCTCTAATTGCAGAGGAATCAGATTTAATCTACAATATTCCCCTTCTCAATGTTACAAAGTCAGGGAACAGTGTGCGTTCAAGTCCATTGACCAGATATACCTATAATCTTACACTTGATTCAGGATATAGGTCACTTAATGGTAGGCTAACTGATGGCCAGGCATCTAAACCTACTTTCCAGGGCATGAATGCACACACCATATTTGATAATACTTTTATTCATTATTCCCACTTTCAAACCTGCAAAATGTTTGCTATAATACACAGGGCCGAAAGTGATCATGACCCACAGAAGATGTTGTTCAATATCAAACTGGATCAGCTAGAAACTGCTAATAACAATTGTATGAAATTGGTAAACTCAAAGAAGCTTAGATGGAATGTGGAACTCAAGAACAAAGCTAGAAATCTAGGCAATGAGCTTTGTCTGTTAAGATCAAGTTGGAAGTGCGAATAGTCCAACATCATGTTTAGCAAGGACTGGATTCAAACTTGGCAACACATCCCAGAGTACATCTTGAATCTTCTAATGCAACAACTACCAAACATATGGAACACAACTTCCTAAACATCTATCATCCAGGAAATAAGCAATGAAAAAAGGACTCATCACAAGTCAATGGGACATATAATAAAGCAAGCACTTTCGAAGGATCGCGATATATCAACCAGGATTTTGAAGACTGCACATAAATGCAGTGGCGGCTGGTGACATTTGAAAGAGGTGCGGCGTAAAAGCCACGGGCAGCGCAATGCGACGAGCGAGCTCGACCCTATGAAGACCTTACATTTTTGACCCACGGCTGTGAATGCTGCAAGGTAATAGTGTTATTCTGCCAGCGTAATCCTCAGAGTAGGGCATAATGGGTTTGGCTCTGGCAGCCTAGATAAGGATCAAGGTGGCGCTATATGAAACCTTAACCCAACTGTTTGTGTTTACTCCTTCTGCTCCATAGACTTCAGTGAGCTAACCGAGGCTGGTTGGGTATATTTATTTTAGCAAGTCGCCTAGTGCTTTCATGTTATCAGCGCATTAAGGGGTCAAAGGGAAAGCACTGCTTAGTGGGGACAGGGTGGGCGAAATATTGCATCCTCTGCCATCCTGCACTCACATGGCAACATCTGAGAGACTTCGAGGTAGAGGCTTGCCTCACCCCGAAACTGGGATTCAGCAATGAGTCATGATTTAAGGAGAAGGGACTCAGTAAAGAATACAACATTTGTGGGTACAGCGGTGGGATCCCTGCCTGCTGGTGACCTAAAATATTCCTGTCAAGTTAGAAGTGGGTTGTATGGCCCGTGTTCTTCTGGCTATGCACTTCCACCCTACCTGCACCAGCTCTGGACTCGGGCACGTGGTCACTGTTCTTAGGATTGGCACATGGCTGGTGCCCTTTTCTATTTTCTGGGCAAGCATATGACCCGGACCAGGAATCCTTTTTTGTTTGAGTATCCCCTGCCTCGCACTTTAGCTGTCTGCTTTTAGGATTTCCCCAATAATCTGTCCCTCGACCTTTTCGACTTCACTTCAAAGCCTGCAATGGAAACAACAGGTGCAAGGGAAAAATCACGAGTTGTAAAGTTTCGGTGATGGACTTATTCTTCTTTAAACAGGCATTTTTTAGACAGTTGAGCAGAACTCTCGCCCAAGCACGAGGAACTGGGCTCAGTAGGACCTATGCAAAACAAGCTTTGTCAATGTATTTTATTTTACCATGGTTGTGCGAAACTTTATTGATGGGGAAGATGCCGGGCAGTCATCAATCTGAAGAAAATGACTAATAGCAACAATATTTTTTGTCTCAAAAAACAGATATTGCTATAGCAGTAACTGGCACTAAGGGAAACTACTTTGCGTGTACATGTGCTCCGTGTGAAAGGCCAGATTGCTGTCACTCGGAGTGATGCTGGCTAATGACTGCAGTGGGCTGACTCCTGCCCCAAGCCGTCTCTTGTTATATGTGAAAGGAAAAGGTAAATGACACAACCACAGACCAATGAAAGGAAAGGACCGTCTGAAAGGCCGGGTGCTTACTGCTATTGAATGGGGCCCCTTTTTACAGACTTCAGAACTTGGTTCTGGCGTCTTGCCTCATTCCTGTCTGTAAGTTGTGCTGAATCCTTCAGCTGGTTGTAAAAGACGGCAGCTGGCAGCCGGGTACATAGTGGACTCATTTTAAAGTCTGCCTGCCAAGTGCCAACGCAGGATGTCATGTTTTCATTTCGGGGAAAGAAAAGACACAATCCGGAGGAACATCAACATCCCTACACAACTTTCTGAGTGGGGTGGAGGAGTCCGTCATTGGTTTCAGCGTCTCTGGTGCCAACAGTGTATTGCACAGCTGTAGCAGTAGGGCTCGTGCTCGGCTCATTAAAAATGGACATAACGGTACAGTTCCACTGAAGATAAAATGTGGCTCCGAGGACGTTGACGATCACGTCACCACAAATAAAAAATGTAATCTCGCGGCCCAGTTTTACTGTCGCCGCAGATAAAGCACGTGGTTGGTTGGTCGGGGTTATTCAGTGTGCGTGCTTGACAGTTTTATTGAAATGACTGAACAGAGAAAAGTGCACCCGACCATAATCAAGGTTAGGCGAAACACATGCAAACAATAGTCCGATAAAATCCCTGATAAGAAGGCTTGTACATATCTCCGTGAGCAGACTTCAAGGACGTGCGGTGCCTCAGAACACGGCGACTTGCCGCAAGAATGGCACCGTATTTATATAGCGCTTACAGCAGCAGGTTTCTAGATTCTGGAATCTATCATTAGAAGGTTGCCCTCGAGGAGGGTGGTTAGTGAAATGCGGATAGTGACGCACACAGACACACTATGTGAGACATGTTGACTCCTCATTTTTTCACCCAAATAGGGCAAGCATTTCCTCCTGCTTACAGCCAATGATCAAAATATTAATCTTTTGCGATTTTATGTAAAATGTTCCTCCTACATATTTGCTATTGTCTCTGCGCAGCAGTAATGAAACTCCCTTCCAAAGCGTGACACCCCGTTCGTTCCAGGGTTGTGTATTACAATATATAAAGGTGAATTAGTCCACTCTAAGGGATTAAATCTACACCTATCCAACTGCAGCTTCATTTACTGCATGTGGCAAAACCGCAATGTGTTGGCAGGAGCCCAAACACTTTTGTGTGTTTGCACGTCTTAGAAAAGTTTTGGGGATAAACATTTAAATTAACTCCGCAGTTAGATGCACCAGCTTTGCAAAATCAAATGCTTAGTGTTTACTAATTTGCAGATCACAAAACACATAAAATGTCGTAGTAATATTAATAAAAGAAAACTTACCGATCCGCGCCGCCTCTGCTCGACTGCTCCTGGGCCGGGGTCCCGCGCTCTTCACAAACAGGAACAGCCGCCGCGACGTCACTGCAACCCCTCTACTGAGCGCTGCTCCAGCAGCGCCAGGATTGGCTCAGGGCAGGGAGCATCCCTGCCCATTAGGAGACCGGGGGCTGCGGCATGAAGCAACCATCGGTCTCTTAAGGGGAAGGCTAGTGCGCATGTTCGGGCTGATCGTAAAAATGATCAGCCCAAAAACGAACATGCGCATTATTACCGTGACTGTAGTGCGCGCAGCGCTGCTGTCACTGAACGTGCTGCCGCAGCCCCGCCCCCACCCCCTCCCACCCCCTTCAGCGTCCCTCGTTCGTTCTACTTCTCCAACGCTAATTACAATCAGGAGTCCTGATTAGAATAAATTAGCGTCGGAGAAGTAGAACGAAGAATTTGAATGGGGCTGTGGCATTAGTGGGGCAACGCCCCAGCGCCCTCAATGGACGCACCGCCACTGCATAAATGAAAACTAGCAGAAATCAAGTACGACAACCAAGAAAAAGTTTGGGCTACATTAATGCATGCAATTTCAACCTGTAATGAAAAGGCATTCTGGACCCTGGTTGGTGCAGGTTCCAGGACTTAACTACAGTCTAATGATATGTTTATATCAAGTAATAAATGGGAACCTCATATCAAGATGTTATACAAATCGATGATTAGCACTTAATTCGAAGGCCAAATAGACTTTGTACCGCTTTCATTTATCACCAAAGACAAATAGTGAAACTAATTAAAAGTTCTTGTGCATCAAAAGGGGCAGGATCAGATGGCATCCCTATCGACTTGGTTAAATTAGATATGCCATATTGGAGCTAATTTTAAATGTAACTTCGACCGGGGTGGTTCCTGCAACATGGAAAGGTACAATCGCTCATCCAAAACATAAAAGACTCAGACATAAAAGAGGCCTCATACAAGATTCATCAAGCTATCGCTTAATAGACCTTTTGGATTTTGAAGGGAAACTTTTTGCTAAACATATACTAAACATTCTGGCAGACTGGGCAACAAAATGAGGCTTAATACCATTGACTCAAATGGGTTTCCGTCCGGGCTGTTTCACCATTGATAATATTTTGACACTGACTCTGCATGCAAAAAAACTCTAAAAAATAAAACAGTTCTGTATGCCTGTTCTGTGGACTAATCCACTGCTTTGACAAGGTAAACCGTAAGAAATTCTGGGCGATTGATTCTTCATTGTTACACTTCCTTTTCGAATTACATACAGACACTTTGCTGCAAATAAGACTCTCCATGGATAATACCCTGTCATCTAAAATTTATATAGAGAATGGCCTGAAACAAGGTTGCATCCTGGCTCCTTTATTATTTTCTTTATAAATATTGCAGATTTGCCGGAGTTTCTAAAATCAGAACAGGGATTACCTCTCGAGTTGGGAATGGAAGAGTTGACTCATTTGGCCTACGCTAGCAATCGGGTAAAATTGTCACAAACTCCTAAAGAGCTACAATATCTTTTGAACTGGTTAAATGACTTTAACTTAGAGAATGGGCTAATTGCTAATCTATAAAAAACCAAGATCTTGATATTTGGGAAGAAAACAAAGACCTCATCCTGGGTTTTAGGTGATGCTCCAATTAAATTAGGCAACCATTATCAATACCTTGGAGTCAAAATTGACAATAAGTTATCGTGGACAAATCACTTGTCAGTTAGGAAGATTAAATCTAATATGATCTCCTGATCCATAATGAAATTCTCAAAGTTATTTGGAGGCAGAGTGATTAAATCATCGCTAAAAGCATTAAGTATGAAACTTAATTCATTTTTACAAGGCCTGGGCAGTGAACTCCGCTCTGTTCGCGGAGTTTGCAAAGTTTTCTGCACTCTGCATTGTTTGTGGAGCAGGGTTTTTTCTACGCTCGCACTCGACAATGTTAAGTTGGCAAGCGTGAGCGAGGAAAATCCAACGGTAGATCACCTCCTAGAGAGATTTCTCAAAGCAGGCGGTGCGGATGGTCGCGACCGCTCACATTGAGAAACTATCTGTTAGTTTTGAGTAAGTTGCCACTCGAGTAGAATATCCACACGAGCGGCTGAAAGAAGCAGCACCCTCTTGCGCTGCGCAAGGTGCCATTCGTGCTGATTTGCCAGCGCAGGACAAAGACCTGGTGCTGAAAATCAGTGTGACCTAGCGCACTCCGCTGCTTGCAGATTTCTGTGTAGCGCAGCAGAGTATTTTGGCCACTCGCAAAAGTCTGCGAACAACACCCAGGACTAGTTTTTACTCTATGTATCACCGGTGTTAAATAGTATTACCATACCTACCCTGGATAAAACCTACATATAGTGTGTAGGAAATCATTTGTATCTTTGCACAGCCACCCCTCACTGTGCCATTAGGCTAGAGCTTAACCTAAAATCTCTAACATCACTCACTGCAGGGCCATTTTGAACTATCTATGTGACTGTGCGGGGCTGAAAACCTCCACCTTAAAAATTTTCATTTACTCTGAACTTAAAAGAATTTCATACAAAGACATTGATCCGAATTTTACATCATCAAACAAGGTCTTAAAAAATGCTCAATTTACCTGATATAGAGTCATTAGCAAAATTAAATTGGGTGACTCGTAAATGTATCTTAAGAAGGGCTGTACTCAGCAGGCAGAGGGAGAATGACCTTGCAACTTCAAAGAAACACAAATGGATCTCTCTATAGAAAATTGTACTTTTTTGGATCAAGGTAACATCAGGTCTACTCTTCCAGGTCAGCTTAAATTGAAATATTTAAAATCCAGACTGTTTTATATTCCTATTTAGGAATTTGAGGGATCTCGGAATCGAGTGTTCAAAGGAAAGACTGCATGCCGACTCTGTGGATGTAAAATGGATATCCTCATGCATTTACTATGTACGTGCCCAAAACATTTTTATTTAAGGAACCTATATTTACATCCGATTTATAAGAATGCAAAAATAAGATGTACCCCTGCAGCTGGTAGAGACTGTTTTATACTTCAAGATAATTGTTTTATTATAAAATTACTGACATTTTATACCATGCCTATAAAATGTTAGGGTCTTGGGCCAGTTAATCTTAACCATATTCTTATCTTATATTTATGACCCATGTAACATATTTTATCTATTTTTCTATCTTATGTTTATTATGATAGTAAAATATATTTTTCTTCTTTTTACTTATCATTGTAATCCAGGTGAATAATGCATTAAAATCGATTAATACACATACATGCTATTTTTTGTTTGCCAGCTGAACAATATACATGCTATGCTGTTTACTGTGCTACTAGTTAAATAGTGACATTACTCTGCTATGTGCATGAATGTTGCCCAGATAGTACAAAGCCTGTGTTGCACACATGGCTGATGGCTAACAGTACAACATCTCTGCTAATGACCTGGCTACTTATTAAGGGGCATATTAGCAAGACCCTCGTTAAAATTATCGCCGTTTTAGCGGCAGGAAACTGCTGCTAAAACAGCGATAATGGGCTTGCTAATATGCGTTATGGAATTCCAATAGAAGCCCAGGTTAGATGTCCTGCACATCTAACCTGGGCTTCTATTGGAATTCTATAACGCATATTAGCAAGCCCATTATCGCCGGTTTAGCGGCAGTTTCCTGCCGCTAAAACGGCGATAATTTTAACGAGGGTCTTGCTAATATGCCCCTAAGTAGCATAGAATCTCTGCTTTTTACTTGGATTTTGGACTGACAAACCCCGTGGCAGGCAACTGATGCTCTGTACTGTACATCCAGGATCTGAGTAAATAGCAGAAATGTTATGCTGCTCAGCCTACAGCCAGGTAAACAACATATTTTCTGTTCTAATTAGTGAACAGTTAAGCACATAGATGAGAGATGGCCCTACTTAATTGGTGGGTATGTAAATCACATAGAATCCTTTTTGCTTAACTAGCAAATTGATAAATAGTAGTATGTTTGTACAATTATGCCAATTTCACTATCTACATGGTGTAATGTGAAATCCTGGAGTATTGTTGCTATTAGGATTTATCAGGAAAAATGAAGTTTTAATTTGCCTTGCTGTAACTAAGGAGTGTATCATCACTGCAATTTTGCCGATGCTAAATAGGAAATTTTCCTTGCCCAGAATAGCTGGGATGATATGCAAATAAACAAAAACTATGAGCCAACACCTTTTAAAATATGTATCTGCTATTGTTGTTATGAATGCACTAATCACAAATGCAAACACTTGGATTGAAAAACCTTGAAATAAAGAGCTGAATAAAGTATCAAGGATCTTAAAGGAAAGTTATCCATATTTCATTGCAAGTCTTTGAAATTTGAAAGATGTTTTAAATTGAACCTATTTTTCAGAGAACATTATGATCAAAAATATTAAGCCTTGGCTGATAAAGGCTCTGGCCCTAGGTCTACATATTCACAAAGAGTGTTGTGCTATGTGTAAGTGTTTTCTAAATGTGCTTTTTCAGGAAACAAAATATTTTTTAATACTATTGATTTTTATAATGAAAATAGTCGTAACTGATGAATTAATAATAGTGCACTTGACATTTTTTATTTTGAAGGTTTAGAAGTGCACTTATTAATTTATTTAGCTATGCCACATTTTCTTAGAGACACCATTTTACTAAAATGGACACTGTTTGTTGTTGTGATCATCTTTCCTCTACTCATTACCCCTCCCAACCAATGTCCCTCTGCATGTCTTCTTTCCTCATGGTTTTTGCGGAGCACAGGACACTGTGACGCAATTGATTATTTTGTTTAGAGAGTGTGTATTGTGAATGAAACTTTTATTGAGTTCCCAATGTAACTTTCTGAAGGACACGTCTGCTAGAAGGTGCAATTTGGTCTTGCTAACACACTGATGTATGGATCTTTGTTTGAAAATGTTTCATTTTGTGTTGTACGTCTCTAGACTGCACTGTTGCTGTGGAAGCTAATGGGAGACTTCTTCTACCTTAGAAAATATTTTGTGTTATAGTTATTTGTATGACAATCCTCATTTCGATATGTGCACTATGTGTTATCACTAGTCATGTCATGCTGAATTTGCAGATTTGTTTATTACTTATTCGTAATATGTGTATAAAAACCCTTGGTTTGGTGGGTGAGCCAGAGACTTTTGCTTTTTCTGCTAGAAATGCTGTCAGTGTTCCTTGTGAATCGGACTGAGAAAGACTTTTCATTTTCCTCACAGCACTCTGTCTATTTACCCTGATGACTTCCTCCTTAGAATAATTCTGATTTCTTACCATGCATTCTGTATTTGAGCCCTCATGCCATATATTTTGCATTTCTCTATATTGCCTATTTTGAGATTTTGCAGTAAAACCCTCTAACTATTCATTGATCTAGAACTCAGTTATTGAGTGGTCATAGTCACTATTTTTATTACTCTGCTAAGTTTCATTTGTGGCCTGATGTTGAGGAGGGTGGAGAGTCTTATCACTAGATCATGGGTGCTGGAGCCGAGCTGCTGAAGGTGAATTTAGGGGTGCTCAAAATATTGGGGTACAGAAAATGTTGGGGTTTGGCTCCCACACTCATGAATTTAAAAGTAGGTGTGGAAAGAAAGCTTGTTGGAAATATAAATTCTACATTCTGATTCAGAGAACCAAGATAGGTGGAATTTTACATTCATAGGTCTACATATGAAATTGGACACTCTGCCAACATGATGAATTATAAACCATCTTGATCCCTAAATCTAAAGGAAGAAAATTCAAAGTAAAAAAGCAAAAAGATAAGCCTCATGATCAATTGCATATTTGACTGAAAAGCCTTGACTGGCTGAAGGCTTGACACATACACTGGGGTCAAATGCAATCTTACATAAGTCCCACTCTGTTAACCATCAGAGTCCCTAGAACTCTCAGAAACTAGTGACATTCTAAGACTTTCAAAGTGCTCTCAAAGTACCTTAAACATTTTTGCTAACCTGCAAATCCTGTTTGTCTGCCGGATTAATGGTGGCTTAGTTTGGCTGAAAAAGTATGGGGAGGTCATTAAAGGGGATGTGGCCCATAATGCATAACTAAAAACGGTGTACAAGAGGTTTGGCCTCTGTAATAAAGTCTTGTCTTACACATGCACCCCACTATTCCTCTGGGTCTCCTAGTCTGAGTCTTCCTCAGGCGCTCCACCTTATGGCTCTCTTTCTCCTATGTCTGGTCATTGTTCTGATCATATTGTTAAAGATATTTCTGGTCATATGTGTTCTGGTCATTCTGATCCTAGTGATTGTCCTGACATTCTTGATGGCCTGGTTCCTACTTGTGTGCCTTGTCTTGGTGATATGTCTTCCTCCTCAGGCCCGGCACTCTTTCTGCTCTTCGTCATCATACTCATACTCCTTCAAGGCTTCCTGGCCCTTGCCCTAGTCTTCTTGTTCCTTCCTGCTTCTCTTTGTCCTACAGGTCCTTCTGGCCTGACATTCCTTTCTCTGCTGGTGTTTCACCTTGTCTTTCTGCTGGTCTTCCTCTTAGTTCTGATCATCCTCTTCCTATCTCAGCTGGTCCTGATGGTCCACCTTGTCCACCTTATCTTAGTTTCCCTGGTCCTTCTGATTTTGATCCTCCTTATCCAGGTCCTCTTTCTAGACTTACTAATCTACCCCTTCCTTTCCTACTATTCTCTTAGCTTCTCCTGGTCCCCTTCACTTCCTTGTGGTCCTCCTGGTCTTAGTCCTTATGTTGGTCCTCTTTCACCTCTTCCTACTCCTGATCCTCTTTCTAGTTCTCTCTCAGTCTTCCCTGTAATGGTTCCCTTGTTCTTATTCTCAGCTTCTCCCAGTTTTCCTTGTCATCCTGATCCTTGTCCTGCTATTCTTGGTCCTTGCTTTGATCCTCTTAGACTTCCTCTTGCAGGCCTACCTGTACCTCATCCTCCTGGTCCTTTCTGTGGCCCTCTTCCTTCTGTTCTCCCTCCTCCTCCTACTGATCCTCTATCATGGTATATTTATGCTTTCTGTTTCTGGTGTTGCTAGCCCTCCTGAGGGCACCCCTCCCTGGTAATCCCTTTGCTTCACTTGATCCTTCTAATACATGTCTTCCTGGTCATTTCTGGTCTGTTTGGTTTTGGGCTTTCAGATCCTCCTGTGGTCCTATGCTTGTTGTTCTGGTGAGTCGTGCTCCTCCTGGCGGTGCTTGTCCTCCTCTTCCTCTTGTTCTGTGTCTTGGTATTCTTCCTGGTTCTCCTGATCATTCTCCTGCTTTTCCTGGTCCTCCTCTACCTCTTCCTACAGCTTCTACTGGTTGTCCACTTGTTCCAGTTATATTATCCTAATGTTCCTGGCCTTCCTGATGATGCTGGTGCCCCTCTTCTTGTTGTTCGTATTTCTCCTGGTCACTACTTTGTCCTTCCTAATGCTCTTGTTCATTCTCTTTCTCCTCTTCCACATCTTGATCCTCCTTCTCGTGTTGGTATTGGTTTTTCTGGGGCTTGTCTACCCTTGTCATCCTTGTCTTGATTACATACATGGTTTTGCTCCTTTTGGTCTTTGTAGTTCTAATCCACCTTCTTACCTTCACCGATACCTGTCATGTTTTCCTCCTGATCTTTCTCCTCACAAATTTTCTGATTTTCTGAATGTTTGACCTACTGCTGCTGTTCCAATTGTGCCCAGTTTTCTGATTGTTCATGGTGGTCCTAATGTTTCTTGTCCTTCTGGGCCTACTGTTCCTCCTCTTAGGAATCTTCCTGTTGGTGCTGCTCTTTCAGGAAGTCCAGGCCTTCAATGTTGTCTTTGTGTCCCTCCTGGTCCTCATCATGCTTCTAGTCTTCCTCCTAGCCTCCCTAGTATTATGCCACAGCATGGTCTTCTTCCTCCTTCTTCTTCTCCTCCCCTGTTGCATAAACAAGACTCTGGTGTAGTTCTAGAACATGGGTACTCACAAACTTTCTCTCGGGGGCCAAATTTACAGTGTGGTTTGTGGCCGAGGGCCACACCAGTGGGGGCGGGGTCAGTGGGGGCGGGGCTAGAGTAAAAAATAAACTGTGACCATGAGGTCGAACACAGGCCCCTGCAGCGGACGCATTAGTCTACTGAGCCACCAGACCCGGCATACACACATCTATCTATCTATCTATCTATCTATCTATCTATCTATCTATCTCTATCTCTCTTGCTATCTCTATCTCTGTCTCTGTCTCTCTCTCTCTCTCTCTCTCTCTCTCTGTCTCTATCTATCTCTATCTATCTGTCTCTGTCTCTAGCTCTCTCTCTGTCTCTATCTCTATCTATCTGTCTCTGTCTCTATCTGTCTCTGTCTCTATCTCTATCTGTCTATGTCTGTCTCTATCTGTCTCTGTCTCTATCGGTCTTTATCTATCACGGTCTCTATCTGTCTCTATCTCTATCTGTCTCTGTCTATCTCTATCTGTCTCTATCAGTCTCTGTCTCTATCTGTCTCTATCAGTCTCTATCTCAATCTGTCTCTATCAGTCTCAGTCTCTATCTCTATCAGTCTCTGTCTCTATCTGTCTCTATCTGTCTCGGTCTGTCTCTGTCTGTCTCTATCTGTCTCTATCTGACTCTATCTGTCTCTATCAGTCTCTGTCTCTATCAGTCTCTGTCAGTCTCTGTCTCAATCTGTCTCTATCAGTCTCAGTCTCTATCTCTATCAGTCTCTGTCTCTATCTGTCTCGGTCTGTCTCTGTCTATCTCTATCTGTCTCTATCAGTCTCTGTCTCTATCAGTCTCTGTCAGTCTCTGTCTCAATCTGTCTCTATCAGTCTCAGTCTCTATCTCTATCTGTCTCTGTCTCTATCTGTCTCTATCTCTATCTGTCTCTATCTCTATCATTCTCTGTCTCTATCTGTCTCTGTCTCTATCTGTCTCTGTCTGTCTCGGTCTCTATCTGTCTCTATCTCTGTCTCTATCTCTGTCTCTGTCTCTATCTGTCTCTGTCTCTATCTCTATCTGTCTCTGTCTGTCTCGGTCTGTCTCTGTCTGTCTCTATCTCTATCGGTCTCTATCTATCTCAGTCTCTATCTGTCTCTGTCTCTATCTGTTTCTGTCTCTATCTGTCTCTATCTATCTCTATCTGTCTCTATATCTCTCTATCTGTCTCTATCAGTCTCTGTCTCTAACTGTCTCTAACTGTCTCTATCAGTCTCTGTCTCTATCTCTATCAGTCTCTGTCTCTATCTCTATCAGTCTCTGTCTCTATCTCTATCTGTCTCTATCTCTGTCTCTATCTGTCTCTATATCAGTCTCTATCTGTCTCTGTCTCTATCTGTTTCTGTCTCTATATGTCTCTATCTATCTCTATCTGTCTCTATCTCTCTCTATCTGTCTCTATCAGTCTCTGTCTCTATCTGTCTCTATCAGTCTCTGTCTCTATCTCTATCAGTCTCTGTCTCTATCTCTATCAGTCTCTGTCTCTATCTCTATCTGTCTCTATCTCTGTCTCTGTCTGTCTCTGTCTGTCTCTATCTCCCTCTATCTATCTCTATCTGTCTCTATCTCTGTCTCTATCTGTTTCTATATGTTTCTGTCTGTCTCTGTCTGTCTGTCTCTGTCTGTCTCTGTCTGTCTCTATCTCTATCTGTCTCTATCTCTGTCTGTCTGTCTCTGTCTCTCTCGGTCTCTAGCTGTCTCTATATCTGTCTCTATCTCTATCTCTAGCTATCTCTATCTCTCTCTGTCTCTATCTATCTCTCTCTGTCTCTATCTCTATCTGTCCCTATCTGTCTATATCTCTATCTATCTCTATCTGTCTCTATCTATCCCTATCTGTCTCTATCTGTCTCTACCTCTATCTATCTCTGTCTCTATCTATCTCTGTGTCTGTCTCTGTCTTTGTCTCTATCTGTCTCTGTCTGTCTCTCTCTGTCTGTCGGTGTAGGTCTGTCTCTCTCTCTGTCCGTCTGTCTCTCTCTCTCTCTGTCTCTCTCTCTCGGTCTGTCTTATCTCTCTCTCTGTGTCTCTGTCCGTCTGTGTCTGTCTGTCACTGTCTGTTTGTCTCTCTCTGTCTGTCTGTCTGTCTGTCTCTCTATGTCTCTCTCTGTCTGTCACTATCTCAGGTGCAATTGTCGGCAACACAAAACAGGAAGCTTCCCAAAAGGCCCTTTAAAAGTCAGCTGTGAACGCTTACAGCTGACTTTTAAAGGGCCTTTTGGGAAGCTTTCCAACAGTGCTGTGTATGACGTCACAGAGGCCAGCAGTAAACACAGAAGATATCTCTATCAGTCTCTGTCTCTATCTGTCTCTATCAGTCTCTGTCTCTATCTCTATCAGTCTCTGTCTCTATCACTATCACTATCTGTCTCTATCTCTGTCTCTATCTGTCTCTATATCTGTCTCTATCTGTCTCTGCCTGTCTCTGTCTCTGTTTGTCTCTGTCTGTCTCTGTCTGTCTCTATCTCTGCCTCTATCTGTCTCTATCTGTCTCTATCTGTCTCTATCTCTGTCTCTATCTGTCTCTGTCTCTCTCTCTCTGTCTGTCTCTGTCTGTCTCTATCTCTATCTGTCTCTATCTCTGTCTCTATCTGTCTCTGTCTGTCTCTGTCTGTCTCTCTCGGTCTCTATCTGTCTCTATATCTGTCTCTGTCTCTATCTGTCTCTATCTCTAGCTATCTCTATCTCTCTCTGTCTCTATCTATCTCTATCTGTCTCTATCTATCTCTATCTGTCTCTATCAGTCTCTGTCTCTATCTGTCTCTATCAGTCTCTGTCTCTATCTCTATCAGTCTCTGTCTCTATCTCTATCAGTCTCTGTCTCTATCTCTATCTGTCTCTATCTCTGTCTCTATCTGTCTCTATATCTGTCTCTATCTCTGTCTCTATCTGTCTCTATCTCTGTCTCTATCCATCTCTGTCTGTCTCTATCTCTATCTGTCTCTATCTATCTCTATATGTCTCTATCTCTATCTATCTCTATCTGTCTCTATCTATCTCTGTCTCTATCTATCTCTATCTGTCTCTATCTGTCTCTACCTCTATCTATCTCTGTCTCTATCTATCTGTGTCTGTCTCTGTCTTTGTCTCTATCTGTCTCTGTCTGTCTCTCTCTGTCTGTCTGTGTAGGTCTGTCTCTCTCTCTGTCCGTCTGTCTCTCTCTCTCTCTGTCTCTCTCTCTCTGTCTGTCTTATCTCTCTCTCTGTGTCTCTGTCCGTCTGTCTCTGTCTGTGTCTGTCTGTCACTGTCTGTCTGTCTCTCTCTGTCTGTCTGTCTCTGTCTGTCTCTGTCTGTCTCTGTCTGTCTCTCTCTCTATGTCTCTCTCTGTCTGTCACTCTCTCAGGTGCAATTCTCGGCAACATGAAACAGGAAGCTTCCCAGAAGGCCCTTTAAAAGCCAGCTGTGAACGCTTACAGCTGACTTTTAAAGGGCCTTTTGGGAAGCTTTCCAACGGTGCTGTGTATGACGTCACAGAGGCCAGCAGTAAACACAGAAGATGGCAGCAGGAGCATGCATAGTGAATACGTATTTAATAGGTCTTCACTACGTATGCTCTTGCGGTCATCTTCTGTGTTTACTGCCGGCCTCACTGGAAATGTAGAAATGGCAATTCAAGATCCACGGGCCGCCAATGAAGGCCTGCCGGGCCGCTGGCGGCCAGCGGGCCGTACTATGAGTACCACGGTTCTAGAAGGTTTGCTTTCCCACTCAAGATATGGGAGAACACTGGTTCAAGGCACCAGTGCTGAATGTAAAAGGTAGGTTACTTTTGGGTTACTAACAATGCCTATGGTGGGATCTGAGGCACCGTGGTACCGGAAACAACCCTATTTTCCTCCTTACAATATCACACACACAAATGGTACCAAGAAGAATAGACACTTTTAGTGAAAATAATTTATTGCAACAGGGCGAACCTGTTTCTCAGCACATTAATGCAACCACACACAATATCATAAAAACAGCAAATAGGCACATTGTGAACAACAAGAATAAAATTAACATTTCTAACAGTTAAAATGTCATGTAAAATCTAACATCCTAAAATCAATGCACTGCATACCTTGTTGAAAGCCAAATATATGTTTATCAAAGATGCGTCAAAGGAGTGTTCCCTACAAAAGGAAAACGCATGCATCCTTTCTCCTAAACACAGCTCATTATTTGCATTGGGTGCAATGTAGCATCTTTGTGCACTGGCAGCAGTCATGACCATCTCTGCAGTATGTTGTGAGATAATCTAGGTGATGGACCTCTCCTGACAAGTGGTCAAGGGGCAGTGCTTTTATACTAAATCTTATCAGAGATTGGATTTTCTGGCATAAGTTTAGGAATGGCTGTCATTGATTATGTGCATCAAGGTGTGCATCTCAGACATATCCTTATGAGCATATAAGGTAAATGGACGTCAATTCAACCTACACTATTTTGGCTATATGTCTGTGTTTGCTCATATTTGACCTTGATATTTGATAACTAGACACTTGGCCCAGACTAGAAGTTGCATCAAGTGTGATATTTATGTAATTGTCTGAATGACTTGAGATTTTCACAGTTCTTGGAATGATAAGGCGATATCTGCGTCAATGCCAGACATGACAATGTTTCTGCATAAATAGAGGAAAATGGCGACTACTATTGCCTATAATTGAAATAATGGTGACTCTCATTACCTAAGATGGAATCAGGGCTTACTTGAAATGGAGTCGGACCATAGGGGCTTTATGTCACCCCTTTGTCCTACACTTCGGCAGTTCATCATCATTGTCATCCTTCTAACACTCCTGCCCCCCAAGTGAAGTCAGCATGAAATGACAACTAAGAAGGAGCAGACTGGGACCTCTTGGTGTCCCACTCACAGAACTATAGACTGTTAACCAAGCTGGGAAGAAATGGCTATGTAGGGCCTGAATTTGTTCACAAGTTAAATGAGAGAGAGAGGGGTGTAGTGTATTGAATGTTACACTTTGTTAGAGGCACGTTCGTGTTTGTGGCACGCTCGTGTCTATGTAGATTTATGTTTGACATTCTAGAATGGATCGGAGCACGGGAACTCAACTGGGACTTCTTCCAGTTGCAGTTGAGTTGCTGATCAGGCTGGTCTATCCAGGTCATGAGCAAATATTGAAGGATAATAAACTTACCTTCATAATTCCTCGCTCTACAGTGATTTATTGTTCTTCTACATATTGCCGACGAGCGGAGGCCCATGCGCTTGCCCACCGACATGACCAACTCTGCATTTTCCATTTGGTTGCTGTTCCTTCTGTGATTCAGGCTGCTCCTGGATTTTTGATGGCTGCTTGTATCATCGTGCCTACTTCCTGAAGACCCTTTATGGTACTTTCAGCTTGGACGCCTAATTTGGTGTCCCCTTTCCGCCCGCTTTTTGAACAAGCGTTCAGCACACTTTTGTGCTTGCTGCGAAGGCAGGGCAGTGACCGCAAGGCTTACTGTGTGGTGACTGTGAGTATTCCTCTGTTGATACTTCGCAGTCAGCTGTGACGTCAGCATGCTACAGCCGCACACCACAACAGTGACATTTTGGAAATAGTCTGCACTGTGGATACGGTTCTGAGAGAGCCAAGCTGTGCCTTGTGTGCCGTCAAGGTGAAACGCACACCCTTCCATCAGAAAGCATGCAGCAACTTCTGGCGGGAAACCTGCACCGTTGTGTAGGTGAGCTGTGCTGCGAGTATCCCTGTGGTGACATGCACACCCTTTGGAAAAAAAAAAATCATAAAAGAGGCTAAACGGTATTCCACCATGTATTTTCAAGAAGACTTTTTCTAGTGCGCGTCACAGTGATTCGCACACCTTGGGGTATCAAGACATTTTTTATGGTTATATTTTTATATTTTTTTATTTTACTGTTCTGCTCAAACTTTTACTACATATTTTCATGGGTTTGAAACTAGAAATACTTTCTTGAAACAGTTCAGGAGTAGTTACTTTGTTTGCACTTGCCTTTATAGATGTTAGCTAATGTGGTTAAAGCACAACATTTTGCGCAGCCTCACCCATTTCTTTCTCTTCCTGGCAAACCATAAGCAAAGTGTAATTCATGGTTCTTGCTTTTTGAAAAGCCTTGGTGGCTATTGATGGTGTTGAGTTTTCTCTTGCGAAGAAATTAGCTTCATTATTTGGGTGTTTGGGTCGCGCAGCGCAAGATTTTTTTGTCAATTTGCCACCCAATCCAACTCCACAAGGTGAGTCTGGTGACAATAACTGGGATGTTTACAAAGAGGCTATTCAACGTCTTACTAAACAATATTCCGAAGAACCCAGTATTCTGCTGGAGCGGTACACTTTTCACAAAAGGAAACAACTCATGGATGAGAGTTTTGTGGAATACAGCTCTGCATTGAGAGTTTTGGCTGCAACTTGTGACTTTGGGGCGAATTTAGATACGTTTGTTCATGGTCAGTTTGTTTTCAATTGCTGTTCAAAAAAAAGTTCAAGAAAGGTTGTTAAGGTGCAGAAATCCTCCCTTACAAGAAATATTAGATCTCTCTAAAAGTATTGAAAGGTGAATGATATCTTCCAAGGCCATAAATTGTAATGATTCTGTCAATAATTTTTTTAATTCAGATTCTGAACAATGGTTGGATGCATTGTCTCTTGTTAGCACAAGAGGCAAAGGAAACACAATTTCCAGAAGAGGCCAGCAAATAATTTTTACAGCTAGGGATGAAAATCGCACATTAGTAATATCCCTAGTTGTCCTGCCATTGGTAAATGCTGTATAGAATGCAGGAAAATTGGGCATTTTCAAAATTTTGTAAAGGTGTCTATAGGATTTCCATCAGAATTAATAGTGTTGATGTTCAGGAAGATGCAGTTTCAGAAAGATTAAGTAATGTTGTACTCACCGTTGAATACAATGCTGTTAGAGTTGATGGTTCAGTTAAAAGACCAACGGGCCGATTCCGATATCGGCCGGTAGGGCTCCGAATCGGATTCGGCTTTACCGGATCCGATTCGGAGCCCTGTTTCCCGACCGAACCGTACGCGGGTCCGGCCGAGCGAGTACGATGCGAAATCGCCGACCGACTCGTCCGGGCGTCCCGACCGCTCCGACCGACTTGCTCCCGGCTCGAACCGCTCCGACCGACTCGCTCGGACTCGACTCGCACCGCGCAATGGAGACGTTTCCCGGCCGGGTAAGTACGATGCGCGCCGCGAGCAGTCCGACCGAGCCGCGCACTCTGGTTCGTAAGAGCTGTCGGAGCCATACTTTGGGGGTCCGTGTCGGACCCCCTGTACGCGTAGCCGCGCGAGTCGCACACAGGGGGGACCCATGGGTCCCCCCTACCTGTGCGTGTACGGCGCGAATCGCTTCGCCGCGTACCCGCTGTAGGGGGCGCCCTTGTCCGACTCGCACCCATTGAGTCAATGGGAGCCCGCGTACGCGTTGTACGACCGGCTCCCATTGACTTCAATGGGAGTCCGACTGACTCGAGTCCGATAACATACGGACGCATCGTACTCGTTCGGTCGGACTGCATGGGTCCGATTCGGTCGGAAATCTCTCCGGGTCCGGCTCGGTCGGAGAAATTTACGGCCCGAATCGGAATCGACCCCCATGTGTGAGGCAAGAATTGGTGGTATATTATTACAGGTCATTTCTGATTCTGGCTCACCTTTTACTATTCTTAGGGACAGCACCTTTTATGATCTTTGAGGTTGGGCTATATTACTTTTGCATACTGACATCAATACAAAAGCCTTTGGAGAAAAAGACAAAGATATGTTGGGGTATTTTGTTTCTTCCTTGGAATGTCTAGGGAGGTGTATGGAAACCAAAATATATATGGCTATTACAGGACAGAATATTATGTGTTGGAAAGATTTAGCAAAGTTAGGTTTGTATCTCAAACCGGGCATGGACAATCCTGTGGTTGTTGGTGTAAAACCAATTGCATACATTTCAACGGAGGATATTAATTGTGATATTGGTAGCATTTTGACAGAATTTAAGGATGTTTTTCATGGACGTGTGGGAAGTGTGGGAGGATTTGAACATCAAATCAGATTGAAACCCTCAGCATAACCAGTTATTCACATAGTTTGTCCCACTCTGCTTAGTATTAGAGAAGAATTAAAGGAAATGCAAAAAAATGTATGCATGGAGGGCATCATTGAGCCTTGTAGCTCTTCGCAATGAGTTTCACCCATAGTTGTCACAAGAAAAAAGTCAAGGGAGATTCGTCTACGTGCAGATCTCAGAACACTCAACAGGAACATAATAGTAGAGTGTAATCCCCTGTCCAAGATTCAGGAGCTTTTGTCCAATCATGGTGATGCTAAGTATTTTTCTGTACTTGATTTGCGCTCCGCATATCACAAGATTGCACTTTCTTCTGATTCTAAAGAGTTGGCAACCTGTGTCACACATTTCTGAGCATACCGTTACTTGAGATTACCATTTGGGCTTGCATCCTCAGACAGTGTCTTCCAGAAGCTAATAGATAACTTGTTTGGGGATGTAGTGGGAGTACAAGCCTATCAAGATGACATTTTAATTATTGCAGAATATTTGAGCAAGCATAATGACATCCTCAAAGAAGTTCTGTCTATTTTGTTATGTACCGGTATGACCATTAGGAAAGACAAATTCAAATTTGTTATGCAGGAATTATACTATTTAGGCAACACTATAACCACTTCTGGAGTCAAACCCAAAGTGTGTCTTATAAGATCCATCAGAGAAGCAGCACCACCTGTACATAGGGATGCTTTTTGGGACTAGCTGACTATTATGCTCGGTTTGTTCAGGGGTACGGACAGCTGGTGGAAACAATGTGATCATTATTGAGAAAAGGTGGCACATCTATTTGGTCAGATGAGGAAGATTCTGCCTTTGTGAAGGCAAAAAGAATGATTGAGGAGGCTCCGGCTTTGCACGCTTTTAAAAAAGGCAGAAAATGTATCATTACCGTTGTTGGTAGTTTGTGTGGCTTACGAGCTATACTCAGTCAATGGGTTGGTGGTAAGATACTAACCGTAGGTTTTTTTTCCAGAATGCTCAGGGATTCTGAGATGAGTTATAGTACTATCGAACGAGAGGTGCTGGCCTGCACATTAGCTGTTCAGAAATTTAGGATGTATATATGGGGATGTGATTTTGAGTTAGTTACTGATCACAAACCGTTATTGTACATGTTAGGTGAAAGGAAAACTAAACACGGATCAGCCAGGTTGATAAGATTACTATCCAAGCTTCAGGAATATAATGTTACTTTAAAACACCTGGCTGGAGGCAGGAATTATCATCTGGATTTTCTTTCTCACATGACTCTTAACATTACTGATGATGAGGAGCTATCAGATGACCTGGAATATGTGTTAGCTGCAGTGTATGCTGTGGCTGAATGCAAACAAGTCATCTCTCAAGAGCAGTGGAGGATGGCTTGCATAAAGAGGAACATTTGCAAAAGATTAAGCAATATATCATTTAGACTTGGCCGGAGATTTGATGTCTTAGCAGTGAACTGATTTTTTTTTGTCAGGTATTGGATCAGTTAACTGTTGTTAATGACAAGTTGATGAAGGATAATTTGTTTATATCTCCTGAAGGTTTAAAAAGTGATCTTGTTACGTTGGCTCATGAAGGGCATTTAGGCATCAATAAAACGTGTAAAACTCTGAAGCAGTTTTATTGGTGGCCTTCTCTTGAAGGTAATGTAAAATATTTTGTAGACAAATGTGCTCAGTGCCCTATCTCTGACAAGCATTGGAAAACTGGAGAAGCGTCTTTACATCCTGTAGCTTTTCCCAAAACTGATTGAGAGAAGGTAGCAGTGGATTTTTTTCTGGACCTTTTGGTATTTTACCAAGAAATATGCGTTATTTGATAGTACTAGGGATTATTTTTCAAAATGGATATATTATGCTTTTCTTGCTTTCATTAGTACTGATGCTAACATAAATTATTTAGAAAATATTTTCACTTTTGAAGAAATTGTGCCAGATAATGGCACACAATTTATTTCTGAATGCATATGTGACTTTCTCATAAAGAATGATATCAAACACTTAAGAGTTGCCTTGTACTCACCTTCATCTAATGGTTTGGTCAAAAAGGCAAACAAAGTATTGAAAGAAGGTATACAAACTGTGGTCACTTCAGAAGCTAATGTAGCTAGATTTGTGAAGGCCAAAGTATGGAGTTATAATGTTGTACCAGACTGTATGACAGTCACATTATTGGGAGGTGAGAGTTTCCCATACTAATTCATTTACTGGTTGGTTGGAAAATAAATGTCAGGAGGGCATGAGGTGATGTCCAATGAGACTAGTAAACAATTGGTAATGAAGAAATAGTTTGATCAAAAGCACAATCTCAAAGAAGTACTCATCAGAACCAGTGATTGGGTTTTGAGCAATAAAAACAGTAACAGTGAGGAAAGGTGAATAAAGATTTTCTTTGCCAGTTCAAGCTCACTCCTCAGCAAGCTACTTCCATCAATGAAACCAGACGACACATTAGTGAGTCTGATATTGCATATCTAGATTGACCTAATTGGCTACACATGACAGCAAAGGAGAATGTTCAGGAAGCAAGTGCTGATGCAGATTGTATGCAAGGTTCTATTGTCACAGTAAGTAAAAATAACACTTGCACTGCAGTAGTCAATCCTGTTCATCATACTATTTGTGTAATCAGAAAACCTGCAAAATTCAATGAATATGTATTACATTGAAGGTTATTTCCCCTTACTGTTTTTTACCATGATTTATAATGTATACTTATTACTTTTTTTTCTTTTTTGAAGGGAAGGTATTGTAGTATAATGAATGTTACACATTGTCAGAGGCACGCTCATGTCTGCGGCACGCTCATGTCTGCGGCACGCTCATGTCTGCGGCACACTCATGTCTATGTTCACTTATGTTTGACGTTCCCGTACTGGAATGGATCGGTGCTCAGGTACTCAACTGTGACTTTTTCCAGTTGCATTTGAGTTGCTGAGCAGGCTGGCCTATCCAGGTCATGGGCAAGTCTTAAGGGGGTAATAAACGTCCCTTCATCATTCCTTGTTCTCCGGTGATTTATTTTTCTTCTACAAGGGGACAGAACAGAGGTACTGCTAAAGTCCTATTTTCACCTTTGAAAATGCTAATAAGAGGGAATATGAACACATGCAATAGAAGGGTCCTAAAATACCAGGGAATAGGCCTAAACTGCTCTGCTTTTATGGGGAAATTTAGGGAACAAAAATATTTGGATGCACGAAAATCGCAATAAAAATATTGGTAACAAAATATCGAGGTTAAATAATTAACAAACAAAAAAATCAAAAAATATTGTGGACCGGAATATCATCCAATAATTGGTAAATATATATCTATCCATTTAATTATATAAATATTATCAACATTATTAAAAGATATAACAACATAAGTAATAACAATCCTAGCTAAAAAAATAGTAGGGAACGTGTGTGGCTTTGAAAGGGTCAGATTTACTTTTTACACTCCAAAGACAAAATAATTTTGAGAAAACATTTTGGACTTTCTAGGGGTCATATTTACCGTTCCCACTTCTATCTGAGTAAAGTGAGCAAAGCATTGGACTTTGAAGGTGTCAACTTTACTCTTCCCTCTCTATTGTAAATAAAAGCAGAGAAAATGTTGGACTTTGGAGGGGTTAGATTCACTGTCCCCACTGCAATTTACGCAACAGTAGGGAAAGTGTTGGACTTTGGAAGGGTTACATTTGCATTCCTGCTACTACCAATCTGAGAAACAGTTTGAAAAGTGTTGGACGTTTGAAGAGTCAAATTTGTTATTCCCAATCCAATGTAAGTAAAAGCAGGGAAAATGTTGAATTTGGAGAAATTAGATTCACAATTTAAACTTCAATGTGAACAACAATAGGAAAAGTATTGGACTTTGGAGGGGCTAGATTTACTTTTTTCAGTCCAATAAAAGGAACAGTACCTAAAGTGCTAGACTTTGGAGGCGTAGGATTTGCTATTCCTACTGCAATCTGAGTAACAGTAGGAAAAGTGCGAGATATTGGAGGATCTAGATTTACTTTTCGATAGGAAAACTGGTGGACTTTTGAGGGGTCAAATTTAGTATTCGCAAACCAATGTAAGCAAAAACATCACAAGAGTTGGATATTGAACAGTTTAGATTTACAATTCCCATTCCAGCGTAAGCAAAAGCAGGGAAAGCAGTAATCTGTGGAGGGGTCAGATTTACTATTTCAACTCATATTTTATATTTAAAAAAACCTTTAAATATAGAACAAAATTAAAAGGTAAATGTATTTAAAATACAAAAATGAATTCTTTAAATATAAATTAAATTCTAAAAAATATGACTTTTGTATTACAGATCAATTGAAAGAACTGGAAGACATTATAAATATATAAAATAATTACACTTTCAACACAGAAAAACAAACTCAAACAAACATTGAAATTAATAGAAAAAAATATAAAAAGGAGTCAGTATTGATATTAAATTACAATTTAAATATTAGATACAACATTAATTTAAACAATTTTTTAATTAAAATAACTAATCATGCAAATGATAATTAATGAAAACAGCTAATTAAAATAACAATTAATCAACTAATATATTTACATATGTAAGGCTCAATTAATAAAATTAATTACAACCAAATTAATATTTTCTATTTACATTACAATAAAATTAAATTTCACACATTAAAAATGTGAAGTGATGCTTAAAGCTGAATTCAAATGTTATTATACTAATTCCCTTTAATGATACAATAACTAATATGTATCAAATAATTTAAAACATTATTTTTTATAAACCCATTTTAAATAATTCAATATTGTATAGAATAATATTTTTTTAAAATACCTACAATGTGCTTTTAGTTAGCCTGCTCTGCCACTAAGTCAATCCTTCCATTTTTTTTTAACCATTTTTCATTTTGAGGGTGGCCATCGAAAGAAGGAGTAAATGTAAATGTATTTAAAATACAAAAATGTATTCTTTAAATATAAATTAAATTCTAAAAAATATAACTTTTGTATTACACATCAATTAAAAATATTGGAAGAAATTATAAATATTTAAAATAATTACACTTCACTCCCTATTACCTAGAAATACAAACCCAAACAAACATTGAAATTAATAGAAAAAGATGTAAAAAGGAATCATTATTGATATTAAATTAGCTTTAATTACAAGTAAAATAATAGATACAACATTAATACAAACTATTTCATAATTAAAATAACTAATCATCCAAATAATAATTTTTGAAAACAGCTCATTAAAATAAAAATTTAATCAACTAATACATTTGCATGATTAAGGCTCAATTAATAAACTAAATTACCAACAACTGAATAGTTTCTATTTACATTTCAATCAAATTAAATTTCACACATTAAAAATGTGAAATGATGCTAAAAGGTGAATTCACGTGTTATTATACTAATTCCCTTTAATGGTACAATAACTAATATGTATCAAATAATTTAAAACAGTATATTTTATGCACCTTTTTTAAACAGTACAATATTATATACAACAATACTTAAAAGAAAATGCCTACATTGTGCTTTTAGTTAGCCTGCCCTGCCACTAAGTCTATCATTCCATTTTTATTAACCATTTTTCATTTTGAGGGTGGCCACCAAAAGAAGGAGCAGTAGGTACCAATATAAACACCTGTTTAATTCTATTGCATTGATTTGTCATAGTCTTCTTGAAACATTGACTCAGGTAGCCCTGCAAGCTTTCCACTCAATATGACCTCTGCCATCCTAAGCCTCAATAGTCTAGTCAACACTCTCCAGAAGTCATGCCATGTGTCGGCGTCCCTCAGACTTGAGTCCTCCTTAGTTCCACTCTTATAGTTCTCTTAGTCCTCAGTTATCAATGCTTTGCTGGCCTTCTCATCCCCGGTCAATGTGCCATAATAGTTAAAACTTACTGAGTCACTAGCACAACACTCACAGGGTAGTCAGGCACTCAACTACTGTGCACTGCACCTCCTGTCTAAAGTTGATCCTGTCATTCACAGATGAAGATCTGAGGATGGTTCAGTCCAGAAAAGCAGCTCCTCTGCTGTTATCGCTCATGGATGATATTCTGTCAACAACATACCCACTTGACTAGCAGGCAATTAATAGAAATAACATCCAGGAAAATAAAGTTACAAAATGTCAGGCATCCATAGGATAGTTCCAAGCTCTTAGTCTAAATCCTACTCCTAAGAAACCTTAAAACCCCCTTTGCATACTCTCAGCAACCTAACTGCCAATCCTCTGTCACCCTAAAGCCTCACAGCCAGTTGTTTTAGATACTTAACCCATCCTTCAGTCCACCCACAGCACATAATGTGGTCCATTTCCCCACAGGTTGCCTATTCTCCTCTTGAGTTTGCTGACTTTTGTCTTTACCAGCCTACTTCCATCCCCTAGTCTGCACATCCTCCTCTAATTTTGCCTATTTTCCCCAAAGTCTGTTCACCTTCCTGTTGAGTCAGTCAGCCTGACTGATTTCTCTGTGCTTGCCCATTCTCACCCAAGTCTGCCTATTTTCTTTTCAGCCTGCCCGCTCTCCCCACTCTGCTTACTTGCCTCAATCTTCCTGTTCTTCTGAGTCTGTCATATTTTCCCTCAGCCTGCTTGCTGCTTTCCCCCAGACTCTCCATTCTCCCACAGTTTGTTGCTTGTTCCCTGAGCTTCCCTGCTTCCTCTGAGCCTGCCTACTTTGCTCAAGCCCGACTACTCTTTCCACGCCTCACTGCTTTCCCCCATCTGCCTGCTTTCTGTCAGGTAGCATGTCGAAAGGCATAGCTTACTGTTTATGGTTCAGCTAGCAAGGGGGTATAACACTCCAGAACTACTCAAGGAAAGATAATTTCAGAGAAAAAAAGTCTGGGGTGTTCAGAGAGTGTAGGTGTAAGACTTGGCGTGTGAGTTTGCTCGACAATGAACAAAATTTCCCAGGAGTCATACTCATCAAGAGTGACTATTCTCAGCTTTCACAGTGTCCTTGATTTTCGTGGAGAAAGGTTTTATGAATAGAGACAAGAAATCTGAACATCAATTAGCTAGTACCAAACATTGAACTGTTCAAACATGTGACTAGGGGGCGTGGCAAAGATGGTGGAGGAGTAGCATACATTTTGTGCTCTGTCATATATCGGGCATCTAAAGCAGCTGCCAGCAGTGGCCCGGCCACCACACAGATAGAGAAGCCCCTCTGGACTACCCAGCAGAGGCCCCGGTGGCCCACTGAGGTCAGTTGCAGGCTCTTAATGTGCCGACTGGGCTTCTGTGGTGGCCTGGAGTCAGGGTCACCGCTGCAGGCAAAATGGCAGCCCCCTGATTACAAAGTTCTGATTTGCCAGAGCGGGTGTGGTGAAGGAGCCATCAGTGTCCAGCCGCCTCCGCTTTCTCACAGCCCCGAGACGGGACCCTGATAGCAGGGTAGGCCTATATGACCCTGAGGAATCCTGTGCCATTCTGGACAACATGCGTTGAGACTCCAGCAGACCAGGACTTTCAGCACCCCGGCCGGTCCCCGCGCTCTGGTACCGGGTGGAGATGCCTGGATTCATGGACCTGGTATGCGGTTCTGAGCAGCCAATCTCACGCCAACAGGTGTCGTGGAGGGCACCCATCACTACCCTGGTGCCCAGCCCTGATGGTAGGAGCCTAGCTGTTGCGAGGGACTGCCACTCCTGAAGGCCACGCTTTGGCATTGTGCCCCGCTGCTCCTCGGGGCTGGAGGGCCCAGTCCAGCTGCTCTCCCAATACTATTTTTGGATATTGCTGCAATAAAGCACTCACACCTAAGACAAGCTGGGCACCCACCCAAACCAGGAACTGGGGCCTTTGCCCTGTGAGCCACTGCTGGGGTCCAGTGCTCCTCTCCTGCCTACTGTTGTAGCAGCGTGGCTGCCTGACTGCCCCGGCTACATTGGTCCCTGAACCAGGTGGGTGCTGCCTCAAATCCTCAGATGCCTGTGGGATGGGGGGCTGGGAGCCGACTGTGCGCCGGGAACACAATGTGAAAGGGCCAGGTGGAAGTATCTGGAGTCCAGGGGTCACTCCCACCTCACTTTTCTGTGGTGGCACGTGATATTTCTGGACATAGTCTGCTTGGCCCACCGACTTCTCTGGCCTCATCCTCAGCTGCTGAGTGCTGCCGACCTGATCTCTGTCCTTGCTGGAAACTGTATAGCCTCAATAGGCTGAACATATGGACACTGTTCTCCTCCACTGAGGTCTTGCACCAGCAGCAGTTTCGGGGGTGCTCTCTGAATCTGAAGGCAGACTTTATGATGGCAGGGGTGGAGAGAAAACTGAGATCAATCAGTCCTGGAGATTTTCACCCACACCACCCTAGCCCTTATGAAGGACTCTGTTTCACACACACAGCCTCTTTCACACACTGATCCTGTGGGCCTCAGTGATCCAGATCAGGCTTCAGTGACTCTAGCCTTTTTGACCTCCTTCATTGACACCCTGAAATCTGATATACAAGAAGGACCTTGCTCAGGAACTGAAAGATCTTCGACATGACTTAACCTCCATGGGAGAATGGGTGGATTCTCTTGAGGAAAACAAGACTGCATGAGGTGACGAGGTAGAACTGTTGCGCCAAGAGATCATACACCTTCACAAGCAACAGTACGACTTCAGAGCTCAGACAGAGGATCTTGAGAATCGGTTCCATAGCAACAATACCCGCTCCCTAGGGGTTCCTGCTGGATCAGAGTGTTCGGACATCCGAGAGTACATACAGGGGCTTTACCAATCTACTCTGGAATGAGAGGAGGATGCCGACCTCTGGTTAGACAGAGTGCACAAAGCCAGCCGTCAATGGGAGCCCAACATCCGACCAGTGGATATTCTTGCCTGCATCCACGATTTTCAGACGAAAGAAGAAATGTTTGCAAGGCTCGCACCAAACAACCTATACAATTTCGGGGCCATGCTGTTGCCCTTTATCAAGACATTTCTCTCATCACTCTTCAACGCTGTAGGGACTTCAAACCTATCACCAACTTTTTATGGTGCATATAGTTGGGGGCGCCCCTTCCGACTAATCATCCGCTGGGAGGAACAAGTTCATCAGCTTCGATCACTCACGGATGCAATCCACATGCTTGGCCTTCTGGAGGATCCCTCTTCTCGCCCCTCCACTGGCTCTCCCAGGGGTCCCTGCCTCACACCTCATCATGGCGGAGGCTAATTAGACATAGGAAACCCTCCCACCTCGGACCCAAGGAGCGGGCTCATGAAAGACAGGCTATGCTGGCTAGCTTAGCCTCGGTACAGGAGGTGCCACCTCTTGAAACTCTTCCTACCAGCACTGATTGCATTGATGTTAGATCACCCTCTGCATATAACGGCCTGGGAGAGGAGGAGCCATCCGTCATTGTCACTCCCGTTTTACGGCCTTGACCACTCAGGTCTACGTTCCACTCACTGGCTCCCATAACTGATGGACTTCTACAGTTACCGGTTTCATGTCTTTCTAGTTTGTTTGTAGGGGTTGTTGTTTGTTGGTTTGTATTCCTTCTTCTAGCTTGGACTACCTTTGGGTCTTCAGAATGCACTATATTGGTCCACCTTTTGGTGGGGATGTCCCATTGCCCCAACGATGGAGCAGCAGCCACCTCCCCTTGTCATGTTAATGCAGCACTCCTTCAGTAATCCAATTTGGCACTATCAGAGAAGTTCCCTGGGGGAAATTTGAAGTCCCCAATATTCGGAGAACAGAGAGCACGGCATGACCAAAATCAATCCCTTCAACCTAATTCTCTATGCATGTTGGATATCAGGCTTAAGGTCTGATAAACAAAAAAGATAAGCAACCAAAACTAAAAACAAAAAGGTATCCAACCTTTCAAAAATGTAATGGTAGGGTCAGATATTTGATAAATGCATGGAGTCATCAATCTTTATTGAGTTATTTGTAAAACATATATGCATTTCTTATGCTTGCAATACTTAATAGTATTATGCGGTTTGCATTTGGTTTCCATTTTACTTCTTGTGTTTACTTAACCTCGTTTTTTAACATTTCTTTTAGATAGGGACTGACTCCCGGTAGTCTGCAAAGTTAGTTTCAGGGTCACACAAATTCAGAACATGAGGCATTGTTTTATTTTCTGTGCTCGAAAATAGACGACTCTTCAGCTTCAGTCTAGTTAAAATGTTGTCCTACACCTTTGACACAGTTTGATTAGCTTGATGTTTTATTTTAAAATCTGCATTTGGGCTGCAGTTGGTGGGAGGGTCACTTCATCACGGAACGCTGCTGAAAGTTGCATAGCTGCTGTGCTGACTTTTATCCTGACAAGCAAGATAACTACACTTGGCAGTGGCAGCTCGCAGTGGGAGTGCTTCGGGGCAGTGGGGTGGGGCGGGGGAGGGGCTGGGTGGGGGGTAGTGGAGTCGTACATACGACAGGCAGGAGTAAGGTAAGTAAATAAATAAATACAACTATTTACCTTACTCTCGCTGCATTGCCAAGTTGGCGATGCAGCGAGCGCAAGGTAAATTGTTTTATTTATTTATTTACTTACCTTACTCCTGCCCGTCGTATGTCTGACTCCACTACCCCCACCCAGCCCCTCCTCCACCCCGCCCCACCGCCACGCAGCACTCCCTCTGCAAGCCGCCACTGACACTTGGATGTGCATCAGTGGATGCGCTGATCTTGGCTTCATGACATACACTATCAAGGTATTGGGCTAGGTCATTCCAACAGACCATCCAGACATCTACTCCCGATGTGCTCTCTTTAGCATAGTGGCTAGCAACAGATAGGAGTAACATTAGTAACATTAGCAACGTTATGAACAATTGCCATGATTGAATTATTTGTATTTTTCCATATTCTAATAGTGCTTATTGCAATAATATTTTTAATTTTTCTTACAATTATTGTTTATGTTTTATTTGGAAAAAGAGGAGCTTTTTAATAAATGAGAATCCAATATTGAATATTTTCTTTGTGACACTTTGGGCTTGCATGAGTTACAAACAAACAGGTTAGATCAGTTTCCACAATTTCCCTGGGAATCTGAGAGTCATGTTCTAGGTTACTGATAACATCTATAACTCTGGAGGTTTAAGAGTTTGGATGCGGCACCGTAGGCTAGCCGAATAGACCAACATTTACTGATTATATAAGAAGACTGTACTATGAAGCTGTGTTGTTCTAAATATTAGATTAGTAGAAACCGCATAACATCATGCCACCAATGTTCCAGGTTTGGTACCTTTTTAATGGGTCTCCTGAGTAGTTAACTTGTGTGTGCCCAAAGCACCTTCATTACCTTTATATGGAGACATCCATGGCAATAAGGGTTTGTATCCTCCTTAAGCTCAATAGAAAGCACATATTTATGTATTTATGTCTGTAGGTTAATCAAGCTTGATGATTTAAAAGGATTTGCCCTCTATATTATTTTCCTTTCTTTGAATTTCATTAATTAAAAATAGCGTTTGCAGTTGTTATTCCTGTAAACTGCAGACAAGCTGTAACTGCATAATTAACTGCACATGGGCTCCTTAATACTGTTTGAGAAGTTAACTTCATGGTTGAGGCTCACGAAGCATACAAATGTGTGGTTTTTTATTGGGTTGATTTTCCTTCAGTCAATGCCAATTCACACATTTTTCACACATACGATGAAGCAGCAGTTCCAGCTGCATATAGACCTGATGAATATTTAGAAATTCCTTCAACATACCAAGAACATCATAATTGGATCCAAGGTGCCCTCCCACACACAGTACAAAATGTCAGACTGGGTCCTCTCAGTAATGATGGGTTGACCTGGCTAGACTTAGCAGGCTATACACCTTATCATAATCCACAGACACTGCAAGAGCATGACACACTTAGGGCCTCATTACGAATACGGCGGTCCATAGGACCGCCACACAGTAGCAGTTCAACCACCACCACACTGCAGACCCACCCGCAGTAGTCAGAATACAGTGTTGGACCACCACCGGACCGCTGCAACCACCAGGATTAAGGATCCCACGGCAGTGGCACAGCAGTGAGCAGCACGAATATGCTGGTCGTGTCACTGCGGCACCGCCAAGCATATTCTGAGTAGGCCTGGGTGGTGAACTCCGCTCCGTTCAGGGAGTTTGCAGAGTTTTCTGCACTCTGCGCTCCGCGGAGCTCATAGAGTGCAGAAAACTAAGCCCGCGTAGCACAGGGGAGTTTTTTCCCTGCTCGCTCTCGCCAACCGTAAGTCCGCGAGCATAAGCTGCTACTCTGGTAGAATTTTTACCCGAGCGGCAAGAAGATCAGCGTGAATGGCAGTTTGTGCCGCACTCCGCCGCTTGTGGAACTCTGCTGAGTTTTTTTGTCACTTCACAGAGTTACGCATAGCACAACTCCCCTAACTCCGCCCAGGCCTGATTCTGAGTTACCTGTCCACCGCTCATTTCTTGGCGCTGAGCCTGCCATGTAAAAGGTGGTGGAGAGGCAACTAAGGGGCCCCTAACAGGGCCCCCTGCCGCTCCTGAGGGTGCATGCAGGGGGGCACATGTTGTGCCCCCATGGAATTGCACCCCTGCTCCTGAATGGTACGGCATGCACAACATGGTGCATGCTACACCATTCAGGAACGTGCTGCAGGTGCTGTCATGGTGGCAGTCTGCATGTTAGTCTCTCCTATGAGCCTAACAGACCACCACTGTGAGACTGCCGTAGCACTGCCCGCCCTACCTGGATTCTACTCTGAATCTGGCAGGCAGGCGCACCACGGCTTTGGCGGTCCTCCAGAGGACAGCGCGGTGGCGGCACCGCTGGAGGACTGCCAAACTCGTAATGAGGTCTACTGCAGTATGTTCTGTGTACAATCATTACTGCCCCAGCAATGGCTCCTCAAGCTGGGCAGACTCAATTGTCTCTGCCTGCTATTAGTCCTATCTCTATTAAAGCCATTATGGGTAAAATCCTTACCAAACAGGAGGAAATTCCATTCTGGATAGCACAAAAACAAATCAACTTGAGGCAGTGTTTCCCCATGTGGAACCCCATGATAAATTCAGAATTCTCAATACATGTCTTCTACTTGGAATGGTTTCCCCAGTGGAGGAGTGTAACCTGGTGGGTACAGATTTTGCAGCTATTCATACCCACACCCACAGTACTCCATCCATTGCTGTTTTACCCGAAGTCCTTAAACTGATTCGGGATGAGCATGCAGCAGCCCCTGCCCTTGACTTGGGGATGAAACTTATCGGCAAGTTTGCCAGACTGTCCTCAATTATTTTAAGTAATATTAAGGGGGAGGCAGCTGCCTTGGAAATAAGGCTTGCTACAGTTCCACTGGAAAACCAGGAATGCAAGTTTCCTAAAATTATTTCTAAAACCTATACTTCTATAGGTCATGACAGTCTGGAAACTAGGCTCAATAAGACACAATTTGAAGGCAAATATGATGCTCCAGTTACCATACAGACACCTGAGCCATCTAATAAGTGCTTGGATGAAAATAAAGCAAAAGAAAAAACCTGGAGTGGATTTCTGCATCCGGAGTCCAAAGAAAAACGTTACAATTTATGTAACAGAGATACAATTAAACTGCATGACGTTTCAGCATTCTGATACAAGTAATTTTTGTTCTTTTCAGGACTCTGAAGACAGATGGTAAGAGAGAGAGGGATGAGACGACCTCAGACAGAAGGAGTGTGCAAATCTGAAAATAGACTCAGAGCGCTCTTCTGATGTCATCATAAAAAAGGAAGAGAAACTTCCACAACAAAAAGCACAATTAAAGAAAAATAAAGTGCCCAGAATGTAGGAAGGTGGAATCTGACTATATGGTTGCCCCCACTTTTTTCCTGGTGTTTTGCTGGTTTATGACTTAGTTGGACTGGGATCCTGCTATTCAGGGCCCCAGTCTATCTGCTTCCTCTCTAAAATGGTTTCCATGTACCTTAGGTACATCTTTGATTGGATTCTGGCGTGCCCTTATAAGTCCCTAGTATATGGTATACTATGTACCCAGGGCATAGGTACCCCAGAGGCCTACCAGGGGCTGAAGCATATATTATGCCACCCCTGGGAAGCCCTCAAAAAAGACACCACAGGTCTGCTACTGCAGCCTGGGTAAGGTGGTGCATGCACCCCTTACAGTGGTATAGGCTCCCTATATCACTACCATTGCACACACATATAAACCTATAAGCCACTCCTATGGCAGGCCTTACCAATCCTGAAGGCAGAGTGCTTGGTTTTTATGTGAGAGGGTGCCCCTGCATGAGCAGAGCCCCTCTGCAGCATTCGGAGTCAATTCTCTGGTGCTGTTTGTGGTGCAGCCTGACCATATACTCTTAAGTGCATTATACCCTCGCGGTAAATGCTAACTTTGGGATGGCTGCCCAGAACCATGTCGTGTTTGGTGTCAAACACCTTGGAATACTACCCCCCGCCAGTTCTGGTGGCGGGGGTAGCATTCCACCCTTCTAGAGGGAGAGACATGTACATACCCGGTATTAACTTTTCAGAGCCCTGGCATCACAAAATGGATGCCGCTGCCACAGACACGGGTCTGGCCTCCTGCTGCTGACCGAAACTCCGGCAGGGGATGCCTGGACAATAGGTTTCCTGTCGCAGGGAGGTGTAACCACCTCCCCAGACAGGATAGTGTGTATTGGGGCTGGGCGGGAGCACTCTCTGGTGCTTTGAAGTCCTGCACTGGGGGCACATTTGGTGTCCCTGTGCATAGTCCAGTTCAAACCGGTTGCAGGGGCTACCTGCCCCTGCTCTGGTGCGAAACTGGACAAAGGGAATGGGTGTAACCACCCCTCTTCCCTGACCCTCCCATAGGTGGGTCCCCAGAGATGTCCAACCCCCTAACTTAGTATAAGTATGGGACCCCAGTCCTTAGGACTTTAGATTACCCTGGATGAAACTCTGAAGCCGAATCCTTGTCCTTCGATGCTCTACTTCAAGATTAGAGGACTGAAGAATCTCCCTTGGGGTCAAGGAGTGTCTCCCCTGCTTGGCAGGCACCTAAGAAGCAATTGTCCGGTCTGCATCGCTGAAGCTCCCGCCAGACGCTGAAGTCTTTGCAACACCAGAGGTGGATTTCCAGACTTCCCCGAGGCTGCCCTGAGACCCAAGCGAAGCTGAGGCACGTAGCTGTCGTTGGTAATGTGGAACCGTGACCCCTGGACTCCAAGAACTTTTGCAAGTGCATCCTCTTTCTGGTCTTCCACGAAGTTGTGCTTTGGGCTCCGAGTAGCCCCTGCCTCCAGTACCAACTGCACCGAAGATCACTGGCCTCCACTCCTTGAGTGTCCTGTGAGCCAGCTCCAAGTGCGTCCACTCGAGGCTCCTTCGCGGTCGCTAGTCCGTTGGCTAGTGGGCCCTCCCGAAGGCAACTCTTCTTCTGCTTGGGCTTTCCTGGTTGCTCCAGATGTGCCCTGATTACCCTCGCAGGGTGAGTCCCCCAGACCTTGCTGGTCTGCATCAACATCCTTTCTTTGTTTCCACGTGACTTGCCGTTGCCAAGGCTTGTTGGGTCCAATCCGGTCGCCAACACCGCAGCAATCGACAAACGTTGTGGGACAGCTCGAATCCAGCTCCTGGTTGTCGTCGATGCCTCCTGGACCTCGTGGCTGAAGAGTCAAGACGACCGTCAACCTACCTGAAGCACCCGACATCGGTGGGCATCTACTCATCGCCTTCCTGGTCACTGGCTAGTGACCCAGACTCGGTCCCCTCTGCTTTCAGGTCCTTCAGATCTTTGATCCACTCTTGGATCCACCCGGACACTTTCGACTTGGTCGCCAGCAGCCTGCTGCAGAAGATCGCCATTGAAAACTACGACGAAACCCGACGCCAAAAGACACCTATGCACCCGGCTTCCCTGGGTGAGGTAACTCGAGTACTCCGGTGCTCCCGTGGGTATTGACTCTAGAACTGCCTAGTTCTAAAGGGGTTTGCTCCAAGTCCTCCTCTAAGTGTCCTTTCCTTCTAAAAATCCAACTGCGACTTTCCCCATAGAAGTCAACGGTGGCTTGCGGCTGTGTTCTCACACTGCACGCGTCCCCTGTGTCACTACCTTGGGTGGTTCCTTGGGGTCCAAGCACTTCTACAGGCTCTAGGCCTTGTGTCTAGCTCAGTCGTGGTTCTTATACCACTTTTTTGGTATATGGTTTGGTACGCCCCTAGGGCTCAAACGTGTATTTGTCCTATTACTGTTGATATTTGACTTGTAAACTATGTACTTCGAACTCTAGCCTCATAAAGAGACTAGAGGGTGTGTTTAAGACTAAATACATATATTTTATATATATACCTGGTGTGGTCCTCTTTCATTTGGTCACTCAAGAGATTATAGACTGGTAAAACAAGCTGCTTTACATTCCTTCAAGACTTAGCCTGAAGGCTGCTCTCCATAGCTACCACTAGGATAGCTTTAAATAAAGGTTGTCTTTAACCTATCTCCAATAAGGGGTTGTCTGGACTGGTGCAAGGTGCCCACTATAATTAGTGGACAGCATATACCAGGCCAACTTCTCACATTGGTGTGCAGCGTGTGGGATTCCAGCTTGCTATTGTTTTACCAGATAAGCTCAATTGAATTGATCAACTGAAAACCACTAAGGGTACCTTAGGTACATATAAAACAAGCTTACTATACAGTAAGTTCTACTGAACTTAGAGTTGTGTGTTAAGGGCTAGCACACCCTTTCTACAACTCAAGAGAGTTTAGTAGGCCACACTAGAGTAGGTAGTGCATACACCACACCTCACTAGTAATGTCTTCACTACCAGGAACCAGTGGGGTCCTGCCATCCAAATATGACAACCTCCCATTCTTGGAATTGAGAGAGTTGTGCAAGATTAGGGAGTTGAAGACAGGCAAAAGTGCCAACACCCAACGTCTCCTGGAGATGCTTCTGCTAGATGATCTTAGAAGACCCATAGGGTCTGCAAGGGTAGGCAGAGAGGGTGGGGCAGAAGATGAGGAAGGGGCCAGGGGTGAAAATACCCAGGACCTGACCTCAGAAACTGGCCAGGAGGATGACAATGATCCTGACCTGGACAATGCAGCTCCTCCTGAGGATGAGGAGGAGGATCAGAATGACTTCCCCTTTGTCCCACCAGGAAGAGTTGTGAGTGTGCCTAGAAGGTCCAGATCTCCTTCTCAGGAGTCTAACCACTCTGACACCTCAGTAGGGACCTCTGTTTCCTCCCATAGGAGGGACTCCTCTCATGAGAGGAAAGAGAGACTGCTCAAGTATGAGGAAGCTCAGTTGAGAATGAGAAGAGAGCAGTTGGCTACAGACAGGGAGTCCCTAGAGCTTCATAGACAAAGAAGAAAGTTGGGGCTAGAGTCCCATGGTGGCAGCAACTTCCCTAGTGGTAGGGAAAGGTCTTATGACCATAAAAACCTAAGCAAGATTGTCCCTCCCTACCAGAGTGGGGATGACATCCACAAATGGATGACTGTACTGGAAAAGGCCTGTAAAGTACAGAGGGTCCCCCAGGAGCAGTGGGCAGCAATCTTGTGGCTCTCCTTTGCAGACAAAGGTAGAGACAAGCTCCTCACTGTTAGAGAAGAGGATGCTGACAATTACAAAGTCTTGAAGAGTGCTCTGATTGATGGGTTTGGCCTAACCACTGAACAGTATAGTTTGAAGTTCAGAGATACCCAAAAGACTCAGACTCAAGACTGGGTTGACTTTGTAGATTGTGCTACAAAGGCTCTGGAAGGTTGGATACATGGCAACAAGGTGCATGACTTTTTAGGATTGTACAATTTGATTATGAGGGAGCAGATCCTTAATAATTGTCAAAACCAGCTTTTACACCAGTACCTGGTGGACTCTGATCTGACCTCTCCCCAAGAATTGGGAAAGAAGGCAGACAAATGGGTCAGAACCAGAGTAAAGACTATGAATCAGGGTGGGACCAGAAGAAAGATTCTACCAAGTCCCAAGAGAAAGGTGGGAATAAATCTAAGGATAAATCCACTACAGGGCCCCAAAAGTCCTCTCCTGGGGGTGGGCCCCAAACTCCTTCCTCTCCTGAAAAGAAACCATATTACCATGTTTGTAAAAAGCCTGGCCACTGGAAAACTGATCCCAGTTGCCCCAGGATTGGCAATAAAGAAAATGTTCCTCCAGCAAATACTACCACCCCTCCTGGTACTACCATTAGTAATCCTCCAGTTGGGGGTAGTGCACCCAAAAAGTTAGGTGCTTTTGCAAGGGGAACAGAGGTGGGCCCTAGTTTAGACAGGACCCCCTCAACAGACTCCTCTGACTCTGATGGTGGTATAGGATTTGCCACCTTTACCATGGGTCCCAATGCATTGGGCAGGTACAGACTGGAGCCCATGATTAATGGTCAGAAAGCTGTGGCATACAGGGACACAGGGGCTAGTGTCACCATGGTGGCAGGGAAACTAGTCCCCCCTCACCAGCGTTTACCTGAGTTTAAATACCAGGTAACCAACATTGATGGTGTCAGAACAGATCACCCCATGGCCATAGTCAATCTCAGCTGGGAGGGGGTCACAGGCCCAAAAAGAGTGGCAGTGGCCCCAACCTTGCCTGTAGATTGCCTGATGGGCAATGGTCTAGAAATTTCAGCCTGGGCTGAAGTTGAACACTAAGCCCATCTGAAAATGCTGGGCATCCCTGAGAAAGTTAGGGGGGCTGTGATGGCCACAACCCCAGGAAAATTTTGGAGTGATGGAGCCTGAAAGAATGGCCCACTCTCCTCCACAAGAGATCACAAGGGTTGAAGAAAAGTCTTCTTCCCTCCAGACTATAGGTAAGGGTCACCCTCCTCAGGGAACTGATCCTACCCCTAGTGAAGGAACTGCCCCAGAGGTAGTCAGGCCTGGCCTGGCCACCCCTCTGATGGCAGGGGACCCTTCCAAGGTGGTACCCAGTCTGGAGCAGGTAACCTGCCCCTCTCTACCCTGCCTCAGTCAGCCCAGGGCTGCAGAGGTCAGGGAGGTCAGTGGACCCCACAGGGCCCCCTGTCCAGAGGAACCCCCCCATCAGCAGATTAGGGGCACCCAGTCTAGTAGCCCTAGCCAGGTGATAATTCCTCAACACACTGAGGGATCCCCCATACCTTTTGTAGGGACCTCCCCCAGCAGGACTCTGTTGGGCAAGGGCAAACCTGGGACCAAAAGGTACCAAACCTGCCCTGTCCCTCCAGTGTTCCAACCAAAGGGACCCAACCCCCAGCTGTAGGCAGCCAGAGGTTGACCCTTAGAGCAAAGTACAACTCAGTCATGGAAAGAAAGGCCTACATGGTGACCAGTGATCTGAGGAAGCTGAGGCCAACTTTATTAGGGCCTCACTTCTCTACTCAGACCCCTCACCAGCCTTTTACTTTGCCAAACACCCACAGGTAGTAATTCCCCATGGTGGAGGCCCACTCATACCCTTAGGGTGAGGGATAGCTTAGTGGACCATAATACAGGGGGCAACCATGCTAGTGCAGGTGCTTCCTTATATGGCCACTTAGTCAATAAAGGCTCAACTGGCCAAGGTTAGCCTTATCTCCTTTCGTTTGGGGGGGTTATGTAGGAAGGTGGAATCTGACTATATGGTTGCCCCCACTTTTTTCCTGGTGTTTTGCTGGTTTATGACTTAGTTGGACTGGGATCCTGCTATTCAGGGCCCCAGTCTATCTGCTTCCTCTCTAAAATGGTTTCCATGTACCTTAGGTACATCTTTGATTGGATTCTGGAGTGCCCTTATAAGTCCCTAGTAGATGGTATACTATGTACCCAGGGCATAGGTACCCCAGAGGCCTACCAGGGGCTGAAGCATATATTATGCCACCCCTGGGAAGCCCTCCAAAAAGACACCACAGGTCTGCTACTGCAGCCTGGGTAAGGTGGTGCATGCACCCCTTACAGTGGTATAGGCTCCCTATAACACTACCATTGCACACACATATAAAACTATAAGCCACTCCTATGGCAGGCCTTACCAATCCTGAAGGCAGAGTGCTTGGTTTCTATGTGAGAGGGTGCCCCTGCATGAGCAGAGCCCCTCTGCAGTGTTCGGAGTCAATCCTCTGGTGCTGTTTGTGGTGCAGCCTGACCATATACTCTTAAGTGCATTGTACCCTCGCGGTAAATGCTAACTTTGGGATGGCTGCACGGAACCATGTCGTGTTTGGTGTCAAACACCTTGGAATACTACCCCCCCCCACCAGTTCTGGCGGCATGGGTAGCATTCCACCCTTCTAGAGGGAGAGACATGTACACACCGGCATACCCGGTATTAACTTTTCAGAGCCCTGGCATCACAAAATGGATGCCGCTGCACAGACACGGGTCTGGCCTCCTGCTACTGACCGAAACTCCGGCAGGGGAGGCCTGGACAATAGGTTTCCTGTCGCAGGGAGGTGTAACCACCTCCCCAGACAGGATAGTGTGTATTGGGGCTGGGCGGGAGCACTCTCTGGTGCTTTGAAGTCCTGCACTGGGGGCACATTTGGTGTCCCTGTGCATAGTCCAGTTCAAACCGGTTGCAGGGGCTACCTGCCCCTGCTCTGGCACGAAACTGGACAAAGGGAATGGGTGTAACCACCCCTCTTCCCTGACCCTCCCATAGGTGGGTCCCCAGAGTATGTCCAACCCCCTAACTTAGTATAAGTATGGGACCCCAGTCCTTAGGACTTTAGATTACCCTGGACGAAACTCTGAAGCCGAATCCTGGACCTTCGACGCTCTACTTCAAGATTAGAGGACTGAAGAATCTCCCTTGGGGTCAAGGAGGGACTCCCCTGTTTGGCAGGCACCTAAGAAGCAATTGTCCGGTCTGCATCGCTGAAGCTCCCGCCGGACGCCAAAGTCTTTGCAACACCAGAGGTAGATTTCCAGACTTCCCCGAGACTGCCCTGAGACCCCAGCGAAGCTGAGGCACGTAGCTGTCGTGGATAATGTGGAACCGTGACCCCTAGACACTGAGAACTTTTGCAAGTGCATCCTCTTCATGGTCTCCCACGAAGTTGTGCTTTGTGCTTCGAGTATCCCCTGCCTCCAGCACCGACTGCACCGAAGATCACTGGCCTCCACTCCAAGAGTGTCCTGTGAGCCAGCTCCAAGTGCGTCCACTTGAGGCTCCTTCGCGGTTGCTAGTCCGTTGGCTAGTGGGCCCTCCTAAAGGCAACTCTTCTTCTGCTTGGGCTTTCCTGGTTGCTCCAGATGTGCCCTGACTCACCCTTGCTGGGTGAGTCCCCCAGACCTTGCTGGTCTGCATCAACGTCCTTTCTTTGTTTCCACATGACTTGCCGTTGCCAAGGCTTGTTGGGTCCAATCCGGTCGCCGACACCGCAGCAATCGACAAACATTGTGGAGCAGCTCGAATCCAGCTCCTGGTCATCGTCGATGCCTCCTGGACCTCATGGCTGAAGAGTCAAGGCAACCATCAACCTAGCTGAAGTATCCGACATCGGTGGGCATCTGCTCATCGCCTTCCTGGTCACTGGCTAGTGACCCAGACTCTGTCCCCTCTGCTTTCAGGTCCTTCAGATCTTTGATCTACTCTTGGATCCACCCGGACACTTTCGACTTGGTCGCCAGCAGCCTGCTGCAGCAGATTGCCATTGAAAACGACGACGAAACCCGACGCCAAAAGACACCAATGCACCCGGCTTCCCTGGGTGAGGTAACTCAAGTACTCCGGTGCTCCCGTGGGTATTGACTCTAGAACTGCCTAGTTCTAAAGGGGTTTGCTCCAAGTCCTCCTCTAAGTGTCCTTTCCTTCTAAAAATCCAACTGCGACTTTCCCCATAGAAGTCAACGGTGGCTTGCGGCTGTGTTCTCACACTGCACGCGTCCCCTGTGTCACTACCTTGGGTGGTTCCTTGGGGTCCAAGCACTTCTACAGGCTCTAGGCCTTGTGTCTAGCTCAGTTGTGGTTCTTATACCACTTTTTTGGTATATGGTTTGGTACGCCCCTAGGGCTCAAACGTGCATTTGTGCTATTACTGTTGATATTTGACTTGTAAACTCTGTACTTCAAACTCTAGCCTCATAAAGAGACTAGAGGGGTGTGTTTAAGACTAAATACATATATTTTATATATATACCTGGTGTGGTCCTCTTTCATTTGGTCACTCAAGAGATTATAGACTGGTAAAACAAGCTGCTTTACATTCCTTCAAGACTTAGCCTGAAGGCTGCTCTCCATAGCTACCACTAGGATAGCTTTCAATAAAGGTTGTCTTTAACCTATCTCCAATAAGGGGTTGTCTGGACTGGTGCAAGGTGCCCACTATAATTAGTGGACAGCATATACCAGGCCAACTTCTCACACAGAATTTCCACTAAATATGCCAATAAATAATCCAAATTCTTCTTTGGAACAAGACATGGGTGAGAACCCCTGCTCGAAAGTGCAGCAGAGGTCACCATAGTTCATCAGACTCTTCAAGGTGGTGGGACCGACTAATGACTACGTTCGAGTAGAAACTCCAGATCAGCAGCTCAGCCCTCCTGATAGACTATATGAAATAGACTTACAAATTGAGGGTGATATACCATGTACTAATAAAGTAATACCCTGGAAGAACTTAACAAATGAATTCACGATTCTGTTGGATGAGACTGATTGGACACCTGAATTTGTTATAAAAGTCCCACAAGCAGATGACATAATTATACCTTCCTTTTTTATCATTTTCCCAAAAATGAAAAAACAGCATATACTATACGATGGGCTCCTGCTCAAGCCCTAGCATTATACTGCAACCAGGCAGGCTGGGAAGGTGATTCCATTTAGCATATTATAGCTATATGATCTAGCCCGCAAGCAAAATACCCTATTAAACATGAGGCTAAATGCCCTGTTAGGGAGATTCTATCACAATTGGAATATCAAGTTGTGATTGATCCTTGTGTCTCCCCTATGAACAATCCACAGTTTCTTGTGCTTAAATCAGATCATTCCTATCATACAGTCTTGGACTACAGACAATTAAACAGTCAGAAACACACTTTTGTGGTGGAAAATGCACACAGCACAGAATGAATAAACCACTTTGTACGTAAAAAATACAAAACTACATTGGACATTTGCAATGGTGTTTTCTTTTGAAATATAGAGTCTGAAAGCGCTAGGAACCCAGAGAAGGTTCTGTAGGCTCCCACAATGGTCCAAGAAAAGTCCAGGTCTGTTTTCTGCCAGAGTTACATCAATTCTACAAGATATTGATTCAACAGTGTTGTCATATGTTGATGACATTTACATCACAAATGATGATTTAAACAAACATTTGCCCAGAGTGGATAGCATAATATTGGGATTAGTTGAACATGGCTATAAATTCAATTTTCCAAAATTGCCTTTACCATTGTCCTGTTTTTGGGATACAAGTTGTTAAATGAAGGCAAAAGCCTAGCACCGTATTTTTTAGAGAAATGTGCTCTCTCACAAACACTAAATACATTGAAAAAGCTTTAATCTCGGGAAGCAAGATGGCGGCCGTCTGATTCGGCCATAGGCGGCTTCCAACGCAGTGCCAGTAAAGAAGAAATGTAAGGGCTCTTAAAACTAGATTATGGCGAAGCCACCACGGATCAGGATCACAATGGAGCCCAGCCGTATCTTACCTTGGATACGACTGGTGGCTCGGCAGGCAGAGCCGCTGTTCATTCGCTGCAGGTGGTTGGAGAGGGAGCTTCTACCGATGGCGGGACTCCCGTTTGCAGGAGGAGCAGTGTCAGCAATGGGACCTAAAGCTACAAGAGGGAGAGGAGCAGGTCAGCACTGCGCATCTGGGACATCTCTTCAGTTAGCCCAGCAGACACCGGCAGCTGACGCTGCCTCCGGATTACCCGCGTCAGGACGGCGGCAGAAAATCCGGACGTAATCCAGCAAAGAGGGGAAGGGGAAGAGCGCGCAGCCCCAGCCGCAGCGGACCGGTCCTTCTGTGATTGAGCTGCTCCGGAGTGCCGGGAATGGAGCCATGTCAGCGGGCGGTACAGGACAGGACTCTGCCCCTGTTCAGGTAGGCGGCCAGAGTGTTTTGCAGGTACTGGTCACAACAGGAGGTGGGGACAATGATACCTCTAGGGGGGTCGAGGCATTGGAGGAGCAGAAGCTAAGGTCTGGGGAGAGTGCACCGAGCACTGGAGAATTTTTGGGGGAAGCGGAAGCTATAGCTGAAGCTGCTCGGTACCCGGAGCGAGGAATCCAGTGCAATCCAGCAGTAAACCCTGAAGTAACCGGTGTGAGTGGAAGGGGCAGCGGAGGATCCTCAGGTATCACGGCTCAGCTCACCTACCAACCACAGCAGACGGGGCAGGGGGCCCCTCAAACTGCTCCAACTCCAGGTAAAGTCGATCCATCTCTACATGCGATCCTTGAGGCTGGGCACAAGGGCTCTATTAAAGTACACACTGGACGGACAAGTGGGCTCGCGCTAGCCCCTTTCAAGATGGATGTACATGCAAGCCTAAAGCAACATAGGGCATCAAGGTTAAAAAAACCAGGGGCTTGCATTGAACAAGAGCTGAATTCAGAGGCCAATGACCTGTTCTTCTCTCTATCAGATGCCACCTGGTCAGACGTGGGTTCGGCTTCAGGGACCAACTCAGATTCAAGCGAGTCGGAGAGTGTTCCCGGTAGCAGCGGTAGGGACTCTATAGCCACTACTCGGAAGGGTCATAACAAAGGGAGCAGAATGGACAACCAGAGCTACAAGGATTTGAAGTGGGACTACTCACTTGGCGACCGATTGGTGGGGGATAATAATAAGGACCCCTGTGACAGTCAAGCTGCACCCCCTCCTACATTGGATACTATTCTGCAATGTGTGATTGCACACCGTGAGGAGACTCGCCAGGAGAGCAGGCGCTCACAAACCGCAGCTCGCAAACTACAGGAGCCAGTAAGGAAAGTTGCCAAAACTTGTAATGCCATTAGTGATCGGCTGACGGACCTTGAGACCAGAACAGCTGCCCTCGAGTCGGATATCGCCGGGACAAAGTGTCAAGCAGAAGCCCATGACTCGCAACTTATCGACATTCAGTGGAAGCTCGAGGATAACGAAAACCGGCAAAGGCAGAACAATTTACGGCTTTTAGGAATTCCCGAAGGGAGAGAAGGATCTGATGCCCGAATGTATATGGTTCAGTTACTGCAGAAATCATTTCCAGAACTAGAAGGCTGGAACTGGCTACACGAAGTACAAAGAGCGCATCGTGTCCCATTTACTCTTCGGCAGCCTGCTAACCCTGATGCCAAACCACGCGCACTCTTGGTGTACTTTGGTAACTTCTGTTGCGCCAAAACATTTTTGAAAAAGCCAGACCAGAGGCTTAGCGGGCCGGGGATGGATTTTCATTTTTCACAAGACCTGATTTTTGCCACGTCACTGTGGAACGCCGGTGGCGCTTGCGCCAAATGATTAGACCCTTCCAGGAGAAAGGGGCACAGGTCTTTTTATTAAACCCAGCCCCACTGAAAGTAGTTTGGGGAAACAGTACCAGATTCTTTTCTTCTGAAATTAAGGCTAAAGAGTTCTTGTCCTCAGGCTGAAAATAATTGTCCCTTGTTTTTTTTTTCTTTATGCAGAAACATCAAGGGGAAAAATAGCTGAACAAGGGGGAATGACAAATAAGTATTGATGGGGGCCATGTGGCAAAATCACACAAATTGGTTTTTTTTTTCTGGTATTTTTATTCCAAGTTCGTTGATGGGGTATAGTGTCACTACGTATGCTCTTTTATCTTTGTATGCACAATAGGCCGCTAGTTGGAAGAGGCACCGCCGTCCATCACTTACAGACCAGCTCAGGTCTGTTTTTCCCCTGTTTGGGGGAGCGAGGGGATGGGGGAGGGGGTGGGGGTGGGACTGCTCTCGGTAGGGGGCAGGGGGGGCTGGGGTAGAGGTGCTTCAGGGTGGAGGTGCGGGGAGAAAAAAACCAGAAAAGCAGAAGGAAGTCAACTATCGTAGGAATGAGATTTGTTACACTATTTCACTAGAGATGTATAGTAATCGATTTAGGTGTACAGTTTGCCTCAGTAATGGGTAAGCTAACTATTTGTTCAATTAATGTTGGGGGATTAAACGATAGGGGGAAGAGGGTTAGAGTAAATCAGGTACTTAGGTTGCTAGGGGTAGATGTAATCTGCCAACAAGAAACCCACATCCCCTGGCAGCAAAGAGGGCTTAATTTAATCCCAGGTTATACTCGGGTAATCTGCTCTACTCAGACTACCACTACTAGAGGGGTCGCAATTCATATTTCCAATCGATTACCACCTGCAAAACGTATGCTATCAGATAAATGGGGGCGATGGGCCATAGCCTCGTTATCAGATGGGCCTACGGTATGCACGGTCTATGGGCCAAATCTAGATGACCCAGGGATGCTTGAAGAACTGGAGTTAGAACTAGCTGCTTGGCCTTCCCCCCTTATCATGTGTGGGGATTTTAACATTCATTTAGAGGCAAGCTGTCCCTTTACCAAGGATTACCAGGGGAGAAAGCCCCAGGTGTACAAAGCTTTAGTGGCTCTGACCACCAGCCATGGGCTGGTCGATATCTGGGCTTCTAGGAAGCCAAGGGATCTATGCTATACCTATTTTTCGTGCCCCCATAGGAAATATGTTAGGCTCGATAATTTTTTTCCCTCCTCTGCCCTTATGGATGGTGCGAATATAAGGAAGATGCCGAAGGTACTGTCGGATCATAACCCTTTGATTTTGGATATTATGGTTCCGGGGCATCAACGTAGTGTAACAAAGTGGACCTTCGACAGGAAACTATTGGTTACAGAGGGGTTTGTGGAACATATTAGGGGGTGGACACGACAGTATTTTGACATCAATAGGTTTAGCGCCTCTAGGGAAATAGTATGGGATGCGTTCAAGGCCGGCTTAAGGGGGGAGATTGTCAGCTTTGAGGGCCAGCGTAGGAAAAGTCAACGGGAGGAGGTATGTCGATTAACTGATCAGTTGACGAAATGTGAGGAGAAGCATATTGCCACCATTGCCCAAAAACAATTGGTCTTACAAGGTCAACTACAATTAGAGGTCATAAAGGTAAAGGCTGAGATAAATGGATTCTACAATAAATCATTGGCAGAAGCCTTCCAAATTCATACTAGAGACAACTATGAGTATGGGGAAAATACAGGCAAACACTTAGCACTTCGTCTTAGACAAAAGGCAGCTACAAATAACATTACAAGGGTAAAAAGGAAGGACAGGACTCTGGCATGAGATACGCAAGAAATTCTAAGTGTATTTGCGGATTTCTATAGGGACCTTTATCAGTCTGAGGATAAATCAATAGAGACTACCACGCTTGCAGGTGATAGCAACCCCCCTATTCTGGCTGATTGGAGGTAGATATTACGATCAGTGAGGTTATCTATGCTTTACAAGCCATGGCAGCAGGTAAAGCATCAGGTCAGGACAGAATTACAATGGAATTGAATAAAGTACTACAATCAGAGTTATACCTCCTGCTCCTAGATTTGTTCCTAGCTGTACAGCAGAAGGGGCTCCCACCGCAATTCTGGCAAGGCACAGACATAGTCGTGTTTTTGAAGAAAGGTAAACCTGCTGAGGATCCAGCCTCGTACCCCCCCCATCTCCCTGATCAATGCTGACGAGAAGCTATGTTCGAAGATTCTTGCACTCCGATTAGGCAAAGTCATCACCTCATTGGTGAGTCCATGGCAACATGGTTTTATTCCAGGGAGAGATACCAAGGATCACGTGCACCGGGTAATCTCCCTGTTTGACTTAGTGGATCTCTCAGAAGAACAGATGGCTTTGATTCTTTTAGACGCCCAAAAAGACTTTGACCGGGTTGAGTGGACATATCTTTGGGACAACTTAAGATCAAATGGGTTTGGGCCCCGTATTTTATCGGCTATAGGAGCTATGTATGTACAGCCATACGCAAGAATACAATTAATGAGCAGGGAATCCGAAAAGATCGTGGTAGCCCGTGGGACGAGACAGGGATGCCCCTGTTCACCAATTCTCTTTGCTTTGTACATCGACCCATTAATTAGGGCAATCATGCAAGATCAGATGATTAAACCAATTGTGGTCAGGGGGTATAACATAAAGGTTTTAGCTTATGCTGACGACATAGCTGTCGTCACCCCTGGCCCAATGGGAGCAATGGTGAGGATTGAGGATTTGGCTACAGTTTGGTAGGAAGTCGAGATATCGCTTGAATGCCGATAAAACTAGGATTGTCTGCACAAACAATATTACTTGGCAGGATCCCCAAAGGACCGAGATAGCCACCTATCTAGGGATTGACATCTCTGCAGATGTGGGCTCTATTTGGACAACAAATCTGGTTCCCCTTATTGATAGAATTAGTCAAGACCTAAAAAGAATCGATAAACTGTATATGTCTATAATAGGCAGGTGTAATGTACTCAAAATGACCATGTTTCCAAAAATATTATACCTACTTCACTGTATTCCGCTGGAGCCAGAACCGGCATTTTTTTAAAAAATGGACTGATTTTTTTGTCAATTCATCTGGCAATATCAGAAGGTCAGACGATCATTGAATCTCTTGACTCTACCCCAAGATCGTGGGGGTTGGGCGGTCCCCAATTTATTATTTTATTATTGGGCCATCACATTACAACAATCGGTTATCTAGTTTAAATCTAATATGGGTCTAGTTAACAGTTTTGGTATACAGGAATATGAGACCCCCCCCCTCAATCTTTGAGTTGGCTATAGGTGGAGCTGCATCAGGGGTTCTACTCAGACAGCTGGAGGTTAGCTATTATAAAAAAACACGGTTCAAGCCCCTTATAGCGGCTTGGAGGGTTTGGCACAAAGCTTCAAAGTTCCTAAATATTCTCAGGCTCCAGAAATATCTATTTCTGTGGCACTCTCCTGTCTTCTCGGCCCCGCTTTTTGATGGAATGGGTAAACATTGGGAGCAGGCAGGCGTCAGCAGAATAGGGGATGTCATAGATGGGAATGGGATGATCCCTTTTGCTGAGTTGCAGCGGTAGCATAAAATTGACCCAAGATCATATTTTAAGTACGTTCAAATCAGGGAAACCATTAGACCTTTTCTGTCTAAAATCATCTCCATAGGCAGATCCAGTTGCTAGAAACTATCTTATATAATAGTCCCCGAATTAAGGATATATAGTGCCTTTTTATAGAAGCTGCCCAGGATGACCTAGTTAAAATGGAATCTGCTTGGGCAGGCAAGGTTGGGAATTAGGATGTGGATTTAAGCAGGTCTCTGGCTCTCTCTAAGAAGGTTTTCCTTTCCGCTAACCTGAAGGCCCAACACTTCAAAACAGTTTACAACCTATATTTCACCCCGTCAAAACTGTTCAGCTGGGGAAAAAGGGGAAACGATCATTGCCCGAGATGTGGGCTGGGCCCAGCAGATTTAGTTCATATGTTTTATGAATGTACTATATTAGATCCATTGAAAAAGGGTATTGAAACTTTTCTGTATAAGGCATTGGGACAGGAAGTGTCTATTTCTCCAACCTTAATGCTATTGGGGGTCGATGAAAGAGCTCAATTAGGAGTGACACAGGTATATTTTTGTTTTATGGCAGTGGCAGTAGTGCGACTGCTGATTGCTTTAAAGTGGAAGGAAGCCGACCCTCCGACATATCAAGCTTGGTATGCCAGATTGCTTCATATATACAGATTTGAAACTGCATTGTATAACTGTAAAGGATGGAGGGTGAGGAAACGGGGTAGGAAGATATGGGGCCCAGTGATGGATCTGGTCTGAGATATAAATTTATTTTGGCTTTTCTTTTCTCCTTCTCGATATATGTATGTTGTAATGTGGAATACTGATAATGCTTAGGTTATGCTGATCTAAATAATCTTCCTTGATTTCTGTCTTTTCCTCTTTGCCTCTTTTTTAAAATCTTTTTGTAAGCACAAATATATGGCCAACTGTACATTATGTAATTGTAATTTTTAATCTTTTATAAATACTGCTTTTCTGGGAGACACAATAAAAATAAAAGAAAAAGCTTTAATCTCTTCCAGGCTTTCTAAACTTACATATATACTAAATTAGGCACAGCAGGGTAAACCGTTTTATGATTTAATTCATCCAGATTTTTCTAATAAACATTGGACTACTGAAGGCACTGATGTTCTCAGAAAATTGTCGATTGACATGCTTGAGTCTAAACATTTACACCCACGTGTTAACACAACAAGCTTGTATAATTGTGGGTTCCACGGAATGAGTTTTGCGTCAACAAAAAATTCTATGACTGCAGTCCAAACAGCTGTGCTGTGCTGAAGGAACATCCATTGGCTCAGGGGTAACGCATTAATTGTAATATCTCCTCTTCCAGCCTTAGAGGCTGTCAACAAGGCTAGTGTCCCTAACGCAAAAGCCTTACATCCAAGATGTATTCAGTGACCGCTGATTTAAATTATATTTTTGATTCTACCTTAGAAACACAGGAATACCTTCAGTTTGAACAAGAACATCCCGTGTCTAGTGAAATTTTGCCTCTAGATCAATATGATTTTATAATGTATACTGATGGCTCAGCTCAGCCCGCGGTTGGTACTAAGTACAAATATTCAGCAGCATGTGCTGTGGTGAAGGATGCCTCTCAGATTTCTTTATTGGCTTTTTTCTTTTTATGAAATTATTATTTGCATTTTATATTACTTTGTGAGGATTTTAATTGGCCTCTTTTATTGCTTAAAGCATCTGCTTGTTGTGTTTTCATGTGAAACAAAAGGTTTTTTAAAGATACATTAATCATTGCTTTTTATATATTTTACATACTATTGTTTATTTCTCTTTGAGTCATCCCTTTTTCAACCAAGGAGAGGGTGTTATGCGGTTTGTATTTGGTTTCCATTTTAGTTCTCATGTTAACTTAGCCTCATTTTTTAAACATACTTTGTACATGTTTTTCTATTGCAAGAATGGCCTTACACACATTTCTTTTAGATAGGCATTGATGCCCAGTAGTCTGTACAGTTAGTTACAGGGTCACACAAATTCAGAACATAAGGCATTGTTTTCATTTTCTGTGCTTGTAAAGACCTGACTCTTTTGCTTCAGTCTAATTAACCCTTTCGCTGCGAGGCCTCCCCCCCCCCGTGCTAAGCCTTTTTTTGGCTATTTTGGGTAGTTTGTACTTAGGCCCCTGTAACCTTTTGTCCACACAAGGTATCCACGCCAAATATGCATCCTTTTCTTCCAACGTCATGAGGATGGAGGGGACCAAGAAATTAGCCAAAATACAGCTATATTTTGTTTTGGTTTTTTTAAAATGGGGAAAAAGTGCTGCAGAAGAAAGAGCTTTTTTCCCCTATAAATGGTATCAACAAAGGGTTTGAGGAGCTGAAATTACCATCTTCCCAGCTTTCAGGGACAGGTAGACTTTTGTCAGAAAACCTATTTTTGCTATTTGTTGTGCTTTCAATCTCCTTCCAGTTAGTGGTAGAAATGGGTGTGAAAGTAATAATGGATCCTGGAAAGCTATCCATTTATGAAAAGTAGACAAAATTCTGAATTCAGCAAGGAGTCATTTGTGTAGATTCTTCAAGGTTTTATTTATAGAAACTGAGTAGAAAAAACAGCCATTTGTGCCAAAGTTTTCACCTGTAACTTCTTCTAAGTATGACAGATTTTTTAAAGCAATATACCGTTACATCCGCTGGACCTTCTCGTTGTGGGGATATATAGGACTTATAGGTTCACCAAGAACCTGAGGAACCCAGAGCCAATAACTGAGCTGTGTCTTGCGATGGTTTTTCATTGTGTACAGGGTATATAGCAATTAATTTGGTAAAATATAATGAGTGAAAAATAGGTACCAAGGAAACCTATATATTTCTGAAATGGGAACAAAACATAGAGTTTAGAAGAAATGGTTATTTGCACATCTCCAAATCTGTGGATACCCATAAGAGCAAGTGAATTAGAGGTCCTTTTTCTAAATGACTTCTTTTTTTACAAATTGTCTTACATTTGGAAGGCAGAAATGCAAAGAAAGTCAATTGGTAATAGCACTTGTTCTACTATTCTGTGTTCCCCTAAGTCTCCCAATAAAATTGCTACCTCACTTGTGTGGGTAGGCCTACTGCCTGCAACAGGAAAGTGCCCAAAACGCAACGTGGACACAGCACATTTTTCCAGTGAAAACTGACCCTTTTTTTGCAGTATGCCTAGCTGTGGATTTTGAACCCTAGCTCAGCCATCACCTAGGAAAACCTAGCAAAACTATACATTTTTGATTACTAGACATCCAGGGGAATCTAGGATGGGGTGACGTGTGGCTCTCACAAGGTTCTCTGACCCAGAAACCCTTGCAAACCTCCAACTTTGTAAAACAAAACACATTTTCCTCACATTTTTGTGATATAAAGTTCTGGAATCTGTGTTGCTCCAAAAACTTCCGCCCACGCTGCATTCCCCAAAGTCTACCAATAAAAATGGTACCTTACTTGTGTGGGTAGGCCTACTGCCCGCGACAGGAAACGGCCCAAAACGTAACATGAACACATCACATTTTTCCAGTGAAAACTGACCCTTTTTTTGCAAAGTGCCTAGCTGTGGATTTTGAACCCTAGTTCAGCCCACACCCAAGGAAACTTAGCAAACCTATACATTTCTGAAAACTAGACACCAAGGGGAATCCAGAATTGGGTGACGTCTGTGGCTCTCACAAGGTTCTGTTACCCAGAATCCCTTGCAAACCTCACACTTTGTAAAAAAAACACATTTTCCTCACATTTCTGTGATGGAAAGTTCTGGACTATGTGTGGATCCACAAACTTCTGCCCACCCACCATTTCACAAAGTCTCCCGATAAAAATGGTACCTCACTTGTGTGGGTGGGCCAAGTGCCCGTGGCAGGGAAGGGCCCAAAATGTATTGTGGCAACATCAAAATTCTCTAGCATAAAACAACTTGGTTTTGCAAGGGAGGTCACCTGGGTTTTTGGCCCCGTGCTAGGTGGCAATCTAGGGAAACTGACCAAACCCAGACATTTCTGAAAACTAAACACCTGGGGGAGTCCAGGGAGGTATGGCTTGTGTGGATCCCCCAACGTTTTTCTACCCAGAATCCCCTGCAAGACATAAATTTAGCTGAAACAAATCTAATTTTTCTCACATTTCTGTGTGGGAAAGTTGTGGCATCACTGGGCTGACACAAATTTCCCACCACCCAGCATTCCCCCAGGTCTCCCAATAAAAATAGTACCTCACTTGTGTGCGTGGGCCAAGTACCCATGGCAGGGAAGGGCCCAAAAATATATTGTGGAGACATCAAAATTACCAATCACAAAACGACATGATTTTGCAAGGGGGGGTCACCTGGGTTTTTGGCCCCTGGCTCTGCGGCCATCAAGAAAAACCCACCAAACCCAGACATTTCTGAAGACTAGATACCCGGGGGAGTCCAGAGAGGTATGGCTTTTGTGGATTCCCCAACATTTTCCTACCCAGAATCCCCTGCTAACCTCAAATTTAGCTGAAACAAATCACATTTGTCTCACGTTTCTGTGTGGCAAAGTTGTGGGATCACAGGGCTGACACAAATTCTGACCACCCAGCATTCCCCCGGGTCTCCCAATAAAAATGGTACCTCACTTGTGTGGGTGGGCCAAGTACCCGTGACAGGCAAGCGCCCCAAACGTATTGTGGAGACATCAAAATTACCAATCACAAAATGACCTGGTTTTGCAAGGGGGGGCACCTGGGTTTTTGGTCCCGGGCTCGGCGCCATCTAAGGAAACCTACCAAACCCACATATGTCTGAAAACTAGACACTTGGGGAGTCCATGGATGTGTGACTTGCATGGATTCCCCAACGTTTTCCTACCCAGAATCTCCTGAAAACCACAAATTTAGCTAAAAAAATCACATTTTCCTCACATTTCTGTGTGGGATCACCGTGCCGGCACAAATGTCCTACCACTCAATATTCCCCTCAGTCTCCCGAGTAAAATGATACCTCACTTTTGTGGGTGGGCCAAGGACCTGCGACTGAGAAGGGCCAAAAACATAGGGATTGAGGAGTTAGCACAGAGAACACTAAGGGGCCGATTCCGATCTCGGTCGGAGGCGCACCCAATACCATTCGGTCGGGAAAAAAGCCATGCGAAAGCCAGTTTCCCGACCGATCCGTACAGCACACCGAACGAGCAAGTACGATGCGCACAACAGCAAAAATTCCGGCCGAGCCGTACTCACCCAAACCAGGTCCTGTTCTCCGACCGAGGCGAATCCGGAAACGCCGAATCGAGTCGCACGGAAGGAAAATGCAGCCCCGTCCGGCCGGACAAGTACGATGCGCTTCCCGTACGCGCCGAACCCGTCGCTACGCACGGCACGTCAAAGCATCCGGAGAGGCGCACATAAGCTCCGAATCGCGCCACAACACGATCCACGGCTACGAGACGAACACGGCACCGACGAGGACGACGCGAGCGGCGAGGACGAAGCGAAGCGACGAGGACGACGCGAAGCAACGAGAAGGACAAACGACACGAACCAACCATGAATCCCTTCGTCCCGATCATACCAATATTCTACATCTACTACCGGAACAGGCACGGACGCGTACGGCGCAGAAGGTAAGTCAGACACCAACCACAAAACACATACAACACGTACACGACACATCACACACATACACTGGGAATCTGAATATACTTACACCAGCAACAGCAGCACCATAGGGGCGGGATGCCCATCACCAATGCCACATATGCACACAGGGGCCTGAATGCGCGCCACCACCCCAACCCAGGGGGGCTGGATGCCTACCACTACTACCACCCTTAGCCAGGGGGCAGGATGCCTACCACTACTACCACCCTTAGCCAGGGGGCAGGATGCCTACCACTACTACCACCCTTAGCCAGGGGGCAGGATGCCCACCACTACTACCACCCTCACCCAGGGGGGCAGGATGCCTACCACTACTACCACCCTTAGCCAGGGGGCAGGATGCCTACCACTACTACCACCCTTAGCCAGGGGGCAGGATGCCTACCACTACTACCACCCTTAGCCAGGGGGCAGGATGCCTACCACTACTACCACCCTTAGCCAGGGGGCAGGATGCCCACCACTACTACCACCCTTAGCCAGGGGGGCAGGATGCCCACCACTACTACCACCCTCACCCACGGGGGGCAGGATGCCTACCATTACTACCACCCTTAGCCAGGGGGCAGGATGCCCACCACTACTACCACCCTTAGCCAGGGGGCAGGATGCCCACCACTACTACCACCCTCACCCAGGGGGGCAGGATGCCTACCACTACTACCACCCTTAGCCAGGGGGGCAGGATGCCTACCACTACTACCACCCTTAGCCAGGGGGCAGGATGCCCACCACTACTACCACCCTTAGCCAGGGGGCAGGATGCCCACCACTACTACCACCCTCACCCACGGGGGCAGGATGCCTACCACTACTACCACCCTTAGCCAGGGGGCAGGATGCCCACCACTACTACCACCCTTAGCCAGGGGGCAGGATGCCCACCACTACTACCACCCTCACCCAGGGGGCAGGATGCCTACCACTACTACCACCCTTAGCCAGGGGGGCAGGATGCCTACCACTACTACCACCCTTAGCCAGGGGGCAGGATGCCTACCACTACTACCACCCTTAGCCAGGGGGCAGGATGCCTACCACTACTACCACCCTTAGCCAGGGGGCAGGATGCCCACCACTACTACCACCCTTAGCCAGGGGGCAGGATGCCCACCACTACTACCACCCTCACCCACGGGGGGCAGGATGCCTAACACTACTACCACCCTTAGCCAGGGGGCAGGATGCCCACCACTACTACCACCCTTAGCCAGGGGGCAGGATGCCTACCACTACTACCACCCTCACCCAGGGGGGCTGGATGCCTACCACTACTACCACCCCCACTCATAGGATGGACAATGCATGACACAACAAGCACACCACAACCTAGGGAATGCAAGATTAAGACATCCCCCCACCACCATGACAAGCGTGTGAGCAGGCTGTGTCAAATGCCTACAACACCGAACATGACTTTGAACATACAATGTGACCCCCTAGCACATGTGCCACACATATATGTGTGTGGCACCCACTAATGCTAAGCAGCCCATGACCATTGTGGCAATGGGGCCTAAACCCCCATCATCACAGTGACCAAAAGGTAAGTGTGGGGTCCATAGCTGAAGCACATTTTGACCATTGTGGCAATGGGGTCTAAACCCCCATCATCACAGTGACCAAAAGGCAAGTGTGGGGTCCATAGCTGAAGCACATTTTGACCATTGTGGCAATGGGGTCTAAACCCCCATCATCACAGTGACCAAAAGGCAAGTGTGGGGTCCATAGCTGAAGCACATTTTGACCATTGTGGCAATGGGGTCTAAACCCCCATCATCACAGTGACCAAAAGGCAAGTGTGGGGTCCATAGCTGAAGCACATTTTGACCATTGTGGCAATGGGGTCTAAACCCCCATCATCACAGTGACCAAAAGGCAAGTGTGGGGTCCATAGCTGAAGCACATTTTGACCATTGTGGCAATGGGGTCTACACCCTCATCATCACAGTGACCAAAAGGTAATTGTTGACAAAGAAAGAGCTGCAACTGCCAAACTGCATGGATCATTCCTGGTCACAGAACCAAAAACTCATCTGTGGCAAAGTAGTGTATGTGTCCCATTGCAACATAAATTGGGGGAGCCAAATACTGCAGTGCAAATGAAACATTCCTTTGGCCATGTGCAGACAAACAACACCCATGGGGGCTGAGACCGTCAACAGTCATCAATGACACAATGACAGAAGTGACCATCAGAATGCAGAACCACATATTTGCACCAATGGGCACACAAATGCAGATACCCTGTGGAGACAGCAGATGTGAGGTGAACAGATACCATACCATGGCAGCAATGGGACACACAAACCATGATCACTGTGCTGACCGATGACCTAGGAGTCCCAGGGACAGCAGGAAACACACCAAACAACATACAGCCAATGGCACACCCAAGATATGCCAATGCAGTGGTGCAGATGCACAAACACAAACAGGCAGACCAACACTGTCATCATACACAGCAGGTGAGGGGTGGGGGTGCCAGTGTCCCCAGGCAACAACACAACACATGAGGAGAGCTGAATACCAATCATACAGATGTGCATACACTGCCACACTAAGGTAACTCATGGATCCAAATCCCCTATGTGGGCAAGCAGGCATTGACAGGTGAGAGGGAGCACAAAACACACATGTCACACAGGCACGTAGGAACAACAACTGACACAGCAAGTCACAGACACACCACAGCACCACCCCCAGGGCCCCCACAATGTGGTGACCCTGGGCTGAATAAAAATACCACTGTGATGACAAAGCTAAATGTCGTTCACACTGTGAACCACAGTCAGGTGTCCTGAGCAACAAACTACCATCACACCTACACAAGCACAAATCAATCAGCATGGCCAGTAAGCCAAGGCCAACATGGAGGCAGGGGCCTAGCCGGGCAACAACTCTCATCTGCACACACTCAACACCACACCCTCGACCTCCAACAATGTGCAGCAGTGAAGTACACATGCACTGGTGACATTGCACATGCACCCATGACTATTCCAGGGTGGTGGGTGGGAACCAAGGTGTAGAAACACATCACACATGGACACTCAACAAGACTCCTGAATGTCTGACACACTGCACACTACGCTGTACATGGACATGACGGCAATACCACACCGACCAATGGGATCCCAGCCACAGTCACACACCAATGAAGAAGCCAAGGTCACCCACAAAGAACACACATAGACAACAACCAACATTGCAGCCCGGACCCTAAGGAGTGCCAGCAGTCACACACACAACGTGTCACAATCACTGAAAGATAACACAAACTGGAAATCACATGACAGGGGCAAACAACAAGTGCCAAAGGGAAACCTGACTGTGACCCATCTGCGTCTGCACACAAACTCTGACCTGACAGCAAACACACCTATGGGTGACACCCTGATGACCAGTAATGTGCCATGCACCCACATCACAGAGAACACAGGGAGAAGACTTTGGGGGAACATAGCTCAAGTCAGCAAGCATCACAAACAGGTACAACACTAGGGATCACAGCATGCGCAGATGAATGGAAGTGAACACACAGACATGCACATACAACACACACCTTGGGCGCAGGCAATGTCACACGTGTACACACTGCCATGAGGGGACTCCACTCCTGTGTGAGGAAAGCTGTGCCATATGTTGCCTCAGTAGGGCCCCATCATGTCAGCTGAGCACTTGGTCACACAATCAACAATTAGCACCAAATGAGGGCTCCCATCACATCAGCCTGGTCATGGATGTGCCAACGGAATCATCAGCACAGATCCAACACACTTGTATAGCAATGTTGCACTGACTACACGGATGAGTCCCTCCCCATTGATGCCCAAACCTGCATGTCCACTGGAGATGGCAACACGGTCAGGGAAGTAGACAAATGCAACGATGGCAGGCACAACAGATGTGCAGGGGTGGAAGCCACAGATATGAAATTGCCAATGTAAGTAGGAAACCCATTGCCAAATACTGAACACATGACACCCTCAGATGCTGCTATTGATGACATGGATACACCACATGATAGGACACATTCCCCCTGGACCACATGGGTTCCTGCACAGTAACACTTCATAATCATGAGACCAGATATCACCATCACTGCAGCAAGGGCATGGTTAGCTGCACCAACAACATGTACATCTGAAGCATGAGCACTAGAGAAAAGAAAGTTGCTTTATTCAGCATATGTGTTGTTTGATAACGACGTCCAGAAGAAATTAGAGCAAAGGCCAATGGCCAGTCCATTGTCAAAGTTCAAACAGGGTGACACTGGCAGATGTCACCCTACGCATGCCTGCACAATACCAGGGACAATCCACTAGGAGGGGCAACCGGGGGGCAGGCCAGGCACCGCAGGGACAGGATCAGGGCTCACCAGGGGAGTCAGAGAAGGGGTGGTGGGTGCTGGAGAGCCACTGACAACTGCAGTGGAGGTGTCTGACATGGTGTGTGCCGGCACAACTGGGGGCATGACTCAGATGTCGTGGGTGCCGGCACAACTGCAGTGGACCCTGCAGATGGGGTGGACAGGTCCGCCACTGCAGTGCCCAAGTCAGACAGGGCGGTAGTGGACTCCACTGCAGTGCCTACCTCCAGGGGAGGAGAATGGGGAACAGGCAAGGTGGGTTGGACAGAGGGGGAGGACACCCTCACCACATCAGTGGCACAGACAAGCGCAGCGGGGGTGTGGTGCTGGGAGAGCAAGTGGCAGGGGGAGAAGGCCGGATCCTCTTGGGGATGGTATATCTGTGGGTGGGGAACCTGGGGCAGGGTGTGGTGGGGGCACCTGTGCAGTGGGGGCCTGAGGGATGGAGGACGGAGACCTTGTGCCTGAGCTGCAGGGCGGTGGCGGGGTCTTGCTCTTACCACTCCGGGGGGACTTGCGGGTGGGGGCCTCAGTCCGTCTGTGCCTGGGGGAGGGTGTCCGGGGGCGAGGGGCACTCTGCTCCGTGTGGGTGGGCTTCCTCTTCCCCCGGGATGCTGGAGCAGCTTCATCGGTGGGGAAGAGGCCGAGGTCACAGAGGAAGAGCTGCTGTGACTTTGGGGTTGCAGGTGAGGCAAGGGAGGGTGCTTTGGAGGGAGAGGGAACTGAGGACTGCGCAGTGCATGTGGATGCGTGTGTGTGTTCCAGGGCCCCATCCCCTGTGAGTCTGGCTTCAGTCCCCTGAATGTGCGTGCGTGTGCGTTTTGTCATTGGCGTGTGTGTCAGTGTGCTGGATGTGTGTGTGCTGGTGTGTGCCTGTGCCGGTGTGTGTGTGCCTGGGATGGGTAAGGTGCTGGGGAGTGTGGATGGAGCAGAGGCAGGAGGGGTGAGGGACCGTTTGAGGAGGGACACTGCTGCCGTCAGGGAGGAGTCCATGGACCTATTGCCCCTCTGTAGGTCAGACATGCCCGATGAGATGCCCTCCATGAACGACACCAGCTGAGTCAACAGCGCGGTGTGCGCATGGAGGACACTCAGCATGGCTGTCTGCCCTACATGGAGCTGGCGAAGGAGGTACACAGACTCCTCACTCAGGGCAGCAGGGGACACAGGGGCAGGGGGTGCGGTGCCTGGCCCAAAGGAGACACGCTCCCGGACATGGGAGCCTCCACGGACCTGGGGAATGGGAGCCGATGGGAGGGCGGTGGTGGTGCTGGTGGTGGCGGGGACAGCAACACTAGCTGGGGTGTGGTGGCTGCTGACACCCGCCTCCACAAGGGAGTCATCCTCCGAGTTGCTCTGGTCCTCAGCTGAGGTGGATGCTGCTGAGGACTCCTCGGTGTGGCTCCCCTCGCCCTCCGTGCCACTGGGTCCCTCCGACCACTCCTCGGCTGCTGACCCAGTCTGGCTCTCCGGCTCCTCCTGGTCCGTGGAGCTGTCCCCTTCCGTGGCCGTGGATGTATCTGCAAACAATGGGGAAACAGACAGACATCAGTCACCTGCACATAACGCACACACCACTGTGAGCACAGCACATCACAGAGCAAGCCCTGGCATCATTAGTTGTACATTGCTAAAAGTGCACTAATTGAACAGGAGAAGTCAATTGTCAGTCTGATGCCAAGCATGGCACTCACATCCCACATGGCCTTGCACCCATCTGTCTGGTGTCTGTTGGATTGCAACACCCCAGTGTTGACACATGCACCAAGTACACAGTAGTTGGACAGTGCAGAGGACACGGTGTGGACACATCACAGCTCTTGCCACTGAGTCAGTACAGGTTTCCGGATGTAAGGGATGCCCAGAGTCAAATAGGAAATGCATGTGATGCATACCAGCGACAGACACCATGATGCACCCATGTCCTGATAGCCAGCGCCACTATGGTGTGCATGTAGCACATGTCACTCCCCTGCAGGCTCACCAATCAGTAGACACATGCCATGGCGGAGGCATGACTGCAAAGTCATACATCACTGGCTCAGTGATGTATGACTTTGCAGCCAGACAACAACACTCTGCACTGTGTCACAATAGGAGGTCATGGGGAATGCAAGTCCTGGAGCTGCACAAGTGCACATGTACATCCCCCCACAACACATCCTCTTAACCCTCATCTGTCCAGGTCATACCTATTGGACATATGGGAGACCTGTGACACTACCCTCTGAACCTGAGCCCCTCACACTCTGCTGTGCATGGGGAACAGCTGCCTGAACTTCACATTTACATGCCCCAGTCTGCATGGGCAGCTGATCAGACACCTATGTGTCACACAAGTATCGTCTCCTATGGTCACATCTCCAGTGGCATGCTGAGCCCCTACCAAGAAACTCCACAGCAGTCCTGGCGACTAATCCACAGCACACTGACACAGAGGCAGACACCTGAGGGGTCAAATCACTGTGCACAATGTGTCCGCTGATACACGGGAGTGGGAGTACAGAGTGTATTGTATGGCCTGGAGTAGGCATGACTGTCCAGCCCCACATGAATGAGGGATGAGCCCTGGACTGTAGGCAGCTGGCTAAGTATGTGTGACACACGTCATATACATACTCCTGGGGCCCAAACATTGTTCCCACCCGCAGCATGGGTGTGTGCCAGGTACCCCAGCCACATGTGGTGGATCAGCTCAGCAATTGGACCACAGATCAAAGTAACACGCTGAATACATGTCAGAATACAGGCATTGTGTAAGCAATGGACCCACCCATGATGCCCACCACAGAGTCAGGGAAACAGATGCTGTCTCCCACCTTGAGTCAAGCAAACTGCAAGGACACAGTCCTAAGTGACAGAATTCCCTGCATGTAAGGGCCACACCTGGGTATCAGATGAGGAGTGGGCAGTGCACAATAGAGGGACATGGCTCCTGGACAACATGACTGCTGTACTGTGGCAGTTTAACCAGGCCCGAGGAGGGCACATAGCATGTTAGACAGAGTACACAGTGCAGTCTTTGACTCACCCCTCCTTGCTGCTCTCTGGCCTTCAGCTGCCCATCCAGGTCTGGAAAGACCACCGCCAGGATCCTGAGCATGTGGGGGGTCAGGGTCCGTGTTCCGCCCCTCCTGCGAGGAGGCGACAGCTTCAGCTGGACCCGTGCAATCCTCCGGGTCCAGCCCCGAAGGTCCTGCCACCTCTTTTGGCAGTTGCGGATCCGGCACTTGTAGACCCCCACGGACCGGACAGCCCGGACGATGTCCTTCCATATCTCATGCTTCCGATGGGCAGAAGCCTGTCAGGATGACAAAGTGATAAGTCCATTACTACACATGCAACATATCCGTGCATGACACAGTTGCATATACATGTCGCAATCACAGGGGCACATGGTGTACCCAGGCAGTGCACGGCTGCCCATGGACAGTTTTCCAGAAGTCACTACATGGTATCATTGCATGGGGAGTAAAACCCTGTTCAGAAGCACTGTCACTGCACCATACCTGTCCAGTGCAAGTCACTACACACTATGGGGGGTGACAACTACTCAGTGAGCCTGCTAGCCAGTGGTGTGCTGACTCTCAGCCTTGCTAGTCAGACAAAATGCACATTCAGAAAGGCAGTGCACAGAACACTCACCTGCTCCCCTGGTGTCCCATACAGCTTGCTGTACTGTGGAAGTAGGCTGTCCAGCAGGGCCTGGTTCTCCACAAGGCTGAAGGCTGGGGCTCTCTCCACAGTACGTGCCATTGCAGGGTCCAGAGGGGCAGAGACAGCAGCAGTGCAGTGGCAGATGTCGTCCTGGAGCATGTAGTGCAGGCAAGTGGGCTCTCAGGGGAACAGGCAGCAATATATATGTGCTGGAGAGGCAGATACTGTCCCTTGTGTCCAAAGTGATAGGTCCAAGTCGTTTGCATCTTCTGAATCTGGCCAATCCATGGAATAGCAGCACCAAAACACGCCCACAGCATCCTTCAAAACTTCAACTTCATGACATACATGATTTTGCAACATTGTTGTGGGTGACCAACTGATTTTCCAGCAACCGACTCGTTCGAAATTCGAAAACGCGTCCGTTGCCAGGCAAGCCCATTGTCAATGGGTGCGCACCGATCGGTCCATTGAGGTACAACGCGCACAGGGGTACAACGCGTACCCGCACACATTGAAAGCAATGGGCCGGCCGGAGGCACCGATCGGTCCATTGCAGTTCAACGCGCACAGGGGTACAATGCGTACCCGCACACATTGAAAGCAATGGGCCGGCCGGAGGCACCGATCGGTCCATTGCTGTTCAACGCATCACTGTATATGTGACTGGCATAGGTCAGCATGCCTGTCTCAGATGGACATATGCCAGCCACAGATAGCTCCCAGGGAGTGAGGGGCACACCTACATCACGACAGCCTGTCCAAACCTTATCATAAGGCATGTAAGGCTGCATTTCCTATTGTGTGTATGTTGGTGTACATGTTGTCCTGTGGGTGTCACCTGTGGGCAGCCACCCCCAGGCTGTGCACGTGTTCATGGGGACAGGATCCTGGGTGTTACGTGTACGTGACCACTGTGATGTGCAACTGTTCATATCTGTGCATGTGTCATGGTCACATTTCACAGTGGTGTTTGTGTATGTCATGTCACATACCCCGTGAGTCCCATGTGGGACGGTATGTTTGAGCCAGGGTGTCCCAGTGGCACAATAGTGATGGCCCTCCACAGTCTTTGTGCATGTAGTGTTTACAATGTCTCTGATTTCATGTGCACAATGGGAGACAGTCTCCACATCCACGTTGTGTGTGCATGGACTCTGATGTTGTGCGTGTGTGTCACAGACGTCCATGGCTCTCCTGCCATGGCAAGTGTGGCCACTACCTGTGGGGGTCATGTTTGTTTTGCTGTGGTGTACACATGATACTCCAGGTGATGCCAGTGTCCATGTGGCATTACAGGGTCCCTGGGAATGTGCCTGTCGTTGAGCTGTGGTGCCTGGGGCACATCTGTCCTCACATGTCACTGGGGGAGTGACTGTGACACAGCATCATGATATCCAATGGGCCAACCTGGGACAAATTGATGCCACCTGTAGGACCGTGTTGACAGATGTTGGCCATGTATGTACCATACATGTCGTTCCGGTACTGCACACTTCATGTAGTTGTGCCTCATGATGATGTATGTTGGGATCTTGAGTGTGTTCAATGCCGCATATGTGGGGTGACTGACGATCTTGCTTACTTCTCCTCTGCACTGCAGGGCTCCTGCTGTCCATCGGCCATTCCCAGACCTGGCAACGATGGTGGAACGGGACAGCATCCGACGGTACCGCTTCACCAGGCAGCTGATTGAGGATTTGGCAGTGCAGTTGTCCCCACATTTGCAGCCTGGCCGGCCGTATCCTACAGCGCTGACCCCCAAGGTGAAGGTGATGGCAGCCCTACACTTCTTTGCCACCGGTACCTTCCAACATACTGTGGCGTCTGCTGGTGGGATGTCACAGACCATGTTCAGCCGTGTGCTCCACGATTTCTTGGCGGCAATGTTGCTCTTCCTGAACCGGTACATATATTTCCCTAGACTGCGACGACTCACTGACGTGAAGAGTGACTTTTATGCCCTGGGGAGGATGCCGCATGTCATTGGCTCCATTGATGGGACACATGTGGCTTTGGTACCACCACAGGCCCAGGAGCAGGCCTACAGGAACCGCAAGCACTACCACTCGGTCAATGCACTGGTGGTGTGTCTTGCAGACATGACCATCACACACGTGTGTGCCCGTTTCCCTGGTTCAGCACACGATGCCTTTGTGATGAGGAGTAGTCGCATCCCCAGGTTGATGGCACAGATGCAGAACCAGCGTGCCTGGCTTGTCGGTGTGTACTGACTTTGTGCCATTGTGTGTGATCTGATCTGTAGTATTCCGCCCACTTTTCCAAGTCAGCTGATGTGCACTTGTCTGTCCGTAGGTGACTCGGGATACCCCAACATGCCGTGGTTGCTGACACCCCTCAGGAACCCTGTGACACCTGCCCAGATGCGCTACAATGAGGCACATGGTCGGACCAGGAGAGTGATTGAGCGGACCTTTGGTCTCCTGAAGAGCCGCTTCCGCTGCCTGGACAAGACCGGAGGGTCCCTCCCATATGCCCCTGCGAAAGTGTGCAAGATTATCATCGTCTGCTGCATGCTCCACAACCTGGCAGTGCGGAAGGAGTTGCCTCTCATCCAGGATGACGATGACCAACATCCGCCACCTGTGGAGGATCCTGGCCTGGACCACGATGCCAGTGACGATGTGATGATGATGATGGTGATGGTGATGTCCGCACACAGCTCATCACCAACTTCTTTAGCTGAATGTGAGTATCCTGAGGTGTCATGTGAATGATGTGAGTTGGCATGATGTGTGGGTGGTGCTCTGGTGCTGTTGGAGTGTGTCCATGGGCTACTTGACAGGATGTGTGTTGCGATGTGTGGTGACAGGTGGGCTGTACTCCCCAACAGTGTTGACATGCTAACTTGGTTCTGGGTGGGTATCTTGTAACATGTATTGTGCATGAGTTTTGCTGATCTGTCCTGTACTGCATTGCTTTTGACTGTGTGTCATTTCTGTCCTTCACAGGGTACTTTCAGATTCGTTTGGTCAACTGTGTCCACCGACGAGCGTGATTGCACATCCAGGCTGGTAGCTGTTGTGTCCCTACAGGTGATGTGCGCCACACCCATGGACTTCCTTCCGTCTACAGTTGTTGACTGTGTGCCCGCTACCAGGTGGGGTTACCTTGCATCTGTAGTGGTTACGGCATGTTGCTACTGTGTAATAAACCTGTGCTTCACTTAGTGATGTGCGTTGTCTGTGGTCACACATTTGACTGCCATTTGCTTACTGCACCTGTGGGCTACTTGACTACAACTGGGAATGGGTGTGGTGTCTGTGCATTGCACCGTCTTCCCTGGCAACATCAGTGTAGGCAATGAGTCAGATGGCCTAGGTGTGTATGTGTTGTGTAGCCCTGGTGGTGTGTCTCCCTCATATGTGTCACGTTGCCTGTACTCACATGCCTGTGTTGTCCTTGCTGTTGCAGTTCGCATACACAGTGTAATTTTGCAGTTCATCATCCCCATAACAGCACCCACGTTGGAATCACGACAGAGGCAAGTATGGTGTATTAGTGTGTTTATTGTGATACATCTGTGTTAATAGTGCATAGGATGGATTGTGCTGTACATGAATCTTGCAATCCCAAGTTCCTAGATGAATTGAAAGTCCAGGTAGACAGGATCCCCAGTATCGGGGCCACAGTTGTCTGACACATTGTTCCAACTTGTACTCCCCATGCAATGTGTGGGAGTAGTGTTGCCATCAACAGGGTGAACAGTCTGTGCACAAAGGCGAAAATCCAGAACAGGTTCAGGCTTCCTGGGAGTTGCGCTTGGCCATCAGCCTCTCACTTTTCCCTCCTCGGACGACCCCTCTTCTTGGGGGGGGCCCTCAAGTGCAGGCTGCTGCGGTGCAGGGGACTCTCCGCCAGAGTCCTCCTCCCTCCCTGTGGCAGTTGCAGTTTGTTCGGTACCAGATGTTGTTGGCACACAGGGAGGTGTGGACTGGTTGCTGTTCATCTGGCGGAGGCATTGTAAAATGTCCCTGTGCACCGCCGTCATCTCATGTAGTACATCCCACTTGGACTCCACCGCGGGACATGTGGGAGTCCACACGTGACATGTGTGACTCCACGTGGGACATGTGGGAGTCCAAGCGGGCATGATGGGCAGCCTGCTGCTGTTTGATGTCTCTGAGGAGCCCCACTACCTGGCTGAGCTCTCCGGTGCTGGACTGGTACGCATCAGCTATGCGTACCAGTTGTGGGTCTTCATGCACACCAGCAACGTCTGCAAGCAGCGACCTCTGTCTCCCACCCCTCCCACCACCCCTGCTGACATGTGCAGTGTGTGCAGTTGCACGCACAGATAACCCTGGTCCACCTTGGGGGTTGGTGGTGGTGGTGGTGTCCATGGCCCCAGGTTGGTCCAGGGTCACTGCGCTGGTGTTGTTCCTTATTCTGTCCATGTCGGCAGGGATGGTATTCGTGGTGACAGTCGTTGGAGGGGTGGGTGCAGGGGGTGCAGCTGGTGGACCTGCTGGTGCTGCAGCTGGTGGTCCTGCTGGTGCAGCATGTTGACTTGCACCGGATGTGCCAGGTTGTTCATCGTCCGAGGAGGACAGAGGCTGTACGACGCCAGTGAGCTCGGCATCCTCTTGAGCCTGGGACTGGGACTCCTCAGCGTCTGCTGCTGTGTCCCTATCATCACCTGTTTTTGGGAGACACAAACAATGTATGTCATGTTTCTGCAGGCATCAGTGGTTGACACACCTGACAGTTGTGACTGTGCCTCGGGGGTGCGGGCCTGTACATTGTATTGTCCTAAGTCGTCACAGTCAGGGGTTGATATTGGTGTGGCACATTGTCCTGCATTATTTGGGCATTTCTATGTATTCTCTGGGGTGTGAACATGGTCTGCATTGATTGTGTTTGGTTGACAGCCAGACCTCCTTCCCACCCACCCACCCACCCAGTCAGTTATCCCACCATGGAACGTGCTTGCATTGCAGGGAGTGTAAGTTGTCTCTCAGGATGTCAGTCAGTGGTGTCCTGCTGTTTGTTGGTGCACAGTTGCCAGCAGGGCCTTGTGCTCCCCACAGCAGTAGCCAGTGTCAGCCATCTTGTGAGTCCTTCTCCACTCCCTGTGATGTGAGCATGGTTCAGGGTGGTGTTGATGGGACAGTTGTGAGGGTGAGCTATGTCTGTGACTACGACTCCCATCATGCTATTGCCTCCACCCCCCTTCCCAGCATGCCCATGCTTCCTTCCTTTTGACTCTGCTTCCCTGTGGGGTGGGCTGGCTGTGCTGACAGGATGGCTGGGAGTGTTGTCCTGGCAGTTGTTTGGCTAAGAGTCCCATGAGTGTCCCTGTGCTTCACACAACATAACCCAGGGTGGTGGTGCTTTGTGGGATCTTGTGTTAGGATGGAGGGCATTGCATTCTACCAGGTGGGTACTGTGGAGTTTGTGTTGGGGGGTGTGAGGGGAGGTGCTGGTGACTATAGTCAGTGCTGCAAGTCCCCCTTCCCACCCAGCCAGCCAGATATCCCACCATGGAACGTGCTTGCATTGCAGGGAGTGGAAGTTGTCTCTCAGGATGTCAGTCAGTGGTGTCCTGCTGTTTGTTGGTGCACAGTTGCCAGCAGGGCCTTGTGCTCCCCACAGCAGTAGCCAGTGTCAGCCATCTTGTGAGTCCTTCTCCACTCCCTGTGATGTGAGCATGGTTCAGGAGTGGTGTTGATGGGACAGTTGTGAGGCTGAGCAATGTCTGTGACTACGACTCCCATCATGCTATTGCCTCCACCCCCTTCCCAGCATGCCCATGCTTCCTTCCTTTTGACTCTGCTTCCCTGTGGGGTGGGCTGGCTGTGCTGACAGGATGGCTGGGAGTGTTGTCCTGGCAGTTGTTTGGCTAAGAGTCCCAAGAGTGTCCCTGTGCTTCACACAACATAACCCAGGGTGGTGGTGCTTTGTGGGATCTTGTGTTAGGATGGAGGGCATTGCATTCTACCAGGTGGGTACTGTGGAGTTTGTGTTGGGGGGGGTGTGAGGGGAGGTGCTGGTGACTATAGTCAGTGCTGCAAGTCCCCCTTCCCACGCCAGCCAGCCAGATATCCCACCATGGAACGTGCTTGCATTGCAGGGAGTGTAAGTTGTCTCTCAGGATGTCAGTCAGTGGTGTCCTGCTGTTTGTTGGTGCACAGTTGGCAGCAGGGCCTTGTGCTCCCCACAGCAGTAGCCAGTGTCAGCCATCTTGTGAGTCCTTCTCCACTCCCTGTGATGTGAGCATGGTTCAGGGTGGTGTTGATGGGACAGTTGTGGGGGGGCAATATGTGTGACTGCGACTCCCATGATGCTATTGGCTACACTGACTTGGCCAGCATACACAGAATTCCTTCCTTTGAGTGGTCTTCACTGTGTGTTGGTGTTGTTGTGGTGGCTACATGTGTGGATGTGTGTGTTAGTTCTATTTGTGCCACTGCCTAGCTGTAGTTGTGGTTGTGTTTGTACATGTGTTGGCACAGTTGGATGTGACTTTTTTGATGGCATGTGTTGTGTTTATCTGACTGACATACACATTTTGGGATGATTCTGTTCTAGTTGCTGTGTAATTGCTATGTGTGCATGGTTTGACTCTCCCCTTGACAGTGATGTGTGTGTTTTTGTGGCAGTTTATTGTGTACATTTGTTGTGTACTCACCAGGCTCTGGGATGTTCTCTAGTCCATATACGCTCACTGGCGGAAGGATGGCCCGCACCTTCTCCTCCCAGGGCCTGAGGTATATTGGCTTGGCAGGAGGGCCACTGCCGGTATGTTGGCTGTTGATGTAGTCTATCTTCAGCAGGTCCCGTACCCTCCTGCGCACGTCATACCACCTGTTCTGGATGTCCGTCTTTGTGCGCCGACATGGTGATTGGGCGTTCACCCTGTTGATGATCCTCTCCCACATCTTGGTTTTCTGCGACATGGGGGTCTGTTGGACCAGAGTGCCAAACAGCTGTGGCTCCACCCTGAGGATCTCGTCTACCAGGACTTCCAATTCACAATCTAGGAACTTGGGATTCTTCTTGGGGGGCATGGTGATGGGTGGTGATGGTGAGTGATGTGTGTGTTGGTGTGCAGGTGAGGGTGTGTGAGTGTGTGTTTTGCTGGGTGTATGTGAGGTAGGTATTTGTTGGTGTGCTGATGGTGTGTGGCTTGTGTGAGGGATGAGCTGTGGGTGTGTGGTTGCTTTCTCTTGGGTGCTGGCAGTGGAATGGCATTTGCAAAGGCTCATGGTAGTGATTTGTGTCCTTTATATAGGTGGAGTTGTGGGTGTGTCTTTGTTCTCTGTCCCCACCCCCCAGTATTTATTGGCTTGG